>OX392487.1:10000000-10694749 GCA_947623365.1 Achlya flavicornis | reverse complement strand
TCAAAGGCACGGATGTTGACAACTTGGTGGATTAATCACAAAAAAAATCCGTATATTTTTCCAGTACAGTTCAGTGGAGTGCAGATCTTATATGTTCTAAGGGCGTACGCCCTTCAACGGATCAAAAAATCCACGCGGTTTGTGTGTTTGTTTGCCTGGAACACCTGGAAGAACCCTCAAACAACCTTGCACGCAATTATTTTATTTTTACACCAGTGTTTTATTTTTATATTAATTATTGTATTGTATGATATAATATGTCCCAGTCTTCAGATGGCTCAGTTACCGATGTTGGTTGCCAATGTAGCGATTCCACACTCGTTCGTTGTCCGCATTGTTCCCAGACACGTTTTTTCAAGGGCGAGAAAGGGTTAAATATTCACATTGGCAAATCCCACAAAAACCTTCAGCTTCCAATCCCCTCAACTTCAAATCTACCACCAAGTATCACAATCCCAGATAATACCAACCAAATTTCAAATTCAACTCAACCAATTCCTTTTTGGCAGACCCTTAGCAACCTCAAATGTAGCATTCCGGTGGTTAAACGCATACCTCGAGGAGCACGACTTAGCGTCGCTCAGTGCTTAAGTGATACAATAAGAAAAGTTATAGATGAAAACTCGGAACGTGCCTGGGAACAACTTTTAACATTTTCCTTTAAAATACTTCATGTGAACTCAACAAGTAAGGGTTCACTAACTAAAAACATTAAAAACAACTGTTTCAGAGCACAAAATCATCTCCCGACCACAAAAAAAAATACGAAGCAAACAAGTTTTAAAAGGAAAATTGAAAATAAAGTTAGTGATGGCGATTTAAAAGGCGCGGCTCAGTTACTCTTCTTGAACGATGTGGTTGCTCCTGATACCGCCGAGACACTTTCGGCTCTAAAAGCAAAGCACCCACCTTCACCAGTAACACTTCACTTCCAACCTCATGATGTTAGTGAAAATTTAAAAATTTTGGATAAAGACGTTTTTTCGGCAGTAATGTCTTTTAAAAACGGTTCTGCTGGCGGTCTTGATGGACTTACTCCACAACATTTTAAGGACCTGTTGTGTTGTGCCACGGGTGATGTCGGTAGGACTCTGCTTAAGAATATTACGGAATTAATTAACATGATGCTCGCAGGGTTGGTAAACCCAGAAATAACCAACCTTATTTATGGCGCCAATCTTTGCGCACTTAAAAAGAAAGATGGAGGGATTAGACCTATTGCCGTCGGCACCACCCTGCGACGTTTAGCATCCAAAATATGTTGTAAGTACATTCTTCCTGATTTGTCCAAAAAATTCCAACCAATTCAATTAGGTTTTGGGACCAGAGGAGGATGTGAGGCTGCTGTCCATGGTCTCCGATCCAATATATTAAATAATGGAAGTGAAGTGGTGGTAAAGGTTGATGTGCAGAATGCTTTTAACTCTGTTGACAGAACAGCGTTACTAAATGAAATAAAAAATCACACTCCCAAAATTTATAATTATTTGCTGCAATGTTATAGCAGACCTTCTACTTTAGTTTACAATAATAATCTTTTGCATTCATCAGTTGGCTGTCAACAGGGTGATCCCCTCGGACCAGCTATATTCAGTCTCGCTATTCATCCCATTATATCATCACTTAAATCAAAATTTAATATCTGGTACTTAGATGACGGCACCTTAGGAGGTGATGTCACTTCAGTATTACAGGACGTAAGTTCACTCATTCAAAATTTTAAAACCATTGGCCTAAATCTTAACTTTTCGAAATGTGAATTATTTATTTCAGATTTGGTCCCCGAAATTAAAAAAGTTTCCATCATCAATGATTTTAATACATTATGTCCAAACATAAAAGTCCTGAACAAAGAGACCCTCCACCTCCTTGGAGCACCAATTTTAGATGAGTCCATTGCCCCATTTATAAATCATGAAACGGCAAAATTTAACGACATCAGCAATCGACTTTTAGAAATAAATTCTCATATGGCCTTCACTATTATTCGGTTTTGTTTATTCGTCCCAAAATTCACATACGTCATAAGATGTTGCCCTCTTTGGAAATATAACAACCTTATGACGGACATCGATAACTTGATAAAAATAACTCTGATCAAAATTCTAAATTGTCCATTAAATGACAGATCCTGGTGCCAGGCATCACTACCCATACGTTTCGGCGGCCTTGGAATCAGAAAAATTTCTAGTGTTTCTCTTCCGGCATTCTTGTCCTCTACTCATGGTATCTCAGATCTTTTTAGTAATATTATATCTCCATCTATAAAAAATGCTGAGATTCCCCACATGGTAGAGGCCAAAAATGTCTGGATGACAGCCTGTCCGGGGGAAAGCATTCCCATATATCTGAAAATCCAAAAATTTTGGGACGAGCCGCTCTGTAAGTTAGTACAACGAGATTTACTCAACTCTAGTAGTAATCTTTCAGAGCGAGCTCGTCTCCTTGCAGTCTCAGAGCGTGAATCAGGGTATTGGTTACAAGCCTTACCATCTACCAACATCGGTACCTTATTAGATAATACGTCCTTTTCTTTATCAATTTCTTTACGTCTGGGTGCATTCACTAATGAGTCACATCGCTGTCTATGCGGTACCGCCGTCGATAGGCTGGGCCATCATGGTCTGTCATGTCGCCGCAGTGCCGGTCGATTGTCACGACATGCGGCAATCAACGACGTCATCCGTCGGGCTTTCGCTACTGTTCACGTGCCGGCCATCTTAGAGCCGAACGGTATAGCACGTGACGATGGTAAGAGGCCCGACGGAATGACGTTGTTACCCTGGCGTCTGGGAAAACCTCTAGTGTGGGACGCCACATGCGTCGATACTGTAGCACAGTCCCACCTAGAGTCGACATCCAGGGTGGCGGGCGCAGCGGCGACTGCCGCGGAGAGCTTAAAACGGCGCAAGTATGCGGCCATTGGTGACGGCTACATATTTGCGCCGTTTGGCGTAGAAACTCTCGGACCGTGGGGCCCAGAGGCCCATAAATTGTTCAAAGACCTATCGACGCGCCTAATAGAGACATCCGGAGACCAAAGGGCTGGCTCGTACCTCGGTCAGAGGATAAGCCTCGCTATCCAGCGAGGTAACGTAGCCAGTCTTTTGGGCACCCTACCCATAGACAGTGACCTAAATTCTGTGTTTTATTTATAATCTTTTATGTGTATATATTTTTCTTTTTAATTTTTATTATTACTTTTTCCATAATTTTTTGTTAGTTAGTTAGTTTTAGTTTTAATTATGATAATTTAACATCTTATTAAGTACGTGTGAATTCATATATGTAATTAAAAAATCAAATATATTTTTGTGGCAACTAGGGTTGCCATCCGCAATAAAAGTATTATTATACATATTACTATGAAATGTCTTATACTTACTTTTTAGTTTATACCTACATCCAAAAATCCTGAGCAAATGTAGATTCTGTTTTTTTATCCTTTCAGTAACAGTAGCATGTATGTACTGTACATACTACTGCAGCTACGTGGTGCTAGAACTTAAAGAGATACAATTCGTGATGATAGCTCTGGACATTCATTTTTCCCTGGTATCTATCAACAATGGTCTAAGGAGTCTGCTGCGAGACATCGACTTCGAATGTATGTATAAAAAGTAACATGATAAAATAAATTTTAAATTTTACTTACGTTATCGTCTTTTATATTACAGATATTCCGAATTTTAAGCAAAATAACTCAAAAGCTTATCACAAAATAGGAATGCCCGGAAAGATTATTCCTGCAAAATCAATTAATGCAGTCACAGATTATATGACGGCAAAAACAGTAACAGGTACAGACAGACTGGACTTCTGTTTTTTTTTCAACTAACACATTTCATTGATTCACCTGTGCATTTTCTTTTTGTACAGGAACGTCAGTTCGAACATCGAGGTCGTCTTCAGAAACTATACGCCGTCTTGCTCTATCGTACAATTTTATATGCGATCTGGTAAAGCAGGTTGATCAGTGCTACGGTCTCATACTGCTGCTGCTAATATGCTCTTTTCTATTACATTTGGTCGTCACACCTTACAACTTGATCACCTCTTTACGTAGGTGCTTCGAAAAATTCTTCTAGCTTAGTGTTATCCTGGTACTTTTAGAATTTAGATTATGTGAACCAAAATTTAGTAATCGAATACAAAGGTCTCATCGTCATTTATTTATTTATTTATTTCATCTTAGGGAAATCAACAGCGATTACAAAAATAAATAACAATACAGACATTATTACAAGTACAGCCAATAAAAGATTTCCACATATAATAATTTAGAATACTCAAAACCTAACACAACTTATGACACTAACACAATAACCAAAAACAATAATAAACTTATGCTAATTTGTATAATTGACCACAATGCGCAGTATTATGTGTGATTGTAGGAGGGGAATGTGTGATTGTAGGAGGGGAATGTGTGAGGGGATAAGTGTGTGGGGTGTGTGTGCATGTGTATGGTGTGCAGTATGTGCTTGCTAATCGTATATTAAAAAACTTACCTAATCATCATAATTTGCCATCTCTTCAATAACTTTACGTTTAAATGTTCCTTTAGTGAGACAAAATGGGTCTATACTGGAGCAAATTTTATTATAAGTACGCGCAATTCGGGAGACTACTGAATGTTGACCATAATTTGTTCTGTGTAGAGGAGAATTGAATAACCTGGTGCTAGTATGCCGAGTTCGACGAATAGGTACATTTAAACCAATCTCGTGAAGTAAATCCGGGCAATCCAGATGCCCACGAATGATATCGTATAAGAGACACATGTCGGATATAATTCTGCGGTTGGCAAGGCTAGATAAATTATAATAAATACAACTGTCCTCATAACAAGCCAAGCTATTTCTAGATTTAAAATTTAAATACTTAAGAAATTTTTCTTGTATATGTTCGATTTGTTGTGCGTACGTAATGTAATAAGGCGACCAAATACTACAAGCATACGCTAGTGTACTCCGCACATAAGCAGTGTATATAAGTTTGATTGCGGTAGGATTTAAGAGAGGTTCGCAAGTTCGCATTACAAAGCCAAGATTTTTAAACGCTTTACCTGTAATTATGTCAATGTGTTCATTCATGCTTAATTTAGTATCTAAATGCACACCAAGATCCGTTATGACTCTAACTCTCTCAATGGGGGTATCTTGGATTACATATGGGAAAATTATTGGTTCATTTTTCCGGCCAAATGAGATAAGCTGACATTTACTAGGGTTAACTTTAATTCTATTGATGATATAATACGCAGAAAGGTTATCAAGATCTGCTTGCAAAGCAAGACAGTCGTCAATACAGTTCACATCTAAAAAAATCTTAGTGTCATCCGCATACATGAGGAAATTAGCTGATTTGAAACAGGTGTAAATATCAAAAAGATATATGTTATAAAAAAGGGGTCCTAAATGGGACCCTTGCGGCACGCCTGAGGGTACCTTTACGAAATCAGACTTGTGTCCGCCAATGACAACCGCCTGTGACCTATTGGACAAGTATGATTTTACCCAACGAAGGAGATCACCGTGAATACCCAGATGATTTAACTTTCGAAGCAGGATGATGTGATCCACCCGATCGAAAGCTTTTTCTATATCCGTATAGGTTGCATCAACCTGTCTTCGCTTTTCAAGGGACTTATATAATGAGTTAGTAAAGATTGACAAGTTTGTGACTGTAGATCGACCGCGCAAAAAGCCATGTTGTTCCAAGGGTATACCATGGGCAACCGCAGAATAAATTGAATTATAAACTAACTTTTCAAAAATTTTACTAAATACACTCAAAATTGATATGGGCCTGTAGTTTTCAACCTTAAGTTTAGATTTTCAGTCATCATTTCAGCCTATCATGTCTGTCTTTGTTTTTTCTTCATTCTATATATAGTATTAATCAAATGTTCTAGTTGAAGGAGCCACTTTGTCAACACGTTTAAGCAGCCTGGCACTGCAAGTGTTTTGGGTTTCATTTCACTTGGTCAATTTAGTGATGGTTATAGAACCAGCTCATCGCACGCATGAAGAGGTACGTGTCGAATTTTTAAGTGCCTTCCTTATAATTTTTGTTTTTTCCTCGTTTTTTTTATACCACTAAGGTGGCAAACAAGCATACGTTATAATTTAAAAAAAAACCTGTTATAATATGCTGTTCTGGTGTAAAATATTAGAAAACCCCACAACCATACTGAAAACCTTGCATCACTTCTTTGTATTAATGTTTTAACTAACTGCAACGTAAAACATCATGTACCTATTATTACCAGATGGAAATAACAAAAGAGCTAGTGATTCATTTAATAAGAACAACTACAACATACGACCACCTGGCCGCGGAGCTGGAGTTCTTCTACAAACAGCTGGTCCTCAACAACAATGTATCATACTCACCATTAAAAGTGTTCACGCTTAATAGATCGCTCATCGCTACGGCAAGTACTCTGCTTATCTTTAAAGTAAAATCACTTTTAAATACTCTTAATACAAAGAGCATTTTCTCTTCGCAGATCCTGGGCAGTATTACTACGTATCTAGTCATTGTTATACAAGCGTAAGATACAATACAATACACGCGGGAATTACCGTGGCAAGCAAGCTCCCTTAATTAACTTGATCTGTATAAACTCAAACTGTGTAAAACTGTTATGTTAATATGCAGACTGTAGAATAAAAAGAAAAAAACAACTGAAATGTTATTATATTTAATTATACAAAAAAGTAGTTAATAGTAATAAGAACACGAAAAGAAAGACGTGAACAACATCTAACAAAGAAAAATAAGAAAAAAGTTTTTATACATCAATAAATGAATATATACAAGAAATATTAATAATGGAATAAATACGGGACTACAAATAAAAGAAGATATATACAATTATAAATCAAACAAGAGTATAAATAAGTATAGTAATAAACAAAACAAAATGTAATAATATGTATTAAAGATAGTTATTATTTTAAATTGATAAAATATAAATATGTATAAATATAATGAAATTAAATGTAACATATGTATTATAATTCTTATATATTGCGCGGATACCAAGATATCCAATCGTGAAAATGTTACTGAATACAATTAAAACAATGTAAAAAGAGTACGGATTACGGACCACGTGTCTGTAGTACGTAGTTAATTTTATAAAATAAACAAACTTGAAATAAAAGTGTTCATGATTATTTACCAGCCATCTTTAATTTATCATCATAAAGTCAATGATTTTGTCGCATTTTGGAATTTGTACTTTTAATTTTACTTTCAAATATTATAACACAAACCATGACAAAATATTCCCTAATCATTTGCCTCCTTACTATTATAATCTTCAAGCATCTGCTCGACTTGTATTATTTGCTCTTCAACTTCTTCAGGAGATAACAAGTTCCATTTAGTTTTTACATCAAAATTATTAGCAGCTTCATAAAAGTCATCATAATCTAAAACTACATCTGATTCTGATTCTTTTCTGTCTTTTGTTTTGATATTTCCTTTTCCAATTGTTATACTTTCTATATCT
Source organism: Achlya flavicornis (assembly GCA_947623365.1). Classification (NCBI taxonomy): domain Eukaryota; kingdom Metazoa; phylum Arthropoda; class Insecta; order Lepidoptera; family Drepanidae; genus Achlya; species Achlya flavicornis. Next base: position 10,687,224 of record OX392487.1, on the reverse strand, counting down.
GTAACATCGAATTCACCAGTTGTGTCATCAGTAAATGGTGAATTGTTAGCAGGACTGTCATATTTGCGAGCAGATCTTTTATACCTAGAATCAGCAGTTGTTTTACAATCATCGTCAACGCTCTTTTTAAAGACATTAACATCATCTGTCTCTAAGACTTCTGGCCTCTGCTGCAACATGTCTAAAACGTATTCAATAAGTGATGGTAAGTTTTTAAAAGATTCAGTATCCTGTTCTTGTATATTTCTGGTAGGTTCTGTGGAAATTGAAGATAAAATAAAATAAAATCTTTTCTAGTAAAGCTAACATAAAAAGAAACTTACCGGAACTAAAAACATCAATAAATTTTAGTAAAATTATTAAAAATATAATTCTGATGCGTCTTATTGCCATAATATTTTGCAAAAAGCCAAACTCAGTACTGTTATCTTAAAAGAGCGCCAGTTCTTTCGTCAATATCTATTTGGAATGACTTCGAACAGTCGAAGAATTTGTAAAGGTTGCTTTAATTAACCAGATAAGATAAAGGACAAAAATAGGTCTGAATATTCAATTATTCTAACGAGCCCTTTAAGGTGTGCGCCCATGAAGACTGCTGCGCGATTCGTGAACAGGCGACAGAAGCGTTGCAGTAGCGATACTGCATCGATGCAAATGCTGTGACTGACTCAAGCAGTGGAAGGGGAGGGTTACAGGAGTACTATGTATGGCATGTGAGGTATGTGGTGACCTGTGGGTGCGAGAGCCACTACCAGCCTTCACTGCATGGTTAGATCACCAGATAAAATAGAAATGCAGATACCAATACAGCCAACTACAATAAATAAATAATAAATAAAATAGATATTTAGACAAGGGTAGCAACAACCAAGAGGAGGTGGATGCGAATAAGTAAATAACAAATCTAGTGAACCATCTGTTGGGTACTCATACACATTAATCACTTATTTACAGAGGATCAAACCAAGAGAAATATGGAGAGGACTACGAAAGAGAGAAACATCGCCAAGAAGAAAAATTAAATAGAGAAACAAGTGAGCACTGCAACGAAAATAGATAGAAAGTGACACAACGTGAAACCAACCAGGATCACATAAACGAATACAACAATCATTATAACAATTTCCAAAACAAAGGTTACGACACCCGTGACGAACTCATGGAGGAATCTGACAAAAAGGGAGAGCGGTATGAAGAGAAAGGGACGGAGCAGAAAAACGAAAGAGAAGATATAGCTGAAAATTATGACGTCAACGGGAAAGGGCCTTCGATTAATTATGAAGAAAGTTAATTTTATAAGGCATGGGATGATGAAATGGTACAATATGTCATCATCATCATCATTAGCCTATAATGTCCCACTGCTGAGCACAGGCCTCCTTTCACAGTTGAGGGTGAAAGGGAATGGGCGATACTCCACCACGCGTGCCCACTGCGGATTGGTGGAGGTAGGCTAGTGGTCAACCTACTGTTGGAATTTTTCAAGCCGCCTAGGAGGCATCCAACTAGCTTAACGACTATCACAATTAAGTGATAACCGGAACCAACGGCTTTACGTGCCTTCTGAAGCACGGAAACGCTCGATTTGAAATACCACTAACCGGTCACCCATCCAGGTACCGACCACGACAGACGTAACTTAACTTTGCCGATTGATTAAGAACGGCTTATGCTACACCACGAGCGCTTCAATACAATATGTAATGAACCGTTATAAAATAAATTATACTTACTCACATATTATCTCAGTTATTTTAAGACAATTCCATGTCAGCAAAGTTTCACCAACCAAGAAATAATACACAATTCGAATAATATTCTAAAAACCTCTACCTCCAGTCCAACTATACTCCAGTCATGTAAGGTTCCGTTTTTTTGCCATTTGGATACGGAACCCTAAAAAAATAGGAAAAATCTCCGATGTCAACAATAGTGTAATTTTTTATAATCGATCACAATTTGCCGCGTTTATGACCGCGGATGTAATCTCATCTCGGTCAATTTGATCACATTAGCTGGTTATATTTGTATCAATGCTACCGATTACCTGCTATTACGGAAATCCTGAACTTGACTGATCCTCCACAAAATATAATCATCTATGTAAATAGAACTAGCTTAGTCTCGCGGTTTCGTTCATGTAGAGAAAAAAATATTGAAAGTAAAATAAAAGCGGTATTTTTATTGTCAGGTCAAGGTTTATAAGAATGTTTTTTTTGTTAAATCCACCGGAAAATTTGGTTGGAATTTTGTATGAAAATCTCAATAAAAATATATGACGTCCAGTACCCCGAGTGTGAAGAATTGACGTTAGTAAACGCTTACTATCGCGATTGCGTTTCCGACATTTCTCTATAGGAATTGGCACAGTGCAGCGCCTCTAGCGGCATACTCATGGTACTATACTAACTTATAGCGCGATAGTATGCGTTTATTAACGTTAATTATTTACACTCGATACAGTTGTACAGTTGTTACAATTCACACTAATTCGAATCCAGGAATCCCTAATCGACGTCTACCTATTATTATTATCATGAGATAAAGCTCACTGACAGACAGACGGGCGGACAGCGGAGGCTTAGGCGTCGTCAAAACGTAAAAACTTATAATTTTAATGAACTATGTATGTAAATTCGATCATATCGAAATATTTTACTCAATTAAACTTCCACACCAAGTTCCGCACTTACTACATCTATGACAATTGTAATGTATTAACAAAATACACAATTTACTAAAGAGACTAATAATAAACTAATTTCAACATGGGTGCAGGCGTCTTGGACATTTTTATCTATATCTATGAAAATAATTTAATGTCTGTATATAATATATGAAACGCTCGTGGTGTAACATGATAAGCCGTTGAAGAAGAAGAAGACACGTACCGGTTATAACTTAATTGTGATAGTCATTAAGCTAGTTGGAGGCCTCCTAGGCGGCTTGAAAACTCCAACAGTAGGTTGACCACCTTCACCGATCCGCAGTTGGCACGCGTGGTGGAATATCTGCCCAATCCCTTCCACCCTGATTTGTGTGCAGGAGGCCTGTGCTCAGCATTGGGATATTATAGGCTGATGACGATGATGATGATGATGTAATATCTAAATAACAGCATTTTACTAAATGCATATGAAAGTATATAAGATACCTACCTACTTATAAAAAAACACAACTTTTAAAAAACATATAAAAAAACATTTTTTTATTTTGTTTTAAAGTCTGTCTGTTCAGCTAATCTCCGAAACAGCTAGACTGATTTTGACAGGACGTTCATTTGGAGATAGCTAATGTTATAAGGAGTAACTTAGTATTCTTTTATTTTAGAAAAATAATTAAGTTTGTGCGCTAAAAAGTTAAAACCTTACACGGGTGAAAACGCTTGGGTCAGCTAGTTATTTTTAATAAAATAGCTAGTTAGACATTGCATTGAAAAACATGACACATTATTAGGCACGTGATACAAATTTAAAACAATTATTTGTAGATTTATTCAGACTCTCTTGATCTTTGTACCATTTTCAATTTCAAATTAAGTTGCGCTACGGTATTAGAAAATTCTAAATCTATGGTTGCGCTCGTCATGTTTATCAATAAGAATGTATAAGAAACTATAAACATTCAAATGAACCTAACGGTAACAATTACAAAAATCATATTTTACCTACTAATCGTCATGGTTGCCAAGTAGAAGTTCGTGTCTTATTCAATCTATACTAATATTATAAAGCTGAAGAGTTTGTTTGTTTGAACGCGCTAATCTCAGGAACCGCTGGTTCGAATTGTTAAATTATTTTTGTGTTGGATAGTCCATTTATCGGGGAAGGCTTTAGGCTATATAACATCACGCTGCGACTAATAGGAGCGAAGCATCAGTGAAAAATGTTGCAAAAACGGGGAAAAATATTAGTAGGGTAGGGTAGGGTGGGGTATCACCATAGGGTGGGATATCACCACAGGGTAGGGTAGCACCACGGAAACAAAGTCGCGCCGGGCAGCTAGTAAATAAATATATGAAAAAAATACATACTTAGAATAAATGTTGACAATCTCTGTTACAAATCATTGCGATTACGATATAAAAAGCGTCAATCACTATACGCTGGAAGCATACCTTCAGCAGTCGGAAAAATGTCAAAAATCCTGTTCGTCATATCTGCAATAATAACCTTGATTAGTGTTACATTGTCAAAATCAACAAGTAATGTGATATCAAGACAGCCTGGTGGACTACATGCGTCTGACAATTTGCCAAGTGGATCTTTGGACACCCGAGCTGCTGACGGTATTTTGAATTTAGATTTTCAGTTATAGATTACCATCGATTTATGGGTGCCTAGTCTTATTACATTGATATTTGGGCAGGTTGTGGTATCTATATATTAATTTTCAAGACACTCGCTCGTAATGTGACATTTATGGTACCGATTTTAGTATCTTAATGCAGCTTATTACGCACTAGTGCTTTTTACTATACATTACCGCACAGTTTTATGATAGGTATAATAGGATTATATAGGTTAAGTATTGTACCTCAGTACAAGTGATATGTGTGTAGACCAAGAATTCTTAATTTAAACGGGTAAAATAGTTTAACAACTCAACGCTGTCAAAAAAAACTTGCGCGACATATTTGATGACGTTCTCATTGTGTGGTTGATTATTACCAAAAATCTACTAAAAAAACAAGTCTGTTTTTTTCCTCGCAAGTGTGTTTAAAAACGTCGTATGACACGCGTGTGCATTGATTATTACACTAATAACCAACTTTGCACACATGTATCATAATGTACTATTAAAACTATAAACCCTATTATTAATAGAAAAATCGGCCCTAAATTTTAAAACGACTATGAATATGCCGAAATGAATTCACCCGATGTTTGTTTGTGACCCTGCCTGCTATTTTGATGCTGACTAATTAAATGTTATTTCAGCTCAAAGAATGCAAAGAATTCTTGCAGACCCTTCGCCCAACTCCGTGGTAAAGGACAAAACAAGGGAGCAGCAACCTATGCCGTCGAACTGCACCGTGTACCAGGAAATCAGCACGAGTATGGATGTAGACTTTATTGCTATCATGAATGAATGTAATGATTCGTTCCGGATAGAAATGTGTAAGAGGATATTTCTTTCAACTTTCATCTACTGTTTACGAGTTTAATGACTCAAATTAATTATATTATTATCTTTCAGCATACTTGGTCTCATTGAACCATAGCGGTAGCTTCCCAGATGAAACTGATAAAACACCCAAAGTAAGTTTTCTTCAGATGAAATTGTTTTGAAACTCTTTTAGGTTTTTTTAACTGTCTATGTCCGTGTTTGGCCGCAATTTCACTGTGGTAAGTGATAATGTGGCTGAAGGTGGTAAGTTCACAAAGCCTAGAAGGAACTGGCAGCTGTCTGAACACGCCGATAGGTGCTTAGCGACAGATTCACCGAAAGCTCAAGCTTATTGTAGGATTCGAACCCTCGGCATCCGACGTCAGTACCCCTGAGCTATCATCGCCTTAAAATTGTCTATAAATGAGTGTTCTATAATTTTTCGTATAATTTCCTTGAAACCAGTGCTTCATCCGTTGCTTGCTCGAGAAGACGGGAGTGGCGTCCAAAGACGGCGAATTCGACCCTACTCGAGCCGGCATGATATTCGCCGGGACGAGGGGCGGGAAGACCATGGTTGATGTCGAGGACATTGCAGCTCTTTGTACTAATAGGCGTGAGTTACATTCAGCCAGATTTTTTGAACCCGTTATGTATAATTAAATATCAACTGTGTATTTTCTGTAGAGTTCATTGTAAGTTCGGTCACGCGTGAGTGATGCCCCGTGTGTTGCAAGCGTCCATATGACCACGCGCACCGCTTACCATCAGGCGGGCCGAATGCTTGTTTACCGATTTGTTAGTTTAAAAAAGCCCCGCGGTTTCGGCCACGTTCCAGAATCAAAATTATCATATGTAGGTATCCTATCCGCTTCCATAATAAAGGCTATCTGCACGCCAAATTTCATCTTGATAGATTCAGATTTATGATTTAGTCGTGAAAACGTAACAAACAGACAGACAGAGTTACCTTCGCATTTTTAGTATGAGTAGGGTAGATTGTACGCTCTTAGGATTGGCTCCCAATTAACCAGGAGATCATAAATACGAGCTAGTTTTAAGTAAAAATAACGAATGTGTCTGTACTTATTATAAAGTTTTTACTTTACAGACGAATCGTGCAAATGTGAGAGGTCATACATCTTCCTGAAATGTCTGATGGCCTTAGAAATAGAAAAATATGAATATTCAGAGTAATAAGAAACCCCAGCAATGGCTACCTTGGATAGCGACACTGCTTGTGACCCGATTAGAAAGATATGTTATATATGAAATAAAGTTTAGTAGGATAGTAATAATAGCAGCAGCCTTTGAAGGGATATTTGTAGTTTCATTTCTTTTTTAGATCCATCATTTGAACAAAACATATCGTCAAAAAAACTCATTTTTGATATTTAATTTTGATTTTTTATCAATTAAATTCAACACGTACAAAACGAACGACTAGTACACAAAACTCACGATCTACCAGATCTTTGAAAATGAACATTATATTTTTTTAATTAATTGTAAGCTCCCTCTTCGACGACTCTCTTGTTGCCGAACATATTTTGGAAGACTCCTCCAAGCCAACCTGACTGCGGCTCTCTGGAAATGTATCAGAAACTTGTCTATAAAAATGTTACCCAGAATTATGTGGAACAACCAAGGGATCCACCCTTGGGGGGGGGGGTCATGGGGGTCATGACCCCCCCTGGGCCACGGCCGTCTAGGTCAGCCAGAGGTTTTTTTGAGGTTTTAAGTATGGTTTTTTCGCGCTGCGCGGCCCCTTTTTTTATCTGTAGGACTAAATCACTTTAACTAATGGACGGATTTTGAAAAAATCTTTAAAATGTACTCTATTTCCGTGTGAATCTGCGGGTAAGAGCTATAGTATTATGTATTTTGAAACTCAGCCAAGCTGGATATAAGTGTGTGACCCCCCCCTGACCTGAAGGCTGGATCCGCCCTTGGGAACAACCATGTGGGGTCATGATAACGCCGTGTGGGGAGTTGCTGAACGCATCTCCCCACCATAATGAGGGTAACGTTTCAATGTACTATCCCGCACCTTTTAGTTTTAACCGAGGAATTTAACATAGCGAAGAAACCAGCATGCCTGAGAAGTTAAGGACATCTGAAGTTCTCTGAAGGCCTAACGCTTTTCCATGCTATGAGTGGGAGACTCACGTCTTGAAGGAATGTAGGTATACCGAGCGGTTGATGATGATGAATCATTGTATCTGTTAAAGTAGAGCCAGAAGCAGCGATTCAATATTTTTTTAGAGACGTAGAGCATACCCTTTTTCTCAAAGACCTGGTTGGCTGGAGAACATAATATTGTGTTCCTACGTGTGACTAAGGGCTCCAGATCTCAATGGGGAGGGGGGAAGGATCGGTATCACTTAGTGATGACTCTGGTGTTTCTAAGCGTCCATAGGCTAACCGCTTACCAGGTAGTATGCTTCTTTGCCGACTTTATTGTAACAAAATAATAGTAACAAGACAACTTACTCCTTCTTGCATTTATACATGTTGTTAACTTTCTTAACGTCTCCTCGGCTTAATCCTTCTCGCTGTCCTAGTTTTACACCACCAACCTAGATAGAAAAAATGTAAACATCAACCAGGAAAATATCAAGGAAAGGGTCTTTGCAGGTACAGAAAATCAAAGCGGTTATACGTTGTATGTAAATCAAGATAAGTACAACTAATGTCTGACAACCTACACTTGGGGCAAACAAAAAGAAATCAATAGACTAGGCGATTAAAGAAGGTGTCGTAGGCCTAAAAGGCTTGAATAACTGACGTGTCTTGATGAAAAAATAAATATACTAAACGTTTGAAACGTGAAAATTTGAAAATTGTCACAAGCAAAAAATACTGTGTAAATGTCACTTTACCATATCTTCAAAGAGTATTTTACAACTAAACCCTTAATCATGGACGTATAAAAATATCAGGACGACGTGAACCCCAAGTAAGCCGGGTCGTCTTGTAAATACAAGCCTCACACACACATGTATACCGTAAGCCGATTGGTTGTCATTTCGCATTTAGACGTCGACAGTGACAATTATAAGTATCACTTGTGGCTGCTTGGGAATATAGTGCTTCACTTTCTTATAAGGCGCTGCTCCGTCCTGATTTTTTTATGCGTCCATATCTGTAAGGAACAAAGTGCCAACCTTAGGTTCAATAGTTCTCCTCGAGTTCTTAGAGAAGGCGTATTCCGAGTAATGCATTACACTGTTGTAATCGTATGTGATACCGTAGTCGTTGGTTACTCTTGTGTCCGCTTTCCTGAAGTTGCCTTCCGTTCCTGAAAGTTTGCGTTTTTAACCGACTTCCAAAAAAGAAGGAGGTTCTCATTTCGGTTGTACGTTTTTTTTTTTTTTATGTTTGTTACCTCATAACTCCGTCATTTATGAACCGATTTGGAAAATTATTTTTTTGTCTGGAAGGGTACACTTCCCGTTTGGTCCCATTGTCATCAGATCAGGATTTGATTACTTCTTAGTGTACTTTGAAGTCGGTTTAAGTTTTTTGTAAAACTGTCCAATTATGTTAGAAATACAGGCCTCACAATATCTATTTGATTGTTGCTAAGTAATCATCACAGAAGTATTCAAGTTGGTTACCTGAACGAATATTGTTGTAGTTCACAGTGACGAAGTCATCTCTCTCAGGGCGGCTCTGCTCATGCATGAATCCAATAGCGTGGAGCAGTTCATGTATTACCGTCCCCTTTTTGCTCACGCAGCCTGGAGTTTGAAGGTTCACTTCTTGGCGACCACCTAAGCATTAAAAACAGACATGAAGTCAGGGACAGGTGATAATTCCATCAGCAAATTATCTATACCTTTTTGAAAATAGTACTGTGGCGGCTTGCGCGCCACCTATTTATCTGTCTATTTCATGTACTTACAGGTGGGCGATTACGTAAAAAAAATTCAATCATTTTCGAATTGAAATCGGTTCAATATAGCGGTTTCCTGATATCTTTTTTACGTCCTGATAACCGCAAATACAAACAGTGGTTCATTAGAAATGGAACCATTTCCGATTTTGTAATATTTCTACCGACTCAGAGGTTATTTCAATCGGAATTTCATTGCAATAAAGTTACGTAATCCACGTACTGGCCACAGTCTTTTACTACTGGCTGTTTGTAATATTAAGAATAATATGATTAATTGTTTGGTTGAAAATGTGACAGGCATTCATTCAATGTCCTGACGCCTAACTCTTCAGTTTTATAAGAGATTTTGACCGTTGAAGAAGTTATTTATTCTGTTTGGTATTTCATAATAAGTAGAGCTAAATTATAGTATTTCGATAAGCTGAATCAGTAATGTAACAAACAAGTTGGAAATAACACAAGCAAACGTATCCCTGCTGTTTCATTTTTAGGTATTCATTAATACCACAGTACTAAGACACCATAACCGGTATAGTTCTTACCAATACGCCCAACACTAGACCAGCATCCCGTGTTCTTGCTCTGTATAACAATGTAGTCTGACTGGCCATTGTAGGGCACAAAGCGAAGACAGGTCAGCCGGTGGTAGTCGGCGATAGCCTTCATGACCATGTCGCGTTGTTCTTGATCTGCGAAATTAAACAGGCCTTGCTATTTATGTTCCTCTGGTACCATCTTGATTTTACTGAATAAATGTAAAACTTACTAAAGCTTCCTTCAAGAACATAAGGTATATGGCCCCTGCTCCACAGCATGGATTGGTCTCGCACTCCATTCCTGCTTATTCGAGTAGGCATCAAGATATCTCCTTCCGCGTATTCACCCATTTCCTCCGGATTCATCAAGGAGGATTCCGACCATGTTGCTAATGCTTCTCCTGGTAATCCGAAATATATTTTTTGTATAGATAAGCGTGTTTGTCTACAATCTTACCATGGTATGTGATGATGCAGCACACAAATCCATGAAGGGAACATGCTTTCAAGTGCATCTACCGGAGCAGGTGCTTAGTAACAGATTTTCAACTTAAGGGTTGTAGCCAGTCAGACGGGTATTACACAGTACCCTTCCAGCTTTATTTGGTTTCCTCACGATACTTTAAAGCTTTTTATTTAGAATCTATATTTTTTTATTATTTAGCAAACATAAAGGAACTCAATCAATCATATAAATGATAGTAATGATTGATCATAAAATGCGAATAAAATGAAGGTCTTCAGATCCATTAATGTGCAAACAAACCGCATTAAAACCGATATCAGTATATAGAGGATGTGAACTGTCACTATTCAGGAACTGCCAGTCGTTTTTTTATACATTTTTATCAAGTGAGTGACACTCGTCATGTTTTTGGCTGAAACATGACAGTTTTTTGCAACCGAATCTGCATTAGGTTTCCCTAATGAATACAACAGGCGATACTAATGAATTAAAATGTGTGTCTATAGCCAATATGGTATGTTTGCAATATTTGATTGTTGATTAACTAGTCAAAACTAACTTCAATTAATATGATTAACACTGAGAAATAGAAATAATAAATGAAAGAAAAGTTAAAAATCAAAAAGATCTTTTCTTTTATTTATGATAGGATTGACAACAATGTCAAGGTCAATGGCGATTTGGTAAACACAAATAATTAAAAAAAATGAAATTGTGAAGGTTCAACTGTTTGGTGTGGATCTGTTGGTGCGTCCATCTACGCGAAGCGAGCACGAGCCGAGCCACGCACGAACGGGATTCGTTCGTTGTTCGCGTAGCGTGGACGGACTTGCGACCCTCGAACGAGCATTCGTCTCGCGCTCGACTGCGCTCCGCCCGATTGACAGTTTTTTCACGTATACACGGATTCGCATCGCACTCGTAGGCTCGACGTAACGTCCACACTTGACATCGCGAGCAACGAATGAATTCTGTGCGTTCGTGGATCGGCTCGTGCTCGATTCGCGTAGCATGGACGCACCATGTGGTGTGGATATTTGGAGAACAGAGCAATATGGTATGACCTACCATGTTGAGCATGAGAAATGATGATGAGCGTTTTGGTACCCCCTTCCAACAGCAATTTGTAGTGTTATTAAAAAGGTCTTTCCAATAGGATCAATTTTTACCATGACGAATTTTACCTTTCGGAGTTATCCCGGTACATTACATATTTAGAAGAAATAAAAATAAAATAATCACTTCGTTAGTCGTGATCAATCAATTAATAGAAAATCTATACTGATACTAATATAATAAAGCGGAAGAGTTTTTATATTTTTTATTATATGTTTTTTGTTTGTTTAATCTCAAGAACTATCTATCTACCTAAACGAATAATTCTTTCAGTAATAGGAAGCTTTATCCCCGGGGGTAACCGCGGCAGCTAGTAATCAATAAAAATTTGGATTCAAAATAACTCGAAACCGAAAACAAAACAAGTGCTAAAGTATCTACTATTATAAATAAAAATACAACTTTCTAGTCATATCAAAATTATTGCTGTTGGAGCGGATACCAGGTCGGGTTTTGCCCATCATCCTTAATGGTAGTTTCTATCTATTTATCTAGCGTAAATAAAATGAAATAATCGATTGTATGTTATGAATAACCCTTACCACTTTCATTTTTAGGGTTCCCAAACGCCTCTGGTCCTAAGCCCGACAAATCTATGGTTTCATCACCACCGTCAATATCATTATCATCAATATCAACGTAGCCTCCTTCAAATGGCAAAGCGTGATAACCAGATAATAAAATTATAAAAAATAAATAGTTTACATTCACCATTTTGGAAAACACTTTTTTTTATTTATACAATTTCTAGTTTAATTCTCAAGAATGTACTAGGCGATCAGAGAACACCTGAAAGTGTGCGATCTGAATTCGTGAAGCGCGTATTTATATGGCGCGAGGACCTGTCACTCATAGGGTAAACAAACGAAATGTCGACAAGGTTCGTTACACATACTTCCTGATAAAGGATGTAACCGAAAAATATGTAAACTAATCGATTAAGGGTAACCTTGCCTGATACGGATTTCACAATTTGGCTTTCAGATGAACTAAGTACGTACTTGTTTATTTTTTACATCCATATCTCATCTCATAATAATATGCATGGGTATTTATTATAACGAAAAATCTCCAAAATGACAAATGGCACTGTTTGATTCGTCATTTATTATGAAGAAGTTTAACAATGTCAGGGTCAAGTAGATGATGCAAATTTTTATTTTTATTCTTGACCGTCGATTTAATTACCTTTCTCTCACCTAAGGAGTAATAAAAACACCTAAAATCTTGCTCTGTTTAAGTATTTTACCTCCGTTTTTCAATCGCTTAAATTGAGTAAAATTTATTCATATTTATCGATTTCGATCGATTCGATCGAATTAGTACGAACTTTTTAAAGAGAGAGCGTAAAAAAAATATAGTTAAATATTGGCACTCCCCCTGCCTGGTCCTTGCCTGCCTTGGTCCACAAATGATCAGTGGAAGTCGACTACCATGACAGAAGTTGCAGATTCGAATCGTACAATGAACATGAGCTTGCGATGAAGAATAACAGCGTTAGGAAACCATAGAGGTGGTAGGGTATGGCTACCACCCTCAAGTTGAAAAACTGTCGTCATGAGACCCCCGTGTTCTGACTGCTGCTGTGTGTGCCTACCACCTTCGGGCTTAATTTTGGATGGTCAATTAGTACTATAATCATACAGAGAGTGACCATCATAAAACCGGCCAAGTGCGAGTCGGACTCGCACACGAAGGGTTCCTTATAGACGTTTCTTGATATAGAGGCCCCTTTTAATTTTATTTCATTTTTATTATTTGTTTTTATAGCGGCAACCTATGACGGTTCTTGAGACTGACACGCCGACTGATAGATAAACGGACAGACGGATCGACAAAACGGTTAGATAGGTCCGAAACTTCCTAATTTGTAAGAGAGTAGGCCCAATGATTGTCAAATCTTAGATAAATTAAATTAGACCACACTTATTTTAACTCCCTGTATAGCTTCATGTACACACAATAACATATCAAATTGAAATTGCGTCAAAAAACATTCAATGACACTTTATGAATGAAACTTTATTAATCTTAACCGGTACCGATTAAGAGATAACTCTAATTAATAACATTGAATGAATGAAAACTTTAATGAGGGTAACATAACGTGAACAGGTGCCTTATCGAGAATTTATTCAGCTCATTATGATTCGCCCCGCGGTTTCACCCGCTTACCCTAATGGGGGTGCCCGTGACAAAAAGTATCGCAATTTTACGTTGAGTAAAACGCGGACGCTCCGGTTGTGGAATGAGTTCCCCGTGTGATAGTGATATCCAAGCAAGCGGCCACAGGCTACCGTAATCGATTACCATCAGGCTGGTCATATTATGCTTGATTGCCAACTTAAGCTTTTAAGCAGTGAATTCATCATCAAAATGTATTGGGTAGTTTTCACGTGATACCCGGGCTTTTTGTTAGAAATCTATCTATAATAGATAAAGTCCTGACTGACTGACTGATATATCAACGCACAGCCTAAACCGCTAGTCCTAGAGACATAAAATTTAGAGGGTATATTCTTTATAGAGTAGGTATCCACTAAGAAAGGGTTTTTCGAAATTCCACCCCTAAGGGGATAAAATAGGGGATGAAAGTTTGTATAAAAGTCCGTCAGTTTCGAAGATAGGGTCTTCAAATTTTGTGTGTAGGCTGAAGATTGAAAATTAATTAATACGTGTCTCAGCGTTTTTAATAATTCCTCGAAGCGGGATGAAGTTGTTTTGTTTTATTGTTGTAGAAAAATATGTCATTTGTTTCCTGTAAGGCCACGCGGGCGAAGTCGCGAGCAGAAGCTAGTAAGATCATATTAAACGAGCAGTGTCTGTGGTGTACGCCTGCAACCTAGGCCTGAATGAGGTTTGTCTTTTGCCCTGTCTGGTTCATCATCAACCTGTCTTTCCCAATTATATGTGATCGGCGTATTATGTACGTTTCCTTCCAATCCAACCTTTTATCCTTCATATCAGCATTCTGCACAATCCATGATGTGATATTAAAACAATTACCATGTTGAGTTTCTTGCAGGTTCTCTTCCATTCCGAATCGGTGGTATCTTTAGTAGCTTCGACCTCCTAGGCCCCTAACATATTTTAAAATGTATTTATTAAAAGATAAGTAGGTATACAGAGACGTGGTCTTTTACTGCTGGCCGCATAAATAAGCTCAGTCACTCAGCGAGCTATGGAACGAGCTATGCTCGGAAATTCTGGAAACGGAATGAGGACATAGCTCGTAGAGTTACTAAGCTGAAGTGGCAATGTGCGGGACACATCGCTCGAAGAGCCGATAACCGCTGGGGAAGAAAGGTTCTCGAGTGGCGACCACGTACTGGAATGAGCCGAGTGTGACGCCCGCCCACCAGGTGGACCGACGACCTGAGCGTCAGTCGCTGGGCACCACTGGATGCAAGCGGCCCAAAACCGTTCAAAGTGGAGGCCTATGTTCAGCATTGGACATCCATATATGATGAGATAAAATTATGCAAATGAATTACATCATATTAATAAGGAAAAATGAATGTGTTTGTAATGTGTAATCAAATCACACGGATTACTAGTTCGTTGACACGCAAGGTTTCCCGTTATCTTGTTCCGGAAGAGTTAACAAACATTGATACAACCTCGCGCTTCGGTGGAAATATTTTGACGGAAATTGTCATAACCATGGTTTAACACGTGATATAGGTAAGTTTTAAATAAGTGCATGCTCTTTATTTCAGGGTATGTCAGGGTTTAAAGGGTCAGAATCTACGGTTAGTGACAACAACAAACAGTCATTTGAAGTGCTTATAAACGTAGCAGCATCTATCTTTATTCCAGTGAAGCTGCCAGATTGGAATTATGCATCTGTCGCAAACTTTTCATAATTTGTCGCCCTTTTTGACGGTCCCTGGTTCAAAAGCAAATGGGGGTTCATAGATGGCCCAGCCAGAAAGGGCCCATTCTTGAAGGGCTTTGATACTTATGGAACAGGGCCAAATTAAAGCTAACAATGACTTAGCTAATGCCTACACAATCAGGAAACGCCGCCAGTGTCATGGGGACCATGGAGTATTTGGATGACCTTTTATTTTAGGAAATAGTATTGCTTTTGATATAAAAATTTACGGCCTTACTCATAAAAATCTCTTAAATAACGGATTAAGTAGTAGATAGCTAAATACTATTTAAAATGTTATTCAGTGTTTAACTTTTCTTTACTCATAAACGCTTTTTAGTCATATTTATTTATGAAAGGATTTAAAGAGCAAAAATAATATTATATATGGCGACACCAGCATCAAGAACATAAATTTGACAGTAATGGAGGTTTTAAAAAAAAGAAACGGCACCATTTTGAAAAGTTTTATTTTGTGTTTTATGATAATATTATATTAAAACTTGACCGTTATTTGAAACCTTATATATTGGAGAGCGGCCTTCCTTGTTTTCTGCTCTATACTTCCTTCTTTGTCTACCCTAATATTGCCGTCTCGCTCGCACATCTCCCCACCATCCACCCAGGCAGAGCGCGAGCTTGAGCCACGCGCGCTATCTCGTCATTGGCGTCCTGTTTTCTGCAACGGACGGTTGTGCCTAGCCTAGCCTAGGCACTCGTAAGTTATTTGTATATTTTATATACCTTTGTACCTTCTTAATTTATCAAAATCATTATTTTATATGATTTTAACGGTTTTTACCGTTCGATATTTCAATTTAATTTTGATATTCTATGTTCATGTCTTTGAACAACTAATTCTTAAATTATTTAATCTACCCACTTTTTATTGATAATTTTGCTTCTATTAATTTTTTATCCTTGGTTTTTCCTAGGTTAGTTGCTGTTTTGTTCACAGTTGAACATTAATATTTAAATTACATCAAGTGCTAACTGTATAAATCACAACGTGCGAATAGCGATAACGGATATTGCCCTGAGCAAAAATGATCTAAAAGGCAGCGTAACAATGGGTCGAGTAGTACCTCTATAAGCTCCTCAAGTAAATCCAATGATATCTGATTCTCGGATCTAAAATAAAATTAATAATGACCGCAGGCAGTTAAAGTGTCGGAAAGGTTAGTTGTGCCGTGAAGTGCCGTCTAAATAACATGTGTAACAATTTATTATATAGTTAAATATTTATGAAATTTGCCGCGGTAACAACTTTTGTTCTAGCATGTGTTACTAGTTACTTAAATAAACCTCTGTTGAGGTTCCTGCAATGAAGCGGTGATTCTAATTTAATAAAAAAGAATTGAAAGTGTTATGTAGTGAATCAGAATTATTACAACTTATTTGTACTGAAATTATTCAAATGAGGAATCGTGATCCGCTAACCAGAAGATTTCGCCTGCCATTTATGCTAGCCTAGTTACAATGCTTAAAAAAGGTTAAACATTTTAGCCTCTAATAAAAAGGATCAAATGCTCCTGCTTAGCAAGCTTGTCTGAACTGATCCATACACCAACCCGCGCAGGGCCAGGTGACTCAAAACATACCCGCGCAGGGTATTTTCGTGGATGTTGTGCCCGTACGCACATTCCCCATTATTATTAGCCCCGCGCAGGGGCAGGTGACTCAAATCATACCCGCGCAGGGTATTATCTTAGATCTTGTGCCCGTACGCACATTACCCATTACTATTAACCCCGCGCAGGGGCAGGTGACTCAGAACGTACTCGCGCAGGGTATTTTCTTGGATGTTGGGCTGGTACGAACATTCCCCATTATTATTAACTCCACGCAGGGGCAGTGACTAAAAAATGAAAAATGTGCTGGGTATTTATTCTCTTGGATGTTGTGCCCTTGCTCCGTATGCACATTCCCCATAATAATCAACCCTTTGCAGGGGTAGGTGAGTTGAAATATACCCTCGCGTGTATTCTTTTGGATGTTGTGCCCGTACACCAATAATAGTTAACCCCTTGAAGGGGCAGATGAGTTGAAATGTAGCCTCGTGAGGTATTTTCCTGTATGTTATGCCTGTACAAACATTCCCCATATTAATCAACCGCTTGCAGGGGCAGAAATATACACTCGCTGGGTATTCTTTTGGATTTTCTGCCCGTACGCACATTTTCCATCATAATTCACCTCTTACAGGGGGAGATGACTTGAAATGGACCCTTCAAGTGAATGTGGTTTCAAATACATCACAATGGACCCTCGCAGGGTCATTTGAATGTCGCGCCTCACGCATTAAATCTTGGCGTGACCTTAGAATACACTCTCGCAGGGTACTATGTTTGAATGGTATGTCTCTACGCACAGTAATGATGAAAGGATTAAAAAGGCAGCGTGGTACGCACAGCAATTAATAAAAATTAAATGATTCTGCTTTGAAAACAGGTCAAAGCAGATTTTTAATCTAGCCCTGCCTCGTAGGGAAAAGGGACTCGAAATATATACCCTCAACGCAGGGTACTTTACCTAGATATTGTACCTCTTTTGACAATCGCCATCTAAATCAACCGATGCAAGGGCAGGAGATGAAATGTTCTGTCGCACAGTCTCTAATATGGCTAATAATATACCCACATGGGAATAGTTGGTTTTAAATGTACATTTGCAAAGTCCTATGCTGAGATGCCTCTACGCATATTTCCCATAATTATCAAATCTCACAGGGGCAAGCAACTGTAACATGTTACCCTTACAGTTACTCTTAAGTACCTGACTTGGATGTGGTGCCCTTACGGACTTGTTCTTATATATTTAGCCCTCGCAGGGGTCTTGCCATACCCGCAAGGTGCTTAAAGATTGACACTTAATAATTTCAAAGCGGGACAATAAATTCCATTCCACCAGCAGGGTGACATCTAAGCACCCCCGGTTTATATACTGAAAATAATATAAAACACGGTCGATGCGTATTGTTTTACCAAAAACCGTTGGTAAGGTTGGTAACCGTTGTACATTTGGTTCAGTACTGTGGTATCAGATATCAAGTTATACCCGCACCATTGAACATAGTCTGCTGATGCTAAAAAGTGGTGTCTAAAAAATGCAAAGAATATAATAAAAATCTCACTGACTGACCTATCATAACGTGTGATTAAGGATTAAATGTTTACCGTATCGCTGATTTATTTCAACCCCGACTGGTTGTGCAAGATCCAGATCTCAGGCGTGTTTTCATTAGTAAATGTGTGCGACACACATACGAATCTATGACCAATAATGGCAACAATATTATACATAGATAACTTGCCTACCTTTCTGTCTCAGCCAAAGTTTTTTGCTTAATTAACCAATTGGGTAACAAACATATAGGGAATAAGGAATACCTATTATCGATTATTTGAATGACTTTCTCCTGCCTAGCAAAGGCGTTATGTTTTAATTCTAAAACAAGAATGAATAAAATTGTACTACAGAGGCTCACACTATGTTGACAAATTTACCCACCCTCGCAGTGTTTTTGGGGGTTCAATGGAATACTAGAAATATTATTGATTTTCTTTCAAAATAACCTTAGAGCCTAATCGGTCTAATTAACTTATCGAGCTTTGTAATATCCTAAAAGAATCTGCACTACCGTGATTCAGCATACTTTTTGATTCAACTGCAACCGTAATCTCATTTCCTATTGATATATATAATCAGATGAAGCCTGTAAACGCAATAAACAGTCGAGCAGCTTTAAAGGAAAGTGTTTGCTAGTTGTCTAGCCAAGAAAATTTTGCATTGCAATAACAAAGGACTCCTCGCTATCTCGAAAGCATGACAAAATCTAAATTAAACGTCACCTATGTTCGGAATGAGGTGACAATCATCTGATGAACCGTATCATCGTCATATGTATGTAACATTCCAATTTCTTTCATATATTAGATCCTCATCTATTGTTACTGATTACCAACTACTGTTAGAGGAGCACTTACACAGCGGATACGCCTGCACAATAATATGTAATGTACTTAGTTGAAAGTTTTGTCTTTAGACTAAAGCATGAATAAATGTGTTAAGAAGAAAAAAGCACCTTTGTTTTCTTACTCGTGGAATTACCACCTAGTATAAAATTACCCTCTATTTTGTTTAATCTCTAAACTGCTAGGCTACCTCAGCTAAATTGGCTCGAAACAAACTTTTAGTAAGTAATTCATAGTATTTTTGAGGGCAGACCTCAAGTTCAGTATTTTGGCAGCCCCATTCACAATACAGCGCTATCGATAGATACATGGACGGTTTTTCTACCTCCAAGTAGGTACCATAAGATGGTCCGGAATTATATAAATATGAGTATTGGATCGCTTGTTGTAATCATGGCATCATTGTTGAAAAAATCGCTTCTAACCGTAGCTTGTTTGAAATAAAATGAACAAACATATGTAGTCCATTTGTCACAATGACTCCTGTACTAATAAAGTTATTAACTACCTGCTTCTTATACTACTTAGATGAATGTTCATTATGCTGAATAAGTCAGTGGTATCAAATTTATGCAGTTTTGAGTTCTCATGTGTGGGTTGGACATATTTTGGATATATTGATACGATAGATAGTCGATTGACTCGTGTCATTTTTAGAAACATATCTAAAATTTAAGTAACGAATCATGTATATCCAGACTGACACAGCGTTGTCTTAATTTTGTAATGTGTTAAGGTTGCCTTCAACCTTGTACTTTGTTTAAATAGCCTTTTACCTACATGACGTCACTGTCCAGTTTTAGAACAGGTAAAAGTAATGATGTTACTTTTGATCGGACTTTAGAACTTATATTTCTGGTTAATGTTTATGCAGTAATATTGCTGGTGATTATAACAAAATACCACATGAAAGTAAAAATGTACTGTATGTAATTAACGTTTTTATTATAATATATGATGTACCTACACGTGTCGGAGAATAATAATGTCGGTACATAGACTGTAGCAAAACATTAAGCTATCCGTTACTGTGTGTACAGATTGTATTCACCTTTTATACGATAGACGTAACACAGCAAAATGCACCAACTATTGAGAAGACCTGCTACATCTTTAACAGGGTGCGAAATAGAATATTTCATCGCTGGTGCTGGCATAATCAGTTCAGATCCACTAAATCTGGTCACATGCCCATTAGAGATCTGCAATCCTTTCAGACAGTTAAATAGCTGATAATAAACCACTAATCGCGGGATTATATTATCTTCGCATGATTAATTAAATACTTGAATGTTGCTTTTCAATCATATACGATACATGTTTTTATACTCATCAATGATTTGATTAAGATCTTTGCTTCTAGCATTACATACCATAATATTTGCACACCTACATATTTTCGTTTGTACTTCATAAATAAAATTACAGTACCTCGCACATCTTAGTATTTTTTGATACCTATTCTCTCTCACGATACCTTCAGACTCACACAGAAGTCTGTACGCGTATGACCTATACTGGAGAAATCACAGGTACTTACCTGTGTCACAAATAACTTTATGCTACAAGCATAAAATCACATTGGCATCCACTTTCACCAGGCGATAACAAACACGTCTCAATATATAAGGTTTCAAATAACGGTCAAGTTTTAATAGAAGCGTTTTACCTGAAAATAAAACGCATATTAAATACTTACCTTATTTGAAACCTTAATTTTTAGTTCTGCCTGGTATTTCGACTCAATGACGAGATAGCGCGCGTGGCTCAAGCTCGCGCTCTGCCTGGGTGGATGGTGGGGAGATGTGCGAGCGAGACGGCAATATTAGGGTAGACAAAGAAGGAAGTATAGAGCAGAAAACAAGGAAGGCCGCTCTCCAATATATAAGGTTTCAAATAAGGTAAGTATTTAATATGCGTTTTATTTTCAGGTAAAACGCTTCTATTTAATTAGAAAATGGAAATTAACAATTAATTCAGAACGAGAAAAAGATCACGTTTTTCGAATTGGGATGTTCTCATCCCCATTCGGTTTGTTTGCGAACTTTATTAACCTCTGAATAAAAAGGTAATTAGATTTTTGAATCTTAATTTTATGTAAATTATAATATTTACCAGTTTATTTACAAATTCTATTTCAGCTTCTATTTTTAAGAAATAATGTATGAATTTATATTGTTTCAGGTCAGACTATGAACAAGAACATTTCTTATTCATAGTCTGATCTACTGGCTTAAGCAGCGATCGAAAAATAAATCCAAATAGCTGAAGAAATACATGTAAAACGTATAGGAATTATGAATTTGGAGGAAGACTATTGGAAAATCAAAATACAAACATTGATTAAATTAATGGAATTAACGTTGGGAATAATTATGTGTAAATAAATCTCTAGTGAAATTGTGTATGTTATTACTAATATTATTTATATTATCTTGGTCCTCCTGATCTGAAACCCTCATATTTTAATTAAATTTAGTTAAATTATGTAGCACACACGGCACAAGCAATGATAAGTATAGTAGGTAGATTTCAAATAGCATGAGTTCGGTAACTCATGGTATTTTATAAGATTTCTCATTGGTTAAAGTTTATTTCGATATAATAAAGGAATACTATGATAGAGCGAGGTTTCATCAAATATTGTGAGTACTATTTCAGAGTAATAAAATGGAACTTCACCAGATATTGGTAGAAACCCTTGACCTTGACGACTCAACCTATGTGAAATAGAGTAGGAGTTGTTTAATTATGCTATATGAATCACCTATGACTTAAAAATTCATCCCTCTAATACCTTTAAACGAGCAATTCTTGTATATATATATATATAATCTGAATCTTGGAAACGGCTCCATCGATCTTCATGAAACTTAGTATGCGTGGGGTTTCGGGAGCAATAAATCGATCTAGCTAAGTTTCATTTTTTGGTAACGTCGTTATAACCGTGTTTTCAGGCAATGAAAAACTGCTACAATATCATTAGAATACCTAAGAAGGTAAATTTCGCCACCAGGATTTATTCGCATAGAGGATTATCATAGCCAGATGGGAAATCGGGTGGTTCCGAAACCAGAAGATCCTGTTCGAGTTCAGATGATCATATTTTCCGTTTTTTTTCAAGGTCCTTATTTTGTTAGGAAAACTAATATGATTTACAAAAAAACGAGCAAAGGCCGGTCATCCAGGTAGTATAAGTTTAAGTAATTTATGGTGTTTCTATATAATCTAACATCATAATATATCCATCGTATATTCAGAAATAAATGAAAAATATTTTACAACAATCAAGCATCAGCTGTTTATTTGGCGGCCATTTTGCTATTTAACGCGCTAAACAAGGGTCGTAGGTTGTTTAATTTGACATCTCCTTAAATAACGTTTTTAAGCAGTGAATAAGGTTAAATAGCGTTTATGAGTGAAGATTTTTTTAAATAACTGTTTTAAGTATGACTTAACTTTAAATAGCGTTTATGAGTAAGGCTGTTAATAGTTTAACTAGATCGTCAATAGACTTTCTAGTAGGATAGTTTCGAGTAACATCAAAATATTAACTCTCGTATTATCAGTAAAATTTAAATTGATGATACGAAGCCCCGTAATCAAATACCACCAATTTCTACCTCTATAAGAACAAGCCTCCGTGACTAATGGCCGCCATTTATTTAAATTAGTTTAAATTATCAACTACACTAGTTAAAAAATTACGTCTACAAACTTAATTAGACAATAATGGAGGCGGGTCAATTAACTTTGAAACACTTCGCTTCGTTTAATGTTTCTCCATAAAATAGACAAATTTACGGTCACCCAATGTAGATTGTACAAAGAAATGGGGGTCCCGTATAAACTTATCTTATTAGCAAAGTTGTGTTTTTTTACTGCACGTCTTATAGACGTTGAGTAGAATTTGCTTTTAGACTTTGGCCTCTTATCTTTTCTCTAACTATACCTTTGAGGTATTAACTTAGGGGGTTCCTTCGCCTTTGGTGAGATTTGGCTCGACTCCCATGCCCCCCACCCCGTTTAAATGGTTCAATTACGTTAATCAGTGCTTGTTTGCATTGGATTTATTTTAAAACTACAATACTTTTGCTCCACTGTGGTTTCCCTGCAGATACATCTAGAATTCTAGATATTTGGTCTATCTAATATTACATATTTATATTACGGATAAGCACCTGTATACTTACACTAAGGTTTTGTATTTAGAGGGGCGCCACTTTGAGATCTCGCACTATTAAAAATGTTGCTAGGGCCTTCGCTGAGTATACCGAATCTATACGTCACGGTAACCGCTTACCGACAGGTTTATTACCTTAGTAGTATAACACTAAACCCGGCCAAGTGTGATGTATGCTCGCGCAATGAGCGTTTCATGCCATAATAATACTTACCAACTCAATGTGTGGTTCTGTATCTGAACTTTGCTATTAAATTAATAGTAGGCGCAAATAATATTTATTTTTCTAGAGAGCCATTAACTATTCCATTATTACACTATTTTTATTATGTGGAAATAATAGACTTACGGCCTTACTCATAAAAATCTCTTAAATAACGGATTAAGTAGTAGATAGCTAAGTACCTACTATTTAAAATGTTATTCAGTGTTTAACTTTTCTTTACTCATAAACGCTTTTTAGTCATGATTTAGTTATTGAAGGATTTAAAGAGCAAAAATAATATTATATATGGCGACACCAACATCAAGACCATAAATTTTACAGTAATAGAGGTTTTAAAAAAAAGAAACTGCACCATTTTGAAAAGTTTTATTTTGTGTTTTATGATAATATTATATTTAATTAGAAAATGGAAATTAACAATTAATTCAGAACGAGAAAAGATCACGTTTTTCGAATTGGGATGTTCTCATCCCAATTCGGTTTGTTTGCGAACTTTATTAACCTCTGAATAAAAAGGTAATTAGATTTTTGAATCTTAATTTTATGTAAATTATAATATTTACAAAAGGTAAAACGTATAGGAATTATGAATTTGGAGGATGAGTATTGGAAAATCAAAATACAAACATTGAATAAATTAATGGAATAAATGTTGGGAATAATTATGTATAAATAAATCTCTAGTGAAATTGTGTATGTTATTACTAATATTATTAATATTATCTTGGTCCTCCTGATCTGAAACCCTCATATTCAAATTAAATTTAGTTAAATTATGTAGCACACACGGCACAAGCAATGATAAGTTAGTAGGTAGATTTCAAATAGCATGAGTTCGGTAACACATGGTATTGTATAAGATTTCTCATTGGTTAATGTTCGATATAATAAAGGAATACTATGATAGAGCGAGGTTTCATCAAATATTGTGAGCACTATTTCAGAGTAATAAACTGGAACTTCACTAGATATTGGTAAAAACCCTATTTGAAATAGAGTAGGAGTTGTTTTATTGTGTTACCTATATGAATCACCTATGACTTAAAAATTCATCCCTCTAATACCTTTAAACGAGCAATTCTTGTATATATATAATCTGAATCTCGGAAACGGCAACGGCAACTATTTTCATGAAACTTAGTATGCGAGGGGTTTCGGGAGCAATAAATCGATCTAGCTAAGTTTCATTTTTCGGAAACGTCGTTATAACCGTGTTTTCAGGCAATGAAAAACTGCTACAATATCATTAGAATACCTACGAAGGTAAATTTCGCCACCATCTACAGGATTATCATAGCCAGATGGGAAATCGGGCGGTTCCGAAACCTGTTCGAGTTCAGATGATCATATTTTCCCTTTTTTTCAAGGTGCTTCTTTTGTGAGAAAAACTAATATGATTTACAAAAAAACGAGCAAAGGCCGGTCATCCAGGTAGTATAAGTTTAAGTAATTTATATAATTTATGGTGTTTCTATATAATCTAACATCATATATCCATTGTATTTTCAGTAATAAATGAAAAATATTTTACAACAATCAAGCATCAGCTGTTTATTTGGCGGCCATTTTGCTATTTAACGCACTAAACAAGGGTTGTAGGTTGTTTAATTTGACAGCTCCTTAAATAACGTTTTTAAGTAGTGAATAAGGCTAAATAGCGTTTACGAGTGAAGATTTTTTTAAATAACGGTTTTAAGTATGACTTAACTTTAAATAGCGTTTATGAGTAAGGCTGTTAGTAGTAGCTCAGTATAATAGTATAATAGTAATAATAGGGTCCAACGGGATCCTATTATTTTTCCTCCGCCTTTCCGTAATAAACCTTCTTTTTGCCAGTAATTATGTAAAGAAAAGAATTAGCATTTAGGAGATACATACAGGCATAGCACATAACTGAGTGATATGTGACGTATCAGAACGGTCTCGATACACAATTGAGTTAATTTTAGCTATCTTTGGACGTAATGAAAACACCCCTCCCGCACCGCTCCACTGCCGCAGGGACCTACTCAGTTCTGCGCTACGCCTACAATTTGTAGATTATGTATTCTAACCAACTTGTCATAAGTTTACTTTTAATTTTCCATAGGTACCTAACGCAAGTAATTATATTTTACATGGCCGATCGTTACTCTTCTGTCTTAATAAAATTGTCTATGAAACTACTTCCTTACAAACATTGACGATATAAAAAAATGAAAAAGAAAAGTAAAGAAGAAAAAAAATATTTTTATTTTTCTAAGATTCCATCAACATTTGACAACCATAATGAGTCGCTCTTGAGTGTGGGAACCGAATGAGGTTCTCAGTCAGAAGTCAAACAAAAAAGGACAATTTTATCGACAGTATCTTTTTTGCACCCAAAAGCGAGCAGACGCACCGTAGTGACACTCGACGTAGGCGGTAGGAACTACGCGCGACGTAAACGGAACAACTCAATAAAAAAACTATTGACGTGAAATGGAGTTATTTGGCCACGAATCTATCCTAAGTGCTAGTTTTAGTGGACAGGCGATTTGAAAATGTTATCTGTTCAAATTCAAAAAGTATTTATTAAATTTAGGCCCTGATAAGGCACTTATGAACGTTAACAAAATGACTCTTACACTTCAGTTACTTATGTTGCTGACTGTACCTGCGCTTGTGTTTGTTTAGGAAAAAGAAAATAACGTTTTATGTAATTTCTTGTGTATTTCTAACATATTAGAACTTTATACACTACTTCATTTTTTTTTATTTACATGAGCATTGTCGCTTCACAAGTATTATTACAATTAAAATAAATTTCTCTCTTTATTATATTATTTTTACATTTTTTTTCTCTTATTCCACATATTTATTAGGCAAAGTGACAAAAATCCTTCTTCATTTCAAGTCAAAAATATTTATGGAAAATACTGCTGTTAAGATTTCCGTATCAAAAGCATAATTAAATGGTACAAAGCGTGGAGCGGGCCTGTATTTCACACATTAGTTTAGTCAATAAAGTAAGAATTTTGCACTTTATTACAACAGTCCACAGATCAAATTGAAGTAACTGTATAGAATAGAAATATAGTGTCTGAAAAAATATCAGAAAATAAATTAACTCACAGCCAATTGTGTTCAGAAACATAATTTAAAAATTGATTGCAATAAATTATAAAATTACAATAAATATTCGCTTCGTCGAATCGAGAATATTTAGCAATTTTGACAAAACACAACATTCTGTGGTTAAAGATTTTTATTTTATAAATAATTTAATTTTAGTAATTTTTTGCCAAAAACATTTAAATCATGAGCCGAAGTTGTAATTAAATAAGACGACATTAAAAATAACTATGTTTAACAAGTGCGTGTTGGCACAATATTGCTTCACAGCAGACTGTGAGCCACGTACACCCGTCTCCCTTTTACCTATTCTCCAATATAATGAGAGACAGAGACAGAAGTAGGGGTCACATAAACGCTTTTTACATTGCTAATTTAACAGGATCAACGCTAAAAGTTGGCAAAACTTAACAATTAAGTCTGAATCAGCCAAGCTAAAAAAACTCTGTTTTGTGCAAATTATATTCAAATAAGTTTCCTTCTGGAGTTCATTAGTTAGATACATGCATTCATAGAACCTGCAAGATTCATTACACATTTTTTGATTAAAAACTTAAAAAAATTGACAATTTACGCAAGTGAATCTCCAGAAGTAATTTTCATGTTTTCTTTGCAGCTTGACTGAATATTTACATGAATTTTAAATTTAATATCCTCCTTAAATCAGGTAAATGTAGGCACTCTGTGAGGACGGCCGCACGGCCCGTGCCAGCCCCAGGGACCCTCCCAGACGTCACGTCACGTCACGTCATTACTACACGTGGACAACCACCAAACTTGCGATATTCGACATCTTATACACAAATATATAATAGAAACATCCATCATTACAATCGACACAAAAATCTAAATAAATAATTATAAATTACGGATAAGAATTCAAATATCCAAAGTTTACATGGTCGCACTTTGTTCAGTCCCGTTGAGTTGCAAATTGACAGAAGTAACTAAACTATAGCCGTCACATTCACATACTCGTCAAATTATATAAGCGTGAGTAGGATAGCATGATTTTTAAACAAAGCTTGTCCACATGCTGTCAACTCCCGGTCTCCTGGCGCTTGTTGTCCGTTTTTATCACAAACGATGTTACAATATTGCATAAACGCGACACGTATAAGCCACATAATTTTTAATAGCTAATTTTAATTTATCCATTATTTATACACACAATTGTTAGAAATTGACAACACCTAAAGACGTCTTTGTACAGAGTTCCCGTTTCTAGTTTACCTAACTGCAGACATCACAGATAATATAGAAAAAATAAACTTTATCTTGTTAGTTCTATACATAACAAGTACACTTTAGCCTAATTCTACTCTCCACAGTGGGGAAACGTCTTACTCGTATTATGACAAAGCTGCGTCTGATTGGCCAGGCCATCGTCGAAAACAAGTCTCGCAGCAATTAATATAAATGATGAGCAAATAGGGCTCGCACTTAATAAGACAATTATACAAAATGGTATACACGATTTTCGTCAGGTAAATTAACAACTATGTGAACGCTGTACATAATTTTCCAACCACTCTGCATCAAAGGAATCCGCTCCAAAACATTACACGATCTACATAAAGCTCTCTCTACCCAAATTATTCTGACATTAAAGCAATAAATTAAAAATAAATAAACATTTTACATCCATACCGGTTATTGTTTTCGATCACAATGTGGAATTTGTTACAAGTACAAAAATATAGCGCATGTTTATCCGTGCATCACGGTTTGGCCGGTCGAAACTTCCAGCAAAATGTCCAAGATCACAATTTGTCACTTTGCTATCACCATCATCAATTAATAAACGACCACTATAAGTAGGTATTGCATAAATACATCGTTTTACACATTCGCACAGTCTTAACATAAGACGCGCGCAAACCGCGATCCTGTCACACACCGGCGGCTATCCGTCTCCCTCGCACTTTACGTTACAGCTTTAGTGTGAAAGGGACGTCGCATCGGACGTCCAACCGGGCACCCGTTTATAATTCACAAGGAATGATCGCAGTCCCATCCGCGTGAGGTAGAAAGAGGATTGGAACTCGGGGGTCGCATGAACCGACATATTCAATACGAACTAAATTATTGCTCGGAATTATTTGGCAGTGTAGTAAAAATTATCCGGTCGACATTAGTTTTCGCCGGTCACCGAAAACATAATAGGAATTAGAAGTCCGAAAGGGGATCACCACGTTTGTAAAAATGCACAAAATACACAAGGTCCGTTCAGTTTAAACGCAGAGTGAGGTGCGATAGTACCAGGCGGTCATAGGGCGTGAGGCGGCACCGGCCTCACGTGGAGGGCGCGTGCGTGTGTGCGTGCGTGTGCGCGTGCGCGTGCGCGTGTGTGTGCGCGCCCGACACCACCACGACGGGCTTCACGATGGTGGTCGCGCTCAGGTACTGCGCGCTCACCGTCAGCGGCGCCACCGACCCCTTCACCATCTGCGTCTCCACCATCTGATGGTAATAATTTAAATTCTTTTACTATACTTTCGTGTTGCTCTCCTACAACAAGATGGGGTTCAAGATAACACCAAAAAAGAAAAACAACGGGTTGCACTCCGGGAGTGCCGGCAGAAGTGAAAACTTGAATATTAACGTTGTGCATTTTTGAAACTAGACATTTTTCACATAGTATTTTTATACAAGGGGTTTTCCAAAATTCAACCCCTTGGGGGTGAATTGGGTGATCGCGAAGCGGAAAGCTCGTTCAAGATACATGTACATATAATACTTTTCAAGATTTTTTTATTAACTTAAAATGTGAACAAAACTGGTACCTACCTTTCGGCTAGCTAAAGAATATTAAAAGAATTTGAACATAACCCCAGTATAAATACAGTCTAATTTGCAACTAATCTCCCTCCGTCTCACGAATTTTCGATCAGGTCACGTGACACCTGACGCGAGTTTAACATTTTTTACCCATCCCAAAAAAAGTGCACAACGCCGCTTAAGAAGTTTTCACTTCAAAAAACTTTGTTAATAGGTAGTCACCTTATGTGTGAGCGTGTGCGTTTGTAACAGATGCGGCTGGGACACTACGAGTGGGGTCAGACCGCTCACAACCACGCTACCGCCTTCTGGAACAATATAGAATATTTTATCATTAAAATTCTGGTAATTACAGCTTTCCATAACCTAAGGACTTGCCTTGATAATTGCCTCACTGTTTAAAAGGGATGCAATACGAGTATTATTTCACTAATTAATAACTAGGTAACTAAGCCCTGCGTAAAGTAACCAGACCCAAAAAAACATGGTTCTTCGTGCCGCATGCATAAGAGCCATCGTTGACAGTAGCAGTTCTGATAGCATGGACATACATTCCGGCGTCCCGCAAGGCTCTGTGCTGTCCCCAACAATGATTCCTGCTGCATATTAATGATATGATGTCTATTGACAGTGGTTCCGCCATATACAAACTCATTTTTCAAAATTGCATTTATGTCGGCGGTCAATCCTTTTTCCTTCCCTATCCTTCTCCTTATCGCACGCACGCCTACCTAAATATGCGCGTCGCACTCGACGCGCCCGTCCGCCGCGCCATAGGACTGGCTGGAGAAAAGAGAGCCCATAAAATAAATTATTGAAGATATTTTTTGACATTCGGAAGAAAGAAATTTTGGAAGATCGCAGTCGCTGTAAAAAAATATATAAGAAGAAACTGAGAGAAGAAAAATAACGCTGAAAGCTGATCGCTGGACATAAGAAAGGTAGGCGTGCATTATCCTCACCTTTCCCTGTCCGATTCGCCGACATACTCCGCGCCACAAAAAAAAAACATCCTAAAATTACAGTCCAACTCGCAGTATCACCATTTTTGGTCCGTCTACCCGGATTCTAAATTTTCATATCCTTAGGGATCATCTATATATAGGTTTAGATTCGTCTAAATACCTAGCCCCGCAGTTTGTTCTAGATTCGTCTAGATACACCCGCTGTTCATTCTAGATTCGTCTAACCCGCTATTCATTCTAGATTCGTCTAGAATACATTCTCATTTTCATCTAGATTTCGTCCAGATTATTTTCTCGCATTTTGTTTTCGGTCTAGATTTTCTAGCACTTTCCTAGTTTCTTCTCAACCGCACCTTATTGAGGTTACCTACCTATTTTGTCGTAAATATAATACTTACATAAAACCGCTTACTTCAATTTAGGATACTTAACCTACATAAAACTGCTATTTTCTATTAGTAGAAATATAATATTCTATCTCGTTTCGTTTGTTTCATAATTTTCTGTTCAACTATACTTCGTCAATATGCCTAAGAAAGGGGACACGGAGAGTTCAGAAGCTAAAACAAATAACGAATTAATTTTATTAGAAACTAAACGAGATACCCTTTTCGAGTATGTTCAAATAGTCTATGATAGTTCGAAAACAATCGACTCTAGTGAGGAATGTATGGAAAATTTTCTGAGTTCTGTCGAAACTATCGATGACATTCGCTTGGAGTTTAGGGAATTAGTCAATGAATACAATCGCACTCTACTCAATAGTGATCCAACTAGTAAACCTAACTTTAAATCTTTAAACTCGTTTGAAGATCTCTACTGTCGTATCAAGCGTGTACTAAAGCGTGTCGAACCCAAACCTTCGAGTGTGGACTCTGATCATGATCAGAAGGGTCAGAAGGGGTCAACTGATCGTTTAGGTTTAAAATGTAAAAAGCCATCCTTACCGCCGATCGAAATTATGACATTCGATGGGGACATTCGAAATTGGCCTTTATTTTACTCAAGCTTTAAGTCTATGATACACGACAATCCATTGCTGACGGACGCTGAGAGGTTGTACTATTTAGTAGGGAAGCTCTCAAGTAAGGCCAAAGCAGTGTTCGCTGGTATCGCGCCGTGTGCCGAAAATTATGATGCAATATTAAAATGTGTCATTGATAGGTATCAAGATACGCGTACTCTCGCATCTACTTACTTAGATCAGATGTATAATCTGAAGTTGAGCGGTCCCGCTTCTTCATCTAAGTTTCAAATATTTATGGATCAATTTGCCACCGCAGCGAGCGCACTAAAAAACCTGAAGCTTGATAATTTATCCGACTTCATGATGTTGCATATCGCATTGAAGAAGTTAGATGAGGAAACGATCCGAGCATTTGAATCACAGTATCGCGAAGAGAAAATGCCTACTTTCGTTCAGCTGACAGATTTTATTAGAGGACAGTTTAGGATTTACCAAAGTATGAAACCGACCACGAGTACGAGTACTATTAGTTCTTCACGAAATACGAATAAACCGCGAACTCATGTACCAAACCCGCAATCTTATTTAGCAGTCTCTGCTTCTCAGAAAAAATGTATGTGTGATAATATCGTACATGATCATTTTTATAAGTGTCCTAAGTTCATGGACTCTACTCCATCCGCACGATTCAAATGTATTAAAGAACATAACGCATGCATTAATTGTTTAAGTTTAAAACATAGATCCCGCGATTGTAATTCAAATTTTAAATGCCGTAGTTGCAATCAAAAACATCATTCTTTACTGCATTTTAATAATGACAATAATCAGACTGCATCGCAAACCAACACTAGTGGCATGGTTTTTGCATCTGGAATCGAACCTGCATCGAGCGCACAGTCTACTAGTGCTGCTCTACCGCGAGTTCCGCCGTCGCCCGTCACATGCGACACGAACGTATCATCTTTGCATACATCTATTGCTGCGTCAATTCCGGTATCCGTGAGTAGTGATGGTCACAACACGCAATGTATGCAACTTACAACGATATTGTTGTCAACCGCGCAAGTTGTTATTTATGATCAAATGGGACAGGCACACTTAGTAAAATGTTTATTAGACTCGGGATCTCAGAGCAATTTCATAACGCACGAGTGTTGCGTGCGTTTAGGTTTGAATTATAATAAAAATATGCAAATAATTGTACGTGGTTTCGGTGGTTCTGAAAAACCTATTAGAGGTTCCACAGATTTTAAAATATTTTCGCGTTTTTCTTATAACGTTAATTTTAACGTATCGGCATATGTTGTCGACCGCATCACGGATAACCTGCCGTCGGTTCCCGTGGACGAGTCAGCGTTCGCGCACATGACTTCACTCTCGCTCGCGGACAATATGTTCGCTACGTCCGCTGAGGTGCATGTACTTCTTGGTGCATCTTTGTTTCCGCACTTGTTGCTACCGGGTAAGGTACATAGCAAGGTGAATGGAATACCGCCCGCTATCAAAACGGTCTTAGGTTATATTATTATGGGTTCTGCTCCCGTATTATTACCGAATAATATTAAAGTGACATCGGCTTGTTGTGCTGTCGTCCAACATTCATTGGACCACCTTCTCAAAAAGTTTTGGGAACTCGAGGAGGTTACCGCTCCGCCCACACACAGTCAAGATGATATTGAGTGTGAGAATCATTTTCGCGTTACCACTACACGTGATGCTAGTGGTAGGTACACCGTTGCTTTGCCGTTTAGTGACGATGTCTACAAGTTAGGAGATTCATACTCTACCGCACATAGACGCTTTCTGTGCGTAGAACGCAAGTTGGAGTCGTCAAATACATTGCGTGCCGCATATAGCGATATCATTCGTGAATATATTGATAAAGGTTATATCAGTGAAATAGGACCTCTTAATAATATCGCTCGCGATTCCACCGCATCCTATTTCGTCCCGCATCACTGCGTGCAACGTGAAGATAGGACGACTACCAAAGTACGTATGGTTTTAGACGCAAGTTGTAAGACTAGTACAGGGTTGTCTCTGAATGAGGTGTTACATACAGGCCCTAATATACAGGGTGATTTGTATGCCATACTTTTGAACTTTCGCCTTTTTAATATAGCGATTTCTGCAGACTGTCGTCAGATGTTTTTGCAGATTGGAATGCAGGAATCAGATCGCAGGTTTCAACGAATTCTTTTTAGATTTCACCCGCAAGATCCTATATCGGTATTTCAATTTAATAGAGTTTGCTTTGGAATGAAGTCGAGTGTTTTTCATGCCGTTCGTGTCGTTCATCAGCTCATCGCCGATGAAAGGCATAAGTTTCCCACAGCTGCTGCGATTGCATCCAGTTCGACGTATATGGATGATGTATGCTTCAGCATAATGGCGGATGACTCATCGCAGAATGATGAAGCCGTCGCTGTAGCTGCCTGTATCGAGCTAATTGACATGTTCAAGTGTGGTCAATTTGACCTGGTGAAGTGGACTAGTAACTCGGTCGCTGTTCTGCGCAATATTCCCGCATCACATCGAGCTTCTTTGGATCTTGAAATCGACAGAGGTGCTGCACCGCAAAAAATATTAGGTATGCATTGGGATAGGGCTGATGATGTCTATAAATTTAGGGTTGTCACACCTGAGTCAGGATGCAGTAAACGAATTATTTTGTCAGTCGTCGCACGCTTATGGGATAATTTGGGTTTAGTGGCTCCCGTTATATTATATGCCAAGTTACTTATTCAAGAGCTTTGGTTATTGAAATGTGATTGGGATGACACGCCTCCGCAAAGTATCGTGAAACTTTGGGTACAATTTTGCAATGAATTGCCTTCGCTCAACGATATACGCATACCGCGACATCTAGGGGTTGTTCAAGGTTGCGTAGCAAATCTTATAGGTTTTGCTGATGCAAGTGAACGCGCTTACGGTTGTGTAATATACCTTCAGGTCATCGTTGGGAATACTAGAACGGTTAGACTAGTATGTTCTAAGTCCAAAGTTGCGCCGCTTAAAACTATTACTATCGCTAGGTTAGAGCTGTGTGCTGCTCTTCTTCTATCAAAGTTGATGCGTAAAGTACTTGATAATTTTGAACCGCGTTATAAAATCTCTAATATATTTGCCTTTACTGACTCTAAAGTAGTCTTATGTTGGATAAACTCTTCGCCGCACCGTTGGCAAACGTTCGTTGCTAATCGCGTTGCCAAGGTTGTTGATAACATTCCTGTCGGTAGTTTTCATCATGTAGCAGGAATTGAAAACCCTGCTGATTGCCTATCGCGTGGCCTCTCTCCAGCGATGCTCATCAATCATCCGCTATGGTTTTCAGGCCCACCGTGGGTTTCTAAAGATCCAGCAGAGTGGCCTATCGCAGAGTTTGATCTTGGCGATGACAATGAAGTGCCAGATTTAAAGCCGCTTGTACATACTGTAACTACAACCGCAATTGAATCGCCAATTTATACACTCGCTCAACGTGTATCTTCATGGTCGAAGCTTTTACGGATTGTTGTTTTTGTTTTTAGATTTTTAAAATTGTTACCCCGCAACCATATCGTGACTCGTTCCGATTTAGATTTTGCAGAAAAAGAAGTCATAAAGGCTTTGCAATATATTCACTTTAGTCGCGATATACACAACATAAAAAATAAGAAAAATTGTTCACCCGCTATCCAAAGGTTAAAACCGTTTATGGATGAAGACGGTACTATTCGCGTCGGTGGACGGCTATCGAATGCTAATATAGATTTTTCTCAAAGACACCCGCGTGTTCTACCGAGACACGATCACGTGGTTGATATAATTATCGATTATTATCATAGGAAGCATTTACATGCCGGACCCGAACTTCTGATGTCCTCACTCAGGCATCGTTATTGGATACTCGCCGCGCGGCGAGTTATTCGCCACCGCATACATAAGTGTAATACTTGCTTTAGAGCAAAGCCGCAGCCATCTTTTCCTATGATGGCGGATCTGCCTGCTTATCGAGTGAACCAGGTTAACAAACCGTTTTCTCATACAGGCTGTGATTACGCAGGACCTCTACAATACACGCCTGTTCGTGGTAGAGGAGTTAAAAGCCGCAAGGCATGGCTTTGTATTTTTACTTGCCTTACAACACGCTGTATACATATTGAAATAGCCACTGAGTTGAGTACTGTCAATTTTCTCGCTGCGCTCAAACGATTTCTTTCCCGCCGCGGTCCAGTTCAGTGTCTATACACTGACAACGGCACAAATTTTGTAGGTTGTCGATCATATCTACGAGATCTTTACAAGTTTCTAGATGAGTATCGTCCGCGTCTTGAGCATGAGCTTTCTGAAAGCCGCATAGATTTCAAGCAAATACCGCCTGCCAGTCCTCACTGGGGTGGATGCTGGGAGTCTATGGTTAAAGTAGTTAAGTCTCATTTATTTAAAGTCATAGGACAACAGATATTGTCTTATGAAGAGCTTTCGACAGTGCTTATTCAAGTTGAGGCACTTCTTAATTCGCGTCCGCTCACTGCTTTGAGTAGCGATCCCGCAGAG
This sequence comes from Achlya flavicornis, assembly GCA_947623365.1. Taxonomy (NCBI): domain Eukaryota; kingdom Metazoa; phylum Arthropoda; class Insecta; order Lepidoptera; family Drepanidae; genus Achlya; species Achlya flavicornis. The sequence continues at coordinate 10,651,488 of OX392487.1, read as the reverse complement.
CCGTCTGCTCTTACACCGGCTCATTTTCTACATACCGCACCTCTTTTTTCGCTACCAGCCTCTCACATAGAGTCAGGTAACTTGCTAGAGAGACATTCGCTATTAGATAGGTTAGTCCAGTCATTCTGGCGGCGATGGAGAGTCGAGTATTTGCATAAATTGCAAGCTCGTGCCAAGTGGACCACACCATCCACTCCGATTCAGTTAGGATCGGTGGTGGTTATTATCGTAGACAATGCGCCGCCTCTTTCATGGCCTCTCGGTGTAGTTGAAGCTATCCACTCATCGAAGGATGGTACGACGCGTGTAGTCACCGTTAGGACGAGTAAAGGGAGCTTTGTGCGCCCAGTGGTGCGATTGTGTCCATTGCCAAGCCAATGATTGAGTAGTGTTTACTAATTATCTTAATTTCTACTTATCTTAAACTCAACTTATCTTAATTTAAAAAATCTATTTCTTAATAGGTTCAGTATCCGCAGTTTCATTAATATTTCAAATTTTTTAAAGGTAACCCTTTAAGGCCGGGGGAAATGGTTCCGCCATATACAAACTCATTTTTCAAAATTGCATTTATGTCGGCGGTCAATCCTTTTTCCTTCCCTATCCTTCTCCTTATCGCACGCACGCCTACCTAAATATGCGCGTCGCACTCGACGCGCCCGTCCGCCGCGCCATAGGACTGGCTGGAGAAAAGAGAGCCCATAAAATAAATTATTGAAGATATTTTTTGACATTCGGAAGAAAGAAATTTTGGAAGATCGCAGTCGCTGTAAAAAAATATATAAGAAGAAACTGAGAGAAGAAAAATAACGCTGAAAGCTGATCGCTGGACATAAGAAAGGTAGGCGTGCATTATCCTCACCTTTCCCTGTCCGATTCGCCGACATACTCCGCGCCACAAAAAAAAAACATCCTAAAATTACAGTCCAACTCGCAGTATCACCAGACAGCATTCATTGCTAAGCAGACGCTCATTACACGAGCCGTGCAAATAATATCCCTCGTTCCGTGGTGGAAGAAAGTCGTAAACAACTTATGTCTCAAATAAAGAAACTAACTAGTGTCTCCGATTGGGGTTGACTAAACCTAGTCCATTTCAACTCCACTAAGACACAAGCCTGCGCTCTCACTGCTAAGAAAACCCCTTTTGCTACGGCTCCACAATTACATCAGTAAGAGCGTCGGGATCCTTAGCGTCGCCATATTTAGAGACTTTCTGTCCCGTAGTCACTTGGAAGATAGGTTAAGGTTGCATCCAAAAAGCTCGGTGTGCTCAATAGTGCGAGGCGGTATTCCATATCGGGTTTGCTGCAACTTAATAAGTCGCAAGTCCGGCCTCATATGAAATACTGCTGTCATCTATGAACGGGTGCACCTGGATACCAGCTTGGGCGTTATGAAAAAGTTCAGCGGCGTGCTATTAGAATTGTCGACGATTCCAAGCTCAAAACGGTTTGGAGCCCCTTAGACTGAGGAGACTTTGCCTCCTTATGTGTGTTCTACCGCTTGTACAATAGACAGGTTTCTGAGGAATTGTTTGATATTGTGCCCACGGCTACCATCGCACCTCTCGCCATCGACGGGGAGTTCATCCTCACACTGGAACCAAAATGGTCCCTCACTGAGCGGTTTTAAAGGAGCTTCCTGCCGCGGACGCTCTGATTGTGGAATGAGCTCTCCGCTATCATATAGTACAGCATGTAGTTCTTCAAGGGTGTGAAGGATTTTTGCAGGGTCGGCAACACGTGAGTGATACCCCTCGTGTTGCAAGCTTCCATAAGCTACGGTATCCGCTTACCATCACGCGGGCCGTATGATTGTTTGCTATCATATAATTATATTTTTTTATAAAGAAAACTCTTCGATTATGACATACATGTATGTAACAAAATTTTTAGTTTATATAATAAGGTGAAGCTATACGAAACTATCACAAGTTCACAACAACAAATCAACAACGTAGTGTGTGTTTATGATTGAATAGTGGCGTCCTCTACAAAACGCAAATGTAAATAAGATACCAAACTATGCGCTCGTGACAACAAAATGTTCATGTTTGTAAACCGGCGACACATGTTCATGCTGTACGAAGATATCGCTAGATGGCGTTACTGTCCGTAAAAAGTTTTAGCGATGCCCGAACTGCCAAAGAGGTATTATAGAGAGAGAGGTAGAGGTAAGAGGTAGTAATATTTTTGTTTCTATAAAGAATCATGGCGAGATTTGTACAAAAAAATAAAGATTTTTAGAGACGTTAGAATGACGTTATAATTGATTCTTGGTGCCTTATGAATAACTTGAGCCATTTAAAATATTTTTAGAACCCCGGGATAAGAATGCGAATTTCTATGGCATGCCGGCGAATCGTGACTTTTCGCGACCAAAACCGTTATGTTGTTGGTATGTTTTGCGGGGTTTATAAAATATTTCATGTGTATTAACGTGTTGCTGGTAACGTAATCTCAACATTGGAAGTGATTCAAGACCCTCTAAAATGTTTAATTTTTTTGTACAAATCAATGTATGGATCTCGCCATGATTCTTTAACTGATATAATGACTCTGTGGAAATCTAACGGCGACCTGACATAGGCCAAGGTCAGCAGTAATCCCCTGGACTAAATATGTTGAAAACAATTAAGTCTGAAACCCCAACTAATTCTACGACCATGCTATTATGTGGCTGTAGATGTCGTTACTTTCGCTTCTCGTAAAAATCTAAATTTCCGGGATCTGTGCTACTCACCTGCTTTTCGAATATCAAAGCTAGTATATATAAACTCGTATACGTATTTTTCCATTTCATTCTGTACAAAAGCGCCAATACAGTTCATAGATTATTTGCATCTTGTTCGATGATAAAAAAAGCAGTAATATCTTAATTTTTATATCTATTTGCCTTCTTATCTGAACTAACATGACTAATTAATTCAGTTCATTCTTACATTGAATAACATATTACATAATAAATGCAGTGATATAGTTTCGCAATAAAGTAGTAGGGGATGCATGGGGAGTCGTATCTTGCTCCGCCATTGACTCATTGTCGCCTGAGGCCATTGTCGTGAATGTAAGCCAATCACCCCGGGGTACTTTTTATCCCGGTAAATCATTAGTTTCCTCGGGAAAACGGGTAAAACCGCGCGGTTGAAGCTAGTAATAATAAAGTTGATAGAAACATACCTGTAGATACTGGTGTTGGCGATACAATTCCATTTTCCTTAGTTAACCTATTATTATCCCCTGTTGTTACACCTGAAAATAATATATATTTTTTAAATTATTATTTATTAACATAACCATTTTTATTGAAAAATTGGTGAGAAATCACAATTTAGCTTTTACTGAGTATGTACGTATAAAAAAAACTCCACATATTTTGTAACTTGTTTTTTTTTTTTATATTAGGACACATTTTCCAAGAAGCTGTCAAACCGCCACTATTGTTAGTAAGGTAATGAACAGCAAAATCAAGTTGCCTGTTGATTTATAAACGCGGCGTCGTGTATCAGAATGCATGTCAAGTACCAGGCAATCATAGCTTACCATTAGTTTGCACTGAAGGCGCTTGCAGCACGCGCAGCCCGCCGCCGGCCGACAGCAGCTGCAGCGCAGCTGGACTTACTACTAAACCACCACTACCGACCACCTGGGGAACAAAATACATACATCAATACAACTATCGGATCAGGAAACCCTCTACAGCCACCATGGTTCAGATTCGTCGACAGAACAGGCTTTTAAATTTACATAAAGGCCAAGGGATACATTCCGAGTATTCATGCTAAGAAAAAATCGCCTGCCCCAGGTGATACCGGAACTTCGGCTCAGAACATAGAGGATGTGATGGGAATCGTGAGGATCAGTAAGGAGCAGCTCGGGCGCCGCTTTATGAGACGACACCGGGTGGGGCTGGACTGTGATTTGTTAGCCTCGTTTGTTTAAATGTGTTGTTTTGTCGACTTCCCCGAGGACGTGACCCGGTCAGCAAATGCGGGATATCATTGAGGGAGTACAATACAAAATACTTTATTGTTACAAAAAAAAACACAATAAAAAAATAACAAAAATTAAAAAGTAAAACAATTCAGGCGGCCTTATCGCTGAAGCGATTTCTTCCAGGCAACCTAGGGTAACAGGATTTGAGATAGGATAGGAATTATTTGACGCCGCGAATATACGGGTTGGAGTAAATGGTGTTAGACTTTATATGCGCCTATATTCAGCATCACTTATTTCTGGACTCATCAGCATCATCAGCCTAGAATGTCCCACTGCTGAGCACAGGCCTCCTTTCACAAAATCAGGGTGGGCGGGAATGGGCAGATACTCCACCACGCGTGCCCACTGCGGATCGGTGGAGGTAGGCTAGTGGTCAACCTACTGTTGGAGTTTCCAAGTCGCCTCGGAGGCTTCCAACTAGTTTAACGACTATCACGATTAAGTGATAACCAGGACCAACGGCTTTACGTGCCTTCCGAAGCACGGAAACACTCAATTTGAAATACCACTAGGGCCAAGGTCACCCATCCAGGTGACCCCGACTACGACGGTTGTAGCTTAACTTTTCCGATCGATAAAAACGGCTAATCAACCTACACCAACATCCAGACTTATCACAGATTACATAAACTATACAGTTGATGATCCATGTGCGTCACAATACAAGTTATTTCGCTCGCGCAGCCGAATGTTGTGTTCCTGCGCGTGAATAAGGACGCCAGACATTCGCCAGAACTCATTGGGAGATGGGAAAATACTAGGTACTCATAAATCTGAAGAAGTAGATCATACCTGTGAGATAGGGAGATGTATTTGAGCGGGATGCACCAACGTAGTGCTCAGTCCATTCGCCATACCATTTTCAACCGGCTGGCCATTCTGTAACCAAAGAGAAAATGTCACGAATTATTGACTAATTAATAACTGAATGCGCACGATCACCATGCGCTGCGTTAATGTCATATAAAATACTTTTAGCCTCACAAAGTAACAATTTTATTCAATTCTACATACATATTTTTATTTTTACTGAGTATACAACAGCCACAGGTCCCTCACAATCACAAAGCCAGCCCGGCAGATAGCGCTGTAGTCGGTATCTAGGTTATATTATCGACTGCAGCGCCATCTGCCGGGCTGATTTGTGAATCTAAACCATCCAGGGGGCCATCCAAACGCATAAAAAAACATTCAAATCGGTCCAGCCGTTTAGGAGGAATTCAGTGACATACACACGTGCAGTAGAATTTTATATATAAAGATAATAAAGCGGAAGGTTTTTTTGTTTATTAATGGCAGACTCCTATATTTTACGGATCGTTATCGGTTAAAATTAAGACTCTTATATCTTTACTAATAATGAAGCAAAGACATCAAAACTTTGCATAGCAGACTCACCCATATGGAAGTAACTATCACAGGTCAAATTAGCTTACGAAATGATCTATATGCCCAGATTGGCAATAAAAAACCTACCATTGGTAAGCAAAACGATTCTTTTTTTTATATAGAAACCGGGCATTATATGTGCTAATCACTGGAACTACCAGTTGGATTAGAAAAATTCTTTCACTAATAGAAAGCTACCCCCGAGTGTTATAGGCTACTTTGTACGGAACGCGGGTGAAACCGCGGGGGACAGCTAGTAAGAGATATGTGTATATTTTCAATCAGTTCGCCTTGACCTTAACGATAGAAATAGAATGGAATACCACGTGTATCATTGAGACAGGTTAGACAATTATGTAATCTTTCCGAATTAATTGAGTCGTCTCATAATGACGTTGGTTATGTTATTTATCCGCTGAGCATTGCTTCGATAATAAAATTACTCATATAAATATATTAATATCCAACAATAATAAAATTAAATAATTGAGTACCTTATTTGTTTTTGTTTTGTCTGGCTTTACCAATTAATAAAGGGTAATTAAAAAGGTATATTATTATAACAACCAAAAGATTCCGGATTTAGTTTGAACAGGATATAAACAAAAAGATGTGCTCACAAAGAAAACAAAACAGATCTTATGAGACGGTGTGTATGAAACATTATCGAATAAACAAGTTTGATATCATTATAACTTCGATAAAAATATATTTTCTAGAAACAGCGGTTTACTCACTTGGGACGAAGAATCCGCCGACGCTAGCGTCGTCAGGGTGAGCGTGTTATGCCTCGTGCCGTATGAGGTCCTGACAACCTGGTACCAAAAATACATAAAACAGTTAAGTGTGCGATTCACATGAATTTCTTTAGTTTCTCAAGATTCCTTAAGTTTCTCATATTTTTGTATAATTACTGCATCTAATACTAATTATTAAGAACAATAGAGTACAGTACAATAAGGTTCAAACTTATTTAGAACTTCAGTATAATGTTTCTGAACTGAACTTTACTCTAAACTCTAATAACCAAACTGAATCCAACCCAATCCTAATCCGAGATTAGGTCAGCTCTAATTTCTAACGCGGTACCAGGCTAACATACCTGTGAGGTGGTGGGTGTTATTTGTATCGGCAGCGTACGCAACTTCGTGCTCAAGTTTACAGTGCGGGGGGGTGAAGCCTCCATTCGAGCTATGGAACGTGGTGGCGAAGAGGTAATCTGAAATTGGTAGGATTATGTATAATTAATCAATTCTATCACCAATAAAAACTTTTTTTTTACTGTGTATAGGCCAATTTTTTATTATTGGATTTTTCCAATAAAATAGCATTGTCATGTTACTTACACTTATAGGAATTCCTAAAACTTGTCCGTTTACAGCCTCTTCTCTATCTTTCTCTTCAGAGACAGGATCTGGAACATAAAAAAAAAAACAATAAGAAACTCACTTTAGTGTGTATTATTTGTACATATTTGTTGTAAATACAGATTGCAACTTTAGTGATATTCACAAATAAAAAAAATTGAAAAAGAAGATATAAATAATATCACCTTTATGTAGCCAGAGAAACATAATAATAACCGGAAATGCGCCAAAGCCATAGCAAAAATGTTTTAAGATTATATTTATGCAGACTTAAAACTTATATGGCACTACATAATTTTAATATAAATCAGTAATTAAAAATATGTTTTATTTGCGCAACTCAAGTGACGATGCCAAATATTAAATAATCTCGACCAAAAGTACCAGGCGCACATGAACGTAAAGGAGGTCAACGCACCAATACTCCGCGGGCGCACGGTGCCGGTGGCTCGCATAGACACCTCTCTCTTCAAGGAGGCCAGTCGTTGTTGCGCCGCGATTTTCTCGCGGGCGAGCCTTTCCATTTCGTGCTCGCACTCGCGCTCCTTACGTCGAAGCACCTGTAGACGAATGTACCAGGATAACAGTCAGTCGAAAGACATTTGCGAATACTTCACAGTGAAAGTAGATGTCATGAATTGGCCATAGAATCGTTGATCATTGTTTTAGTCAACGTAAGCAATGAATGACGCCTCATAGAAAATAAGTTGATTAATTTAATTAAGGTATTTGCGCAAAACAATTTTCACAGTCAGAAGAAAGTTTTGTAATGATTTTTCATTACAAAGAATCGTCTGAACAAAGTCAGTAACGTTGAACAAAGTTCGTATTCGTACGTACGTACCGAAGCCATAATACACATAATTAAATTACGAAATGGGCACTGAGTTGTTTTTGTGGCGCAAGTACACGAAGTAACTAAAGGAAAAAAAGTAAAATAAAAAGTTGTAAAGTGGTGGCGAGACGTAGAGCAAAGCTTTTATACGCTCAAAGAGCAGCTCGACTGGGAAAGTACCTCCACCTTACAGAATACCGCAGCCAAATAACTTTATGTTGTGTTGTGTGCTTGCGCGTGAGTACGGTCGCCAGAGCTCACAGGGGATGGTGGAAAGGTCGGTAACGCTTGAGCGATGCTTCTTGTGTTGCAAGCGTCCATATGGCTACGGTAACCGCTTACCATCAGGCGAGCCGTATTCTTGTTAACTGATTAAGTTGTATAAAAAAAAAGTACGAACTTTAACTGACCCTTTCCACGAAACACACAACAATGACGCGAAACATCCTACGCGGAGTTCATAACTAAATAAGAACTCATTTTCTACCATTCAATCAAAACTACTAAGGATTCGATAAAGTTAATGTGAAGGTACTTAATTAAAAATCAATGAAAGGTTTCTGGGTTAATTAATCAAATAAAGTCAACTAAAACCATAAAAAATATATTTTCTGTTCTGTCAATATCGACTCCCGAGTTCACGGCCGTAGATATGGTCCAGGGTTGTTTTTTATATACGGGCTATCACACCGAGCATGTTTCACTGTATATCTGTCATTGTAAAATGCTCTTCGACCGTGATACATCAGCTTGTTTTACATGAAGAATAAAGATGAGGACATATGGAACGCATAGCATCTAACGCATGCATAATTACTGTTACCGTCTGCAGTACAGCATATCGCTCTGGTACAATACAATGCAGATTTCAAACTCATCAAATTGTGGTGCACTCGGGGAATATCAACAAACAGAAACTGTGGTTGCAACGCAAATGCTGTTGGCATCGCAAATGTTCGTTCTCAAATAGCGTTTTCATTAAAATTCCACGCAACATTTAGAAATCCATTCTTGTCGTGATTGTTGTAGGGGTTTTCTTTCCTTGTGTATCACGCAAATTGGTTTCACACTCAAATCTTATCACGGACACAAAAACAGACAGACCCACCAATTTATCAAAAAACTAGTCTTTGTTCCCGTCAAAGAATATTGAATCTAGTAAACCTAAAATCGTCTTAATAAATCAAAACAATTGACGGTTTGGACGTAAGCATAAATATATACTTTAAAAATCTTGGATTTTCGGAATGCAGAGTCGCCCAGTGACTCAAGGGAATGGGCCCTGGGGCTCTACCGCGTGACTTTGGTGGTAATCGTAACGAACACCATTAATAAATTTCATCCAATCAGGGTCCACGAATGGTCATTGTATGAAATAATTAATAGTGTTCGTGACGATTACCAACAAAGTTACGCGGTAGAGCCCCTGTTTAGGCTTCTATAAGTCTACAGTGCGTTGTCGATAGAATGCGTTTCTGCCACCAAATATTGGCCAAATCACGACAACAGCTAAGCTGATCATGATGGGGCTGTCACTAAGCTATGCCTAAGAAAATGCTGACCTTTCCAGTGAAAGTCCCATCGCAATAGGATGAGCCGTTTCCGAGAACACATAACAATATTATCTCTCACCTGAATATACCTAATGGCGGAACCCAAGATGGAGAGGTTAGATGTTTTCTTGTCATCAGGGGTTGCCGGCAGTTGTCTTTTGAGGAGTTCGAAGCATTCTTTGAGGTGTGCCCGCCGGTTCTTCTCCAGCTTGTTGTGGACTTCTCTGGTGCCGGCCCGCGGCGCACTGCCGCTGGCGCTGCTGCCGCTGCCGCTGCCACTGCCGCTGCCGTTACTGCCCACTGACGGCGGGGACGGGACTTGGCCGGTCCTGCATCACACATGTCATCATTATATACTGTCATCGTTGTGCATTCAAATCTGTTTGACGTTTAAGAATGTCAAAGAAAAATTAACTTTTTTACTTCACAAAAAGGTTTATCTGTTTTTAGGGTTCCGTAGCCAAATGGCAAAAAACGGAACCCTTATAGATTCGTCATGTCTGTCTGTCTGTCTGTCTGTCTGTCTGTCTGTCTGTCCGTCCGTATGTCACAGCCATTTATTTCCGAAACTATAAGAACTATAATGTTGAAACTTGGTAAGTAGATGTATTCTGTGAACCGCATTAAGATTTTCACACTAAAATAGAAAAAAAACAATAAATTTTGGGGGTTCCCCATACTTAGAACTGAAACTCAAAAATTTTTTTTCATCAAACCCATAAGTGTGGGGTGTCTATGGATAGGTCTTCAAAAATGATATTGAGGTTTCTAATATCATTTTTTTCTAAACTGAATAGTTTGCGCGAGAGACACTTCCAAAGTGGTAAAATGTGTGTGTCCCCCCCCCTGTAACTACTAAAATAAGAGAATGATAAATATATAAAAAATATATGATGTACATTACGGTGCAAACTTCCACCGAAAATTGGTTTGAACGAGATCTAGTAAGTAGTTCTTTTTTTATACGTCATAAATTGAAATTAATATCAAATACTCAGGTCTATACTACCATTTACTTTTATACCTTCAGGTTTGTACGGAACCCTCGGTGCGCGAGTCTGACTCGCACTTGGCCGGTTTTTATTTAATACATATAATTTTTGACATTCTTAAAAGACAAAGTATAGGCAGTATAGGAAGGTTTTAACGTCATGCTAGATAAGACATTTATAGCTTAACTCCCTTATTAATAAATAAAGTGTGAGTCAAGTATAGTAATACCTAGGTTTTAAATATATCCGTCACTTTCTAATGGCATATAAACAAAAAGGGCTGGGGCTTTCGTAATACCTGGGTGTTACAAGACTGACTTACACCTTATTTATCAATAAGGGGGTTTATTCACTTTAAATAATGCAAATATTGACCGATAAGTATGTCCTAGTAAGGTGTGATAAGGTGTCATTAGGTCTATTGGAATTTGAAAAAGAAATGATATTTTATCAAGTTCAAATTTAACCCCCTTAAGAAAGAAAAAAGAAGGAGAAGACTCATAAAGCGCTATTTAACTAATATACTGTTTAAATGGTCACGTAAATAATGTCACATTATTTGACAATGACAATAGACTGACTTTATTTACGTGACCCTTTAAACAGTATGTTAGTTAAATAGCGCTTTATGAGTAAGGGGGTAAGTGATTAAATATGTAGTTCATTACTGTGCTATTTTTAGAAGTATTTCAAGATAATTATAGACACGGAAAACATAATCAGAAACTAGAAATACACGTGTCCATAATAACCATATCTATTTATTATTGTTGTACTATTATTGTGTCCATTTAACCATTATTTAATATTATATGTGACATAAATTGCAGGCGAGTAATATTGAAGTCCTTAAAACATAGCTATCTACCGCGGTTTCCCCTGCGTTCCCGAGATAAAAAAAAATAGCCTACACTCGGGGATAATGTAGCTTCCTATTTGTGAAAGAATTTTCCGAATCGGACTGGTAGTTCTAGAGATCAGTGCGTTTACACATACAATCAAACAAAAATATCTCTTCAGCTTTAATATTCTACAGAATTAGTTGGTATTCGGATAGGCAACTTAAATAATACCTGCAATATAAACTATCCTCCTTACTCATAAAACATTATTTAACTAATATAATGTTTAAAGGGTCACGTAAATAACGTCACTATTTTCATTGTCAAATAACGTGACATTATTTACGTGACCCTTTAAACAGTATATTAGTTAAATAGCGCTTTGTAAGAGTAAGGGGGTTTATATTTTATTAACCTAAACCTATTTAATATAGTTCTTACTTATTGTTTTTATGTAAAGAACTTGCACAAAAACTCTACCGAATACTGTCGAACCTTCTTTTCATCCTTTCACTCCTTTAGGTGCGTTTGGAAACACATATCCCACATTATGTACTATTTTGATTTGTATACAGGGTGATTGGAAGATGGGTGCAAAGCTGTAAGGCGATGATAGTATAGATCATTTAGACCCTTTTTAGCCATGGTTGTCTAAGACGAAGTGTGAATTTTTTTTTTTACCAATCTTTACTGTAACTAAAAACTGATGACACACATGTTTAGTACATGTTTGTTTGGATTGCTTACAGATTATTTTAAATAAATTATATGATAAAGAATTCACACATCATCCAAACTGGCTATAATTATCAATTAACGGATAAGTTTCGGAGTTTTGAGCCAAAAACCAGAAAAGATTGATAAAAAAAAATTTTCACACTTCGTCTTAGACAACCATGGCTAAAAAGGGTCTAAATGATCTATACTATCATCGCCTTACAGCTTTGCACCCATCTTCCCATCACCCTATATACAGTGCGAGAAAATTGCTTTTGAATTTAACAAAGTGTATACATATGTACGACCTCGACTGTACTTAATCCTTATCAATTCATTATTTTAAATTTTAATGTCATTTATCTATCTGAGTATCTTCATCCCAAATAAACAACACTACGGTGATATAAAAAATGCTACAGTAATTTACTGCTGTGTTGCACATCATCGCATGTATGATGCATGCAGATCACATCAAGGTTCTTTATACGATAATGAATACATACATACACATAGCCTATCCTTTCAAATATATTCAATTCACGTTTGTGTGTAAAATCCAAACCTTGACAGCAATCGAATGGAAAACAAACGCACCACACGCGCTATGTACCAGGACAACATGACATTATAATAGTCTACGATAAATTACAATTTCCATTATGATATGACTTTTTTTTTTTTTATTGGAGTGCGATTGAATACAGAATGTTAACACCTTATCAACTCGTATATTCCTCACACTCATGTATTTTATCCAAAACCCATATGATTTTCCTTAACCGACTCCAGTAGGTACTTGGTACTTGTAATTAGTTGGCCAATTAAACAATTTCTTTAGAAATAAATTTCAATAAAAGTAACTTGAAAAAAACTTGTACAAATGAGACGGAAAACGTACTTTTACCTACTTGAAAAAATTACAAAGACACGCCCAAAAAATCTTGCTACCAACTCGATTACGTAGCTGGTATACGTACAGTGCGGCCACCGAGAGAAGGCCTTTCTGACGACTGTTAATATTGAGGTAATCTCGGAAATGTATATGTGTGTTAGTATTTTCTTAGCCATAGTTTAATGAAAGTCCCATATTAATCAGATCAGTTTCCGTGATAGAGCCAATATTAACAAGTGTCAGAAACGCACTCTCTGGGCGGACGCACTGTACTCACTTTGTTTTCAGGAATTTGTTTACCCCGATTGTTAGCAGTTTGCCAAGAAATGATGTAGTCATACTTCATCATTAGCTAGGACAAGCCTACTCGATCAATAAAAAGTTACACCTCAAACCAGAATATACTTCTGCGCGTTCGTCCACACAAAATTCTGTATGTATTTGTACAACTACTATATTGTGCAAATTATTTTAAGAACCAGCTGACAACTATTATTAATAAACCTAGTGATTTCGTTTATTGTGACCATTGCCTAGCAACCAAATGTCCAATGTTTTATTTGCGTCTGACGCGCGCATTTGCGAATCTCCAGCTGTTTCTAGCACCGCAGCAACCAGGAGAACATACCCAAGAGTGTGGCTCGTGGTACGCGGCCTGGAATGTTCTTGTACGAAGTCGAGGAGGGGCGCGGGCGGAGGTGCGGCCGCCGCAGGCACCGACACCGGCACCGGCACCGGCTCGACCGAGACGGAGACGGGGACGACCTGGGCCGGGGCGGGCGCGGGCGCGGGCGCGGGGGGGCAGGGCGGCGCCACCGGCACCGGCGACGTCGGACGGACCACGCCGTTGCTGCGCGGTGTCACCGACAACCCTGTCACCACACGCACCGACACCGGCGACTTGGGCTCCTCCTCTGTGAACAACCAACACATCGTCAGAACAATTTAACCAGTTACAAGCTAAACTATTTAACTAATTACAATACAACTTCGATAACTTTTATCGTTCACGCGCTAACATTTCACAGAAAACCATCGTTTTACTGGCCTTTGGTCGGTCAGCACTTGTCAAACCCGTGTCAACCACTCGTCGGCGGCTGCAGTCCGTGGCGGTAAAGTACCAGGCGAGCATAGCGTAGTAGAAGCACGTTACAAACGAACGAATGAAACAGCTGTAGCGAAACGAGGGAGACGACCACACGGATACGGTACAGGCTCGCAGTAACGTTATGCGACAATGAACTTTACCCTTATGCGATAAAGCTTATAATAAAAAATGTATATAAAAAATCAGTCACGCTGCAATAATGAGCGAGACGAACTATAAACGCACTTAGACAGACAGAGACAAAAGAGGGGGCGTGGTCAGACGGTGGAATTACGTCAGTACATGTGGTTGCGCGCGTGCTTTTGGTTTGTTTGGCGTTCGTAGTTGCCACGCCGAAAATCAGCTGCTTAGCGAGAGGTGCCAAAAAAACAAACTCGTAACTGGTCCGTAAAATTACAAACGTCTGCTTCCAGTAGGTTGGGCACGGCTCGTTTGGCAAAATGCTACATATAATGTTCGGTTTTATCGATATTGTTTCGTTTAATGTACCTCTGTTATGTTATTACCAATAACGATAACGATTGATGACGTGACTTGTAAAGTATAAACAGATAAACGAACATTATCACTAAACTTATTTTCGGTCTATATAATAACTTCTCGGAATATGTAAAAATGTTATAAGTAAGTATAACAAACTTATTACAAACGCAGTAGCGCGCACCTAGTTGCTTCTGCTGAGTTAGTACTTTCTTACCTAGCTTGTAACATAATATTGTTACTATTATCTAATTGAATATTCTGTGATATTATGTGTCCGGGGCGATAGGTAGCTAAACTAAACGTTACGCAATCAACGAGTACGGTGCTGCCGGCCACGGTAGGTACCTACGTACTTACTTCATTTGACAAGAGGGTGCGTTCTCTTTATCCCGCAATATTTTTCTCTTTTTTGCACGTTAAAGGTTACTGTCACGTAAGGTATTTTAAAAACACTCGCTCGTAAAGTGACAATTATTGCAAAATTGAAGTTGTTTTTTCCTCGCAAGTATATTTAAAAATGTCGTATGACCCTCGTGTGCATTGATTTATTATACTGTCGGCTCCCTTATCGCGTCCGCCTGCGGCTCACGCGCTTAGTACCTCGAGTGTTAATAATCAAATTTGCACACATGTATCATAATTTACTATTATATTAGATCATATACACGTTATCATTTGTTTGACGTAACATGAAAGATAACTTAAGGTATGTGAATAATTACTTCTCTCAGTTACTTCACTAAGGTTCGTATTCTAGAATGTCAATCAATTTAAGAGTCAAGTTTGATTCGACATTAAAACAATTGAATTTTGAACCTACACCAATGATATTAAGTTCATTATCGATTAACATGATATATTCTTGAGACTTCTTTGAGTTTAGATCTCGTTCTAACAAACCTAATAATAACGTTCCCCTGTCCCTTAATACAATAGATTTAATCCAACAAAACACCCCGTAAAGCAAGTTCTCCTAATCAGCTTACAGATGTGTGTACACGGGCAAAACTAATAGGATAATAGGAAAACATAAGCGTGCAGTAGTTATTGACCGAATCAAACGTTTCTAATCAAAGTCAATAACCGAGAGTGACGAAGCTGGGAGTCCTTGTCCTCGCGACTTTGAAAAACATCCCGACATTATTGTATTGAATAAACTTTACATCAATGGTAGTCGTTATTCTGAGATTTAAGTCTGGCTTAAAGTCTATAGCAACGAGAATATCATATTAAATACCACAGATAAAATTTGTGTATCGAGATTAGCCGATGAGCGTATCCCATATCAAATATCAATGGACACCAGAGACTTTATTCAAATATAATTTCAATACAAAAACATACCTACATGTTTGAATAGTAAGGTGCGATAAGAAAAAAAATACCTTTATACGTTTTATATTTGCGATTGCATGAGCTAATATTTATAATTTATCAATAAATGTTGTGCTTGTTTGTTAATTTTGTTATTGTAAAATGATCGACCACCTGTTTATGATATACTAGTATCAGTTACATAACCTAAATGTATTTTTTTACACTATCAAAAAGCTCAAAAATTATGCATGTCAAATATTACGTAACCGTATCAATGTATGTATGTTTAGTTTAAATTTACTAATTAATATCGAATCAATAGTAGGTCCGTGATAGTAGACTACTATACACATACTAGTGTATGTATGTACCTATCTATTGAATGGACATGTGACCCTTGTACCTTTTAATATCACCTAAATATAGAATACGATCAGAGACTACTTATTCATTTATCCCCTGTGTTAATCCCAATATTATGTGACCCAATACTTGTATATGTAGGAGTTTCAATCCATCCACAAACTATTAAGTTTCTGACTTAAATCAAAGGTCAAAAGCAGAACTTAAACGTGATCCGGCTCAAAGGACCATCAATTCAGAATCAATATTACTCAAAGTTTCACTTCTTTTGTTTATTTTAAATAATTTAACTGTATCTTAAACCAAGGAATATCAAATAGGAATATAATTAGTGTCTGTAGATCCTGAAATCGAATCTAAATGAAGTGAAATCATGAATAAAGCGAGTTCTATAATGCAAAATAAAGACAGGAAACGACACAAATCTAAATAATTGCTAAACTACAAACTAGACGATCATTTACAATAGAAAAATATGTAAACATCACCTCGGGGTATAACATTTGAATTTCAGCGAAATAAAACATACCTATATGTATTCAAAGTGAAACGAGACCGGGAGGGGTTCATGACCATTTTATTGACACATTCATTAATGCTTAAAAGAATTAAAAATATTTTTAAATAACTATTTTCATATTCACTGTAGGAAAAATGCGGTTTACGCATAAAAAATGATTAGCTATAGTTTTGAAAAATAAAGATATACAAAAATCGTATTTATTAGTAGTTTACAAATGAACCCATAGATCTCCTAAATAATCCTGAAAACCATGAATGTTAAAAATAATGAATACGTAAACGAGAAAACGACGTCATCGCCAAAAACGAAATTAAAATGCTAAGTTGTTTTGATAGTTAAAATTTAAAACATGAATAAATACATTAGACCGATAAAAGTATTAAATGGGTTGCCATTTAAAATTAAGTATCGCATTTAAAACGATATCAAACACACATATTTTTGTGAAATAGTCTGTAACAAGATTTTCTATAAATATTCCCAGAATTCATAACAGTAATGCTACATTTTGTTAGCATATTATTCAGATATTCAAAGGGAAATATTTTATTATTCGAATCTCACCCACTACCATATAATACGCTCATCCATTTAACATTATTATGTATTACTTTTCCTCGAGTAAAAAATGTAAACATCACACAGGAAAAAATATACTTCAGGCTGGGATGTGTGTGCTTATCACATTCAGTCATATGATCATATGGTCATATTGGTAATACCATATTGGTAATAAAATAGACAATAGACAATTTTAATTTACTTAATAGAAGATTCATAAGCGATAAAGAAAATCCGTCCAAACAAAATGGCAAATGCACGATCAGTTACTAGAGCAACATAAATCGCTGGAAAGTAACTTTGTGTCAGTCAATGCCTATCTAATGTCTCCGAGAGGATAAGATCATCGACATACAAAATATTGATGAAATTACAATGTAATACAGAATGGTTGGATATAATATGATACATAATTTATTAGAACTATTCAAACGTATATTGAACCCCGGGGTTGTTGAAACGAAGTAAGAATTGAATTTGTATGGAATTAATGATGTGGGACTTGGGGAAATTATAATTACAAATAACTATTGGCTCCACTCTAGTAAAGAGCAGGAGTAAACATTCAGTGATAGCAAAACTAATCTTGAAACAAGATACAAGGCTGATCAATTCTGCTTGTTGTGAAATATCATTGCTTTTTACTTTTAGCGTTGCTACAAAAAGACAAGTAGTCCTGCTATTTCCAGCCCGCTCAAAATCTTTATCATATTTTCATAATATCTTTTGGCCTACAAATAAAATAATAAAAGAAACATCAGATTCTGATGTAGGCTTATTGGCTGTCCGATACAGACAGTACCAGGGCAAAATAAGCACTCGGGTGGTTATGCAACCGGGGTGGGGCAGGCGTGATGTGCGTCACTACTCGATGGCCTTCTGGCAACTTCGTAGGGGGTTGTTGTAGCAGGGAGTACATCCCGCGCAATACCTACGCCATTGGATATCTAACAGGAAGGAAAATATTGTATTATCTACCTAAAGCTACAGCCATGAACTCGGCCTCGATGTACTCAATGGTGTAAATGCAATGATTTTTGATAACGTGGTGTTTATTGCAGCACGGATTTTTAAAACAATGATGACAAATTCACAGCAGAAAACAGGTTCCAGATTGCTTCGATGGAAATACGATAACAATTCATGACTGACTGACTTGTGGTTCATTTCATTGGCGATAAGGCGATGATAATACAGAAAGACGTGACGCCGGTCGTGGATTCGAGTCTTACAATGAGCTTGAGTTTTTGGATAAGAAAACATCGTGAGGAAACCATAGCACGATGGTAGACCTCAAGTTGAAAGTTTGTCGCCAAGCACTCTAGCCGTGTATGCCAGCAGAAGCTGCACTTGGTGAGATACCATTCTTTTTGAGGTTTGGAATGCTTACCATCTTTGGTCACATCATCAAGACTATCCTTAAGAAAATAGGGATTACATAGTACTTTTTAAGCTTTCGCGAACTAAATTCATTGCAATATTAATGTATCGGGTCTATTCGCGCACAAATTAGTATCAAAATTTACTTTTGACTAACCTCGACGATTCGACCAAGTTGCATTGATCGTGGTCACGAGTGAATCACGAGGAACGAGGGAACTAGGTCGAAATGTCGGTTAGTCAAAATTAAATTTTGATAATAATTAGTGCGCAAATAGACCCGATACATTAATAGGGATTACATAATTTAGAAAATTTTATGGAGTACGTGTTTATGAGTTCCTAAGACATAACTCTGAAGGAGAAAACTGAAAAGATGACTGAGACGGTGAATAAAAATATTGCGCCGAATCCACGTCCAATTATTATTAAATTTATACAACAAGCTAACAGTATAGGTACCTATACTTTGTGTCATTTCTCTACACGCACGAACACGATTGATAAGGAGGTAATGAAACAACCTACATAAATATATTTATCGAAGTGAAATTATTTTCTGTAATGTACTCAATCCTCATCGGATTGACGCCTAGCGGCATGACACGATAAAAGAAACAAAATAAAACTCTTGTAAAGTGATGGGCGCCTGGTAAAATTGCGCATGGCGGCGCGCGGCTACAACTAACAAGCACGCAAACACTGGCCGTCTCCCACGAAGCGAAACACCCACACGTGCGAGTGAAATCGTGAATCCAGACACTAGCAAACCGGTATCAATGGTAGTCGGCATCTGGACCGCCGGTGTCTAGAATACCAACCGACACTAGCTGCGCTGCGCCCGCCGCGCCGCGACGCACGCAACGCAATTTGCAAAAATGTCATCGACCAACATTAAGACAATTACGGATACTTTGAATTCCGCTGGCTTGTACACTATACTATTTCATTTCAATTGTAAAATGGCTGCGGCTGGATTGTTTCCCAGAAGCTGAATAATTTTGTTAACTGCACGGAACATCATTTTCGCATCAGACATTTTTTCCAAGTTCAGTCGAAAGTTCGGCTTTGCATTTTAGATAGATTCTCTTCTCAGTGAAACTGATGATGGGATTTCAATTCAGTAGAAACTGAGGAACATACAATGAGCAATGAAGAGTTTAAGGTGTTAGTTGACTGCAAACGTCTATCAACTGGGGAGAGACAAGATTTCAAATGCCAAGTAGCTTTTTGTAACCTTTATTGAATTTTTTTGTAATCACTTTTGATGTTTTAATAAAATAAAATAAGCACACTTGGGTACTTATCAAAATAGGAGCAGAAAGTACATATATTGAAAAGGTTCGCTATCGAACAAAGGAGTTACGTGTAATGTATAAATTGAATATTGCAGTGTGCGGTGAGAGGGCCACTGGCTCAGTGGCGGATCTGTGGGGTGGGGGTGGGGCCTCCGGGTCTGGAAGTGATAAGCGGGGGAGGCATCGGGAGGACGGGGGGGTTGAGCTCGGCACCGGCACGTGACAAGCCGTCACGCGGCGCGAACATGCCCGAACGCATTCGACGATGCAACGCGCCTGAGGGGAGGCACAAGTAGAGGGGGCTCACTGATGTACATTCAATGTATCAAGTAGGTATGTAGGTACACCTTGCTTTTAAAACTGCGGCGGACTGGGGCGAGCGAGGTAGAAAATCTCTCAACATTGCTTTCATCCTGGTAACTGCGCTGAAGAATGGCGCTTATTTCTCGAGAAGCCGTCAGAACATTTTATCCAATAACGCTCGGTATAACAAATGAGATGCGAGTTCCCTAGGTAACACGTAAAAATACATATATTCGAGGATTACTTCTAAGAATCTGTACGGATATCGATCGACCCAATAATAGATACTCGAGGGCAGCGGGCAACAACATTGACGTAGGTCGTCAATACTCAACCTGTCAGCTAATTAGAGAAATCATTATTTCGCAACAGAGCTGTCTCCGCCGATTACTTTTGAAGTGCGATAATATTTTTATCGCAATGTCAATAACCTCACAAAATACGACACGAGGCGCTCCATATTTCACGTTGCTTCATTACATGACAAACATGCGCCACATGGAGATTCAATAGATTTTGCATAAATCAAAAATCGACTTCCAAATAGAATACCTCTCAATGTTATTATAAACACATGTTCAATGAGAGAGGAATCCGAAATATAATTATGATTGTTGCCAGTTAGGTGTTACGTAATATCAGGAGAGCAGCACGGAACTCGGTTCGCTCGATAGCCCATTAAACACTAGAGGTCGCTTCGTAATGAGACTATAGTTCTAGAACAAAGCTAACCCGTGCGTCTGCTCAATAGTTTCGCGTATTTCTCAAACGGATGCCATCCTGCACGATTATGTAAGCGTTATTACAAGCGCACAGAGCTCATAATAGCATTCAAAGCGATTGTTATTACGTCCTCGTGACGGCGGCATCGGAGCTAATCACTTTGAAAGAGTGAAACAAAAGAAGTCTAGATAAGATACTGTTTATGAAAACAAATGTGGTTACGACGCATGGAGTGAGTGATTCAATGTATAATTATAAAATGATTCAAGGATTCGATGTTTTTGTAGTACAATGTTTAGATGGTATTGAAATGTCAGCAGTTATAGAAACGTAAGTAAATTGGGAAAGTTGTCACCTTGACATACCAAAATGCAGATTCACAAGCCCCTCACCTACCTGAGTCAGTAGTTAATCTCATAAAAATTATAGAATCGCGAGGGTTACGCAATAGTATGCCGGCAGCGCTGGCACACGTCATCGTTATTCGATTATGAGGCATTGTCGTTGTGTGCCGCATCCTTCAGCGAGCGGTTATGCAAAAACATGTTTATTGCTGATTGAAGATAGAAATCTAAACTAATGGCTGGGACAAAACAAAACATTACTCAAGATATTTTTATTTTTTACTAAAGTCCCAAATTTTGCGACACTAAAGATAAAATTCATGTTAAACCCTGTCGTATAAACTTTTCACTGATCATATTTTGTCCTCTTGGTAATAGAACAACGACAAAATATAATTATGACGTATTAAATAATGATGGATGGTCAGTCTTCTCGTACATGTTTAGCTAGAAAAAGATCAAATAATCTGTTATTTGAGTCCCTATACCTACTATTTTATTATAGGACAAATACTGTCTAGGTAGCTGCTTAATCATATAAATGCTCGAGATACAGTTCTGACGAAAAATTTTATAAACGAAAGGAATTCTCCAAATTAAAATGCTTAGTGTAATAAAGTACAAGTGTTACATAGACGATACATTTACCTACTGGTGCAAGGTCATAAAGGAAAGCCAGATACATGCCATGAATAACAATGTGAACAATATGTGCGTTACGCCGACCAAGCAAAGACCGACCGATACAGACCTTGACAAGAACGCCTTGACGACTATGCAGGCATCAATCTAGCACACGTGTGCAATGGTTTATTTAGATACCTTCCTCGTCATTTACTTATGTTGTTCTATTAACAATTCGATCAAATTGTCTCAAACAAAAGCAGAAAATGGTTTATTAGTCTATTTGTTATCCACCAATAAAATTAGTTTAATCGTTCCATTCGCCAAATTCCTGTGACATAACAGTTTTATAGAATTAATGACAACAATCATCGCCCTAATTTATTGGATGGACACATAGATTTTAAGGCTGAATACTATGCCAGAATGATCTCCATTGAGAGTCCTAGTCTAGTAGGTACATTTCATTAAGTATATTACTTGCGAAAACACCACAATAGTTAACGAGTTCAGTCTATTTATAAATCAAATACAAGTAATTGAACAAATAACAATAGGTGGGCGACAAGTTGAAATTATAATTACCTACCTATATACTAGAAACAATAAATTCGTAGTTCAATAAATTGATGCCGTGCCTGTTGGCTGTGCTCTTGGGTTTGTTGTGCAAAAACAAGACGAGGTCGTGCGGCAAGGTCGCACACTGCACTCGCATTGACAAATTTGAACTATTGAATAAAATATTATGTGATTTAGAACTTTATAATATTTTACAAGCGCCTCTTGTATCTGCGGATTATCATTTACAAAAAATGTTTGAACCGCTTACATATACGAACTCACCTAAATATTCCATGATCCATTTCTTTTTAGGTGGTGGTCTTGTGATTCTATGATCGTCCTCTTTGACAGGGCTGGATTTGAAAGTGGAAGTGGAAGGCCTGTCCTCTAGGATTCGAGGAGCGGCGACCATAGATGTCATAATTTCTTGAGGTGGGAACCCGTAACCGTGTATCGGCTGTCTATGGGTTTGGAATTGTTTGTACGCTTGCAGTGTCATAGGTATTGGTTCAACAATGCTACCAAATTCTGTTTCCCTGGTATTTATAGCGATGGTGTGGAGAGTGTCGGCGTAGTATTCGCCCGGGGCTCCCATCGCGCCAAACAGTTCAGGCTCAGCTCGTCTTCTCCGGTAGCTGGCAGTGCCCAGATTCACTTCGGTGGTTTCCATAAGTATACCCATTCTATAATGAGCCACAGCATTCGCTAACTACTATCACTAGTCCTCATTGTCATAGACACACTTGCGTCCTAGTCATTTTTTAACTTCAAATTATTTTAAAGTTCACACTGGCTGAAGTTTCTTCACTATTTACACTTGTTTATTCTTCATCAAGAACTTCGAGAAGCCGATTAAATTATTTCTGCAGAATTAATTCAATGATTTAGCCGGTACATTTGCGACGTCCAAACGAAAGAAATGGGCTGAAAGCGCCAGTGACGTCGATGGTATTGTTTAACTTTTTCAAAGATGAAGAAATTATTCAAAAAGTTTTATGAATTGTTGCGTGAGTGTGTAGGGTTTCTTCGAGAAAGTTTTGATGTAGAACCAAAGTTTGCACAACGACATTAAAATGAGGCCATTGAATTAAGTTTGAAAGAAGCCATTTTTTTAAATATGACGAAGTTTTCAGGTATGTTGGCATTGCAATTGTTGAGAAATTTCAAGTTCATAAGACTGAAGAAGAAGAAGTTCATATAGTGAGGCAGTTACTGTGTTTAAATACACAGTTAGCATACAGTTATTATGTTCTTAGGAGATAAATTAGTTTAATTTAAAAGTTGTAATTATGATAGGTGGCCAAGTGAAATCAATACGTTAGCACGCAGTGGTATTCTCAAATATGAGACAGAATTATGTGCGAGTAAGGAAGGTGCCATTTAGAATGGGTGTTGCAACAAAGGCGCTGGCGGCGGCAGAAAACAACGGTGGCTCAGTAGAGGCAGAACAGCAACGCGGCGCTCAACAAGTGCGAGGAGGGCGTCGAACGCATGGCAAGGCCCGCCGGCACGTGCACTCTCCGCAACCCGCGACCACCCCTCCCACCTCGTGCCTGCCACCCGCAGACACTAACTAACAGCTACTAACTATACCGGGGCTACACCTCCTCCCATATCATGCGGCCCTGGTACTGCGGACGACTGAATTGGCAGACATTGTGGATTTTAAGCGACGAAACAAAAGAACAACCAGCCAAATGGGATATTTTTCAGGGGGATGGGTTTTGGAGCATTGAAATTCTCAGATCAATAAGATCATAGATTCTGATTCAAAGCTTTTCAACAGCAACACCAAAATGTTACACAAGTATTGAAGATAAGTACATAATCCGTAAACTTGAATACATATTGGACCGAATTTTAAACAGTAAACAACAATATTTGTCACTGTGATGTGACTATCAGTGACGCACCAGGGCTTTTAAGCCAAGAAGTGCATAAAAAAAGTCTAAAAGACTAAAGTCGAGCAGGACAGAATGAAAAGAAACGAACAGGTGGTGCAGTTTTCCGAAAAGTAATGGGTAGTGTTATAAGTTTAGTCACCCACAACCGCAGAGTGACCACGCGCCGAGCATTGCTGATACCGTGCAATAACAAACGACAGCTTGCTTATACAACAGTGTGGGCTTTAAATTGGAACACTCTTGGCTGTAGAAAGACTCAAAAGTAGAAATAACTGGTAAACAGAATCGTAAGGAACGTAACGTAAGTAAGGACAGGAAGGAATTGCTAAACCTCTTGATGAAACCGAAGAGAAACAAGACTCATTATCACTTCATTCATATGTACGTAATGTATATACGAGAATATCAAATCTGCTACAAAATGGCTATACAAGTAATTCGCCTATATTATATGACTAAGAAATAACTCCTTACGCATCAGGATATCATCTAGAAGAGTAGGTCAATCACCATATATGATGTTAAGAGGGTAAGACCTCGCTCATTTCTACTATGAGGCCGCAAGCAAGCGTACACCACACGCGCGCGTTATATAAGTGATACGAACGGTCGACACGTGTCGGTGTTTATATTATGTAACTAGTTACCCACCGGCGCAACGCCAGCTAAAGGTACATAATAAAATACATACATGTCTCAATGTGATATTATTTCTATCAGCCGAGCTATGCGATGATTGGTCTGCAACGGAAACAAGATTTTTCTAGATGGGTATGTGATAAGTAGCTTTTCAAGAATGTTACCTGGAACAACTTTAAAACACGTTTAATCCAAAGATTAAAAAACTAAATACAGCTATCATATATAGATGGAATTAAAAAATATTTAGATACACGGGGGCAGCAGAAACTGAAAAAAAATCAAACCGCAAAAACTTTGTAAGTATTTAGAATACCTGGTCCTGAAGATACATATCTTAGATTACACATATTAGTATAGCCTCTATATTATATATCTTAGAAGTAGAAGAAAATCCCGTTGACTGATCAATGAATAAAAGCTAGAGGCTGGAGCTTATTTCAGTTTCAGTCTAAAGAATATACATAAAGAAGCTGTTTAGCTAGTCAAAATTCAATTCAGATAGCAGAAACAAGAGACAATTTTAAAACGATGCAAAATAATCGTTCAATAGGACATACCTACGTTGAGTTAGCAGTTTATGTTGCGCAATTTAATAAATACGCATTGACATAATGTATATTGTTGGTGACACCTTGGGTTCTATTATGCTGGTTATCGTCAGGTTTATCCCAAACTCCAGTACATTACAATTTTCCTCTTACGCACAAGAATTGATCATGATCATATTCAGAAGACATGGCAAATTATTTTGAAAGAAGAAAAACCAAATAGTTAAATTAAAATGAATGATTATATTTCAGCAGTTTAGATTCAGAAGACAATGTAGAATTTGAAGAAACTGAAATAGAAAACTAATGAAATTTTCACAAAAAAATAAGTATCTACTGGGCGATTCTAAGACAAATCAATGCCTGATGTTACTAAAGATAATAGTATCAGAGATTCTTTAGTTTAGAGAGACAGTTGTTTCGATACATGATTATAATGATAGAAACAGGGTGGATAAAAGCAAGGTAAGACACCTACTCAATCAAATAGCGTAGCGTAGCGATAAAGGTACTCATTGTAGTATCTCTATAGGTTCTGTAGGTATCTGTTGCTAAGGCACTTATTATGTAACATACTAGGTATATTATTTCAGCAATAAAATTATAAATAGTACTATACACGTATAGACTTTCTACGAATTCTTTCTTTGGTTAGACCTAGGGAATCTCAGAAAACATCCAAACTTTCACTTTCAAAACTTACTCGAACAAATCAAGACAGGAATGGCAGTAAGGTAACAATAAATGGAACAAGATAATTAATATATCTAGCATTTCAATTGGAAATCCGAATAATATGTTCATCCATGAAACTGCGGAAGAGCTTAGGTGAGAGGAACGGCGGCGTCGACAGCGGTGGCTGTCCGGCCACGGCCGGGTGTTATGGTGTGGTGGCGCGCAGCAGACACTCGCTACGCTAATTGGTCAGCTCGGCTGCAGCGGCCCGTGGTGGCATGCACGTGGGGCGCGGCGAGGCGCAGGTGCCGCCGACCTCGCGCTATCTCGTCTCGCCGTACGAGGTCGCTATGATAACGCACGCTATTTTCGACCGTTCGTCGTCACCTCGACTATGTTCGTGACCGTCGCAAACGCAACCGCGAAATCACCGAGAACGACTCCCGAAACGGAAGCGAGAACGGCGGAATACCTTCGACGCGACACGGACGATGCGATTCACGCGAGCCTTCTCGACATCGGCATTTTCGCGATAGCGGAACAGATGAGGCATCAACAGGGGAGGCGCGGTGCCGACCGCCGTCGACGGAATCCGCTCGACGACTGAGCGGAGCGGCCGCTGCGGACCGCGGGCTGCGGACCGGCTCCGTCTCGGACGAGGGCGGAGGAGGCGGGAGGTGCGCGACCTCCGGAACCCCGCGCCGCCGATCGTCGCGAGTGAAACCGACGCACGGCGGACGAAATTGCGAAGAGGGAGGCTAGCGGGGGGCGCACACGCGGTCGAGCGCAACGCTCAGCGCTGCACCGGCACCGCTCCGCTCGCGACACTTTACATAACGCTGCTGCTTGCTGCACAGGAGGTGCGCGTCGCGCGCCGCCCGCAAAATGAGGTCGCCGCGACCGCACCGACGTACACCTACAGAATTTAAAGAGGCTTGCGGCGATCGGTCGTAGGTGATGAAACGGCGGCATTAGCACGCAGATGACGTGTTCCGAGGAGTTAGTCGGTCGCCGGTAGAGTCACTGAACCTCGTCGCCGACTAATAAGGTGAATGGAACATTGCAACCGAATCGAGCGGGCAGCAGCGGTGCAAACTGTAGGTAGAAGTAGACTGTCGAGTAGCGGACTGCGACGCGCCGCCGCCGCTCCTTATGCACAATGGCGTTCAGCTTTCTAATGAAACGTGGCCGGCCGCCCCACCGCGCTATCAGCGTTGTCTCACTTCCTTCTACTTACAAACATACTATAGTAGAAAACAGATTCACAAGTTCGATCCAGATGAAAAGGTACTACTGCAAAACACATTTCAATGATACAACGGGTCGAAGGACCAAATTTACTACGGTTTTTGTTAAGCGAACCAAAGCAATAAGTATGACACAACGAAATATGATTTCATAGAACTGATTCATATTGATATATACCTATACATTACCGCGGGCGTAACTTTATCGACTGCACCGCAAAAGACGAACAAAAAACCAAAGCACCGACATTAAATCGAAGCATTTTTCTTGCGTCACGCGCACTAATCTTCCTAATAGGATTTCTCCGTTGTGTGGCGATGTTTATGATCATTCGAATATTCAGTACTTGGCCCTCCTCCACCACGGCGGCGCGGGAGTAGCACGTGTTATCTCTACTATACATGTATAGTAGTAGGTATAGTAAGCGTGTATTGTATAGTCACTTGTTTGTCTATATCACGCCAAGAATAATCCAATACATATAAGCGTTGCAAAACCCTGAACCCTGAATGGGTTGCGGAAGCGGAAAGATTCGAGCCTTTTCATTGCACATGTCGAATTTATTGATCGAATAGCGGATCTCTCCACACAGGTTGTTGGATTCATCCGGAATACACATTTAAAACACGTCAATCAGCTATGCCTGCCAGCAAATGAAGATATATGATAATAGCCAACTAATAGTAAAAGCAACAGCGATTTTATTTAGTAAGGTAATTTTTTGGTCGACGAAAGAAGCGAGAAACACGTTGGAGGGAGCAAGAATTATTTGGAGTGCAACTCCCAGGAACATAATATAAGTGACGACCGCGGGTGCAGGTTCCGATAAGGTGGCCGACAGGCCGGGGAGGGACGGCGCATGCGTGCCGCAGCTGACCTTGGTGCGGTGCAGCGTGCAGCCCGGGCCGACACCACCCCGCCTCCCCTCGCCCGGCCTCCTCGCCTGGGGAACTCCGCCGCACAAACACCTCCCCCGTACTTCTGGTGCCTTGCAACCACACCTGCCGGTTTAGCAGGTTGTTGCGATGCGACCTAGCGTCGTGCCTAGATTCTATTTGTGGAACACGGAGTCCTCATTAAATCATGCGCTTCACGCAGAACGCGATGCCGATGAAGGCGCACTCCATTGTGAAAAAATAACAATAGCCGCCTCTCACGTATGGTTCCCGGCGAGGCTCCACAAAAACCTGACCTTACGCATACCGACATCAAAATGCCTCGATAACACATCTGTATAATTGCCGACAAAGCTGCACCAGCTCGACTAATAAGTAGATACCTACAATATATGTATGAATTGCATCGAAGAAACTCTCATTGGAGCAATCAATAATAAAACATTTAGCGACACGGGAGTTAAAGTGGAAACTCTGCGAAGGGGGGGATCCACCCACCGGATGTCGAGATATGAGCCGTCTGTGTCGGGCGAAAGCTCCCTGATTTATGCACTTGATGTATTTGATAAACAGAATTCATTACGTACGCGTAGAAATAATATTAAATGTGGCGATACGGGCACAAATTAATATCAGGAAATGGAAAAAATGTGGTCCGAAAACCAATTTCAAGTTGCATATTGTTTCTACGGCATTTTCATTTAAATTGAGTAAGGCTACGTGTAAATTGAACAAGTGCCGTGTCTATAGTCTGAAATCAAATTACTGACGCCCGGGCATATCGTAATCTGCTGCAGAATACAAACAACGCAATTCGCAATCAATATTGAGTATCGTTATTTAAACAATATTGGCAGTAGTTTTCCTTATTTACAGAAGCTTGTACAACATCATGTAAATTTGAAAATATTTAGTCCTATTGTAAAGCAAATTGTTGGAGATACTAAATTGTGAAGTGTAAGAAAGCGTGCAGAATCAATAATCGGAACTAAAATTCTCGCGCGAATTTTCGTTACATTTCCAATATGATTAAACATTCGAACTCATTAGAAATTAAAACAAATAACGGTTGTTGATTTGGATACCGTTCTGTCGACATCTAATACATAAGCAATACTTTGATATTTTATACTCTCTCTTGATATTCACAGTCCTCGGATCAATATCTGCAATTATAATTCGTCGATGTTTAACAGAATTCTCAAATGGTTGTCCTATGGCAATATTAAGTAGTTCATGTCATATAATGCCTCGTGAAACGACCATTTCATGACTACAAAATTTATCTTATCAAGACTACAACTAGAAACTCTATGACTAATGTGTTTGCGTTGCAATATGGAATGGTTCTCGCGTAGCAGTTAGCTGACACGAACGCTTGCGCGACGATTCCTCCGAAGTTCAATATACTACATAGCGTACGTTGCGTACGCGCCGTCCTCACAGACCAGTCGCAGATGGCGAGGCCACGCGATCCCTTTCACCATTCTGTTCGCCGGGTACCGTCGCGGCGGCGTCGACCTTACTACGAGCCTTGATGATATGATTGTTTATTGCGCCTACTTGCCTCACCGAGACTTATGGCAATTACAAACAAGGGTCCAATCCAATAATTAAAAGTGCATCGTGACATGAATCAATAAAATTAAAATTATTTTGAGATGCAAAAACTACAAGGCTCATCGCAAATTCTGCCCGATCCGTGAGATTGCAAAATGTTTCGTGAGCTTCTTTGAAACTTGAAAAACAAATTACGTTCATGTAGGCCGAAGGTTACAAATGGTAGTAGCATGAATGATCCAGCGCATTTTGAGGACTTTGCATGATAAATATCTCAGTAATTCGTAGTGTATTATGATTCTAAAGCAATTGTTTGCCTTGTTGACAATAATAATCATGCTTTAGAATGCACTTTCTGATTCCAAGTTTGTATTAATTAGTAAGCTAGCTGCAATAATACATATACATAATGTACCTAAAGATAATATGAGTAATATTATGTCTGTAATGGCGTGGTACAACCGAGTTGCGTCAATAAATCATTAATTTATGACTCGTCATGTCACGGTTCAGGTATGCGCATTACTGCTACTAAACTGAGTATCGTTCATTGGAATATTTGTAAAATATGTTTGAAACTGTATTCAGGATTTAATTAAACAAAAGCGAGATTCTCTAGGATTAATTTAGAGGGATCATTGCAAAAGTACTTTGATTTAAGATAGGATATCTCTACATGGCATCGAGTCACGTCCGATGAACGGTACTAAAGCCAGTTTGCTGTCCAATGTAGTCCGCAGACATTATTGGTCGCGTTCGCTGATAAGTCTCGGCAAACATGATAAAATGTTTTACAGGTTAAACTGCGTCTGCCTGTGCTGAATCTTGTGGCCTTGTTTTGAAACTGCACCTACTGTTTTTTACATTCTTCTAAGATTTGCATATCAATTCATTATAACTATTAAATGTGTTCTTTATCTATTGTTTCTCTGTCTGTCCTCACAACATTTTATTGTCCATTCATCAATTGTAGCAACATTCAAACTTTATGCAAGTTCAATATGCATGTAAATAAGTATACACTTTCTAGGCCACATGTTACAAACTACAACATGTTGCATGTCATGTTCCCTTATCGTTGCGTATTGAGTAAGTGTACATAGTTCTCTATAAACATTGCACTTTGTTGTATCGCGTGTTCCAGCATTAATTTTATCTCGGTTCTTGTAATTTACTACGCAAACGGTTGTGTGGTCGAGTGGAGTAGCAATCTAATGTACCTACTTATGTTGTTGGTTTCGATAATGCACAATGAGACAATGAGTTCATCGAATAGCGCATTACAATACCTCTATGAAGTACTCAGTACGCACGCACCGTTACGCAACCGTGCCTTGTGCTAGTTTTTCTAGAGGTAAACAGATTCGAAAATATACGCGAGTACTTCGAGCCTCGAGAGGATGTCGAGTTAAAATTACTTTAAAATGCATATTGAGGCGCATTGGCCGTGCCTCGGCGTGCGTGTGCACACGTACCCTCCTCGCCCCTCGCCCGCCCGCCCCCGCCCCCGCCGGCACCCTCCCCCGCGGCACACGCGTCGATCAGCTGACCGGGGAGTCGCGACTCGCGAGCGGCGAGCGGGGAGCGCCCCCTGCCCGCTGCTCGCTCTACAGCCAATGCGTCATGCGTTATGTTGACTAACTCGCTCCACGTATACAAAACACCGCACCGCGCACACCACAACGCTTACCTACCACCCGCTAGCACTAGGAAAATATGTGACGCGAAGAGATATCTTATGTGAATGTAAAACTCTTTCTGCCCACTATCTAGATACGCGCAAATAGCTCGTCGGGCGGTGTGCGTGCAGCTAAACGGCCACCCACCCGTGTGTCAGATAAAGACGTCGGCGTTCGGCGTCGTTACCGTTAACGATAGAGACGGTGAGCGTGTTGACGTAGGTATAAGCGAGAGCCGGGACGGTGGACGTGCGTCGTGTATCGGTACGACGCCCGGCGTCGGCGAGTGAATTTCAGGTTTCCTTTGTTTACGTGGGGCGAGGCTCGCGCTGCCGGGAGCGCGTGCGGGACGGAGGGGCGGCGGCGGGGCGGCGCGGGCGGTGCGGCTGCGTGCTGTTCAAGGTCAAGAGCGTCGGGCGTCGGCTCGGTGCACCGGCGCGCCGGCGACTGGACGTGGACGCTCGCGAATCGGCGCACGGCCAGGGACCGGTTTGACTCGTGACGTGACGTGACTCGTGCCGGCGCGGGACCGGGCGCAGTGCCGTGTGGTGTGGGCGCTACTCACCTGGCGCGGTCTGCAGGCGCAGCTCCTGCAGCTCGATGAAGCGCGCCGCCTCGAGGAGCGTGTCGAGGAGGCTCATGTCGTGTCGTGAGTGAGGCGGCACGGCAGGCCGCGCGCGGTACTTGCGCGCCCGCTGTCACGCCGCGACTGGCCGGCCACGCGCGCCGCGCGCCGCTCACGTGGCCGCCGCCGCCGTCGGCCAATGGGGCGGCGGCGGCGCGGTCACGTGACACGCGCGCCCCGCCAATGGGCGCGCTACTTGCGGCGACGTAGCACGGGGCGTGCGCGATCGATGCCATTGCAGCGATCGAATGCATACCCCCGCCCCGCCGCCCGATGACGCGGCACGCTTTAGCATTTGTTTATCTAATACTTTTCGTCCGTACTCGCCGTTCTCGCTCCTGATAAAATTACTCTCGATGTTTGAAGTTATTTCATAATTAAAGTAACTTTATGCAGTTATGCTTTGCGTACTTTTGTACGTTCATTTTGATGGCTGACGACTGACGAGTCGCGCACGTGCGTAACTTCGGCGACTTTCACTTCCTTAGTTGTAGAGAATTGACAACTCGTAAGGTTTATTAAAATTTCATTAAAACATCGCCTATTGGAAGATAATTTCCGGGGTTATCGACCGTCTTTTTAATAAACAAGGTGAAGCAAATATTATTATTACAATGCGTTCTATTGATAAGCAAAAATTCAATAAGCCGTGATGCGGGAGCACCGGGACAAAGGTTAAACATGTGGAGCGAGCTATTCATTCGTACACTTTTTTTAGTACATTATTTTCAACAAGGCCGTTATATGTGCGTATAAAAGTGATCTTTATTACATATGCAATAAGTTTGATGATAACTTTTAACTTCCAAAGTGAGATAAAAAGTTATACCAACATACTTGTAGGTATGTTCTTGTTAACTAGGTAGGATGGAAAATAAATAGGGAAAACACATTAAAATAATACCCATTGACAAACTTACCTTGAATTAATGGTTCCTCAGAGTTTCCCACAGATTTTCTTCATATTTTAATTCTTATTTGAGTATCATGCATCCATTTCTCCCAAACAAGTACCTATAAAATGATTGGTTAATAATGAATGATAAAGCACAAAGAAAATGTATAATAAAAAAAAAAAAAAAATCAGATTATTCATAGGACATATGTTACTCTTACTACACATAATTTTCATACATTTTGATCAAGCGATATAGACATTATGAAAAGATTGTAAAAATGATTCCAGAAAGAAAGAAGACTTTCTCCCATAGTAAAAGTTGTTCAGCATGACGAACCCAACATAGGTTTCGAAAATATGCCATCTCGAAATCTCCACCCAGTATACATAAAAACCATAATATATAGTTTACATAAAAAACATTGGAATTACGTAGAATCTGCCAAAAATTCTAATAAATGAATTTTATTAGCAATATTGCTTTAGCTTCCTTTTTAGCCTCCTCTAAACAACTTTTACTATGGGAGAAACTCGTTCTTTCTTTTTGAAATCTTTTTTACAATCTTTTCATAATATCTATAATGCCTAATCAAAATGTATGAAAAGCAATGATTTTAGATTTAGTAGATAGGTACCATACCAAAGTAGAAGTTAATCATCATAATCTTTTTTTTTAGGATGCAAGGTTATTTAAGGGCATAAATATAAAATCAGTGTGTTTTAAACATAATTTTAATGTACAATACGGTATAAATATTGCAAATGAAGCTGCTAAGATGTCTTTATACTTTAGTTTGACAATCACAGATGTAACTATGTTTCCATAAGTTTTACAGTAATAATAAAACCAAATAATGACAAGTATTTTAACCTTTCTTCGTCTTAGATGCAAAGCTGTAAGATTCAATCATCCAGATTTATGGAATTTGATTACAAATAGTTTTTATTTTATTTCTGTGTAATTTAAAAAAGGAATATATAAGGCAACTCTGCATAATGTTTTACTGCGTAAATGTCTTTCAAAACAACGGAATGACCCTCCTAAAATTATGGACTCCTGGTACTAATCTGCGTAAACTACTTTCGATTTGAGGCTAACCACACATATTTAAATTAGTTTTCACTCTACTAACTGGCTCAGTAACTCTGCATATCCAAGCCCCCTTATCCATAAAACTATATAACTTATATGTTCACTTAAATAATGTCACATTGTTTGAAAATGACAGTAGAGTGACGTTATTCACGTGACCATTTAATCAGTATATAAGTTAAATAGTGTTTTATGAATAATAAGAAGATTATAAAAATGTTTGCTACATTATTGCTGTAAGAAATACAATGCAGTCTTTACCGAGTCATTTCGCTTGTGTTTAAGAATATACACAGATCTGTATCACACCAAATCGAGAAGAGACGAGATAAAGAATGTAAACAAACTTTGAATTATTATTTAAAGAAATTATAATCACAGGTGTTTTACCGACCGCTTTCCTGTACCACGAATCACACAACGACAGCTGTCGTCGACCAACTAACGTCGTTATTGCTTGCGAGAGATAATGATCGCTCGCTATCGTAATGTAACTCAGTAGAGGTCGGTTGTTTACAAATTGTATCCCCACTCGATTGCTCTGATATAGGTGCAATATTAATTTATCTATAGACAGTGTTTACGAAGATTGTATGCAGTCGTCAGTATAGAAAATTGAGTCCAGTTGTCAATTGCGCGATTTAAGAACGTACCGTCTTCCTTTATGCTTTAACCTAGGATTTTTTGATCTGTGAACTCAATGAATTAACCGTCCAAAAATATGTGTACCTACACTTTTTGTTATCCTGTGACACCAACAAGATTTTAAGGTGAAAAGGCATACTCGAAATTACTTGATTTTATACAAAAAATACACTTATGTCTATGTTACAGCGAAATGCCTCGAAAATGGTTTTCAACTGGCTTTGCTTAGATCTGGGACAATATTCGCATATCATTAATTAGATGTTTGTAAAAATGTTTTGTAATTAAATATGTATCTGTAATAAATAAATAATACATCTATATTTGAAATTATTTAAAATATGTTGGGTTCAGATGGTTGTATGAATTTACTAGGACAATATAATGTGTAAAGACTTGTCTATACATTTCAGCCGCACAGACAAAGAGAGTAAATGTCTATACTTATCTATAAATATAGACTCAGATTCATTACAACACTCATACTTATATATACCTTATACTTACATATATATATTTAAAAAACTATCTACATTTTTTTTTGTTCAAATGGCAAAATAACTTATATAATCAATAATTTTGGTATCTCAGGTCGCGATTCGTAATTTTGAGACTATTTAACTACTATTAAAAGATTGACTATTACATCAATAAAATTCTATTTACATTTTCTTTTTATTTTCTACTAAAATACTCAGAATGTATGTTTCCTAAAATTTATCTGATATGAATACAAATAATTTATTTATTTTGTTGAGATATTTATTTAGGAAATGTCTTTTTAATACACGAATGATAATGACTCTAATGATACCGTACACTGTGTTTTGAGATTTTAATTATAGATTAACATACACATTATAAAACTTTAAATCGAAAAACCGTATTAATTTAATGATACAATTGCATATCATTTAATATCTAAACCTGTTGATATAAATAGTTATTAAAAAAACCGTAAAAATCTTGCTTAATCTCTGTTACAGTAGTACCCAACTGATGAGGCGCATCGTGTGTAAGTACGCGCAAAGTAGGGCCCGAAGATTAATGAAAGAATGGTTAAAACTTACAATCAACCTTTGATCACTACTATAAGGTTCATAATACAGTGCAGCTGTTAGTTCCGTCTCACTCGCCAGTGCCGCCCCTCCGCACACATGGCGGCAGCTGCCGACCAATAGCATTTGCGGCAAATGCTATTAGTCGGCAGCATACATCTTCTGCGCAGGTACATCGGTAGGCCATATTAGTTGGGTAATACTGTACTATTTTATTTCTAGTGTCACTAAACAATGATATTAAATGACGCACCAAAAACTGAGAAGGCACCTCATATATTTGAAATATCATTATCACTCGAAATACCAGTATTATTTGCTATATTTTGGTGTCATAAATGTCAAATGAAATTGTCAAAGTGACGTAACATTAATATTTTATAGCTAAAGTGCGCGCGATTGCTTTTTATATTGCTGTTAGTTAAATTTTCGCTATAATTAACATGTCACCAATTTCATCGTTCTGACAATACGACAATTTGTTGTGATTTTGCCACTAGAGGGCAGTACTGCTGATAATAATTACTGTTGTGACCAACATTTTTTTTTGTTTTTTTTTATTCGCTTTATTCTCGATTCATGTTTTCGTACATGATTTAAATATTCAATTTTAAAAGAAAAAATATATACTTTGTCAATGTAACATTTTGAATCACGATTCAGTACCGCCATCTATAGGCAAAACCAACACGATAGATCTTCAATTAAATAATACTAAATTATAGCTAAATGTGGACCTTAATTAGTGAGAATAAGACATCTATCTACATAATTTAGCTGGAACGATAATATTGGTTATTCGAACTTTACAGCGACATTGATTTATTGCGTCAGAAATTCGATACTTTGTACTGGTATTACGTTCCAAATTGAAAAAATTAAATACAAAATCACTATGTATTACTATAATAATTTACGTTTTGTATAACGTAAGTCTGTTGTTATTCGCGAACTCAAGGGCCAAAAATACCTTTGGACTGCTATCAATAATATGTAAACTCAAGAAATTCTTCGTTAGATTTTATTCACTTTAATTCGCGAATAGCCCACAAACCAGAATGTACTTTTTATACGAATAATACGCGTAAACAAATTGAACTAGAGTGTAGTATGTGACTGTAACATACTACGTACAGTCGGGTAACTACGACTAACCTACATCACTCTTCGACACGCGGCCTCGTATCGTGGTTTCTTGAGGCGAAAACCGCGTCTTCAATGTTTCTGCTACCCTGGTACGTACTGTGCTCCTGCGACACAAATAAAAATAATAGGTCACATGTTTTTCAACTCACTTGTGTTAGCATTAACATTATATTATTTTAATATTATTTAATTTCATACCATTGGTTAATTATAATTAGTTATTAGTATTATTTATTCTGAAAATATAAAACAATATGGTGGATTTTGGATATCGAGGGATGGCAACACCAAAAAAGGGATATTGTAACAACGGTGGCCATTGGAGAAAGTATTTTTTTAATTAATTGTGTATTTACCAAGTTTATCAACGGTGTAAATAAAGATTTAGCTTGTTCAAGCCGATTTTCTTGTCAGTAAATATGGTAAGGTTAACATTTCAGAAGTGCGGGATTAAGAAATCAGCTCACCGGTATGTACTTTTGTTATTTTCTATTTTGTGTGTCTTGTTCGTGACGAATAATCAACTATGGCTGGTTAGTAGTACGATGCCGCTAACAAATAAATTCGTAATATTACTACACTACATTTATTCTTAGATATATCTTAAGTAAACAGTTGTTTATGTACTTAAATAAAAGTTTCGTAAGAGAATCATACTACATTTATAAAAAAGCACTTATAGCAACATTAAAAGCAAAAACGTAATATATTATGGATTATTCAAGTAACAATGAATAATAATTAGTCAAATAACTAGAGGTATCTTTAATACCTAATACACAATTAACCTGCTGTACAATACAATACCCGCTGTATTGTAATAATATATCATATCCAGGAAATTAAATATGTACAATCGTCTATAATCGTAAGCTAATGATGAAAATAATATTCCTTGCTTATATGCTTATATGTCTTGACAAAAATCGAATGATACTTGGAAATACCTACCTACTTTTAAAATAATAATATTATAGTTCCTAAAAGCCAAAGAGAAGAGTCTTTCGAAGAATACTTCACTATATGGTGAGGGGCAGGGTCGCTCTTCGCGTCTGTCTGTCTGTCTCTTTGTCCGCTAACTCCTTCTAAAACTCAAAACGAATTTGATGCGGTTTGCACTATCATTTGGATATTTTTTCAAGGAAGGATTAAAAACATGCATGTTATATATGCGGAGCGGGTTGTCGATGTTTCGTAAACACATGGAATGTTTTGCGCTTTCAATGCTGACATTGTATTTTGGAAGATGTCATAGATTTAAAATTTGCAAGAAACAGTATTCGCGATGCCGTGTACAAATTAAATTATTTATTTACTTTATGGCATCACATGTGTATAAAAGATGTAAAACAATATTTAATAGTTCACATGGACCCTGTAGGGCACAGAAATATTGATAGATACATTAGTAATAATTAAGTAAACATCATAATTATATAATAGTTTAAAGTTTATAACTAGCCTAGAATAATAATACACATTTAGTATTAATTGGTCAACAAAAACTGGTCAGTTGCTGTATAATTCAGGGGATCTTCGATCACTATTCGATTGCTACATTGATAGCTTACAATATTGACATTGTTATAGTAAATATTAAAAACATTAGGTAAAGTGACAAAACAATATTACCTAGTAACTCCTAATAATATTGTGATTAATACTTTAAACATAAAGTTTAAAACAAAACAAAGAAAAGAAGCCTAGACAAAATATTATCTTATTGCGTCAGAACATAAATCGCTTTTCTGGTGATATATATCGAACTTTTGATGGATAAAATCCAAGTTTATATTTTATTATTGTTTTTATTTGGTTTCATTTTAATGTTAACAATTTCACGGTCGCTAATGCGTTCATCAGAGGGGCTGCCAATGGTAGTGGATCTATTATTGTATCTAACAGCAACATACAATTTTAAAATCGTACAGATATATATGTAGTAATTCTGTGTCTGTGAGCTGACATGTACAGAGATTGAACTTTCCATCATCGTATATGGATGAGAACCTCCGGCTGCTGGCTTTCATTGTTTTATTCTATAAAAGTTATTCGATGGGAAGTAGCCTATGTCCTTTTCCATACCATAGGCTGTCTGCATGCCAAATTTCATGATGATCCGTTGAGTAGTTGCGGCATTGGGTCGTGACGGACAGGCAGACGAACTCACTTTCGCATTTATAATATTATAAGTTCTATGTTCTATAATAGAATAAATTCTTAGTAAAGTATTCAAATCGTCCATTGAGAACATTATTACAAATGAGAGTATTTTGGAGAAGACGTGCCAAATATTATCTGAAGTAAGGGAATTTAGACCAACCACTAAGTACAAGTTAGAGAAAATTTATAATCATTTGGAATTAAATCTTATTACTCATTTCGAATCTATAATCCTAGTTTAATCATTACCTATGAAACTGTATACTACTGTAACTGTAAAATCTACTGAGATTTGTAAAGGATTTAATAAACATTGCACGATTAAATCTACGAAGGTAACTAATAAGTTAATGTCCTGTGACTGGGACACTAAAGGGGTAAGATTGAGTGGTGTGGTGACAACATGTATGAATTCTATCGAAAAAAAAAAATAATAATAAAAACATATTCATATAACCTCAGAGTATGTAAATACTACGTACAAATATAACCAAGAGTTTCATGCATATGTTTCATCAATTATTCAAAAATGTTTAAATTATTGATACAACTCAAGATTCAACTAATAAAATTATAATTGTATGGAAAATTATAAATACAGAGACTGTTCAAAATAAAAAAAGAAGATGACATAATCAACCATAACATTAATGATAAATTTGATCTCGGATAAATTTGAAGTAACTAAAGCTGAAATAAAAAAAAATACAGAAGACCTATGGGGCTTATCAGTTAAAGTCATTTACCAATTATCACTAGTATTGCACCTATTTTAGGAGCTATTATTAATCATTGTATTATTGTTAATGGTTCCCCACTTTGATGAAACAGTAACATCATTACAATATTTAAATCTGGTTGCAAAAAAAAAAAACCTTCCAATCTGTTCTTCAAAATCTTTGAGAAAGTTATGGTAAATATATTATTGGCTCATTTTACCAATAATCAGAATTTATAGGATCACCAGTTTGGATTTACAAAATACCGATCAACGACTGGTGCCACACTTTAAAAGCATATTTTTGAGGCCTGGAAGAATTCACAGATTGCGTTTGGCTTATTTTATGATCTCTCCAAGGCATTTTGTTGCGTATATCATCACAGCCTAGTTTTAAAACTTCAAGACCATGAAGTTTGTTGAGTGGCACTTGATCTTAATATCATCTTACCTATAACCAAAAGCAGTACTATGTCCTGAGGGTCTTCAGTGAAAACGGGCGTACCACAAGGATCAATTTTAGGCCGTGTTTTTGATATATAATAATGATATGCCCTATATGGTAAATTAATGGTCCGATATAGTTGTATTTTCTGATGATACCTCTTTAATTTTTAATGTTAATAGAAAATATACAGACCTTACGCTGCTCAATGACACCTTACCAGCTATATCAAAATGTTTTGCCACCACTAGTATTTTGCTTAATTGCTGTAAAACTAAATGCATAAGATTTTCTCTCCCCAAATGTTGTTGACGCTAACACTCAGTCGACGGTAAAAGACTTGAACTTGTGGATAAGATTTTGGAAGAGCTTTTCTCGGCGTAATACTATACAGTAAAATACAATGGGGTCCTCATATACAAAGATTAACTAGCAAATTAATTTCCACCACATTTGCGGTTAGAAAAACTGGACAAATTACGGATGTAGCTACAGCTAGGATAGTTTACTCTGCTTATTTCCATAGTGTAATGTTCTGCAGTCTCCGGTTGTGGAGCTCAGCTGCAGACTTTGAAACTATATTTCTTCTGCAGAAAAGTGCAATTCGCGCAATATATTGTTTGGGTCGTGGCGAATCACTACGAAATCGATTTAAGGAATTTAATAACTTTAGCGTGTCCGAAAAAAGTTAAGATAAAATTGTGACACCTAGATCCAGGTTATCTAAAACTAATAAGGCTTTTCTCGGGAATTGCGTTCGATTCTATAGTAGAATCCAAGTTGAGGTAACTAAAATGTTTTATAGTAAATTCAAAGATTGTATAAAATAGAGGTTAACTGACAAAGCCTACTACGGGATGGTTCATTGCGTGGGGGACGGGAATGTGTGGTTGTAGTGGCTTTCCTCTGCGCTTGCGTCCCCCTGGCTGAGTGACAATTGTATAAGTAAGCATTATGTTTTTGGAATAATTACTGTGATATGGAAGAAATGATCCACCAAAGAAAATAATGCCTTGCTGGGCTTCTTGCCGGAGTCGTCTCATTTTAAGTATTCCGAACCGGTGGTAAATTCAACTGTATGAACTTAACGTGTATAGGTGACTTACCTGCCTGAACTGAATGGATTACTTTTTTGTTGATTCTGCAAGAGATGCAGTAGGTACGTAGTTTAGCTGCAGATAATATTGGTAACAAATCAACGTGCCATGAAAATTTACTTTTCTTTGAATTAGATGGTTTTGTTATGTGCACGAATTATCACACACATATACACCCAAAGGGTAAGAGAAAAAGAAAACAGGAACTTTATGGATAAGCGCTGTCCTTAAAAATAACCGATACGAGGTATCCTGCTTTTAAAGTATTTATCCTGCCAATTCTTTAAAGAAGTGGATAACTATTACTATATCTTTCAAAAGTGACAATGAAAACAAACAAACTTAATGCGAGTGATTTTGATGATAACTCTCAAGTTGATAATAAGACATTTTAAGAGTATACTAAATAAGTACATACTTAAAAATAATAATAAATAATGATAATAATAAATCGTTATTATCAGGCTACTTGTGGCCCATAGATAAATAATAAAACAATTTTTGATAGTATAAAACACTTAAGCCTATGGATGGTAGGCGCTGCTGCAGTTTGCCTTTGTGCCATCGTGTGGCACTTGTCCGCGAAAGCGATAATCCTTGTTGCTACAGTCAATGTTACAGGTCATCAAATTGGCCAGAAATTACATTGCTGCTTAGATACTAGGTACTCAAGGCTTTACAATATATGATAAAAATCATGTTTGAGTCATCATCATCATCGGCCTATAGTGTTCCGCTGCTGAGCGGAGGCCTCCTTTCACAAATCAGGGTGAAAGGGAATGTGCATGGGCAGATGCTCCACCGCGCGTACCCGCTGCGGATCAGTGGAGGTAGGCTAGTGGTGAACCTATTGTTGAAATTTTCAAGCCGCCTAGAGGGCCTCCAACTAGCGACTGTCACAATTGAGTGATAGCCGGGACCAAAGGCTTTACGTGCCTTCCGAAGCACGGAAACGCTCGATTTGAAATGCCACTGGGCGGTCGCCCATCCAGGTGCCGATCGCGACGGACGTGGCTTGACTGTGCCGATCGATTAAGAATGGGTAATCATGCTATACCACCACAGTACACCACGAGCGCTTGAGTACTTGAGCTTGCGCACGTTTGAGTGTTAGGATGGTAATATTTGGATAATTAAATTGATGATTCAGGTATACCCATAAAAACTCCTAAGTGAAACATGCTGCTATATGCGGTGATCACTAACAACTCGTAAGTGAAACATGCTGCTATATGCGGTGATCACTAACAACTCGTAAGTGAAACATACTGCTATATGCGGTGATCACTAACAACTCCTAAGTGAAACATGCTGCTATATGCGGCGATCATTAACAACTCGTAAGTGAAACATGCTGCTATATGCGGTGATCACTAAAAACACGTAAGTGAAACATGCTGCTATATGCGGTGATCACTAAAAACTCGTAAGTGAAATATGCTGCTATATACGGTGATCACTAAAACCTCATAAGTGAAACATGCTGCTGTATGCGGTGATCACTAAAACATTCTAAGTGAAACATGCTGCTATATGCGGTGATCACTAAAACCTCCTAAGTGAAACATGCTGCTATACGCGGTGATCACTAAAACCTCCTAAGTGAAACATGCTGCTGTATGCGGTGATCACTAAAACATCCCAAGTGAAACATGCTGCTGTATGCGGTGATCACTAACAACTTGTAAGTGAAACATGCTGCTATATGCGGTGATCACTAAAAACTCGTAAGTGAAACATGCTGCTATATGCGGTGATCACTAACAACTCGTAAGTGAAACATGCTGCTATATGCGGTGATCACTAACAACTCGTAAGTGAAACATGCTGCTGTATGCGGTGATCACTAAAACAACCCAAGTGAAACATGCTGCTGTATGCGGTGATCACTAACAACTTGTAAGTGAAACATGCTGCTATATGCGGTGATCACTAAAACATTCTAAGTGAAACATGCTGCTATATGCGGTGATCACTAAAACCTCCTAAGTGAAACATGCTGCTATATGCGGTGATCACTAAGATTTCGTAAGTGAAACATGATGCTGTATGCAGTGATCACCAAAAACTCCTAAGTGAAACATGTCGCTGTATGAGGTGATCACTAACAACTCGTAAGTGAAATATGCTGCTATATGCAGTGATCACCAAAAACTCCTAAGTGAAACATGCCGCTGTATGCGGTGATCACTAAAACCTCGTAAGTAAAACAGGCCGCTGTGCATGATCGCTGTAAGTAAGTAACATAACGACGATGAAATATGTTGCTTATCATTGCCGTGATCATCTTCTTTTAAAGGCTTATTTGTTATGTTATCTACAATTAATACTTGAAGCAAAAACTTTCGCTCCCTTTTTAGGGATATTGCGCGCACGGAGGATTGTAAGATCTTTCATAGCTAACATTTATTTATTTATTCAATTTTAAGAATATAGTCGAATTTCGACTCATGGCGACCTCTAGTATAGTATAAAATGATAAAACATGGTAATATCACATAATGCAAAATGTATTAGACATACAACGCATACAACTACAAAATAAACTTTAAACTAATCGTAAGATGATGTGAAGACAGTTTGATTAAAACTAATGAATTACACTTTATTTCCACAGATGTTCCACGAATCAGCTAGTTAATATCTTGAGGTTCAAAGAAGGAAATCGATAATGGATGGCAGTAAAAACATAAATAATAATATCTAATTACCTATGTCTATTGATATCGACAAGAAGAACTTATGATGATATTTTATTTTAATTGTAAGATGAAGTGAACACAGTTTGATTAAAACTAATGAATTACACTTTATTTCCACAGATGTTCCACGAATCAGCTAATCAATATCTTGAGGTTATTCAAAGAAGAATAATTAAAAACAATAATGTCTAATTGACTATTGATATCGACAAGAAG
The DNA here is from genome assembly GCA_947623365.1 of Achlya flavicornis. NCBI lineage: Eukaryota > Metazoa > Arthropoda > Insecta > Lepidoptera > Drepanidae > Achlya > Achlya flavicornis. Next base: position 10,607,351 of record OX392487.1, on the reverse strand, counting down.
AACTTAAGATGATCTTAAATTTATGTTTAAATAATAATATCAAAGATTTTCATAGGGCATCGTGCCTCTACCCAGATGGATAATCCGCCTTACTAAAGCATGACATTTAATTTCACTCCGCTTGAGGGGCTCCCTGAGCAAATCGCTCTCAGTTCGTACTGCGCACGGCTGTCAAATACTGTCAATTCTGGCTTGTTTATTTCATGTTGCCATAGAGGCGACTATTCTTCTGGACGTTTTAAATTCTTTGAATAATATGTATATTGATTTATATAATTGTTAATGATTATATAATTGTTAATGATAATTTATTAACGTAATCTTTATTATATGTTTATTTCGCTGAATAATATTATTAGAAACCTACCTTTGTTGACAATGTGTTGTAATTTAGAATAGTAATTATTTGTATAGAGACATACAGTATACGAATGGCCGAAACGGAACTGGGACATTCCGTTAAACAGGACGGCCGTCTGTTAGCATTAACATTATATTATTTTAATATTATTTAATTTCATACCATTGGTTAATTATAATTAGTTATTAGTATTATTTATTCTGAAAATATAAAACAATATGGTGGATTTTGGATATCGAGGGATGGCAACACCAAAAAAGGGATATTGTAACAACGTTGGCCATTGGAGAAAGTATTTTTTTAATTAATTGTGTATTTACCAAGTTTATCAACGGTGTAAATAAAGATTTAGCTTGTTCAAGCCGATTTTCTTGTCAGTAAATATGGTAAGGTTAACACTTGCTCGTTAAGTGGCTCTTATTGCACCGGATTTATATTAAAGACCATGAATCAGTCGCGTCGCTCAGGATTCTAACACTTGAATCGCTACGCTCGTGATTCAATCATCATGAATCACTCCCTACGGTCGTAATTGAGTTGTTGTGGCCCTCGCTTTAAATCCATCCTTTATTCATTAGTTGCAATTTTCAATTCAATTACCTAAGGTAAGCAATATTTATAACCAAATTTCAAATCTAGATGTTGCTGAAATAAAGCGCGGGAAGAAACAAAACAGTTTAAATACCAACCAAGTGACCAGGAGTGAAGGAGCGGCAAGGAGGTCTTCCGACACAGCTGCGCGCGGCGGCTATCGGCTGAGGTTGCTCACGTAGAGGCTCTTCAGCTCCGTCTTGGGCGTGTTCTCGAACAGAGCGGCGCGATTCTGTCCCTCGCCCTTCTTCACCCAGTGCCCGTATACGCGGAATGCACATCCGTCAATTACCTTGAAAAATAGGAATAACATGATTCGTTTTCTTCTATAAATAGACTTGTGGCCAAAATGTGAGGGAACTGACTCTCAAATAGTTATCTATTTTGGCTACATGAATTGAATGTCTAGTCTATCAATCATTAATAGGCCCGAGTTCGATATAGCTCGAGCTCCTCCCCTCTTGCAAGTCTATAATTTAATGATCAAGGTGAATGGAAAAAACCTTGCAGTTTATTATAAAAAAAGACATCCAAATACTCAAAAAGAAGAATGATCATTTTATCGACAACTGACATAACTCTATGAGAATGGCATTATTGATTAAAAAAAACTTAAGTTAATCGATTTTTTAAACTTATCGATGATCCATGCTCGGCAGGCCGCTTCGACAACGCGGTAAAAGTACCAGGGTAATATAAAGATAGCAGAGTGTGAGTGTGTGGTTACCTTCCTGAGCACCCGCATGGTATATGGGTCCCTTATCGCGTCGCTGAGCGGCAGCGCGCGCGCGGCGGTGTGCGGCAAGCGGCGCAGGCGCACCGCCGCGCGCACCGTCACCAGCGCGAGCCGCAGCTTGGCGCGCGCGTTGAAACCACCGCTCTTTATCGCCTGCACCACACATTACATTACGTACATTTCGACGGCCAAATTCATAAAAAAGCTTTGTTAGGTCCCCCATTTTATACCAACCCATCTACCATTTACAACCGTTGTAGTAAATTTCCATTACCATCTAATATTATCATATTTCCACCACCATTTAAAATCGTTGTAGTAACATTAACAAAGCCTTCGATTTCGTAAGTGATAAGCGACTACTTTGCAAAACACAAAAATATGGACTTAGAGACAAAGTAAATTATGAGCTAGAGAGCTACTTAAGTGGTCGGCGAGAACGTACACAAATAACAAAGATACAAAAGGTACTTTTGAATCATCATTAAAAATTAATATTGCGGCGTGCCACAAGGTAGTGTCCCAGGACCACTTTTATTCTTATTATATATCAACGACCTACCTTACAAATACTTAAACAAGACTGTATACTATTTGCCGATGATACTACATTAATAATTAAATCCAAAAACAAAAATGAATTAGAATCTATAACTAATGATGAAATTAATAGTACAATTAAATGACAAATGAAAAAACCTATACGTTAATATTAATAAAACTAAACTCGGCAATGAGACCTCCAAAATCAAATATAAAGATGAACATATACAACAGGCTGATTCTACTGTATTTTTGGGCATATCCATTGGTAAAACCTTAAACTGGAAAGAACACATGAATGAAATTTTTCCAAAATTGGATAGATTCGTGATTTCCCTTCGGCGGTTAAGAATCCTAGTTTCGAAGGAAATTGCCCTGTCCATATATCATGGTTACGTATCATCGGTAATTCGTAATGGGGTAACTCTGTAGATATTAACAGAGTATTTATAACCCAAAAAAAATGTATAAGGGCACTAAATGGATCCGTATACCTTGCACACTGTAAACCAATATTTAAAGAGTCAAAAATTGTACCTCTCCCATGTCTTTATATTTTTGAAATATGCTTATTTGTTAAAAAAAATCCCCACAGCAGATGTTTGTACAAAATATATGTGCCAAAACAAAGATTAAATTTATACTGTAGAAATGTCCATTGTATTACAAAAAGAATTTTTAATAAATTATAAAAGACAGATCATTACCTTTTCAAAAATTTTAAGCGAGACTTTTCGATTGGTTTAGTTGACATGTTTTTATTAATTGCAGGAATTTTTCGATTATTAAATTTAATTTGTGCTTTTTATAATTTACCTTTTGATTATTATTTTATTTGATTTTTTATTGCTGACTGGATATTCCTTGGGATTTTAATTATTATTATTTTTATATATTATTTCACTAATCTGACATTCTTTTTTTTTTAATGTATAATAGTATTTTGTTATTTATTTCGCATTAATCTTATATCATGTTTACTATTTCTACACCTAGAACAGGTAGAATATGCTGAAAAGCATCTTTTCTGTACCATATCCAGAGAAATAAATACATTATTATTATTAAAAAAACGCGACTAAGGGAAATACGAAAACGACATGGCGTCCATGAAAACTACCATATAAGTGCTGCGATCATCAACTCTTCGGTCAATTGTAAAGTTTTTTTTTTTTTTTTATTAAATGGGCTTGCGTTTGGCCAGTGACCCGCCCATAAGGGGCGATGATGAAGCCTAAGATGAAACACGCTTACCCAGAAGAAACCTATTCACTCTGGCCTTGAAAGTTCCTAGATTGTAAGCGTCAGGAAACACAGACGCCGGAAGCAAGTTCCACTCCTTGTTTAAGACACGTTCAAATTTATGGAGTAGCACGGGCCTGTTTTTGTAGCTATTTTGCGAATCTGCACTCTGCTGTCTTCAATTCAATTTACAAATATTGCGGAGTTTAGAAACCGTTTTATGATTAAGCCATGACTTTTCACAAACGTGTGAAGAGGTAATGTTTCTTGAAAATAATTTAATCTGTAATTTTGAATCTGCGCGGAGTTTTATGTACGCCCATTTGGCAGAGCGCAGATTTATTTATTGAAGAGTGAAGATCACATGAAATTTACTATGGGTATACAGTGTGCCATACAAACTTAGTATTGTAGATTATTTTAAAAGAACAGAAAAGCTTCACTCCGCACTTTTCAATGCTCACTCTTCACTCTTCCGAATTTCAGTCTGCAAAGTGTTTGTACATAAACATAAATTCCGCTGAAGAGTTCAGAACAGGGAGTGCAGACTTGCAGAGTAGTTACATAAAACAGGCACTAGTTCTATGCACTGAGCATTTCTACGATGCATATGATTGTGCGTCCATGCTACGCGAATCGAGCACGAGCCGAGCCACGAACGAGCCTACAACGAGCACGATGCGAATCCTTTTGTACGTGAAAAAACTGACAATCGCGCTTGTTCGAGGCTCGCGAGCTCGTCCACGCTACGCAAATCGTGCTAGCAGTGTGCTCGTTCGAGGCTCGGCTCGTGCTCGGTTCGCCAGGCATGGACGCACCATTATATTTCGAGGCTTAGGGTTAAATTTCACGGGCCACCTTTTAAGATTCCACCTTTCATGCCGCAGGTCGTGGGTTCGATTCCCACCCAGGACATGCATTTGTGTCCATGTCCTGAGTCGAGGCGATGAAAGTAAAAAAAATATATTGTATTTTTAAGTATATTAGTTATATGGTTTCGATAGGACAAGCTCTCCTTAGTGTGGGATCATAAAGCAGTCTGTGAAGACAGTACGGGGACGTTTTTTTTTACATTGTCAGTTTGAAGCAAAAGCGCCTAGGACTATACACTTTTTTTGTTATACTTATCTGCATGATTGACTCTATTATTATTATGTTGAAACCCTGTAAAAAACTAAGACAAACATGCAAACATGTCAGCATGCGTCTATATATAGCCACATAAGCATACAATCATCTAGTGCCAGCATTTTTAGTGCGTACTTTGTGTGTGTGCATGTATGCTTAAAATCTTTGTATGTGTCAGTAAGGTAGTATGAAATAAAAAAAAATGTTTTTGAAACAATTAGATAAATGTGCCTTTGTATTAAAGTGTGAGTTTTTACGATTTGTTAAATATACCCAGGAATTATTAATTTACCACTAATTGATTCCTTTCTTTAAAAAAAAGACTACACGTTTTGTAATACATTGCCTTATTCGTAAAATTTTCACAATATCTTTGCTTGACTAGATTTTCAAGAAAGGAAGTAATTAGTATAAAATCACTACAGTTGGAATATGGGTCAGTTTCCACCAAGACGCGACGCGACGCGACGTAGCGCGATAGCAGTACAATATACAACTTTGTGTACTACACAAAAAGGTACACATTTTAATGAGAGAATTCGTGAAAAGTGACTCGCGACGCCCGAGGCATAATCGAATTCTCTCACTAAATGTGAGCCTTTTTGTTTACTAAATAAAGTTCTATATTGTATTGCTATCATAAAAAGAGCCGCGTCGCGTCTCGCTGTGAACTGACCCTAAGGAAATTAGGGTCACCTTAAAATTTCCACACAACACAGATTAAACACCATAACTAAGAAAAAGCATTATCCTTACTTTTTTATTTATTCAAAACATCATGCAAATACCAGGATAACATAAGCTTTAAGTGGTTCCATGTGTACGGTATTTAATCTGTGATTGATTACCATTGTCAACTGGTCGATCCTAGACATCCTGCGGCTGGCGCCCGACAGTGACTGCTTGAGCGGCTTCATGTCCTGATCCCACAACTACCAGGGACGAAGAACATTGTAGGATATGTAGTGTTGTTTTAGATTATAATATGTATCCAGCTTTAGAGTTATGCACTCCCAGTTTAATGTATTTTGTCTGACCTAGTAGGCTGGTGTTCTGAAAAATTCTATTTAACCCGTCATATGACGGGCCAGTTGGCGCAGTTGGTTAAGATTCACCTTACGCGCCACAGGTCGTGGGTTCGATTCCCACACAGGACATGCATTTGTGTGCATGGACATGTCAGTATGTCCTGAGTCTGGGTGTAATTATGTATATTGAGTACGTATTTACAAACAAAAAGTAGTATATGTATTATATCAGTTATCTGGTTTCCATAGTACAAGCTCTGCTTAGTTTGGGATCAGATGACCGTGTGTGAGGAATGTCCCAGGATATTTATTTATTTATTTTTATTTACATTAAAAGAAAATATTAGACACGTATTTATTATTTGGTCAATCAAACAAAAAATTACGATGATATTGTGTTGAAGTTCCGCTTGACGTCACGGTATGGTACGCCATTGTACACTTTTCTCAAACAAGTGACGTCACGAGCCCCCACTCCCGATCTTTTGTATTTTTATTGATTTAAAAACAAAAACTATGTTTCCAATATTTTTTGATTATCTAACTAACGGACTAAATTAGAATTTTTACTGACTTATATCCATATAGCACAATGATTTTATAAGTAAAAGAGGTAGATAGGTTATAAGCGCTCCGCGAGTGGCACGCTAAAACTGATCTTGTTAGCTCAGTTTAGCTATGAGCCGCGTCAGAGAGTCAATAACACGACATGTATGACAGTATGCCATTTATGAAGTTCAAACCATGTGTAGGTAACCTATCTACCTCTTTACTTAAAATATTATTAATATAGAAATTATGACAGTTTCATAGATTCTCAATACATGTAACAGCCATATTTATACCGTGGATAAATAAGTATTAACGTTGGTAAAATTTTATATATATAATATAATAATATAATAAAACGGAAGAGTTTTTTTTGTTTGTTTGTTTGTTTAAACGGGCTAATCTCTGGATCTACCAGTCGGATTCTAAAAATTATTTCACTAATAGGAAGCTACATTATCCCCGAGTATTATAGGCTACAACTTATCACGGGAACGCGGGTGAAACCGCGCGAGACAGTTTAATATATTTTTGGGAACATATTCAGTCCCTCAATGACAACACATTTTACTTTTTAAGTTATTTTGAATCTAGTGGTAAAAATAGCTGTAAGAATAGGCGATCTTTTATAATAAGTTCATATCATGGTCATTTATATGTTATTATTCTTCTCAGAAACCCAAAGGCTGTCATCAGATTGTTAAATATGATAGTTTGTTACCAGATTTGGCATTCATAGACGTTCTAGCAACCGGCCGTACGATACATTAAACTGGGATCACATAAAAGCAAACAGATAGTATTCGCTTTAAGCACTACTGTGCAACATACACCGTTTCTAGTGCATGTACATTTAATAGTAAATAATAAGAACAAGTACAGTCGAGGACATAAATATGTATACACGTAAAATTCAACAACGGTTTCCTCTTAAACTACTGATTGAAATTATGAGATATTATAAAGGCAGAATCTTCTAACATATACTATTATAATTTGTGTAATAGTTTAACACTTAAATGTTAAACATGCGAGAAAATTGCTTTTGAATTTCAAAAAGTGTATACATATTTATGTCCTCGACTGTACGTATTACTCTTTTAAGACAGGCATTTTAGTCACTAAGCTTACAGTGCAACACATCTAAGAAATCCTTTTCGACGTTTATAAATACAAAAATGTAGGCCTTTGTGTGATTACAATAAGGTTCATCTATATTATTATATAAATAGCCATCTATTTAACAGATAAACGTTATTATGATTCACTAGGGTTAATTTTGCTTTGAAACTCATAATCGTCAAAAGGTATTTCTTAAGATTTTTAACACTGTAGGTAAATATTATTCATAAAGCCAAACAAGTTTTAGAATATAGAAAAAAGCCAATCGTATTCTATTTATCGAAAACAGAAGAAAATTTAGAAAATTATAGTTCTGTAAACTTTAGAAAACGAACTAAATATTTAAATTTAATCATTTTTTTTAAATAATATTACGGAAAAAAAATATAATTATCAAATAATACCAGGATAACATAAATTAGAAAGCAGCTCACCACAGTATTGAAGAAAGCGTGATTCAACGCGTCATGTATTTCAATCCTCTCGTTGGGTTCAACTACAAGCAACCGTCTTATAAGGTCTTTGGGGTCTTCTGCAAAATACAAAGAAAAAGATAATTTAAATTATAGAAACAATCGCACTTCAACACAGTGTGTATTTTACTCAAGATTTGAACGAAAGTAAGTAATAACCGTATAATAAAAAAAAATATGGAACTGTTTGGACGCAATCTCACCTTGGTACAGTATTACTCATATGATAAGGCGCGTCGTGAATCTTCGTTCGCACAGAAAATAAAGTATGGCCCGAAGATTAACGAAAGAAAGATTAAAACTTACAATAAATCTTAGACCACTACTATAAGGTTCATAATACAGTGCAGCTGTTAGTTCCGTCTCACTCGCAAGTCACGCCCCTCCGCACACATGGCGGCAGCTGCCGACCTATTAGCAATTCCCGCGCTTTGGAAATGTATCTTCTGCGCAGGTACATCGGTAAGCCATATTAGTTGGGTACTACTTAGTAATTCCCGCGCTTTGGAAATGTATCTTCTGCGCAGGTACATCGGTAAGCCATATTAGTTGGGTACTACTGTAAGTGATGATATGGCCGAAGGTAATAAGCAAACCAATTCTCGAAGGTTCCTTCGAAAGTATTCTGCTTACCTGATATATCAGCCCACTCGGGGCTGGTGAAGGAGTACTTTCCCTCCATGATGTTCCGGAGCATCACCATTTGTTTGCGATGCCAAAATGGCGGACAACCTACCAATCTGGAAGTTTACAATAACAAATTTACAATGACACAATAAATTTCTATATTTTGATTTAATGTAACTTTATACTTAATTTCTTTATTCCGGTTTATTACATCCTACAATTTGAAGCATCCTCATAATCGATAAAATGGCTCCAAAAAGTAATTAGAATACTTCTAGTTTGAAACTGATTGCAACACTGATGATGTCCTAGTTTCAAAGTTAAGCATACACACATACTGCATTCAATAAGGTAGCGCTATAATTATTTACATTCCTTTTATTTTTCTTTTTAGCTTGTATCATAGTAAAATAACTTGCCGGATATCTCTGCGCTCCAAAATTGGAACTTATCGTTCCGCTTAATTTTTCTTAGCAAGCAGACTTACAGGGTCATTCCTGAAGATAACTAGTACTTTTACTCTTCTGTATGCTTAGTAGCTCTAGTAAATAATAATGACATTTTGTTTATTTTATCTTCACTGTGTCGCACTAAAGAAATATTGCCACCGCAAACCATTTTGAGAGGGGTAGAGCATAGCGTTTATTAGCTCATAGAGCAGCTCGACTAGGGAAGTACCTCCACCTTACAGAATACCACAGCCAAATAACTTTATGTTGTGTAAAGTTGTGTTCCTGCGCGTGAGTAAGGTCGCCAGAGCTAATAGGGGAGGGGGAAAGGTCGGTAACTCGTGAGCGATGCTTCTTGTGTTGCAAACGTCCATATGGCTACGGTAACCGCTTACCATCAGGCGGGCCGTATGCTAGTTTAACGATTTAGTTGTATTAAAAAAAAACTTAATTATACAATGAACACGTTAACATAATCGAAAAAATAATATAAATATTAAAAAATATTGTTCATAGATTGGGTCGCGCGATTGATTTTAACCGCGAGCCAATGATTTAAAAATAGATCAAAGTTCACAGTTGTGTCATACTTATGTTTTTAACTAGCTTTTGCATGAGACTGTCCGTGGAATTGATAAAAATGAATGGATGAAACCGGAAATATTTTTTTCTTCATTGTTTTTTTTTTATTATTATAGATTTGTATTGAAAAAAGAAACTTACAAAGTGAACATGATGACTCCACAAGCCCAACTGAAACAAAAATAATAATAATTTCAATATAAAGTGGTTTTTTTTGCATTCCATAATAATTGCTTGCATCACAGGAGAGAAGACCGTATACTGACTGAATCTGAACAAGTATTTAACTAACATTTTCAAAATGTAAGTTTAACTTTTTCTCTCATTTGAAGACAGACTTCCAAATCAGTAGTAGCTTCATATGTAACTTCTAGTTTCTAGGGACTCCACCGAGCAAATAACATTGATTTCAACATAAAATAGATTGAACCATTGAGATGGCTTATTTTGGAAGAAGTCTTCAACTATTAGAGATTGTTGTGATTAAAAAAAAATATGCTCATCTCGGGTAACGGTAATTTAGATTTCCATCCAAATTCACAAGTTATTTTCATCGAGGAATTTAATGCTGATGAAATAAATATTATTACGGACTCCCATACCAACATTAGAATTATTAATAAAGACTTTCAGCATAAGATAAGCTCCCAGTAACTTCTGTAATAAGCCTCCAAGCCTCTAAAAATACGTAGTCCGACATCAAATTGTTTTGTATTTAGTTCCCGCTTTCGTTACTCTTATCTACAAAGTCTATTGAATAATTAAATGACTCATTTGTATGCTTGTTTACTTGACCTCGTTTATTTAGGCGATCATTAGGAAGTGAATTAAACACATCTAGTTCTTCTTCTTGGATACAGCGTTAATGTACACTAAAAACGCAATGATGTCTCTGTAGTGATGACTTGGCGAAGGTAGCAATCCTAGAATGAGGTTGAGCTTTCCTTGAAGGAAAACATGTTGAGGAGGCCATGGCACAGTGGAAATGCACTCATAAATTGAAAAGTGCTTACCACCTTCGGCTACATCATCACTGACCATGGTGTTTTTGTCGCCGCACTTAATGCTCACGGTTACCTTTTACCATCGCACCTCTGGCCATCGACGGGGGTCCATCCTCACACATTAGACCAAAATGGTCTCGCATTATGCGCTTCAAAGGAGCTATGTACCGCGGACGCTCAGATTGTGGATTAAGCTCCCCTCCGTAGCTTTCCCAAGGCAGTAAAGCATGGTGTTTTTCAAAGATGTGAAGAGATTTTTGCAAGTTCGGCAACGCGCGAGTGATAGTCTTACTTCATCACTAGTGTTGCAAGCGTCCATAGGCTACGGTAACCGCTTACCATCAGGCGGGCCGTATAATTACGTATTAATTAAGGAGTTTGGACTGTTTACAAACATTTATACAATGTTTTTATTCAACTAAATAGAAGAATCTATTCATATAAAATTCAAAGTTCTGACTGACTGATATATCAACGCACAGCCTAAGCCGCTGGTCCTAGAGACATAAAATTTAGAGGGTATATTCTTTGTGAAGAGTAGGTATCTACTAAGAAAGGGTTTTTCGAAATTCCACCCCTAAGGGGGTAAAATAGAGGATGAAAGTTTGTATGAAAGTCCGTCAGTTTCGAAGTTAGGGTCTTCAAATTTTGTGTTTAGACTGAAGATTGAAAATTAATTTATACGAAGCGGGATACAGTTGTTTTGTTTTCTTTCATTGTTGTAGAAAAATATGTCATTTGTTTCCTGTAGGCCACGCGGGCGAAGCCGCGAACAGAAGCTAGTATTATTATATGTTGCTACGAATTACTGTGTCTCAGCACTTTGAAAAGAGCAGTTTATCAATGTCGACAGTTTTTATTACACCTTATAGATATAATTCGGGCTTCTTTAATATGATTATAATTATCTCGGTTCAAACGTCAATAAGCAAACAGGAACACAATCTCAGAATGTTAACATAACATTGGAAGTGCGTCAGTCAATGTCTTGATCGTATTTATACGCACATTGATAATATTTGATTCGTAGAATATCTATACTTCTTATACTAGTATAATAAAGCTGATTTTTTTTTTGTTCAAACTCAAAAACGACTGAACGGATTTGGATGAAATTTAGCACAAAAACAGATTATACGATTTGACGGGCCAGCTGGCGCGGTTGGTTAAGATTCTACTTATCGCGCCGCAGGTCGTGGGTTCGATTCCCACAGAGGACATACATTTGTGTGCATGAACATATCTGTATGTCCTGAGTCTGGGTGTAATTATGTATATTAAGTATGTATTTACAAACAAAAAGTAGTATATGTATTATATCAGTTATCTGGTTTCCATAGTACAAGCTCTGCTTAGTTTGGGATCAGATGACCGTGTGTGAGGAATGTCCCAGAATATATTATATACCCCGGAAAATCATCTCGTGAACGCTGTTTGCTGTGCCGTTCAAAACTTTGAACTGCGATCCTATCTATATTATTGGTGTATAGAAATGATAGCTGATGTTTTAGAATGAGCGACTTACATGTCAACTTCCAAGCTGTAACCAGGTGCGTCTTCGAACATGTTGGCTTTAAGTGTCTCTGGAGCGAGGTAGCCAGGCGTGCCGCATAGTTCTGTCGAAGACAACATTATCACCATGTCATTTTACTGAATAGATCAGAGGGACTCATTACGCCTCATTTGCAGCTTCATAATAATTATATTTGATGTCTGAAATAAATTTTTATAATTGATGTTTTTTATACTAAGATGTCGGTAAACAAACGTACGGCGCGCCTGAGCGGTTACCGTAGCCATATCATCATCATCAGCCTATAATGTCCCACTGCTGAGCACAGGCCTCCTTTCACAAATGAGGGTGAAAGGGAATGGGCAGATACTCCACCATAAAGTACTAAATTTACATAAAGTTACTTGGCTGCGGTATTCTGTAAGGTAACCTACTTCTATTAAATTAAGTATCTATCAAAGTTTCTTCAGTATTTTTATTTAATGAAGCGGGCTTGCGTATGGCCACTGACCCGCCCATAAGGGACGATGCCTAAGATGAAATACGCTTACCCAGAAGAAACCTATTCACTCTGGCCTTAAAAGTTCCTAGATTGTAAGCATTTTGCCAAGAATTGATTAATTTTAGTGGCTGTTTCATAAAATAAATAATTTTAAGGCGATGATAGCTCAGTGGTAGTGACGTCGGATACCGAGACAAAGGTCTCAGTTTCGAATCCTACAATAAGCTTGAGCTTTCGGTGAAGGAAAACATTACATCGTGAGGAAACCATAGCACGGTGGCAGGGTACCTCAAGTTGAAAATCTATCACCAAGCACCTATCGGTGTATTCCGACAGCTGCACTTGAGAGCCAGTTCCTTCTAGGCTTTGTGTGTGCACCACCTTCGGCCACATCATCACTTACCATGGTGAGATTGTGGTCAAACCCAGGCTAATACCAAGTGAAAAAAACTTTTTCTTATTCAAATTAGATATAATACTTATATGAAACATGTGGCGTAATTTCGTTTTTATGATTGACCCTTTCGTACGGTGTCATAAAAATACAGGATGTTTTCACTCGCATTTATTCGATTCCGGGCTCAAGCTGATTATTTTTCAACATTATTTCAACACAATTTGTCTTTACTTCAAAAATATTTTTTTTGTAAAATTTGCTATCTTCAATATTTAGGGTACATTCTCTCCAGTGGGCATTTGTTTGGTTCACCATAATGTGAATTGCCCGAAAAATTATAATAATTAATAGAAAAAAAAATGCAAATTGCATACAAGTAGTTAAAACAATGCTCTTTGTTCCTAGTTACCAGGACTGAAGAGAATATTAGGAGCATTGTTTCAAAACTAGATGTAACGTAAGATACAGCTGCAGCGGTGCAACGAAGTTCGGTCCGAGCGTGACCTATGCGCGTCATTATTTACGTTGAACGAAACTGGACTTTCATGAAATAAGATAATGTCAATTTTACGAAAGACAATTGAAATCCGCTAAACAGCTGATATTTATTGACGAACCTTTTTGATGTTATAGGTATCATTTTTTTTTATGTTTGTAAACACTTAAGAGTAACATTCTGCAAATTTTTGACCAGGAGAAGCGTTCGATCCAGAACTTAGGTGAAACGGAAAGAACAGAAGCCGACATAAGTTGACAATTGACAAATGTATAGCCAGGTGTAACCACAATAATGTATATCTAAGAAGATTTTACTCACCAAATAACTTTTCTCCCTCCTTCAGCACCTTCGCGAAGCCGAAGTCTGTGATCTTGACATTGAGCTGGTCGTCAAGGAGGATGTTCTCGGGCTTCAGGTCTCTGTGCACGATGCACTTGCTATGGACGTATCGGATACCTTCCAGGACCTGTCTGGAAATGACCATGGTATTTCACTACTGACAATTTATCAAGTTTTCAAGGTTTTTCGCATCCTTATAGCATGTGGACACGAAAATAAATGAAACCAGGTAAAGTACTCATAAATACGAACAACTTTTATAAAGGGCCAATTTCGAAATCGCCAAAAATAATACTATGTCAATGTCAATACAAAGGTCAATGTCTCCTCGGTTGAAATGTATGAAAAGCTGTTTTTTTTTTACGATTTCGAAGTTTTTCCAATAGCAAAAGTTGTTCTTATTTTATGAGTACTTTACGTGGTTTCATTTATTTTCGTATCCACCTGTATTAAACAGTGACTTCAGTAGAGGAATTTCCTCTAAATAACGGCGGGAAAGAGACCAGTAACACCAGATAACAGTCGCAGATAAATATTAGGTATAATTTATTTAAAAATCCTTTCCTCCGTCTTCCTTCCCCCTTTGTTTGTTTGATTTATGATCATTATAATAAAGAAACAATTAAAGTTTTGCTTTTATTAAATGGCTAGTTAATATATTGGCCAGAACTACTAGGTCTACATGACCTATTCAAACCGCGAAGACCTTTAAAAAAACAAGTGGAATAGCATTTCAAACATTACCTTGAATAAGTTTCTAAAAAATATTCTACAACTAGGATTGTAATAATTAGCAATAAACTCAACACACGCGATCGTTCTCGTCTCGTTGAACAATTTCTGTTGAAAATCACAGTTGAGGAATACACTCACGGACATTTTTAATTTAAAAAAGAAAAAACAAGTATCAACTCAAACTTCAAGTACTAGGAGTACAGAACGGTGCAAGAGTTAGCTTACGACTGGATAGTTATCTCTGGATGAATGTAAAATTTACGCGAACCCAGTAATTCATACGCGTGCATGTGTGGGTCTCACACAGATAAGACTGATACCCACAGATATTATGTAACTTTCATATTTTAACTAAATAAAAATGTTTCCTGTTTTGGAGGATTTTCCTTTATTTCATCGTTTGCCCTCCTTCACGTCGTTTTAGAGATATGCGACGGACTAGCTATATTAGATAAGCGACAAAAATCCCATGATAAAAATTACGGGTTAAAAATTACTACAACTTTCCTCAATGGGCATTCTATACGAAGAATAATTGCAATCGATAATTTCCAGTGATAAATGGAAACAAACAAACAGAGCAAACAATTATAGATGCATATTTATATCTTATTAGGTTAGACATATATCCCTCCCACAAACATCTGGTACACTATATTTTAAAATAGAGAGTTGTTATTATGTCAATTTAAATACTGGCCATTTTTTCGTATTCAAAGTGGGACACGATTCTTATTACCTGCACCCGCATGCCAAATGTTGTGCAATCCATTATTCCCTCTATTTACTTATAGCTAAAGAGTGAAATTGGCTTGTTTCGCGATATAAGATAATCTAATGCGTAGTAGACTAATGTAGTCTTACTGTCTGTGGAGTATAAAAATAATGTATTGAAATTGAGAGTTAGATTCAAAAAACTAAATTGATTTAATAAACGAAACATTCTGCATTTACATTATTTGAGATCTTTATACAATCGCTAGTCATTCTGACCCATGTCTGATGCTGCGGCAGAACGCTCGCTTCACTCACTCGGCTCGCGCGCTTAGTTCAGTCTAGGCTCAACTGGATATTTATTAGCCAATTTTTACTAGTTAATTAAACATTATATAGATCAAAAATAATTCATAACATCTGTATACATGTGACCTTGATATTAGTTGATATAGGTAAGATACGAAAACCAGTAGGTCATTGCGGTATACTGATATGTCACAAAGTATACAAGATGACCTACATTAATGTAGATATCTATTACCCACATGAACATTTAAATATAACAATTATGCAGCTACAAGTACAATTGACGTCAGCAACTGATGAAATGATACAACAATAGATAATATGTTCTTGTTTACAACAGCAATTCTAGGGGCTGATAGTTTACTACAGTGCGGCCGACGAGAGAATGCTTTACTGACACCTTTCTTTCACTAATAGGAAGCTACATTATCCCCGAGTATTAAAGGCTACTTTTTATCACGGGAACGCGGGTGAAACCGCGCCCGACAGCTCTTATTATACAAGCAGAAACTAAATGACTGACGGGTGCATGCACAGATCCAAAGTGCAGTCTAGCAGCTTGAAATTATGCACATAAGTTCAATCTCAATTAACGCGGGCATACAGTAAGGAAGGATATTGAAAAAATCATCATTAAGGGTTAGAATCTGCAGGGCAGAATGCCAGTATTATCATAATAATGCACATATTAAAGTAGATAAATTTAATACAGTAGTAAATATAACCATTATTTAACTTCTCTTTGTCCCAGGAAGTAAATATTCCATAAGGTGTTATTAATATAGAAAGTATTATTCAACTTACCTCATAATATATCTAGTTTTCTTCTCAGAGAGAGTGACCACAGATGTCAAGTAGTCAAAAAGCTCTCCATTCTTGCACAATTCAAACACTAAGAATATGAAGGTCTCCGATTCAAATACATCCTGAAGTTCAACTGAAACAAATACATAGCATATTGAGAAGATTTGCCGTGTGCTTATTACTAAGAGTAATCACATAACATGCCACGTAGAGAATGCATTTTTGACACCTGTTAAAATAAGCTGCTGATCTGATTAAAATATGGTTTTCATTAATGTATGCCTATAAAAATACTGAACCATCCTGTGCAAATCCCATCACAATACGATTAGCCATGTTTGAGATTAGACCAATATTAGGTGTCAGAAACACATTCTCAAGGTGGCCGCA
The DNA here is from genome assembly GCA_947623365.1 of Achlya flavicornis. Taxonomy (NCBI): domain Eukaryota; kingdom Metazoa; phylum Arthropoda; class Insecta; order Lepidoptera; family Drepanidae; genus Achlya; species Achlya flavicornis. The sequence goes on along the minus strand of OX392487.1, from coordinate 10,590,714 downwards.
CTGTAGTTTTTTTTCTTTTATGTCATTTTTGCTATGTTCTGATCTGTCAAAATTCTAACGTAATTATTGTAAATGAATGAAGTGTATCAACAAGGAAGGTGGTTCCCAAGATACAGGGTTTACCTAGTTTGGGAACGAACGATACATGCACTGTAATCTGTTGTTTTATCCAATAAACATTATTATTATTATCTCTTATTGTCTCTAGTGGAATATGTTCAATTCATGTGCTAATTATAAGTAGCGCTTGAGTATGTAATACTATTAAAACTTTAGATATAATGTCCATGATTAGAATCTATACAAGTGCCAATCTTGTTTAGATATGTTTGTATGAACACAAAATATTATGAAATTAGACAGAAACAACTATTTTTACCAAAGACTCTGACTCTCTTGCTCTCAGTTCTTTGAATCACTATGCTCCTACTACTAAAGATGATTTAACGCTTATAGTAAAACTCAGTTTAAAAATATACCAGTATCTACTTAATGTCATATCATCAGTGATACTCCAATACTGCGTAACTAGCTTTCCCATAAGGCCTAACTTGGGATGAAATAACAGTGAAAAAAAGGTTTAATGGAAAAAGCTAGTTATGCGGTGTCGCAGTATCACCGACAATATAACAACAAGAAGAGATGAGCTATATTAAAACCTAGATTTTACTAAACCGTGTATATCATATTTTTTTTTAGTAAAACTAGAGATTATACCAGATCAATACAGTCAGAAATTGTCTACAAAGATACTTCTCATGCAATAAAGGGTCTACAACTCACTCACTAATATATGGGTGTCCAGCAACCATCCTCAGTATGTGGATCTCCTGTCGCGTAGCATCACGCATGGTGTGCGTGTCCACTCCATCATTTGACTCCTGACTCAGATCTATGATCTTTGCCGCATATTCTTTGCCTGTTTCTTTCTCTATGCATCTTCGGACTGTGGAGCTTATGCCTCTATATACAATAAAAACATTTATTAATTATTGTTATAATCAAATAATAGAGTATCATCATTGGACTGTGACTAGATAAGAATGAGAAGTGAATAAGAGGAGGCCTATATTAGCTTAGACATAGCTTTATTACGCAAACAAGAATAATGATATTGATTTAAATGTTTGTTTGTCTGTCTCATTAAGTTATTGTATTTCTCAAAAAAAAATGCAAGCAAATAGATACGGATACAACTTATTTACGTATGTATTACGATGCAGTATAAGTTTTCTTACATGCAGTAATACAATTGTAAACCAATTACCGATTTTGTACAATAATATTAATAAAATTATAGCAGCGGAAGTCTGCTATTTCACCGACAAGGTCATCCAAAAGACTTTATGACTAGCTACTTACATAGATGCTCAGACGCTCTAAATAATTCCCTAGTTCCTTAAAAAATTGGCAGCAACGCAATTTCCATGAAAATGATCACAATCAACAATGCAGAGAAAGCCCTTACCTGCCTATTATCTCCTTAGGTTCATATTTCGCATAAAACTCCTTCGCCGCATCCTTATCCGGCAAGTTGTCGTCGTCTTCTTCCTTAGCCATGTTATTCACTGTCGCTGATATATTTTACGTGCACTAATTAGACGTAATTATTTTCACAATGACGAAAGGTTATTGTTGTGGACGGTTGACAGAACACATTTTGTATTCACGATTATAATTAGATCAAATAAATTATACAAAAACTTTGATTACAATAGAGCTATTGCTTTAACTTGTACTAAAAGTTGGATCGATTCCAATTTATTAATTAAATTATCTAAAATTGCTAAACTGGGTTCCCGATCACACAGACTTTATGATTTTTCAGCCGAACCGAAAGAACCAGAGTAGCGGGCGGGCGGGGTCGGGGGAACGGATTGGTGGGCAGGGTGACCATCTCAAAAATGGTGAATCTGCCCAACACTGTCAAAAAATCTGCCAATATCTGCGAAACTCGACTACAGAAAATGTCAAAAATATGCCATCATATTAATATTGTTTCCATGGGGACAAGAATACATAAATATTGCAAAATGCAACATCGGGATCCTCCTTAGCTCTCCAAGAAGCAAAGGATCTTGTTCCCACTTACACAAGTTAAATAATTTCCTACAAAATAAGTCATAAAGAAATTAAGTGAGTTTGTTTATTTGTCTGTTTGTTATGCCTTCACGCCTCAACTACTCAACAGATCATCATGAAATTTGGCATGCAGATAGCCTATGGTATCGAGAAGAACATGGCTACTTTTTATCCCGGGAACGCGGGTGAAACCGCAGGGGACAGCTAGTACATAATAAGACAGAAAATTATAAATTCTCTATATCAAATGGGTTTCGTTAAAATATGCCTAATTCTGCAACATTTTTAAATTCTCAGCTTATTCTGCCAGAGTTCAAAAGAGCCACATCTGCCCGAATTGCAGAAATCTACAACAAATGGTCACACTGTAATGGTGGAAGCGTAGAGTGAAGGAAGATATAATATCTGTCTACCACAGACTACCCCGTCTACGGAATGTTAAAAAGTTAAAAAAACTTATTATAAGTATTTTGTGGTATTATACGATTGTAAAGTTTTTAAATCGCAACTATAATCCTATCCTAACTTTAATATTATAAATGCGAAAGAGAGTTTTTTTGTTTATTCGTTACGCCTTCACCCTCAACTACTCAACGGATCATCATGAAATTGAGCATGCAGATTGCCTTTGGTATGGAGAAGGATATAGGCTACTTTTTATCCCGGGAACTTGGGTGAAACCGCGGGGGACAGCTAGTAATTTATATATAACAAAATAAATTTAAAAGAAAAACGACTTCAAATCTAATCTATTTAGGCGTAACCGCGATAGATGGCGACTTTTTTTGTTACAACCTTACCGACATTGAATAATTCAATGCTTACCGATGTTCTTTTTTAGAAATTAAAATTATTTTAGTTGTAAACAAAAGAATCAATAAGATTCTTGTTCTACATTCTACATCTCATTTTTGGTTAAATTTTTTTTTATAAAAGTTCCACAGGGAAGTACAAATAAATCTAAATCATAATAAAAACACAATATACACAATTTTTATAACTATCAACAGCTGATTCTGAAAGATAATTTTAGTCTATGGTAAATCATTGATATTTCTGTCTCTTTTCTACTTGACAGATCTCTCAAATTGTGTTGAACTTTATGCTGCAGCTCTTTCTGATACAATACTGTAAAAAAGGGATAGAAAACAAATTAAATAGAGTTGAGAATTACGTTTATAATCTATCCTTGTTTTTCGTTCCTTTCTCATGTTTTCCCTTGTACACCGTTGGATGGTGTCGTATTTTTCTGTGTTATGCAGCTTTACGTTATCAATAGCCTTATTAAGTGATTATTTCCCGTGAATACTGTTTAATTAGATTGGATTGAGTGTTCAACATCCCGCATCAAGCTCGGAAAACCAGGTAAGTAATAGAAGTATTACCCACTGAATTTGCTTACAAAGTGACAATCATGTTTGGTACCAGCGAGACGTTGGAACATCTTTTTGACAACCTTGAGCCATTAATAATACCAGTTTGGTGTATTTTTTTCTTTGTTCTGCCTGCAGCTATTACGACATTTTTATAAAACCCCTAGTTTGTGGACTTACTAGGCCAAATTTCGTATATCTACGGTCTACTGCTTCTACTTTCACTCCTTTCCTTGAAAAAACATTATTGTTGAATACCAATAGCATTATCTATCAATATACATTCGATTTCATGATATCCTAGTACCAATAGTAGCAAAGCATAAAATTATATACTCTTTATTTTACAAATAGAGTCCTGAAGACTCAATCCATACATGAAAAGTATCAATAATATAATCAAACCAGGCAAATATTCATTGTTACATACAAATACATTAACAATCCATCAATGTGTATAACAAAGATAAATATAATCACTGTTTTAAATTATCCATTACAACTTAATTCTTTATCTACCTCTGTCCTGAAGATATAATGTAATAAAACTTACAAGTTTTTTATCTATCTTTCAAGCAGTTACTGGTTTTGGCAGATCAAAATTCAAATTCAAAATGATTTGGAAGCTAAACTCGCCATGTAACTTATCATACATCCTAGCTTGCCGTCATAAGTCATAATTACTCCATTAGGAATTAATCTGTGGTTATATTTAATAAATTGCCTAATCAGCCTTTTAAAAACTTCTATTCTCTGAACCCCCGAAATTAAATATATTTGATACAATCCCAACCTGTACAGTTTATTCTAACTTCTCCCCACGCAAAGGTTGCCTGGTAGAGTTCATTTTTAGCGATAAGGCCGCACACTGTCTCATTTTAGCTATTATTAATGCTCTAATCATATGTGGCGTAACAATAAAGCGGTATCTATCTTCCATTAAAATTCTGTATGTGACAAATAAAACCACTGACAGACAGATGGAAGATGGACAGCAGGGGTGTACTAATAGGGTTTCGTTGGCACTCTTTGGTTACCAGGGCCAAACTAAGCCCTTGGGCACATTATTCTGCTATGATTTTATATTTTTCTTCTGGTTAAAATTAAAAACTGATCAAATGGTGCCGATTCTGTTGTAAATTGCACTAAAGTAATTTTAGTCACATCACATCTCGTTTTTCCAAAAAGGATAGAACATATTTAAATCTGTAAAAATTTGTCTTTGCCATCTTTTATTTGTGGGTATTTAGAACAGTAATAGATAACCGCAATATATGGCGACTTTTGTATTGAAAACAAACATTGGACTATTTTGACAGGACTAAACTTTTTACATCCTTTTCTTATGTTCTTTATTAGAAAGAGACATAGTGATACTAAATTAGTTAAGTTGTAGACAGCAGAATCAGCACCAGTGTCAGATTAACATTGACCTAAAACAGAAAAAAAAAATGTAGTGTAAGCTTATATATCGGCCCCCGTGGGCCCTTATGGTAAAGACGGAACTGACTCATACTCTAAGTACTCTTCTAATTTATTTACATTCTATTGTAGTAATAAATGTAAATATTTGGAGTGTTATGTGATTAAAACTTTGTCTTTATATATCAGTTTTGTTCATTGCACCTGACCGTGATGACCTTTTACTTTGTAAGATAACAATTTGTATCAGTTTCACAACTCTGGTGCTAGTTTGTTGGTGATTGGGTAGATGGCGACACTTAGCTTTTCAAACATTAGTAAGAAATGTCATAATATATGTAATTCATAACTCCATGATTCCATTGATAATTTACATGTACACACATATATGTAGAGAAGCCCTCGTGGTGTAGCATGATTAGCCGTTCTTAATCGATCGGCAAAGTTAAGCTACGTCTGTCGTGGTCGGTACCTGGATGGGTGACCGTCTAGTGGTATTTCAAATCGAGCATTTCTGTGCTTCGGAAGGCACGTAAAGCCTTTGGTCCCGGTTATCACTTAATTGTGATAGTCGTTAAGCTAGTTGGATGCCTCCTAGGCGGCTTGAAAAATTCCAACAGTAGGTTGGCCACTAGCCTACCTCCACCGATCCGCAGTGGGCACGCGTGGTGGAGTATCTGCCCATTCCCTTTCAACCTGATTTGTGAAAGGAGGCCTGTGCTCAGCAGTGGGACATTATAGGCTGATGATGATGATGATGATGTAGATGTAGATGTACGTATTATGGGTACTTTCAGTTCAGATGAAATGCCAGCTGCTTCTCATTTTTTTAATTTTTTTATTATTGTGTATAGGCCTATGTTTGACCGCAATCTAACCATGGTGAGTGATGATGTGGCCGAAGGTATTAAGCACACAAAGCCTAGAAGGAACTGACTCTCAAGTACAGCTGTCGGATCATACCATAGGTGCTTGGCGACAGATTTTCAACTTGAGGGTGGTAGCCAGCTAGATGGGTACTACAAAGTACCCTACCACCGTGCTATGGTTTCCTCACGATGTTTTCCTTCACCGAAAGCTCGAGCTCATTGTAGGATTCGAACCCGGGACCTTCGTCTCGGTATCCGATGTCACTACCACTGAGCCATCATCGCCTATAAGTCATCCTTTTGACTTACTAATATGACCTTACTATGCAAGGTATTTTTATTAAAACATATCTGAGTGAATCAACTGAGTAAATACATACACAATTTTATTGTGTTTACATATAACTGAGTGTAAAAAGAGTGTATTGTTTTCAGGATGCATGTGTGTGTGTATGTTTGTCCAATCCTTTATTTCTAAATACTTGAACTAAGAAATGTGTGGTAGTTAAAAAAAATGATCTTGCAATCGAGACAGGAAAAGGGGACCATATGGTCTCTTCCATCTTGTAACGACAGTAAAAAAAAAACTTGTTTATGCAATTTGTATTTAACGTTTGTTACTCAATCACACCATTCCTGCTATTATTTGAGTCAGATAATAAAAGCCAAAGTACCTACCTACCTAGTCAGTCACTATATGGGGTCACAAAAAAACTCTAGCTAGGTAAATTTCATCGAAATCGTTAGAGCCGTTTTCTATATCCCAAAATATACCTATGTGTATATATACAAATATTGTGCGTTTAATAGTATAGTATACATAGAATAACTCATACCATACCAATAACACAGTCATGTCTGTGTGTAAACAGGGTACCTATTACAACACAAGTACCAGGTTTCCATAAACCTAAAAGAGATGCAAAACAACAGCACGTGCAGCAGGTATCTTCGATCTGCACCGTAGATACTAGACTACCCAATACATACATAGAATAAAGCTTATATACTATAACTTTCAAGGGCAAGGGCAAATTAAGCGCGGGATGTCTGGTTACCTACCCTTCCTCCCAACAAGAATCGATAACTTCCCCCATATTGCTATGGGCTGTTTGTAGGGAGATGCAAATTTTTATTGTCTCGTCTGTTTTTTTTTAAATCAATTAATCCTGTAGTTCTTTTTTATAGTAGCTGGCCAACATGTGTTCAGTTTGTATTGTAAGCAACTGTTATCATCTCACAGCGGAGTATAAATACAAAGGATAGATACTAGGAAGAAGTGTCATAATTTTTTTTTTATTTTACCCTTGACTTGCGGTTAAAAATAACAATTGATTTCTACTGTTATCCTGCCCGCGCAGATCTTGGAACAGTCAACGGAATATAAATTTATTAGTTGTCCAAATGCATTCCAGATGTCAATCTTCCTCAATTATGGGCTATCTAAAGCAAAAATATTTTTTCAAATCGGCACTCGTCGTTCCTGAGATTAGCGCAACTTTGCTGTGTAATTTATTAGTATAGAAGATTATAAAAATCAACGCAATGACTGTCACAAGTTAGAAATAAAAATAACCATGTGGATGTCCATCCCAAGGCAGTCTCCTCCTCTTGTCAAACACACCTCAATATGGACTAATCTTGATCGCAGAGTAATTATCGCCGTGGTTTTCCCAATGGAGTACAGCATGGGGTTCTTCAAAAGGGGTGTGAAGAGATTTCTGCAGGGTCGGCAACGTGCGCGTGATACCCCTGGTGTTGCAAGCGTCCATAGGCTACGGTAACCGCTTACCATCAGGCGGGCCGTATGCTTGTTTGCCACCTAAGTGGATTTAAAAAATCAAAAAAAAAACAAATTAAAACAATTATAAGGGTTACTTATTATCCTGATATAATAGTATTTTTCCTTCGGAAGACCCGAAGTTGAGGAACTAGTACCTAATTAGTTCTTTAAATTCCTGATAATCCAACATGCAAGTTATCAGTATAGCGCGTATCGCGTTCCATGTAGTGAATACCGCAATGTGTTTATTTACACGTACAATCATCATGTAACTTGCACGACAGAACTCGTACGCACACATATAGCCAATAGATGTGGCTTGGATGTAGAATTGAGACAATTATGAACGTAGGTCTAGGAGCTTGTAACATCCTAATATATTCTTATGGTTTGTTGGGAGGGGTGAAACTCTCCACTCTCCATTCTTCCTCTCTCTCGCCTTTTAATTTGAGATTGAATCACGTACCCAATAGGTATAATAGAGTACGGATCTCGTCCATAATTTTCAAATCCTGAATGTCTTGTAACCATCCCAATTCAACCAGCCTTCAAGTAAATAAAACCGGATTAAAATTGGTCCATCCGTTTGGGCGCTAGATGCCATAGACCACACCATAGACAGATAAAAGCGAAGCAAAAAACGTGTGTTCGAATGCTATAATGAATAGAGATACCCAGTTCCCCTGGAGTAGACACAAAGTACCTATAACCTTTATTTCTTACCATGGTGAGATTGTGGCAAACAGGCCTATCCATAAAATAAAACATAAATAGAAAAATCTGCTACAAGACATTAGTTACATAAATATTCCGCGAGAGGTGCTAATGGTGCTATGCAAATTTTGGGGAGAAATATTGTAAAACCTCCAGTTAGGGCTAAGGATACTGCAATGTAGATATTTAAAATTGCACCATAGTAGTATGTGATAGAGATACTACACTTTGTTTTCATCTATGGTTAAATTATGGCACTTCCATGACAAAGCTTCTCCGTGTAAACATTACCTAATTAGTGTGTTCACATTGTATGAAGATAGGCTTACTATAAAATTATACACCACAACTACGCTTATCTGTTGAGCATGCTTTCTTTGTACTAAAGTGCTGTAATTGCACGCTTTAAGTACGTTGTTGCAAAACAACGTCGTTTGTTAGTCCGCCTGTTGGCTTTTCCATAGAAACTTATGAAAATGATCTTGGTTTACAATTATGTTGTATTTTAGTTGGAATGGTTTGGTATTTTAATTGCACTTGTTGATTGTTATTATATTTAGTGATATCAAGACCTGTTTGTTGACTTTACGACTGGTAAACATCGTTTTGTAAAACATTTCTGTTTCGAAACCTTTTCCTTATCATCCTTTCCTTGTGGGCCTTGGAACGCAAAACCTCAACAATCAAGATCTTTCAAATATTCACGAATTTAAATAGAATTGCTCGATCAACGTTAGATTGATAGTAATTGATATGTTTATACGCCCACTTGATTCATAAGTCCAATTGGATCGAATAAAAATACTACAATTGCCAGCAAATGAAATTCTCACCGCAGACTATAATTATGTAATTCTTCCTCGTAGTACAGTCTCGATATCACGAGATCTAAGACTCGACGATAGCATCAAGTCCTCTAATTATAAATCTTAACTCACGAGCCTTGTTGTTCAATAATTGTATGTGCATAATCAATGCAAGGATTACATCGAGCGTGTAAGGCACTTATCCACTTTATGACGGCGCCAGCATAATCGTATGTACCCGTGTATTATTAGCGATTATTGTCTAAGCCTTTCATATCTATGGTTCTGGTGAATTCAGTTATAATGTTGACGTACGTGTCTATAATCTTCACGTGGACATCATCACGACCGACGCCTAATTCTGTTTGCAGTATCGACGTTCGGTTGTAAATCTTGTGTCAAGCAAGTCCCCTTTGTTTACTTGACCGAGTTTTTTAGCATCACATGGTCTTTATGATGTAGTAATTATCTGTATTACAGCATGCTCTAGTCTTACTTTAAATTATACCTAAATAAACCTACTACCTGCCTTAGCTACCGTACCTATTTCTTCGGCCAATAAGCTATTTTGTCATTTGATCCTTTGCTCTGATGTTGCGCAAAATAAATCAACAAACACTTTCGCAAAGCCTTCGATTTTAATAAAACATCATGAATTTGTTTAAAAAATTAACCCAACGGTATACAGGAAGATTCAAGGCAATAATTCCATTTGTCATCGGCAGCCGATGCAGTTGGCAAACACCTTGACATCGCTGTTAGATGCGCAGTGACTCATCTGATCTATCTGATTGTGTGAATTAATTTATTGATCAGCTTGAGAGCTGACGTATCACAATAAATGTATCCTTCAGACAATGGAAGCTAATTGACGTTGTTGTTCTTGTAAACGTTTGAGACCCCTGTTCATTCTCAAGAAAGTAAGTAACATTTTCTATCTGAAGCCTGTTCGAGGAGCTACCATTAAAGTTTTCAAAATTTACATCTAGGTATTAGTGCCAAAGAGAAATAGGTTATCTGCACTAGGACTAAAATCTTAAAATTATAACAATGTTATGTACCTACATTACGTCAGATTTGTGGTACTGTTATTCGCCTCCAAAATTGATTAAGAGATCATCATCAGATGTTTTAATAATAGCACTAAATATGCCAATATTACGAGTATGGCATACTTAAAAGTCCAGCGATCCAATTCCATTATAACATAATGAATAAATCACAATTCCATTTTCATTAATTACAATTTTAAAGCAAAACAACAGTATTAAGTTGCGTTGGAAACTAAAGAGCACAGTTCCTAAGCCGTTGACCCCACCCCCTCGTTTCTATTTCTACCACAAACTAGTTCTTACTCATTCCATTCCACTAAACTTATTTCTGTATCTTAACTTGAGAGGAGGGAATAAAAGTTGCTTGTTGACAACTGTGTTATCGGCTCATCGTTGGGTGAAGTAATATTTTTATATCCGGTCACTTCATGTTGGCCTTCTTTAAAAGGGCCAGATAAATAAGTGATTTACCAAAACCGAACTGAAAAGGCGATTATGATATAAGGAGCGAACGATGAGCAAGGAGCGTATAGTCAGATTGTCCAAAAAATATTTAAAATATGTAATCTTATCTTGGTGAGTTTCTTGTTGGGCTTCTGAATCTATCGTAACTTCAGTATATTCGGCGTTACCCTATGTGATTGGAATCTGCAGTTTTTAGACCATCAAATTAGTGTAGCTAAATATTTATTTTTTAAAACAACAGGGTCTTGCGGATCTCCAAAGAAGTTTCTTCCGCGTACAGTACCTGGAAGATTGTTACCTGGTCCACGGTCGATCGCGTCGTTTGACTGTCGGTAATATGGATTATGCCCATAGCTTCACATCGGATCACCGCTCAAGAATTGCCTATTTCACGCTTCAATTGCAATTTCATATTTTATTAAAGCGTGTCTATGTTTGTACTTTGTAGATAACCTGATGTTACAAACTATTTAAGACCAATTATTTATTCTCTATCAGTGGTTCATATAAGGTGTTCGCGATTCATGCTTTTTGATTTATTACGACAATCTCAATCACCTATTTGACGTAATTTTGTGATTTGCGCATGAGGCGCCATGGACGCTTGCACAAGAAGCATCGCTCACGCGTTACCGACCTTACCCCCCTCCCCTATGAGTTCTGGCGACCTTACACACGCGTAGGAACACAACTTTACACAACGTAAAGTTATTTGGCTGCGATATTCTGTAAGGTGGATGTCACCAGTCGAGCTGCTCTTTGAGCGAATAAACGCTATGCTCTACTCTCTTAAATCAGGTTGACGTAACGTTGACGGTGGGCCTTAGGCGCTTAAATTACTGGTGATGTTAGTAATAAATTAAAGCGCAAAGATATACCTTAATATTTTTGAATGGGGACAATCACATCTGTGGGGACAATCCATCTGAAATTCATACAGTGGAGCCACGAGATTCTCTTTAAAACCGGTCGAAACCAAAGTGATTGACGGAAAACAACGAACTTTAAAACCGCAGTTATTATCCTTATCTGAGATGATCCCTAGGGGATACAATATCTAATTTTGATCAAACTTTTAATGTGTTTCCAAAGATTGGTTTATTATGGTACCGGACGTAATACCTATATCCTTTTCTTTCCCACTACACGCAACAGAGAGAGATTTCAAGCGGAAATTAAAACAAAGAAAGCCATATATACCCAGCAGGGATCAGCCATTCCATTAGCTTACGTGTTATCTTCGAGTAGTGATAAACGATCCCTGTGGATTGTACATGATTGTACCTACTTGACTCTACTGCCCATACTTAATTATACGCCTGCATGTACTTACACGTGATTGTTTTATTTAATTGTAGTTATATTAAGAACGTTATCTAATCAAACACATATGTCGAATTTCGATCGTAAGCATGCCAATCTTCTAAATTATCTAGGTAATGTAAATAAACAAAGGTTGTTATTCTAGTGATATTAAATCATTAAAAAGCTGACCTAGTACTAGATAGTAGTAGCATGATTCGTCTAAACTGGTCAGTATGGGGAAGTCCGAAAATATTATTGATAATACAGACGTCAATGCTACAGATAAGAAAAACTGTATTAATAGAATTTCGGAAAAACAGACGCGATTCGGGAATCAAACACGGCCTTGTTTAATAAAATACTTATTCTTAGCTTAGAGATAAGAAAACATGATTTATTAGAACTAAATTCGGTAGGTCATAATTTCATGAACCATCCTGTACAATACAAAGAGCAGTTGCATTGGTACCATTTAATCTTGACCCCAAGTCTCAGGACCTTCGGCTGCTACAATATTCGTTGTAGTATCGTAGATATATCTGGCCTAAATAAACAATCAAACGTACATACAAGTCTGTATCGTAATATTTGTCACAGTAATACGGGATCTTGTATTCACCTCATGCAATCACGGCTCTAAGTCACGATCTCTATTTACGATTTACATGCAGTATGCTAATAAAACTCAGTGCATTGTGAATCATATTATAAATGTATCCGCTGCCTGGGCTTGTCATACGGAACTAAGGAACCTTGGAAAGGATATTGTAGAAAAAAATATGGGATTTAGATGCAGGTCACGGCAGTATTTTTGAGAGAGGTAGAGAATAGCGTTTATTCGCTCAAAGAGCAGCTCGACTGGGGAAGTACCTTACAGAATACCGCAGCCAAATAACATTATGTTGTGTAAAGTTGGGTTCCTGCGCGTGAGTAAGGTCACCAGAGCTCATAGGGGAGGGGGGATAGATTGGTAACGCGTGAGCGATGCTTCGTGTGTTGCAAGCTTCCATATGGCTACGGTATCTGCTTACCATCAGGCGGGCCGTATGCTTGTTTACCGACTTTGTCTTGATTGAAATTAAACATGAAGTATTATAAATGCGAAAGTGAGTTCGTTCGTTTGTCTGTTAGTTACGCCTTCACGCGTCAAATACTGAACGGATGAAAGGCATGCAGATAGCCTATGGTGTGGCGAAGAACATAGGCTACTGTTTATCTCGGGAACGCGGGTGAAACCGCGGGGGATAGCTAATTAAACATAGTTAATCAATGAGCTCAAACCCAAAACAGATAAGACACTTAAGAGCGTTAAAATGTACTCTACTACCGCCCGGTTCGTAATTTAAACTGCAAGAAAACTAAAGTATATTTTCAGTAAAGCAATTTAGTTTCTAAGATACATTTATTTATTCATACTTCATTCACTCACTTCACTTCGCCATGGGGATGTAAGTGTAAACGCCTCACGTCAAGAGGTTCAATCAATTAACCAATCCTCAATGTTGCTATGATATTATTGTAGGCGTTTAGCGAGTGATCTACGAACCATTAAAACATTGAATAAAATCGTCTTCAGCTATCGTTCCGAACAGATTGTTTTTGTTATATTTAGAGGTGTGTAACTCATCAAAAATACGCGAGCTGCAGAACAGCTCACGGCTCAGGTGTGTGAGCCGGTTCAATGACTCAGCTCGCAGATCAGCTCAATGTACCTATAGTCCACGATACGCGAGCACGCTCACTGCGTACCGCGCGTCGAATGAATTGAGCCGACTGAGCCGCCGCGATTCATTCGACTCCGCCGAGCGACTCTTTTCATACTTTAGAGTTGTTTTTTTTTTTTACATTTTCTGATCTGAGAGTTATGTTACATAGGTATTTAATTATTGAATGTAATTATTATTTAAATGTTTTAGAACGAAATAATTATTCGTAGATTAGAATTACAAGAATATAATCTATGGAGGGAGTCGCAGATACAATAGCAGTTGGATTGAGCCGTGAGCTAGTCATTATGTTGTTGACCTGTAGCTCAGCGGCTCAAACCGAGTGATCTGATTCATTGAGCTGGTTCAGAGCTGAGTTACACACCTCTAGTTATATTTATATCAATACAGTTTATTTCTGTTAATTTGTCTAAATAATATAATAAAAACAAATGATAATAATAATACTGAGAACTTAAAATATCTGCATAATTAAAATCCCTAAATCCTTGATAAGATAAAATTGACGATAGTGCTAATATCAATAATAGGTTTTTACTTTCTATTTTATTTGGTTCTAGTACCCAGCAATTTTACCCGCGTTCTCGGTATAAAATTAGCCTATGTTTTTCTCCATACCCTGCTTGCTAAATACATCACGATTATTTGAAGTATCAAGAGGTCAACACAAATTCACTTTCGCATTTACAATATTAGCAGTGATATTAATATAATTTTCTTTTCCCATATTGTCACTGCTCTGACATGATGGAAGTTCATTCAATCATTTTCATAGCCCTGATGGAAAGTTCATTCAATCATTTTCATAGCACTTGGCCAAGTGTCTTCCGATTTGTCCCTTGTGAAGAGTGAATCGCTAACCTGCGTCTATGTCGACCTATGTTTGGTGCCAATAATATTCTAGTTCCTGTATTTACAAATATTAACCGAATAGTCAACATTTATCATCGTGGGCATTCCCATATATGAATCATCAATGTAGGATGTAGGACAACCTTACTAGAACACACGTGCATTATCTCGCAGGTCAATTAAGTTTCGGCGTACCTTTAAAAGACTTGCCAGTTGATACGAATTCGATTCCGATCTGTCAAATACATATAGAAACCACTTCAATTACAGCACAACCCATAAAAGTTACAAAACGATCTTGAAACATTCAAAACGTGTCCGCCATTAAAACATCAAAGTCGTCAAAGCTTTCAAGATTTAAAATAGGGATATTGGTCTCCTCGAGAGTATAATAAAAGTTTGTACACAAATAAAATGTTGGGGTGGCGTCGTCGGTGCGTGCACTCAAAGCGGCAGATGCATGCTTGGCCTTGACTCTACTCGCATGCGTGTGCGCAGGCCGCAAGGGATTGAAGTATAGCGTTTCATATTGTGGAACGAGAGGTGGATATTGAAATATATTTCCTTCGTGTTATTCATGATGATCGAGCGGTACAGTATATGATGAGCCATTAATTAGCGTGCTTGGATTTGTTATCAGTCTTCATTGCTTCCTTATTGATTAGGTGTTGTTTATGTGTTACTAGGCAGAGTTGTTTCTAGTTTTGTAATACGTTCTCATCGGTTCTTGTTCTTCTCATAGATCGTATATCTTTAATAAGTCTCTCGCTCTCAAGGAGTCTTCTCAGTTTAAGTGAACCGGTGGTAAATTCAACTGTATGTACCAACTTAACGTTCCTAAGTGCCTTACCAAGGCCTAAACTGAATAAATTACTTTTTGATTTTAAAGTGCTTTTTGGAAATATTGCAGTTTTTGTTAATTACCAACTGTTTTAACTATTCATTTTATAAGATAATAATATCGATTGTATTAACAAAAAAATATTGATGTGCACGCCTCTATCGCATTAAAAAAACTT
Organism: Achlya flavicornis; assembly: GCA_947623365.1. Classification (NCBI taxonomy): domain Eukaryota; kingdom Metazoa; phylum Arthropoda; class Insecta; order Lepidoptera; family Drepanidae; genus Achlya; species Achlya flavicornis. The sequence continues at coordinate 10,575,245 of OX392487.1, read as the reverse complement.
CTGCATTATTACTTATAGAGATCGTTTATATTATTTTATTACTTACTCAGGAATTCACACCCTTCTAATACATACACCTCATTCAAACACATGCGCCACTCTCGCCGCCGCCATGATCAAAATACCGTATCGCACATGATGGTTGCTATTTTTATCAAGTCACGTCTCGAAGCCAATTGCATTTGCCCATAGAGGTGCAGAGAGCATAACATTGTATAATCTGTATTATTGTTATTCAATTTGTCACGCGTGTTTTTCAATTCATCCGCATCGAATGCTTCACAAAAATCAAAAGTGAAGTCCTAAATGAAACGATAATAACCTTAATTGCCTCCGCTTGCTTCTGTCAGATATCGTCTTTTTGTAAAGAAATCTTCAGATACAGCCGCCAACTCAAAATATTAAATGCGCATTTGGAGAAACTGATGCAAAAACTTGTTTGAACTTAGGAAACGCAATAACGTTTGCTGCCGAAAATAAAATGATCAGACTTGATTATTACGAGGAAGATAAGTACGGAGATGTCTGCGATTCCACTTACCTTACCGCCTCTTGAAAAAACCCTTCATTGGATGCTTCCAGCCTACATTATAAATGCAAAAACTCAAGTTTATGGACCCTGTGCATTGTGCAGTGCGTGTATCAATCAGTCAGTGTCTTATTAAGGAATAGGTTAATAACGTCCAGTGAAGCGATACAAGCAAGAAGAGTTCTGAGCGTGCTACAAATAACCGATTTAACATAAGTGAAAATAAAGTTAATTGATATGATCCACTATACTTACGCTTAACATAAAATTATATCTACCTGTATGTAACTACGTCATTTGATCTCGGTTTTTGTCATGAGGAATATTCATTATTTTGAAGCCGAATCAGCGTGTGCGCGATTGGCGATTTTTATTTATTATTCCGCCTGGGCTACCCGCGACGCTACACATTATATTGATGTAACTGAATGTTATAGCACACACAGCTCAGAAGGAGACCTTAAAAATGTTGGTACCTTTATAAGTATTTGTAAAAGAGGTTTCTCTTGAAGACAGAAGTTATTTTGATCTTAATAGTCCAAGTGAATAAAGTTCTTGATCGATAGCCAATTTCCCTTTTTGTGAATGCTGTCTTGACCTCAAATACAAAATTCCTCGCGATTGGCGATGACAAGCGCATTCATTTGGATTCAGGACACATTTTGTATGCACTTTATAATATGTGCAACCTAATTGAATAATTGGCCAACGATTTCTGTAAATAAAACTGGAACACTGTTATATATTGCAGTACATTATTGCTTCATTATATTGGTATTAAAGCCTATCCAAATTCTCTCTTAAACTTGGCACACATAGATTATATTCTGGAATAAAACATGGGATATTTTTTTTTTTTACCGCAAATGACCTAAGATTCTACAGGAACGCGGATTAAAACAATGGCGGAACGAAGTCACAAGAAGGTACCTATATAGGCGAAGTCGATTTGTTTATACATTGATGTTGACTTGACTTGCGACGACATGGAAAAGATATTGCAATCAACCATCATCAATCTATTACCAAATCGGCTCGGCTTCAATTCTGAGAGTTACACAACCGGTCTAGTTTATGTCTCAAATATTTATGACCGGTTGGTCATTCCTGTAGGTACGAGGACCAAAACAAATGTTGGATGAAATAAAGAAAGTATACCTACTACCTACCATACGTTTATGTGTCTGTCTGTATGCATTCGATTAAACAGTATAGTAAATTTCCTCAAGAAAATGTTTAGCTGAATTTTCGGCCATCCTTCGGCAATGCCATCTGTCGACAACTATTAGAATTAATCTCTAGTCAAACCTACGCGATGTTTTGACAAAATTGCACCGACATTATTCTGCTAAGTTGAAGTTCCACGAGCGAGACTCGTTTTTACTTGACTGTGTGAGGCTTACGATAAATACCAGAGTTATTTTTAGTAAACCGGTCGGTTACCGTAACTTGCGAAGTGACTACATCTCCAGTATGTTATTTAAGGGCCTTTTGTACTCTTGGGAATTCCAAAGATTGAATCACTCGATTCACTCGTCAATATTGCTGTTTGTAAATATTACACTATCGTTTTGTCGTATTTCTTATTTTTTTTATAAATGTAAGTTGAAATTGCGTTTTCAACAAACTTCTTATAATTTATTTCTGGTAGATAATTGGCTTTATTATAATTATACATATTTTTAAACCATTTCCTCTGATAAATCCTTTTCAAAATTTTTATATGTGGTAAAAAAGGTACATATTGTAACTACTTACTGCAAAAAAATAGATTTGTTTTTTTGAAGTGAAAACTTGTGCACTTTCTTTGGGAAGGGTGAAAAATGTTAAACTCGCGTCAGGTGTCACGTGACCTGATCGAAAATTCGTAAGACGGAGGGAGAGTAGTTGCAAATTAGACTGTATTTATACTGGGGCAACTGGGGTTATGTTCAAATTCTTATAATATTCTGTAGCTAGCCCGAAGGTAGGTACCACAGATTATCGAACAAAAGGTTCTGTAATCTGTGGTACCTTACTCTTTGTTCTGTAATCTGAGGTAGGGACAATTTTTTTATTCCCATTTTAAGTTAATAAAAAAATCTTATTCAAAAGAATTATATGTACATGTATCTTGAACTAGCTTTCCGCTTCGCGAATTCACTCGCGATCACCTATTTTACCCCAAGGGTTTGAATTTAGGAAAACCCCTTGTATAAAAACACTTAGTGAAAAATGTCTAGTTTCAAAAATGCACAAAGTTAATATTCAAGTTTTCATTTCTGCCGGCACTCCCGGAGTGCAACACGATGTTTTTTTTTCTTTAGAGGACATTTTTTATTTTAGTTACCATTACTACCTTTCCCCGTACCCGGGAAAAAAAATACCTATGTCCTATCTATCTATGTGCCAAACACCTGAAACTGTTCAGCCGTTTATACGTGATTGAGTCAATAGCAATAGCAACCATACTGAGATGAAATAGTGATATGTATTTTCGTACTAATCAAATGGAATACCACAATCTACCCTGATAGCTCTGTTATCATTCGCAAATGAAGCGATAACACACTATCTCGTTATCTACCACCCAACACATAACATAAACACCGTCGACCTTCATGTGATGAAGGGTGCAGCTATTTGTTTTTATTAAATTACGTAATTCATCACTATTTTTATACAATGAGAAATAACTTATGTCTATTAATTGTAGTTTTATCTGGGGGTATCAAATAGGTCTTTAATTATGTACAATCGAAGACATAAATACACTTAATATTTTCTTAAAAACTGTGATACTTAAATTATGATATATGTTATGCGGGCAGTTTTTTTTTCTTTTTAATTAAATGGGCTTGCGTTTGGCCACTGACCCGCCCATAAGGGGCGATAACGAAGCCTAACACGCTTACCCAGAAGAAACCTATTCACTCTGGCCTAGATTATAAGCGTCAGGAGGAAACACAGACGCCGGAAGCAATTTCCACTCCTTGCTGTCCGCATTATAAATGAGGATGCAAAACGCTGTGTCCGTATATATATAACATACGCAATATTTTAACATACGAGTATACTGTTTCCAACATTTGAATGCTATAAGCGCGAGAAAAATGCTTTTGAGTTTCACAAAGTGTATACATATTTATGTCCTCGACTGTACATAGCATTTCCGTAGTAAGTACACATGTATTGACAAACAATTTCGCTATTTCTGTATGTTTGTTTGTGCGCTTAGCTATTTGTAACTACGCAATAGATGTTTATGAGTACGCAGAGCTGTGCCCCGCGGGTTTACTCACGTTAGTGTGATGTAATTTAGCTTATACACTACATCAATACTCGCGACTTCTACAGGTTATGAAAGTTCGGAAACACATTGACAATTCTCCTGATATTCCTAATGCCCATAGTCGAAGGTACTTAGCATCAAGAAAGAAATAAGAATGCTATTTTAAATCAAAAGTCTTATTCTGTCACGATTCCATTACCATAGAGTCCTTGTGCGTTATCTGCTAAATTCATAATGGTTATCGCCTTAGAAGCTATTGAATTCTCTCTCTCTGTGGTCGTTTCTTCATGGCTGAAGATCGTGATCACCGGACGTCTTTGATTAGACCGTGGGAGGCTTGCCTCCAGCGACTTCTGTTGGTGGCTAACTGGACCACGTCATAGAATTTGGCGCCATTTTCCCGTAGTTGATCCGTCCATCGAGTAGGGGATCTTCCGCGTGATCTCCTGCCTTCGACGTTTCCAACAACGACCAACTTTTCCAAGCTTTCATCACCGCGTCTCGCTATGTGGCCAAAGTAGGAGAGTATACGGCGGTGACAAATAGTGGATAGTCTTTCACTTTTAGTTGCGTAAGGATTGAGACATTGGTGCGCTTAGCTGTCCACGGTATCCGTAGCATCCGCCGAATTTTTTTTTTTTTTTTTTTTTTTTTTTTATACAACTTAGTCGATAAACAAGCATACGGCCCGCCTGACGGTAAGCGGTTACCGTAGCCATATAGACACTTGCAACACACGAAGCATTGCTCACGCGTTATCGACCTATCCCCCCTCCCCTATGAACTCTGGCAACCTTACTCACGCGCAGGAACACAACTTTACACAACATGAAGTTATTTGGCTGCGGTATTCGGTAAGTTGGAGGTACTTCCCCAGTCGAGCTGCTCTTTGAGCGAATAAACGCTATGCTCTACCTCTCTTAAAATTGATTTAAATTTACAATATATATTGAATTAGAAGACTACCAAAACTGTCCATCAATTGACACTATTGATAGTTCATAGGAACACAACTGTAATAGCAGATTTGAGCCTCAGGAGGATGGTGTTTTTAGACTGATTGCCGAAGAGCCGATCTAACGCGCTAACAAAAGAAGTGAAATGTAAAAATAAACCTTATTTCAATGATTCTAAAGTCTACTTATTTGACGAGCCAGTTGGCGCAGTTGCTTAAGATTCACCTTACGCGCCGCAGGTCGTGGGTTCGATTCCCACACAGGACATGCATTTGTGTGCATGAACATGTCTGTATGTCCTGAGTCTGGGTGTAATTATGTATATTAAGTATGTATTTACAAACAAAAAGTAGTATATGTATTATATCAGTTATCTGGTTTCCATGGTACAAGCTCTGCTTAGTTTGGGATCAGATGACCTTGTGTGAGAAATGTCCCAGGATATTTATTTATCTACTATATAAAAATAAGTCGGGTTTTCCTTCCTGACGCTATAACTCCAGAACGCACGAACCGATTTCCACGGTTTTGCATTCGTTGGAAAGGTCTCGGGCTCCGTGAGGTTTAAAGCAAAGAAAGTAGGGTAGGGTAGGGTAGGGTAGCGTAGCGTAGGGTAGGGTAGGGTAGGGTAGAGTAGGGTAAGGTGGGGTAGGGTAGGGTAGAGTAGCACCATAGAGTAGGGTAGCACCACGCGAACGAAGTCGCGCCGGGCAGCTAGTTTACTTATAAACGCGTGAACGGACCCTTGGACAACCTTCTATGATTAGACAAAAAAAATGTTTTCTAACTCCACGTAAGAATCGATCGTTGTATAAAATCTGAATATATCTATTTTAGGAGAAGAGTAATAGTACGTGATATTGAAATAATATATAAGAATATGTAGTGTTCAGTTGTAGGTCATTGATGTAATGTCTAAAATCAATGCGACTAAGAAATCTTATAACCGTGAATATCGGCTGTACATAAACAATTTTTTTGACATTTATATGCAGCTAGGTAGGTACAAAATCTGGGTCTAAAGATTTTCCATTATCTTTATTGAGTTGTTTATTGTTTGCAATGCGGCTGGAGCGTAAGGCCGTTTACATACATAATTACCATACGTGAACGAAACATTCGTAGCGGCCATATTATTATTTTGCCCAAAATCGTAAACCACAGAGGGACAGAAAGGATAATGTCGTTTTATATGCGATTGGCTTGATTTGTCCCAGAAATTAGTACCTAAAACTTGTACCTTGTACTTGAAGATCCATACTATAGTTGTCAGTTTGATTTGATGTTGATGAACCGAATTTTATTATTCTTTTTCATTGCTGGACAGCGTTTTATTATTTAGTATTATACTTATTGGATTAAGTATTTTGTGTCTAGTTCAATATAATATAAAGTCACCTTGTCCCATACTGGACTATTTAGGCTCGGGGCTTAGTGTCTAATTAAATTAGGGAGCTTAATTTGGGGGACTTCTTGTATCAATGTCAATTGCTTTTAATTAATTTCAGTTTGTTTTTCACTAACGTATACAAATTACTGGGAATGGTAAATCTCCTAAATATTTGGTCCTTCGAGGCAGATGAAGGAATAAATAAAAATAGCAGTTTATATAATATGATGCTTTATCTCTATTGCTTTAATTGGTACGACCTCAAAATCTTCAACGTATCACAAAAGTCACATTATATACGACCTAGACCGCGAACAAAATGTTTAAACAAATATGAGTCGTTGGATTCAGAGCTAAAATTATTCAAACAAGGCCTTCATGAAATCAATGTTTACGTATTATTTTCAGTTCGGACCAAAGTTACCTTGTAATCTAATTCAGTCGCGTTTATCGCTCCCGGGCCGTTGACCTGCTGTGTTTTTTAAACGTTCCTTATAAACTGTGTGGGCAATATACAGAATCGGTTCATTATTCCGTTTGGCGGAAAATTCCTGGCTTATCTTTGTTTTTCTGGTATTTACTTTTTCTTTTTTGCAGCGCCTTATGACTGCCCAAAGCCTATAAGAAACCTCTTTTTGGTAGAGTGATTTACTGAAGTATTTTTTAATCCAACTTGGTTGATAACCTTCAGATGACATTTCAAGAATTCTCTCCGAAGAGCCTGATTCATTTCTTTGTATTTTAATACCACCATTATAATATCAGTCTCTCTTCGAAGACTTCATTGTTGCGTTGAGTTTTACGCATCAATTAGCTAAGTAGCTTACCCTTTCCCTTTGATCTAGTTAATAATCGGATTTCCCACGAATGTCGCCAACACTGTAGGCATATTTGGTTTGGGTCTCTTTAAATAAAACTTTGAAGGTAATCTGCTGAGCGTCACTGTCAAGATTACTGAGTGATATTGAAAATAAAACTTATTGAGCTGTTTAAAAAGAAATAAAAAACCGGCCAAGTGCGAGTCAGACTCGCGCACCGAGGATTCCGTACAAACCTGTAGATACATAAGTAAATGGTAGTATTGACCTGAGTATTTGATATGAATTTCAATTTATGACGTATTAAAAAAAAACTACTTACTAGATCTCGTTCAAACCAATTTTCGGTGGAAGTTTGCATGGAAATGTACATCATATATTTTTTTTGTTTTATCATTCTCTTATTTTAGAAGTTACAGGGCACACGTTTTACGACTATGGAAGGGTCTCTCGCGCAAACTATTCAGTTTAGAAAAAAATGATATTAGAAACCTCAATATCATTTTTGAAGACCTATCCATAGACACACGTATGGGTATGATGAAAATTTTTTTTTCAGTTTCTGTTCTAAGTATGGGGAACCCCCAAAATTTATTGTTCTTTTTCTATTTTTGTGTGAAAATCCTAATGCGGTTCACAGAATACATCTACTTACCAAGTTTCAACAGTATAGTTCTTATCGTTTCGGAAAAAAGTGGCTGACAGACAGACAGACATGACGAATCCATAAGGGTTCCGTTTTTTGCCATTTGGCTACGGAACCCTAAAAAGGGAAGTCCTACTGCCGAGTTACTGAGATATTGTTAGTCTCACAATTAAACCATAAACTACCTAGAACTGCATAGTAATTAATATTTTGTTATTCTGCGATTAAGATTAAGATTATTATAATCTACTGAATTTATTACTCTTCAAACCTCCAAATGACCCTTATTTTTCTGAATAATGTATTTTTTTTTGTTGATAGGCAGAATGTTCCATCTCCTTTCAGACATTTTCTATTAAGTGCGGGTAGTCAGGGCCAAATAGAGCTAAACTATCATCTATATTGATTAGATTAGAATTTAAAATACTATATCTAGCAGCTGTTCACTGTGATTAACCGTAATCTAAAATGAGGCGCCATGATAATGTTTCCGATTATATTATACGACGCAAATTCTGTCAAATAAGATGAATAGTCCCAAGGATTTTAGTCTACAAACCAACTTATTTAACTCAAAGATCACGCACCTGTTCTATACAAAAAAAGCACATAAAAAGTCTGGTTCAAAGTCAATGAAAAAGTCCCAAATCGAGTTTTTGTCCTACTCACACTAGGGTAGCTTATCGCATATTATATCATTCTTTTTTTTTCAGGTATGTGTCGTGTCATGACGTACAGTTTCGGGTGGTGAATGGTGAGTCATAGATGTTTTTCTATAGGTGTAGACGGTTTGATCAAGCCGAGCAGACACTCCTTAGACAGCGTTATTTCGATAACTTTAATCGCAATGCGAGAGGAAAGGGAGAATACATTTGTGATAACACATTCAATACAGACACTGTGATAAATGGCCATGATATGTTTATCATCCTTGGGCAAATGGCGATTTTGCAAGATTGTCTTATTGGAGGACACATGCTATTGGGAAATCTCGCAGTTGAATTTTGAATGTATCCACCATAGACATATAAAAAAATCAAGACGGAGTGTCACCTTATAAGAAAGAGAAGCAAAAAATTTCCTACGTGTGCGTGAGTAAAATCAGTACTAGCCCAAGCAGGCCCAAATGGTACTGTGCCTTATTGTCACTGTCACCGTCTCAATACGGAATGACAACCGATCGGCTTCCTATGGTCTATATGTGTGTGTGAGGCCATGTATTTACAAGAACGCCGGCTTCCTATTACTTGCGTCACTTAATAACACAGACCGTTCCGTCTTTAATTTTTTCTTGGTCTGAGGTATCCACGTCTGGGAAAAACGAACTATATACCTATCTAAAAAAAAACCGGTATCGGATGCATCTCTATCTACCATATACGATAATGACAATTACATCATTTAAGTTGATGAAGATGTAGGTATTTGTAATTTGCCCTTTGTACTATGATAGGAACTTAGGAACAGTATAGATGCCAAGTGAATGAAGTCACTCGATTTAAATGCTGATTAAGTCAATCGAACTTAGCAGATCTCAAGTCGGCACATCACACTGTAATCAGATCGTTCTGTCCAAATTTCAGAGAGCGTATTTATTCCATCATTGTTTGATTGTACAAAGATTTGCTTAAGTAATTAAACTTTTGTAAAAGGAAAATTTTCTTCGAGTATACAAAAGTTTGTTAAAAGTTCTCCAAAGGGTGGTTATTGTCTGGATCACCACGCGGCCACGTGATCTCACTCTCTAACTTTGCAAAACAAAACCACTGTTTATTCATGTGTCGCTACTTACGTTTGAATCCCAAAGGATAAATTAAACAACTCTCGAAATAAATTGTTCGATATACCTTCATATTAAACCTGTTAAAAAGTAAACATTCTTTCTAACACTGAACCGGGAATGTTTCCCCCCGTACTTTTTTGGCATACTGAAGTTATGGAGGCATCCTTATGGAAATGTGGAAAGCAAGGAATTGGAGCTTGCTTCCTCTTCCTCCGTCTGATTTCCTGACTCTTACTGAGCCAGAAGCACCTGAAGCACCAGAAGCGCCCAGAAAAAAACCTTAATAGGTTTTTTTCTGCGTGCTCTAATCTGAGGCATTAACAATTATCTGGCCCCCTAAAAAGGAAGCTAAGCGATATTGCTAACGCAATTGGCTACTTGACAGTTATAATGAAAAAATATGAAATATGTTAGATAGCTAATAGGTTAACAATAATTACACAATATGTTTTTTGCATAATAATAATTTTTTAATATTTTATTTTAGGAAATAAAAAGTGAGTTTTTTTATCTGTGGATTACAAGAACCGAAACGCGGGCCGGAATTGAGCATCTATGGTTTGTTTGTGAGGTTTGTGACGTCAAATTTAACTAGAGGTGTGAAACTCATCAAAAACACGCGAGCTGCATAACAGCTCACGGCTCAGGTGTGTGAGCTGGTTCAATGACTCAGCTCGCAGATCAGCTCAATTTGTACCTATAGTCCACGATAAGCGCGCACGCTCATTGCGTATCGGCTCGATTCGACGCGCGGTACGCGTTATATCTCACACACACACAGCTCACACACCTGAGCCGTGAGCTGTTATGCAGCTCGCGTATTTTTGTTTAGTTACACACCTCTAGTTTTGTTTACAGTGACGTGACGTCACACCTGACAAATGTCACGTGACCGGGTGTTTTTGCGCGAATTTCAAATGAAATGTTAAAAAATATTTTTTTTTCCTTGTAAATAATTTTTTTTTGATAAAAAGATAATTGTAAGAGGTATAAAATACAGGTATGTAAATTTTAAAATATGTTTCCGAAAACTGTTAAGTAGCCAATTAATTTTTTCGAATTTAAATCAGATCTTATGCCATTCCTCAATTCCAAATCTTTTAATGAATTGAATTGTATATAATGAGTTACTATTTTACCAAAAAATATTGGAATCACTTAAGATCCGCCGAGAATTCGAAAAAATAAATTGCGAAGCAATATTGCTTTAGCTTCCTTATTAGCCCCCCTGAGGTTTCGTCATCTTCCTTTCAGGCGAGTCAGTGCACAAACCCAAGCCAATATAATTTAAAAAAGTTCCGTTATTCTTGGCTCACAATTCAGAACATCGTATAGATCGTCCGTATGTCCTAAACTACCCAATTGCTCAGTTCCCACGCTGACAAAAGCTTAACATACTGCGCTTCAGTATTCAAAGCTGAATGAAATATCTGCAAATTGTATGATGTAATTGTATATTGTAATGATTATTCTGAATAGGATAGTGGTTTAAGGTCAAGGGATGATTCATGGTTACTATGAGTCGTTCGTCGTCGTATTTTCTTATGTTTAAGACTTTATTTAGTGTCAGAAGATAAAAAACCAGGGAGTGAAAATCTGGATGGCATGTGTGTTGCTTATGGATACTAGCAAAATCAGGACATAGTCAATGTGTTGCCAACTTTTTTGACATTGCCTAGAAGTCAACTAGCTCTCAAGTATTTTATTTCTCTTTTTTTTTTTTTTCTTGTACTTTGTATCTGCGATCAGTCGCTTGACTATAATCAGATTCGTTGCGTTCTTTTTTTTGCGTTTCTATTTTATTTCTCTATCGAACGAATGTAGTGCAGTCAATAGACACATTCAAATCTATCTCCTTGATTAAAGTATTGTCACTAGATGACTATTTTCAACTAAATGATTCATTGTAGATCACCTTGGCAGAACCAAAGACATTTGGACAACTTGTAATACTTGTAACGTTATCTCGGCGTATATTATTATCTATTGTAGAACTACTATCAGATTTATCGAGAACCGATCGAACAGCATCTTCAATGACTTTGATTCAACACTTATACTTATTGTCATATTATTTTATAGAAATTACTCATGTAATACTGAAATAGAGTTAATGATATTTGCACGATTGAATTTTTCTTGGTATCCAGGTTTTTTTAGTATCTGCATTGTTTGAAATTAATGAATTATTTACACTATTTCAAGGCTTAGTAGTGGTCAGGAACCTATTGGCAATGACAGTCTGCCTTAATTACTTTTATGACTTCTATTATGGTGCCACTAAGGGCAAACGCAGCCTATCCCATACCTATTAGAAAACAAAACTTGAGAAATTGAGTCTCCAGTTTCGGGGTTTTATTCGAAATTTTGGGGAAAAATAAAGATTGTAGCGAATTATTGGAGGAACCAACATTTTAATACGTGATTTTGAGACCCTGCTTAGAAACAAAACTTGATACCTGTACTGTACCGTAAATTCGATAAAACCAGCGTGTCACGACACGTGATCAATAACAATTTTAATCAGATCCAGACAGTTCCTTGCACCCCTCATCCCCCGTCTCGGTTCAAGGTCACTGGTCCGTCCGCCATTTTGTCCGTCCCGATGGTTATATTACTACGCAGCCAAAACAACTTGTTTTCGTTGGGTTTAACTTTCTTATTAAGTTTCTTCATTAAGGGTATACCATGTAACACTCATTGGCCGCTGGCGCTTCTCATTAACAGCTTGTGCCTTTTTGTAGTTCTGGATTTTATTCAGGTTATTGACCTTGTTCACGAAAGCAATTGCTTATTCCTTTTCACTGGCGTAAGCCGTAATATTGGCGATGCAGTGGAGAACTGCAGTACGTACATTAGGGCGTATCGTATGTTAGTTTATTATATTTTCTAGACGGTTTGCTTCCATCCCGCCGACAAATTTCCAGTTTTAAGACGCAGGTGGACTATGAAGTACCCTACCACGGTACCCTAGTTTCCTCTCGAATCCTTCATCCTCAAGCTCATTGTGGAATTGGAATCCTCTCAAACCACTGTTATAGCACAACTGAGATAAATTTAAATTTGCATTTTATAAGGATTCCCAGGATTCCCAACGTTCTTTTAAACTTATGATCATGGAATGGACTCTCAATTTACGTAACAGTGTATAAGTTACAGTGCTAATGTAACCAGCAAGCGTTAAATACTGTGAAGTGTCGTGTAAATCAGCGCAACAATAGGCACGCGATGACACGAGACGAAGCTCTACAAGTCATAATGCCCTGGTACATGTGTAAAATACATCATCGATTTAAATAATTACCTGAAACACATGTCGATGATGATGTTGATGTAGACCACAAATCCGAAGCACTAGAATTTAAAATTTGATTATTTATGATTAAAATTAATAGGAATTAGTTTTCTAGTAACCCGTTAAAAAGCCTGCTTGCCTAAATTGAACAAGGAAAAAAATATCAGCACAAAATTGTGCTGATTCAAATACTTTTTGGGTTTTTCATAGAACCATTTGGGTGCATATCCTAAGCTAAGAAGGGTTAATTTTGCAAAAAAAACCTTTAATCATTCTCCGATCAATATTTACACCAAGTTTCGTGTTCCAATACCTTTCCACATTATAGTTTCATACAAACTGTATTACCCTCTTTTAACTCCTTGGGTTGAAATAGATTTAAGGTATATTCTGGGATATCAACAATCGCATGTTGCTGTAGAAAAGGACATTGGCTGATGGAAAATGATGAAATATTTTAAAACCAATTTTAATTTATTAGGATAACTTTGTTTTTGTATCACGGGAAACCAAAACTATCAATCCCTTTTCAGTTTTTGAATGCTTATTTTATGATTATCGTGCTAGAAAATCAAAATGCCTAGCATCGTTAAAATTATGTGTGGTTACTATTCGTTTGTTGCGATAGAACTCATAATCAACAAAATTCTCCAGGACATTGTTGTTTCGAATGAATAACAGGTTAGAAATAGCTGGAAAGCTAAATTAACCGAAAGTTTTATTAATAATAGTATGGTCTGCCAAAAGTAATTGCATGAAGAGATTCCCTTAGCATGAGGAGAGACTATTGCAGCTTATGTGTGGTCTGAGGAATTGTTTTATTTGATGCCCACGACTACCTCTACCATCGCACCTTTCTCCTAATCTCCTAAGAATAGAACCACTGTCTCGCGCAGTGCGAATTCAAAGGATCTTCCTACCGTGGACATTCAAATTGTGAAATGAGCTCCCCGTCATGGTTTTCCCAAGGTTAGTACAGCATGGGGTTCTTCAAGAACGGTGTGTGATTTGTTTAGGATCAGCAACAGATGAGTTATACCCCGGTAAAACTGTATTGCAGCCTGAGACACCATTAAATAATTTCCCTAAACATTATTTTTACCAGCCACATTAAACAGGTCTGTCCTGAATCTTGAGTGGTCGAGAGCAGATATTTTTAGTTATCTATCCCAAATGCAACGGAAATAAACCAAGAGAACAAACCGAAAATACTCTCGAAACCATTCGCTCTGACGTTTGTCCTGTATTTTGTTTAAAGTACATGTATATCTTATAATATAAGAAATGTTCTAAGGTCGACCTCTCAATGAAAAGATATCGTAACGATTTTCCTTGACTCCATTTCTTATGCTCCTCCATACTACACCCGCCCATACTAACTACTACTCTAATAACTAGGTATGTGATATCGCCATACCCATGCCGGCTAATGTCCCCGAAAAGTTTCTACAAAATTCCACAAGCGACCTTGCCCTACAGAGCAAGCGCTGTCTAGTGATGACGGGCCTACGTGACGCACTACACGCGCTTTTCTATTCCTATCCCTATCTCACTCTAAATCTCATGGCAGTCTGTTTTTTTAGGTCAATCAGCTGTTGTGGGCAACGCCTCTGTTGGTGTCACATTATAATTGATGACTGTTTCTTGTTCATTCATTTACTCCCGAGGTTGATTGCTGAGATTTTAGATTCACAGAAAATTTGATAGAACTCTTTAAGTAAATGTTTTCCAAAGTAAATAAGACATTTTAACTTAGGTTATTGAACGTTCTTGGTCTGAGATTGAACGGTACAATTTAAAAATGTATTTATCAATGCTCGTGGTGTATATTGTAGAGATGACATCTTCACAATTATGACAACCGTGACAAGTTATGTTTGCTGTCAACAGGCAGTCAACTAAGCATAATTAAATTACTTAGTTCACAGTTTCACACCCAATACAGAAATACAGTTCTCTGTAAAAATAACTGTACCTTTTGCTTCCTCAAGCTTAGAAAATGTATTTGCGCAATTTCTCGGATGCCACACATTTTCAGAGAAAACTTCCTTATGTTTAAATACAGTATTTAATAAATCTAATATCTGCATCTAAACATGTCATTTGTGAAAGACCGAAGCAATTAGAATTAACTTAAATCATGTAAATCTTTAACAATGCTTTATGCAAAACATTGCGTGAGACTGGGAATCTCGTTGGCAACTTTGGCATATATCTGAATAATAACTAAACGCTCTTATTATTTTTACGCTAAGATCGAAAATTAAATGACAAACACGATATAGAAATGCGGGGTTACAAAATAGTTGGAGACATGTGTACTTCCTGTGAAATGTGTGGCTTGGCTAAGCAGTCTCGACATCCGTTGTTAGTTAAGAGTTGTGCCACGTATTTATGTGTGTGGGAAATTGGAAAGTTGATTGACGTTTCTCGAGTACGTGTGAAAGATATTTCTTGTCATTAATCAATTCAATTTGAAAGCTCTTTAGTAATGAACCGATTGACCTCGGATTCAATACTCTATGTTAGGGATGCTATGCGGATAATCTTCATTTCTGTAGAACACCCGCCGTGGTTTTCCCAATGGAGTATTCCCAGCATGGGGTTCTTCAAAAGGGGTGTGAAGAGATTTCTGCAGGGTCGGCAACGCGCGCGTGATACCCCTTGTGTTGCAAGCGTCCATAGGCTACGGTAACCGCTTACCATCAGGCGGGCCCTATGCTTGTTTGCCACCTGGTATAAAAAAAAACTAAAATAAACAATATAAGCATATTTAAGGCGCTTATGAAAATGATTAATTCTATCGATTTAAGAGCTCTAAAACCTGACTGGCAAGTTCTTAGACTCAATCTCAACTCTCATCTAAAAATATTCAAAATTGCATAACAGCAGATTCAATGTGTACTATCTCCCAATTTACACTGCTCAATATATGGTTCGATTCATCATTTTCTCTAAATTTAAGAAGTAAAAGGCTTCGAAGAATCTGAACTTTCGGCACCGAGGGAATTGCACTATTTCGTCGCCAACCAAACATTACGCTGAATACATAAGCATCTACGACGTTGCAGTTTTGATGCGGTCTTGCGAAAATATCGATTTCGACGCTACTCTTCTTTGGAGACTGAGTATCATTCAGAATTTTAACTATGGCTGCATTGCAAAACCATGTCATAATAATATTCTTTGAAAGTTAGTAGAAACCAGTGAACAATAATTAAAATCATAGTCGAAAATATTGTAGAGGGATAAAGCATACATTCTGTAGTCAGATGGCTGCCATTAATGCTTATTGCAGACCTTCGAGCCGCAAGCTCACAAGGTGACGCTGTGATAATCCTGAAAAAATAATTGTGATCTTTTAAGGAAGTAATTGTCATACCTAGTTCATTATATCGAATCTCAAATCTATAAGCTTCTAAGAAAGAATAAATATCATTGGATTTATATGCCGCGAAATTAACGGATCCAAAAATCATGACCGAAATCCACTGCCAAAATGTATGCAGACTTCTGAACAAACATGGATCTTTAAACACAATGAAAAAGCTTATTATAATACCAAATATTAGTTTTGACGATGCACTTCATATCACCTTCAGCGAATCCTTAAAATGGCAACTGGGGGATATAATGAAACAAGTGTTTAATCATACTTTTTACACCATAACCGGATTGTAGCTCTACGTCGATTGCGTTATATTCTCATCCAATTTCATTTTTAACACTCGAACCGGCAAAGCACCGAGGAAGGATTTTTTTTTATCCCCAAAATTGTACCACGATAACATAAAACAGAATCACGATGCAAAATGCATGCATATGATTTTCCCTGTGATCACGAGGCTATGTTGTTTACGGAAGTCCAGCGTGCAGACGGATGTGAAGGTTGCAGTGACTAAATGCAGTAAGCTTCCGAGATCTTAACATGCCAAGGCATGTATCGATGTAGCTCGGCGAGTTCTTTTTAACTATGGATGAATAAGTTTGTGTTTAATCTCACTTTGTAAGTGATGATGCGGGAAAAGGTGGCAAGAACATATGGCCTAGAGTTCTAGCCCAGAATACTCTGCTTTGATTGCAGATGGTCAATTTATTGGCGTCATTGGTGGTCAACTATTTTCTGGAATTGAAGATTTATTCACAACGCGAGCGATACGATGAGTCATCAAGAACTATGAGAGCTTACGAGCGGAGGTTCAGTCTGATGCATTTAAATATCCACATTCATTATCAGAGGTCAGACATATACCTTGGATTGACCTTATTTTCTTGTGTCGATACAAAGTTAAGTAATGTTCACTCTATAATGTATTTTTACCTCGCTCACTTCGATTATATTTCCTGTCCTTCCCTTTAAGTTATCTTTAGTTGCATGCATCATAGCAATTTTATATTTTAACCTTTGCTTGGCTTAAATGATATGATATGATAGTTTTCGTTTTGGACTAGGTAAATCCCCTTGAGACCAAAGGGCTTACGTTAGATGGAAAAAGTTTGATACTTTGGTATTGGACCACCGAACAATGCTTTAAATCTCCCACTAAGAATCAATACTATACAAGAGTCACGTTCTTATTATAATAAAATGGCAGTCGGGCGCTTGGATTTATCTATATGGAAAGATCTTAAATTTTCAGTGTTACTATTGACTTCCTGTCATAAATTATGTAATCTAATTGTCAAGCCGACATTAACCATATATTAATGTGTTGCTTCGATGATTTGGGACTTTTCAAAAAACACCTGTTGCTGCACACTGCATGTTGACACAAGAACTGTATTCCAACTAATTTTTGTAATCACGGCCACCACGCTATATCGGTACATAAGTACCCTCTTAAATATTAACATCCCTCCACCAATAGTACAAAGTATTCTCAAAAATATTGCATAAAACTGTGCGAGGAATTTTGTTTTTATCAGCCTGTATGGTACTCATAGCCTGTACGGTGTGACTTGAACTGTTGTGCCTTGTGCCTCTCCGACCTCGTCGGCGGTGCACCGGTCTGCCTCGGCTACAGGCACACGCAAAGTAGTTGTAGTCTCCGAACAGTTTTAGCCTCATCCATAATGACTTGTGTCATAATATCGTCAATGACATCTGGATCTTTTTGTTGAGTGGCTTTTTTAATCTCTGATGGTGATGGCGACATATTTACTTCCTCCCCTTTTAGTTTGTGAATTTGGTTCTTATGTTTTTTTAACACTCGCTTGTCGCTCAAAAGTTCGACAATATACGTTGATTTACCAGACTTCTTAATTATGGTTCCCTAATCCCATCCTCGTCGCCAACTGTTGCTCCGATGATTTGGGACTTTTCAATAAAACACCGCAAGTTGACACAAGAGCTGTATTCCGACAAATTTTTATAATCATGGCCCCCGCTCTATATCGGTACAAAAGTACCCTCTTAAATACTAACATAATGTAAATATAATCAGTATGGGGAAGTCTAAAACTATAATCCCCTTTTACAAAACATGGTTTAAATCAAACCCAGGTTTTAAAATAGCCTCGTCTCTCTTTGTTTTATGACGTTAGAAAGTTACTGACTCGTTTTACTTAACTTGCTTTAAATCATCTTTTGCAATAGGGGGTAAGAGACTGGCTAATTAATTCCCGGCGTATTAGCAACGGATCTTTTTTTTTATCAGAAACTTTCCTTGGCCAGCGCCCAATAATTCACAGAAGTTTCATCGCAATAGGATCTTCGGTATAGGAAAGGACGCAAATGTTACAAATAGAAAAAAACTAAACAGCATTGAATTTGCTAAACAGACAATTATTCTTTTCTAGATTTTTTTTTCTTAAGATCCATGACGTTTATCTTAGATCCTACGTAAAACTTGATTCATAGATTCTGAGAAAACTACTAGACTCGGGAATCGAACCCGGTATTTTTTAAACTGAAGTCTTGGTACCTTGGAACAAACGCCCATACTGACCGGTTTTTGATAAATGTTAAAACAATCTAAGGACAAAATCTGGTGCATCTAGTCCGATCTAGACATACTATAGAAACATTTTGTGCATCCAACTTTGACGGTCACTATTTCCTTCGATATTTTAATTCATCTAAATTACACACTACATAATATTGGTGACAATCGAAGTCGTGCTTGAAGTAAAGAATACAAATAGTTCTAACATTCAAAAATGTTTAAGCAAATAATACTAAAACATTAAATTCCCCTTCACACTAAAAGTATTATGTAGTCGGTAGCAGTACTAGCAGTTCGTAGTACGCTCAGCGGGCCCTCTATTGATTTTCCTGGCCTGATTCCTTTTGAGTCTGCCTAGACTTGTTTAGGCGTGGGTTAGATTTACGACAAACATTCCTTCTCTGCGATTAGACAGTGTTAAAAGGCCCATTACTCGAGATTTTACTTTAACTACGTTGTTATTTGGAAATACTGCCTACTTCCGTGCTGATTTAGCTTTGTTGATTGTGGGTACATGGATTTATTTCATATTATTTTGTGGATATACTATAATAGTATTGATTGCAATAGATGTATTATCTAAAACCAATACATATACCATTTTTATCTAAATAAGCAGTGCTGGTTATTCTGAAAATCTGTGCTTGCTCTGTGTATTTCACACCCAAATGATTTATAGAATCAAGACTTGAAATAATGTCTTCCAAAGCATCACCGAATAAAGCAAACATGACTTATCCAATTAGAAATTTCTCAGAAAGTGCTCAACTTTGTTATGACTGATTGTGACATTGTAACAGAAGGAGCTTAAATCGAAATATTGTGAACAAAGACTAGAATTATATTAGGGCTTCATTATATTCGATTCAACTAAACTAAAACTAAATGTTGTCTTACAAATACACCTTTCTTTTGTATTTCTTCTCTCATGAGATAATATAAAGCGAGAAAGTGTGAAATTTCAGATCTTAGAAAAGTAGGAGTACCATACAAATAAACGAATGCAAAATGTCGACAAACGTTAAACTATATTTCAGTGGCGCCCAATGTGGGCGGAAAAACGTGGGTAGAGTAATTGCGCTGCCGCCCACCACACTCTCTATCGACAAATCCTACCGAATGGTGCAAGCGGACATTTCGCAACACATGACTTTCAATGCTCCTCTTGTTTCATCCGCTTTCAAACCCATCCCGCACTCGCTAGGTAATCTATACTGAAACAGTCAAAGAGAGATTCTTCGTCAGGTGCTGGTATGAAAATTCATCTTTAAGTGCTGAAAATATTGGTGTTCCATTATAGCTATCTGGTTTGTTATTTATGTGCTCTGATAGTCTGTGGATTTTGAAATATTATGGTCTACCACTGTGAAATATAATCGATCAATATCAATTCACAAATTATTATAAATCCGGAGCAATGAATTTGTCGAATGAGACAGATTAAACAAGTGTTAACTGAAATAATAAAATCAAATGATACTTTAACGAACGGTCAGTACACTACCTACCTCATGTGTTTAGATGAATGGAAGCATAGCAACACCATTAGCAACCTTGGTTTCCTTTGTGTAAGATTATATAAAAATATCATTGTATTTTCTAACTATTGTGGTACTGAACTTAATGATAAATGTTTTATTACTCATGCAACAGAGCAACAAGCAGAAAGCAATAGAAATACTTTCGCTATCGCCTGCACTGAGCGTGCTACTGTAATAACTCTGGTTGCTATAGAAACTGATTTAATCACTCTTACATGAAATTCTTTACGAGAACGACCTTCCATAAAACCGATAACAAACCACATAGAGCAATAAAAACTTTATGTTACATGACATAAAGTAAAAAATCCAATTGCAGTTGCTGTTCCAAACATAAGCTTAAACGCAAGTAATGTGATTGCGGATTTGCCATAATGGACAATAAGCACCATGAATAAACGGCAATCAGAGGAAACATTAGACATAGGTTTGGATTTCAGCACTAAGTTCACGCTCTTTAGCATCGACATAGGTACTTTGACGATTTCCTTCTAGAGAGGTTGCGTTAGAATGAAGCTCTTGGTGTGTTTAATTGTTTAGTTCTTACAAATAAAGTATTTTACTCTGATTTAAATACTTGAAAAGACCAACCACATGTTAACTCCCGGCTATTTTACCCAAGGCTATTTTCTGAAACGATAGATCTTCCGGTAATCCTAAAGCTATAATTTTCGTTATCCCTGAGACGTCTTGCTTGAGCAATCAAACCAGTAACTCCCAGCAACTACTTGATTAAGACGATACCTTTCCGATACTTCCGGAATAACTATTTTCTCTTTACTGGACCTGTAATTTGGAATATCAAAACATTATGATTATATAGATGACCCTCTTTCCGGGTCAGTCGGGGAAAAATATAAAGTTTACATTATTGCAACCTTCATATTTCTTGAATTTAATTAATTTTCACAGAAAAATTCCAGTATTGTGTTCGTTAATCTTTGAGTTACATTAAACAAACGAATTGAATGATTAAAATTCTTTGTTTGACTTGGAAGTCTTAGAATTTTACTTTTTGTTACCGGAAACTTTTTAAACGTGACTGTACCAGACTGGCTACGCATAATAAAGAGAATTCATCAAATCCTTGCTTTGTATGAAATAAATTATTATTTTATCATTTTTCCAGTGAGTTTTGCAGGGTATCTTTAGATAGCCTTATTGACTAGCTATTGACACCCATTAATTACAGTAAATATCAGCTGTATATTTCTCAATAGATCTTTGGCTCGCGGTTAATAAAATAACAATGACATTAATTGTTATAATAGAAGGCGCGTCCCTTGCAAAAACTAACGGGTTAATACGTTTAATTCTTCTGTTTAATAGTTTTTCGTTTTATATATTAGAGATAAAGGTCTCCTTATATTCTTCTCTTATATCAACATTTAATATTGTGTGTACATATCGTATTGTTCAACGTTCATCATGGATGACTCAATTTTCAAATAATCTACCTTCTCTGATGACATTGTGTCTGTAAAAACAAGTTTGTTTCCAAAAGAAACCCGACCTTCAGTATAATCAACAATGACCCGTCTCCGATTACACGTTTCGTGTCCTCAATTCTAATTTATAAACAGGAACCGGCTACTTCTTTTCGCAAATCATCAAAGTGCACAAGAAAATTATGGTTAATCAACAATTCAGCAGAAACAAAAACGCCTTGATCGTTGAAGTCGAATTGACTGTCGAAAAAACTCGGTTCGTGTCAAGTCGTATCGTAGTTATCCCACGGTTAATAACAATTTAACATGGAAGTAGCGTCTAACGAGTTTTGTGTGGAATCTGATTGCTATCGTAATAGACGCGAATGAATTGGTGGGATTTTTTGTTTCAAAGTGGAGCCAGTCCAGTACGCACGCGCCCGCTGACGTTGCACAATTCACGGCGGGCCTCTAGCTCTAGTAGCGATGCGATGTAGAGACGCGGTTCAGACGCCGCCGGCGCCCCTCCCCGCCGGGGCGAGCCTCCCCCCGCGGACACCACACCCGACATTGCGCCTCCAGTTGCCCCGCAGCTGCCGCGCGCGTCCGTCGCATATTCTATGCGACACCGCTGTCCCTCTACCATAATATGGATATACAGCACATCCGCGCTCTTATCAACATCCAGTTCGCTTATTTGTGGTTTTGCGAAGTCTTCGACAAATATAAATGGATTATATTGTAAAGTGCAACGGGAAATTGATTAGTTTTATAAGGTCCGCATTGGAATTTCTAATATGGCAAACCGTGGCGCGCCGACGTGTTCGGCACATGGCTTCATAATTATAATGGTGCTTGAGGAAATTACGTCACTAATTACAACTGACTGAAGTGCAGTAAAGCGAGAGTGTAAATATTGTGCCTCCGATGAAAATACAATAGTTTATTAGCACTACTTACGAGAAAAACGCTAGTACCGCGGCATGGCGTACTCGTGGCGTCCACTATACACTATGGCGGGTTTTCGCTTTCCTACAATGCCGTATCTTCTTTCACGTTATGTTCAACAATACTGTGCATTCCACTGTCAGTTATATTGAAGAATGGCAGGTGACGATACATCCATGGAATGTTTGTAAATATTGTACTTCAAATCCATTTAAAAATGTTTTGATAAGTTACTCTTCAAATGTTATCAAAATTGAGAGTGTTTTTGCAATGGATGTTTTGAATTTTTGAAGCGTAAAGCACATTCTTTATTGCTTTGTTCAAAGTACGATTTCGACCGAGGTCACTGGCTCTACAAATCGTTGGCTAATAACTACGTTACCACTCAATGAATTACTTGAATCACTGCACTGGCAATATCAATCCTTGAAGATTTTTAATCGATGTAAACTTTTTGTCAATTATATTTGTTTAACGATTGCTTTATCTGTATTTTTATCTCAAGCACCAGCTGTTAATACAACACTTATTATATTGGTGATTCAAAATAACATTTCAAATAATACAAAGGTGGTTTTCAGTAGATCTTAAAATGGCGGGTGAATTCCAATCTGCCTGCAGTGCACCCACACACAGATCGTGTCCAGAATTGTGTCTGTGTGCAGTTTGCATGGCGGGCGGCGTCATAGTGCAACGTGGCTGCGTCATGCCATAGTACTACACTTTAGGGCCCCCCGTAGGCGTGGCCAGATACATTCATTATTTTCTGACTTCCTGGTACTTGTGCTCGTTAAAGTGAAACCAAGTAATTTTAAACTTGATAACTCTTTAAAACAATATCAACTTCTGTAACTAATATACCATCATGTTTCTTGAAACTCAATATGACAGTACGTTTACCCGCAATAACATTGATATGCTAATTATTTGCGACACGAGAAGCATTTTAATTAACTTAATTTGAATTGACATGTCACAGAACTCTGTTTCGACAGTGTGCTTTATTGTTTGTTTCAGTAAAACCACATTTCTGCTTGCATTACTTGATTAGATTATGAATTGTAATTATGATAAAGTGTATTCTGAAGTGATCATTTCTTTGACATCCCAAGATAGAAGACTCCTGAAATAGGCTTTGAAAATTCGTTATTATCCATCATATAAGAAATACTATATTCTAATACTAGTTTCTCAGCAGCTGAGTATTGCTTGTGCGTGTATCTGTTAGTTACATGTTTTTCTCTTAAATGCGTTTCACTTTCATTTTTACCTTTTCCATCGGCCACGTTTCTAAGGGCAATTGAATAGGTTGAAGCGTCGGTAGTCGCAATGGGAAAAGGTTATGCAACGGGAGCTTGCCACGTGGCAAAAAATATCTACTGCGCATGTCTCCAATACAGATCCATGACATTGCATTAAATTTCTTGAATTTGAGATGCAGGAATATTAGATTCCCGATTTTGTACATCATGAATTTTATGGGTTCGTTCCTTCTGATTATCAAGAATATGTTGTGTAGATTTGGCAATTTGGCCCTCTGTAAATTTTATAGCTAAATCGAGAGTAAGGAGTTAAAACGTACTATCTCATTCATCTTGGTATTAAATTATTCAAATACAAATCTCCATATTCGCGTTTCAAATGCACGCTAAAATTTTCACTTTCCTATCAGAATGTGTGGAGTACAAATTCAATTAAAAACTTATTCGACGTAGACGACCACGTGGCTTCTGTTACCAATGCGCATGTCTACAAGTCTCAGCTGTATTCTGAGAAAATCGTTACCGACCCCCAACGCACCCATTTCATGTCACGTGGTATGCTTTAAAAATTCTAATAAGATTCTAAATACCTTTGATCAAATAATGTACATTCCTGAATCTTCAACAACTACTCCTGTACATTGATATGATCAACGGAAAGTAATTATTGTAAACGATCCCGATTTTGTTTTAATCAATACAGTAGTATGAGAATGATAAGATTACGACATTATTATATCAAATATTTTTATTCTAATAATCATATTCTTATCTTGCCGAGCCCATGTGTCCCAGATAGAACCTTCGTGATAAAAGCCATGATAAATTAGAATTTTTGTTTATAATATACACGTGTAATTGAAATTTTAATTACAGAAGGCCACCAAACATTAGCTAGAAGGTACTTGGTCATATTAAAACAACGTTATTATTAATCACGACATCACCTTCATCGATTCCTCAGTTTGTACCGGATCGCAAAGTTCAGCGTTTTATCATTAAGTTTTTAGGTCGCGGCTGCCACTAACAACTCGCGTGCTTGACTTCTGTTTACGAATACCTACATCTTTTTCTATTTCTTCATTGCATTCAACATCGTTTAAATTAACAGCACGATTATTTTTTATGTTGCTATCATACGACTTCCCATTAAAATTAAATAGTCATGTTGCACCGCTTGTTATATACAAAGCTTTATTACTAAAATAGACGTGCAACATTGCCAAGTCGTGTTCGTATCGACCTTTACTCACGTTTCACGTGACTTACTCGTTTCTGTGTGTATGTGCATTATGTTTAAATGCTTTTCACTTGTGATACTAGCGTGTGCCAAAACTTTCTCCCGATGCATTTTCGATTGCAATAAATCTGTACCGATACCAATATAAATCTATTGTGTTTATGAACATGGGGCAGCGGAACGTGGCGTGGCTTATCATAGCGGTATATTTAACTAAATAAGAAAATCGTGATTTACGACTCTTATCTACCTATTTGACGAATAAATCGATTTATTACTAAAACTACGATCTATTCGGAACAGTGCTGGCTGGTGCATTCTCAAAAAATAACCTCCCATTCATTGGTATAACTTGTTTCTTTCTCACACTCAATATTTTTTGTTCAAATATTTAATTAAAATATAATTTGCTAAGTGTTAGTAACGTTTTTAAATCGATTTCATGTTATTAGCATAATATATTTGGTTTTGTGAGTGCGGCCTTGATCGGTCATGTCCAGGCGACCTTGCTGTTAGGAGAGAATGGTCTGTCCACACCACGTCCGCTTCAATCACTGCATCGTGATTAACACGTTTGTTGACATTTACTAGGATTATAGACGAGGCTACTTTCACACTGGCTCGCTTAACCAGAGCTAGATCTTACAATGTTGCATCGCGGAAGTGTTTACCTCTACCTACCTCACCTTTAACGCGGAAGACTGCAGGCACTACTCCACCTATGCAATACAACGTACATAAATATTCAACTGCATTAAATATTTGCATATGCAGTTATCTACATTCATTATATTAAACGCACGGTCTCTTGATTCAAATCTCCAGACAAAATAAAAGGCTGTTCATCTACGTCCTTGTTGTTGTCATTTGTCTGTTAGTAAATTTTATGTTTTTCCCCTCGACGATGAGGATCATCTTTAGATTTAAATACAACGGTAACGTCACCCGTCTCATTGTTCGTAAAGATAACATCCATTCCTTGTTTTGTAAGCGTTGCATTGTGATCCTTGTGACGTTTTTTCCCGATGTTAGCGCATGGCGTTGTATTTATAGCCAGTTGTTGTGATTTTGCTAGCGTTTCGCTGTCTGCACCATGAATAGTAGTATTTACGGCAATACATCGGTGTGTACCGTACAGGTGAAGGTCATGGCCGGCGGCGCTTGGACGTGGAATCGCTCACATGACTTGTTAGTTGCTGCGACGTGTTCGCATGCCATTGGTCGCTTCGCTTTCACAGTATAAATCCTCGATGCATTGCTGCACTTATCTACAGTTCATTTGCACATGACATAGCCATACGTTTGTTTACATTAATTACTATCTCTGCTAATTTCACATAAATACTATTGTTGTTTGTAGATATTTTATAGATTACAGTGTCACAAAACTCTAGCTTGCCCGTCCGTAATAATTACATGTTATTCATTATGTAATTGTACAACTGGTTATATTTCCTTTGAAAGTAATACACGACCTAAGTGACGTTCACCATTGGATTTATGCAAATAACTTGCTCAGCTGTCTCTAGTTCCGAGGACAGGCAAATGTATTTTTATTTGTAAACAAGGTCATTATATCTTCTGGAAGATTCAAATTTGCTATCTGTTCACTCATTATCTTTTAAACAGCATCGGATGTGACCTCTATTATGTTGAAATATCTATGTATCTCCGTTAAATTTATACTGAAACTTCCGGTATGATGAGTATAAATTGTGTTCCGAGATAATAATAAAATATTTGGCGGAAGCGAATGCAAATTCTTAAAGTTTAATGCAAAAGTTGACGTAAATAAAGGAATGATTAAATTGTATAATGCAGAAAATAAAATATCGAACCCGTTTCTTCGATTAAGGACGAGACTTACCATACTACTATACTACTTACTTTACTGGAATTATACCATACTTTCAATAAGTATGGCCTTATTTATTGACGACACTCATCGAAATGAGTTTTTGTACCAAATTCAATAGAATGCCAAAATCAATGAATTGAGAGGTAAGTTTCTACGAAATAACTGTTATCGGTTTCGGTCTTTTATAATGCGGCTTTTGGACATTTTTGGAAGTTTCGCACGGTTTTGGAGAAAGAGAAAAAAAAATTGTAACTATAGAAAGGTATGTATTATATATAACATAACGTGGCTCAATCAGATATACATAGATACAGATAATATGAACGCAGTTAGTCAAAACGAGCTCATAGATTCTTCGCTTCCTTTTCTTCGCTTGTATTGTCGTTCGAGAGTTTTGGGATTCCCTTAGATCTTATTAAATTGTCGACTTCCTTAAATTGTTGTACATTTGAAATTGAGCAAACCTGGAATTTAGCAAAATTAAAGAAAGAAGAAATTCTTTCTACAATCACTGCTAATATTCGTTCTAATGAAGTTATTCTTAGATGAGGAGTGTTTTCATTATCAACTTGATTGCAAGAAGTTTCTCATTAATGTTCCAATTAGTACACAAACGGGTTAGTTTTATGCATTCGTTACGAGTCGAATCAGTCATGCCTGCATGCATAGTAAACCTTGAATATTAGGTTTACCGTGGAGTATAGTAATTAGAGAATTATGGAAAGCTGGGTTTCTTACAAGAGTACTACTAGTTACCAGATTTAGAATAGTACTGGGGGCCAAATCTGCTATTTTAAATCAAAAGTCAATCTGTCACGATTCCATTACAACTCCATTGAGTCCTTGTGCTCTGTCTATTAAATTCATTATGGTTTTCGTCGCTATTGAATTATTAGACTCCATAACTGTCAAATTTCACACCACTGATAGTTTATCGGAACACGATTGTACTAGCAGAATTGAGCCTGACCTGTGTAGTCCTTATTTTTTCATGGTGATTGATCAATATTCAAGGAGGTCTTATGGTCTGGCCGAATTGTGCACGGATAATTTTATAAAAAATATTTTGAAACTTGAATTTGGTTACAAAACATGTTTTGAAAGGACCTTTTAGAAGTTGGATGTTTAGGTAGGAGACGTGTGGCATACTGAAATAACATTAAATAAAAATTATACCAGCAGAAATCCTACACCACGAAACGGCAATAAAGCATAAATAACCATTTTACGGTCGTTGTTACACCTAGCCAGACTAGATTTCTAGCCGTTAGCAATGGGGAAAGGTAAATAATGGTATTTTATTCAATAGGGTCTGTACCTGTCGACGGATTAAGGTGAAAACTGACATGATTTAATGTGATAGCCCTTTGCTGTAACGGTGCTCTAAGAAATGTTCTAACATTTGATTTTATTTTAGGTACCTTGTATTTGAAAAGTATCACTACATCAGATTGAGTACTCGTATTGTTTTTTTGAGCAGTTTTCTGGCGACTTTTAATAGATAACTTTGATACACACATTCTTCTTTGTCTTGACGATATGCTGAGCTTTTCTCGTTCTTAGGAAGTGCAATATTAACTTCACGGTAAGTTCCTGGTCTCGTCTCTATAAAAAAAACGTTTTTTTTTATATTATAGATAAACTCTATCTTCATTGATTTTTTATTTTTATACCGTGGCATTTATTAGATAAATATGTATTACCGTTCCATCACAACCATGACGTCCATATTTGAGGTTTATTGCAATAAGTTACGGTAACTAAACCATTAAAGTAATCTCCAGCTGTGGCCTCATAAAACAAAATAATAAATATAATAATAATAATAAATTTTCAATTTTATTGTTGTGGGATAATTAAATCGGTTACAGAATGGCTGATGAGCCAATAAAAAAGTAGAACAATGATATAGTGCGTTTAAAACAGTAACGCAAGTCACAGTTAATAAAGATTGTCAAATTCATATACACTCTTCAAGAGGGTTTTACCACTTATGCCGCATGCATGCTAGTTGGCAAGCACCTGCTTAACAAACTAGGTTTACCCAGCGTCGACCCTAAGGTTAAGCGACAGGAGTGGTCGCTCTAAGCGCAGGTGACCTGGGGGCGCACCAAAATGCCAAATGAGGAAAATATTTTTGAGAGAATAATAAAAAAAAGATGGCGCCTTTTGATAAGCGCGGGGCCAAAAGACAATATCTCGCTCCCTGATCAAGAGCTAGGTTTAACAAATTTTTGTAAAAAAAAAATGTGTTGCTAGATCATCGGGATAGGGAAAGACTGGAAGCCTTTGAAATGTGGTGTTGGAGGAGAATGGAGAGTATTAGCTGGACGGAGAGGGTGACGAATGTGGAAGTATTGAGTCGAGTAAAAGAGAAAAGGAACATTATGGGAGACGATAGGGGGGGAAATATGTTTGGCCATCTTATACGACACGACAAATTTATCAAAAACATAATAGAAGGAAAGATAGAGGGAAAGCGAGGAAGGGGAAGACCAAGAATAAATTACACGGGTCAAATGAAGGCAAAAATTGGTGTCGTGTCGTATAAGGAGGTGCAAAATGTGGCTAATGATAGAGCAGAGTGGAATAAGCTACACCGACAAGAGCACAGTTCTTAAATACAGAAGAAGAAGAAGCTAGATCATCATCCGATCTATTTTCGTACTTTCGCTTGATGGTTTAACAGGGAGTCTTAACTCTGCGCTCCTCCTGCGTCTACTCATTGCGTAGCTATCAAATCTTGTAAGTGTAGGATATTATTGTTGTGGCATTTATTTACTGTGCTGATTAAATAATAATATCAGTTAATTAATAATTTAATAACTTTCATAACACATACCAATGTTATCGTAAAAAATAAAGTACTCTTAGATAAAAAGTAATGACATAAATTACGTGAAGTTATTTTTAACGCCAGTTATTATTAAACTAATAACAAAAGAGTCTACTTAACAGCGTCAACATGCATCAAGGATGTTTACCGGTTTTTTACATAGTCTCGTTTTAATATTGGCAGCGAGAGCGATTTTGTTTACTTTGTTTGCTTGAGCTTTGGCACCTTGGCTTATGATCTTGAGACCTAGAAGCATCTGCAAACTTTATCACCGACATCAGCTGTTTCTTTGTAAACTTATTGACTGTCAGAAAATAATTTACTGTACCTAGCAGATCAAGTCAATTTAAGAATCCCCGCACCACACACTGACTTTTCCATTTTATGGATTTTAAAACAAAGTTATGCTATGTTATTAATAAGGTAATTCATTTATCGTCAATAAAAAGTACGTTTTCATAAACATTGGCGCTTGCGCGAAATGAAAGGTCCAATCAATTTGATCATCCATCAATGGAGTGAATGAACGCGAGAAGGTCGTCAACAAACACTCGGCTTCCGACACCTTGTCACCGTATTACAATGAGAATCATTTAATGTGTCGTAGTTGTTGGAAAGCGCAAAGTTTCACACGGGAATAGAACTGCATTGACATTTTGTTTTGACAGATTCCGCGGATTTGTCGGAAGCAAACCTTGGCCCACTAAATACAATGACATCATCTATCTCAGTCATTTGCTTTTGATAAACATCTCTTAAGTACACGGTGCACTTATGATTCTTGTTGTTTATTTTCCTTCTCGCAAAATACCCTTCCTCGAAGTCATTACAAAATAGTCTATCTCTTCCTTGTGTAATACAAAAGGTGTACATGACTGGTTATCCGATTTCCAAACTGTTGCGAGAGAGCTTTCCACTGCTTGTAGACATCTCAAAACAACTCCACGGAATGTTTTCCCATTTGCAACTCTATATCCATACATAATAATACAAGTATTACGCATACGGATGTAGAACTGCATGTCAATTCGAACGTTAGAAGATCACGTTACCTGCAACTGTAAGACAAACCGCAACAAATATAAGTTTACATGCTAATTTCTCAACAAAAATACCGTGTGCCCCAGCCTTTAGTGTGGTTTTTGCGCGAAATTTAAGTTTGTTATGTGTAAAAACATGTTGGGTACCGGTAATACGAGAATGCTGGCGAACGGGCGACAACTTGAGTGAACGCTAGTTTGCGGTCCAGGAATGTGATACTCGACCGCTTTGCTTGTGTCTCTCTATTGATTTCATTATGTTTTTGTACTTTAGCTACGACCGTTCCCTACTAAAACAGTGCTCCCATTTCGGTACTAGCTTTATGAAGATAGATGTTTGCTAAAGATAATAATATGAATTTCAAATGGTTTTTCGTAGCGTCTCGCTCCAATCATTTTGCAGATAGTTGCATTGCAGTAACGGTTTCGTATATTTCTACGTCAAATTCTGGAAAGTCGGTGTTAATTTTATCGCTATAGCGTTTTGTCGATTATTATCGTTTAATCATTGTGGGAAACGTCAATAAACGATTTTACTGGCCTCGATCAATGTTTTGCAATCACTCTGCTATAGTATTGATACCTACAGCAAACATACTTGGTTATTTCTTCAATTGATTAGCAGCACGATATTTGATTGTTATTTCGTAAGTCGTATTTTTTTTATAGATTTTTCATGTGGAAATGTTATTATCGGTATAGACCTTGTGGAAGCCCTTGTAATTAAACAGTCTGAGATCGATTATCTTCGATTCGAGCCGTTCAAAGTAATTTACATTTTCATTGATACTGGTGTTTTGAGAACAATGAGATTTGTCAAATTATTTTTTCGTTGAAACAATCGCTATTGTTTGATGTATTGCGTTTGAGTTTTTATCATAGAGTACCAGGGTAACATAGACTAGTAGATGTAACACTCCGTAGGCGCCGCTGACCGCATTCTTTGCTACGTCGCATTCGCATCGCACCGTACTGAAAGTGGAGCAAGCATCCGTTGAATGTTCATAAGATTTGCAATGTGATAGTTCTGGCTGTCCCCACATATCCTAGTACAATATTTAATTTATTACTAACAGTGAAACATAAGCCTATTGTTTGGAATTTATTAATTTCATTGCTTCAGCTAGTGTATTTTAATAACATTGATATGGAGTCGCATTCCGCCAGATGAACAATAATAAGTTCATATCGTTTCAATTAGTAATCAATAATTCATGAATGGAAATGAAATTGCCATTGTTAAAATGTTGTGCATATGGATGGATTGTTGGAAACGGGGTCTAGTTACATAATTTTTCAACTGTGGTCGTTGTAGCATGTTGGCGCGATAAAAAAGGGGTTTCTTTAGCATGCCTGCGATAACAAACACCATTATTACGACTCATATTAAATAGTTCTTCACATGAATTGAAATGCACTTGAAAACTTTGGTTCACATATCTGCAATAATTACTTTCGTTGTCAGGTTCTGCTCTTTTTCTGTTAACGTTTAAAGTTTCAAGAGTACTAGACTCTTGAAACTTATTCGGATCATGCTCAGATTTTATTAAAGTTAGATAGATTTCGCAAATTTCACACAGGTCACACACAATGATATGTTAATGTTATAAATAAGAGACTATCCAAACAAAGGGATCCTGTGTAAAATAAGAAAGATAACTTATCTGTATCATCTGCGCATCTGCAATAATCTGCATACATAAATAACTTTCATTTGCGACTCATTTTGTTTGATCCATCTCGTAAAGAGTTATCAACACGTAAAATATACCGGAAAGAACTTTATTATGCATTACATTGTCTTATTTGAATATAATATTGTGGAATTAAGACTTCAAGCCAATGAAGAAAAGTGCAGAATCACTGGAAGCTCATAAAACGTCTCCGTATTTAGCATCGTTGCAATCAAAAAAGGGATCACCAGGCAAATATCCAACATGTTACAGCTGATGAATCAGCATTAAATATTTAGTATATTTTGAGTCGGTCAGCATCACTAATTCTAAACATAAAAGACAAAGGGACGAATCAAAACGTTGCGTGAATCACATAATTTGGTAAGCTCATCGATTTAACAATAAAGTTGTCATGTTAAACTCTCTATAAATTGAATTTACTATACAAGTTTTATTTACAACAAATATGTACAAAATACAATCTATATTTACAAAATATAATATAGAAAATTTCCTCCTCCTAATTGAATTATAACATGATGTATCTGCCGTCCGCACTATCAAATTGTACCATGTAGGATATGGTTATTCTATTGAACCTCGTTGCTATGGTTTCCTTAGGGAAAGGCTTTAGGATTTGCCACCCAACTGGATATATCAAGTGGGAGGGGATAATCCGCTGTAGTAAAAGTGTTTTTCATGTCTAACACTGACTGTAATAAGCTGGGAATTGGGAATGTTTCTGACTTGTTTGTAACTTCTTCTTCTGCTTTATCTATCTCTTAATTCCTTTTTAAGAGGATAGCAAGATTTTTAAGAAGAATCTTATACTTGTGCTTTCTCCACCTTCTAAAAATCATCATGTAGTGAGTGAAAAAAATCATATTAAACAGACAAATATGATATATGGAGGTTAAAGTGGTCTATGGAATATAAAGATATAGGTACGTAGTAAGTAGGTATATGTCATCTAATTCTAACTGATGCGAGGTGAATGGATGATCCCATATCCGTTTCGGGTTCAACGAACCGTCTCGGCTTTGGACTATATAAATAATGCATTATTTGCTTACGATAACAAATAGTGACCGACAATAAACAATGCGCTTGTAACAATAAAGTTTGTTTTTAAACTATACGTGAAATTAAACACCCTATGTTAAAAAATAAACATTGAGCAGTAATTAATTAAAGCTGATGTGAAGTATATGAATCGAATGACACGGGCGTTTAAGTTTCGCTATAAATGTATTGTTTTTATAAAATCGTATTGAAATACGAACAGCTGTTATTTTTTAGAACGTCAATGTAGTTAATAAAACTCATAACACTTAAGTACTTCCTATAACTAACTGACAGACAAAGCACACCTTATAGATTTGAGAAGGAAACATTTCTTCAGTACCATGGGTGCATTCAGAAAATCTTATTATACACAGCACATAAAGGTATCTGCCTCTATAAACGTAAGTGTAAGAAGTACCTATCTTATAGATAGTGAGGGAACGATGTCACCAAATTCTCATATAAATAAACCATTACCATCATTAAGGCACTATTTAAAAGACATGATCTAAATAGAAACAGTAAACACTCTCGCTTTGCTTCTAAGTGGAGCAGTTGTCAAAACAATCAACGGGCACCTTATTGTTATGAATGACGTCAATGGCCTGGAAACCTCGGCCGCTGTGGTGGAAATATCACCATATTGTCTGGTTATATCATATGTCGGTGACGGCTTTATGCGGTGCGGTATGTTGCAAAACAAGATAAAAATAAACTGGGGTTTTCTGGTCCAAACTGGTATTTTTTGGAACTGAAAATAGATCTGGGGAAAAATAATAATTTAAATCTGACGGTAGCTGAAGTCCATCTAGATCTTGCAGTCAGCATAAGTATCTCACGAACGCAAAAGATTTGAATTTAGATTGTTTTTATAACTATACAGATTGAAATAGCAGGACATGGGTCTCAAAAGAAAATAGGCCTTCAATTTTGATTTTTATTTGGTTAGTATAACGATGTAAAGTCGCTTGAGTAACGAGCGTGTGTGTATACACGCGCACCGTGAGAACCCATTCTTATACGTATAGATTTTGGGTTTTTTTAGGGTCAAGAGTCAAGGGTCAAGTTTTTTTGATTGAAAACATGATTATCATGTACATGCTTCAATCGGCCGGCAGTAATTATTTACACAATTTTAAATAATTAACGAAACAATTACGTAGGTATGTTATGTAATCGAAATATCAATTAGTGATTCCGAGAAGCATATCACTAAGAATGCTTTAACTGTTTTTATAACTGTTAAATTAAATATCGAACCTATGCGGTTTTTGCTCGCAGTCATCGTAAATGATAAGAGAACCGGTGATTAACATCCATATAACTGTAACCTTTTAACAGCTGTAAAGCCGCCACCGACAACTGATAAAAATGCGACCTTGGTACTAAACGCCTTATTGAAAACCAAAACAATGACGAACCGTTTTTATCCAACAGATTGCGTGGTCGAATGGCAGTGCAAATGTGATTTTATACAAGTGTAGTGATTTAACGACTTATTTATTATCAATATAGTTTATAATAGCTTAAGTTAAAGACAAAATAAGATGGAACGTAAGAAATGGAGTGAATTACGATGGCGTGCTTCCAAACGGTGATTCATTATAGTGAATAGTGTTTGCAAAAGTCTGATTCTGTAGACTGTGTTAAGTTATTTATTTAGTTCGTTTTGTATCGTGTGGATATGCTGATCAATACATTTTTGGACACGGAGGATTTCGTGCACCTATATTACCCGGAGGATGAGCCTGCGGCTGCCCAGGGTTGCGGGGCTGGTGCGCGCATGGCTTCCAAATACCCGCCGAGACCACCCTCACCTGAATACTCACAGGTTTGTACTGATCATCAACATACTTCACTATTGAAGGTGCACCACATGGGCCTACTAGTGTCAACTTGCAGTCTTAACAGAAGTACCTTACATAATACAGTTTTACTTAATAAAAGGACAATTAACAAATGTAAATTATAACTAAAAGGCCCGTATGTCAGTGATATGAATTAGCATCCATATTCTCGCTAGTGCAACCTAGCATTAAAACAAATTATATTTAAATACAATTTGTAACTGCTTGGCAAGTGTTCTGATACAAATATCGTTTCCGCATTTTCCACCGTTTACACCTGACTGTTGTGACCAATGACCATATACTAATTAGCATAATATACCTAGTCTACCAGAAGTTTTGACGTCACGTCATTTTGTGAACGTTCCGTACCTTTTATAAGGAAACTCAGTCGGTTTTAAGACGCAATGGAGTTATTGTGTGGGTTATGTATGAAGCTTGTAAGTATTTGCTGGACTCGAGAACTATTCGGAGGGTTTTGTGTGGTTATCATTTTCGGCACTTGCCTTAGTAAGATTGCAGTAAAAACGAAGAATAACGAAAATCTTTCATCTGTAGCAACATTCCCAAAGATCAATTTATTATCTCCGATTCTTTATTGTCTTATCAAGAAGTAAATATTTAATTTAGACTTGTCCACATCAAAGGCATTATAAACATTCAAATCACTGTTCACGCTGAGATTGTAGACTGTAGTAAAACACAAGAGTATGTATAAAAATGCGAAAATGGTTTGAGGGTTACAAGGCAAGAGATGCTTTCTTATACAACAAAGACATAATACACTCGAAGGATATGTAAAGTAGGCGGTAAAGCAAAACAGAATAACGGTGCAGAGTCCTTAACCTTGGTACACAATAATTGTGTAAATTGACGTGGCGCTCCGTCCCCGCGCCACCCGTTTGCATCCATTCAACGTTTGGTAGGACGAAACCACTACTAGTGATCTTTAGTATCATTCTCAGCTATATCACGCACCAAAATGAGATTGTGGTCAAACAGAAGCATATAAGTAGTAAAAGAAAAAATTATAATCCGTCTATGGTAATGTAGGAATATCAATCATATGCCCCAAAACGAATGTGTACTGAGATTAGAACGCTCTTCGTTTTTTTTTTATTAATTGAAAGCATCAAAATTGAAGGTTTTTTTAATTAATGCTTTATGCATAGGCACATCATGGGATGTTAGTAAAATGTCGTCAAAGTAAATAACAAATTAATGACAAAAATAGTTTTTCGTATTCAAAGTCAAACCACCTGAACGAATGATTATATGTCACAATTACATCTAATAATAGGAAATCATTTTTCTCAATTCCTTTTCTCATAAAAACGTGTTTTTTTTATCTTGCGGATAAAAAAAACACGTTTTTTTTATCAAATTAATAAATCGGTTCAGTATGCAATAATGGGAATTTACACAGTTCCTATCGTTATTTTAGTAAAAAAAAACTATTTTGAAGTAGTGTTTTAACCCCATTTGGTGTCAATACCAGCAGGCAGTTAATCATTTCAAGCGTATCACTTTCGCATTGTAAATTATTGTTAGGATCGAGTTAAAAGTCTGCGTTTCATTGATTTTCATTGATCAATTAAGCATTTCATGTTAGACCAGAGTGGTGCTAACCAAACAAGATAACTTCAATAATTATTCATGGGCGATATCGACCAATGGTAGGGCTTGTTGCATTAACAGCCATCTCCGGTACATTGTCTGTCTGTACATCTGTAATGAGTCTGCCTCGTGACTCACTCCTCGCTTACTCGCCTTTGTGAGTGAGTACAGCTGTTTCTACTTGTTTATTTATGTTTACAATTATTAGTTTAATGACTTTAAGTATTTCGTGTATCATTCTTAAGATTTAATTAATCTTATATTTTACTTTTTTATTTAAAAATCTGCGTGATTTTGGGAGCTATATGATTTGTAGTTTTACTATATTCAATAGCTTGGTATTCCACTGTACTGGTTTGTATTCGGATTGATGTAAACTGATGGTGTGGGTATCCCCAAATTAACAAAGAGGGACTGCTGGGAATTCCATGTTTATGAAAATGATGATGCTTTGTTTAGTAAATATTCAAATAATATCTGCGCATCAGTTTCTTGGAAACTCTTAACTCAAAAGATAGTATCTAACCATATCACGCCACAAGCCATACAAATGCATTGGTAATCTTTACTATTATCGCATCTAGCTGCGATTATCTTGTTGCCTACAATCAATGGGTTGGTATCGTACGATCACACGCAACAAATCCATAACTACATGCACCGGAAACGTTTGTTACTATTGTTGTCGGCTTTGCAAACGAAGATGGACGTATAGCTTCAAATATTACTGTACCCAAACTAGTTTCAGTCAATAGAGGTTCTGACTTCACACTATATTGCATTTTAGCTTGTTCAACAGAAGACCACTTAGTTTGGTATAATCCATAGTAAGTGCAGTCTCCCCGTACTATAATGTTTGAATTTTACATGAAGTATGTACACACTACCTTGAATGAGCCTTTCAACCTATCGAGCGACCTCGGGTGAATGACATGAGTGAAGGATGTTCGATTTCATTCATTCAACACTACTGAGGCCGGTGGTATCGATAAATACAGCTCCCGCACAATCAGGTACCTCTGCGTTTCAATTTCCGTGGACTATATAATCTATGTGAGCTCTCAACGACCTCTAACGAC
The DNA here is from genome assembly GCA_947623365.1 of Achlya flavicornis. Lineage (NCBI taxonomy): Eukaryota > Metazoa > Arthropoda > Insecta > Lepidoptera > Drepanidae > Achlya > Achlya flavicornis. Next base: position 10,537,176 of record OX392487.1, on the reverse strand, counting down.
CTCAATATCTACAGTGAGATTAGTCATGCGTGATGTTATGCAAGCGAGGGTATGCCTCTATCCGCCATTGCCTAATATGGTACTACGCGTACATGTGGACACCGTTCTATGGCGTCCTTGTTATTTTATTTTCGAAACAGCTGAACTTTAAATTGCTGCTTACTCATACATTCCTGGTATATCTCTATTTGGTTCTGGGTTTTTTATCACTTCGGTGACAACGTGTCTTTAAATAGCAATCTCAGTTGGAAGACTTTATTTATTCTTGATGTATGGAAATCCTGGGAAAGGTTATATTATTTTCTTTTGTTCTTTGTTCAGGGCAATGACTTAGCATGCATACAATGAAAATATCTCATACGCGCATTTGAATTACATCAACTCTGACAGAATACGTAAAACCTACCGCCAGCGACGTTTCTGAATGTTGTGGTTGTAACAACGCTATTGTATGAATATTACAATATTTTAGTTCGTGAATAATCGAAAGTAGTAGAGGTAGTTTTTAACAATTAGTCCTTTACTCTTTGATAATAAAATAAACCTGCTTTCGCTTTTCCCCATTCATGAAACATTGAATTGAGAAATTTATTGCACATGTTTCCCTTAACTGCATAGTGACGTATCATACGATGTGCTATGTTCCTGGTAGTAACATCCATCGTTGATAAAATTTCACGTGCCATTTGCTTATGCACAGACAAGTTAGTAAACATTATTGCTGTCATGCATTTGGTAACACCTCCTTGTATTGTGTGGTCCTAGTACTAGGAGCGTATTACCACAGAGGATTGAAGGGAACAGAGACCAAGCTTCATACAAACGCGCTACGGTAGGTACACAACTACAAACTTGAGGCGCGTGTGTGCGAAAGCACAGGCGGCTCGTCACGTACGACGGGAAACCGGTTTATACTGGCTCGGCCTGTGCTCAAACTCGGGGCACTCGCGCATCGTGTTTGTTTACGTTTAGATTTTAATAATAGAATTCTAATATCCAAATGTGTAAATATGGTTTACTTTACTGAGTCTATGAACAATAATATAATGAATAAGTTTTCTATTAGTATCTTGCATATAATGGTAGGTAGGTATTAGCTTTCTGGTATATTGTTTTTATATTGTCTCTTTTCTCGTAAATTAATGGCATGATGGGTGTTTATGATTTCAAATACGTAGGTGTACCTACCTACCTATCCTATTTAACGAGCATGTATGTTTTGAGATCTCGAAAACGGCATTAACGATTTCGATGAAATTTGCAATATGGGGGTTTTTGCGGGCGATAAAGTGATTCAGCTAGATTTCATCTCTGGGACAACGCGATCTGCCGAGTTTGCGAGCAAATCTTAGTCACACAGGTATGGTCAGCGTCAAAATTAGATTTGCATTTTAGTACCCTTTCCTAATAATCTGTAATATGTGAATAGCAATATTCTATCATCACGAAAAAACTGATAGGTATACATTTTTATGTATTCATTTAATGTTATTCTCCTGTGCTAACCCTACCAAAATAGGTATAATTTTTTAACGCTCCTTAGAAGCTTGTACTCTGTTCCCTTCAATCCTCTGTGGTATTACTTCCTTTTGACCAGCTTCCGCAGTCTGCCTATCAGATTTTTCGAAATCTTCTTGTTTAGTAGCATACATTATTATGTTCTATTAGAGCTTAGATTTAAAAAATAAAAACTTATTCAAAGGAATCTTTCCACATGCTAATGAACCCAAGTGTAATTAGATTAGAGCTCAATATCGAACCTCGAAGATATTAGTAAATAAATTAGTTAGTTCCATCTCGTCTCAGGCGAGTCAGGTGTCAGTCGATGGCTTTTTATGTTTACCAAATCCATCAGCGGATGAGGTGAACGACCCACGTTTGAAATTCAACTATTAAGCTGCCGGTATGAATAGTATCCTCGTTTAATAGATGTTTATGATGGCATGTGTGTTTTCTTAGTTGGTCTGGTTGTATGGTCGTCCGTGAGTGAGGCGCCCAGCCCACCCGCTCAGTTTGACGACTGTTTTAATGATTGCGCGTGTGTTTATTACAAACTATGAACACAGTTTTGAACTGAAAAGCTTTGTTTTATTAATAGACTTGACGGTTGGTAAAAACAGATACAGTTTAACCGGGCCTCTTCTAAAATAGTGATTCACATGCAAGGAAACCAAGCGGTCTAAGGTTACGTTTGTACAAAAAACCGGGTCCTATTTCACTCTATATCCTTTTTGTATTCCTTTTATATTCACGCAGCTGATTTTCACAAAGCTACAATGATACAATATGTTTTTATAAGTATGGTATAAGACAGTGTTTTTTATGTAAAAAAATATTTACTTTTTGTATGTCTGCCGGTATCCAATTTTGGTGCCCGAAATGGGTTCAATGAACTGTACGGATGGGTGAATGCGCCAAAATTATTTGTGGGCGATAAGCCTACAGACGATTGTTGGTGATACTGATGAAATTCTTCATCACCCACCTGGGATTTATTATAATTTAATAATTGTGATTAGACTAAGACGACTGAGGTATAATTTAGTATGCATTTTTTAATATAAAAGGAGTTTTCTTCCGCGGACGCTCGGACTGTGGAATTAGCTCCCCGCCATGGTTTTCCCAATGGAGCATGGGGTTCTTCAAAAAGGGTGTGAAAAGGTTTCTTCAGGGTCGGCAATGCACGAGTGATACCCCTGGTGTTGCAAGCGTCCATAGGCTACGGTAACTGCTTACCATCAGGCGGGCCGTATGCTTGTTTGCCACCTCAGTGGTATAAAAAAAAAAAAAGTATAAAGTTATATTTAGACGACCATAACCGTAAATAAGTGCAATAGATGTAGATACGTGTGAACCGCTGCGAGGCTTATTACATCATTACACAGGAATGTTACACCAATTAAGTTGTAGTCGGAAAGTACGCGTTGCCTGGAGAGTATCTGACTATGCTATTAGAATAGGAATGCAGTGTTTGAATTGATAGGGTTACATGTGAACGAGGCACAACGTTTCTTGATGAACACAATATATGATAATATGCTGGCATTGAAACACGACTAGTATATTTTTCTAGAACCTTCCGTGATTTGTGTAGCGTGTACCAGGGGATGATAACGTGTAAATAGTAAATTTTACGTAGGTACTGTACGGTACCATAAATAATGCATTCGTATATATTATGTTACAAAACTCGCCACTAGCGAAAGTGAAATTGAAAAAAGAAAAATAAAGTATTTCTATTTTTATTTTTTATATTGTACTATAGGTACTGTATGTACCCATTTAACGTTCATAAGTGCCTTAACAGGGCCTAAACTGAATAAATAACTTTTTGATTTTGATTTTTCGGTAGGTATATTCTTTTTTCTACATTGAATAAGTATGTAACTTTTATCTTCACCTCACTTAGCGATTATCCCATCTTTTGCCTTCGGTTTAATCTCTTCTACTTTATCTGATTCGCTTCAATCACAATACCTTGTGTGTAAAAGGTTCGAATAATGTCTCTTAATTATTTCGTGACTTGAAAACTTTCTGAAAATAAAAGAAAACCAATTTGTGTCGTTAGTGAAGTAAACCCGCAAAAAGTTTTGTTTTTACAAGGTTGCGCTATCATAAAAGGCTTTTGCAATCTCGAACAAATGTCATTTTAAAAGGGCTTTCTATACAACTTTGTTATTATGTTTTTTGCGATCGGTTAGTCTTGACGACGCACCTACTGGCTTGGTCACTCGCTTTCATCCTCGTTTTACTTGTTTAGTCTGTATTCTACTTGACCGTGTGGACATATACTTATGTTCTTACATCAACCTACAGCTCGTCGGATAACCTCGCCTTAAGAGGAAACGATGCCTGCAAGAAATTTGAAAAATAGGTTTTTATCATATCTATTTGCTGTCGCGCTGTGCCCGAGCTATCCCGCCCGAGGGCGATAGAGACAACTTAAGCTTGGACCAATTATACCTATTTAAATTAGACGAAATCGCTATTTCGTAATCCCCGATTTTCACCCACAAAACTGGATCGATAAAAAAAAATCAACAATCATAATAAGAAAGGTTTTGGCTATGTCTGTCGGTTTTCCTTTGTTTTTTTATATTCGTCAAATTTGTTCGCTGGACGTCTGATAACGGCGTTAAAAATGGTAAGTTTTTGTGATTTTGAGAAGGCTCCTAATTCTTATATTAATTAATTTATGGAGAAAAACAACCGAGGGACATATATACAGTGGTGCCTACAGATTGCATGGTAAAATAATCATTTCTCTAATGTCATTATCCAAAGAGGAAACTGAGGATTACGTTTGTATGGAACAAACGCCACCAGCATTTCCTCTTGAGGCTCTATTCACACGTACCAGAACCACACTAAAACCGCAACCACACCACGTCGACGGCGCTAATTTGTATCAAAATAAATAGTTGAATTCACACGGACCACATTATGCCATCACTATCGACAGAGTGTGTGATACCGACCACACCGCAGCCACCTCGCAAAAAAACATTCTAAGAATCAAATAACTTGCTGAATGAGTAATAATTACTATACAATTTGTAATGAAATTATACCAAGTAGTAGGTAATTTGTTATAATATTTCTTCAAGTAGCTCAGAATAAACTTGTTTAGTAACTTGTTACTGCTTGTTATTTGAAAGTTTTTACCTCGTTAGTTTCGATAGTGTGTTCGTGTTTACCCAATACGATCTCATCAACGGAACGGTCAAACCTATTAGGCAACCATAATAAAGCACAACGTAAATCGTTTATAGGGCCATTCAAAATTTAACCGCTTACAAAATATCTGTTGCATCAACTGCTTTGTCATGCTTTCCTGGTACTCAATGGCGTGTGCCAATAGCACTGTACTTTGTGTACAAAGCAATAAAAATGTTTACTTTAAAATGCCACTACGACCTCTCAGGCTATAAGATTGCATATAACAACATTTGTGCAATGTGTTCATAACTAAGTATTTTATTGTATAGTTACTGCAGTCAGTTCAAGCAAGAATTCTTGTAAATGCACTGACAAAGTACTGAAAGTTGTAAGTTTAATACTCGATACTTTATTGCAATATGTATAAGTACATGAGATATTATATGGTGTAGCAATTTTCAAATACTATTATTATGGAAAGGCAGGAAGACGAACCGATATTTAGGTTTACTTATCTATCGACGATCAGAATTCCATTCACCAGGAAAGAGGTCAACTTAAGGTAGAGGCACACTTATCAGAGCCGAACGCGGCGAATGAATCGAAGTCAAGGAGGGCTCGCACACATATCCGCACCGAAAAAATCGACCGCGCCGTAGAAATCATTTCTATTTCCTTTACGCCTATCGCACAATATTTATAAACAACTCGCGTGTTGCTACGCAACTGATTGAATGCGATGCGACGCGAGCGCATCGGTCGAGTCGAGTCGACCGCATAAGCCGCGCCGAATCTGATGACGTCATCCAAATTCGTCTAGGATTTCTGGGGTTCTTCCAGATTCGGACGATTCGACGCGGGCAAGTGTGCGAGCTTTCATAAGATTTCATATACACAATTCTAAAATTCGTTTCGTACGATGCGTTCGGCGCGTTCGGCTCGGATAAGTGTGCGTTCACCTTTAGACAAACACATGTCCCAATGGGCCTACCTTAACTCATTCGTTGTAAGGGGAGACATGTGCTTTGTCTCTTTCTAGTAATGAGGGCAGCTAAAGCGGACAATAGTGATGTACTCTGTTCTACAATGCTGCTATTAAAGTTTATGTATTCGTCTGTAAGACTACACACGACACGCAATGGCCAGTATGTCGATGTTACGAACAAGGTCGCTTTCCAAAGTTTCCACTCGATACAAACATAGTAAAATTATGTATTCGTAGTATTGGTGTCAGACAACTCATGTTGTAAAAAGGATGTAGTAGAAAAAGCAAAGAATAAATTTAAAGTCCTATTTATTATTATAATAAGTAATTCTATTGTTAAATGTTTGGTCAAGTGTCCACTTTTTTATTTAATAAGAAATTACAATAAAATGTCGATGAAATAAGTGCCACTTGTACAATGTACAACACTACATTGTTTTATTAAATGTAATAATAAGTTGATAATGTTCCACAAATAACATACTGAGAAAGTCTGATACTATTCATTCAGTCTTTATGTTACATTATTTTTTATATAATTTCAACTTTCCACTGGCAACATAGTCATTAGAAATATTTAAAAAGAAATACTACCTACCGTCCGTTACTTAGGAAAAAATAAAAGACGGTACTTAAATATTACTATTCGCGGTCAGTTAAATTGTTCCCATGGATTGATTAAGTTGTTACAATGTATTTGTTATGATTTTTTAAGTTTTTGTTTGTTTTATATACCTAATATATTTATTTATTCTTTATTTGTATATACTATGATAGATAATATTATGTTAGTTGACGGATCTAGTTGGGTATTCTTTGTGGAACCTACCGATGTGAGTACATTACATATTTTCTGGGACATTTTGAGTTTTATTACAATGGTATTTAAGTTAAAAATTAGTTACACAAGCATTAAGGTATTTTATAGCGTTGCTAATTATTATTGCATAGCTCAATTAGTAATGGCCGCAAAAATGTGAAATATACCACCGTAACATTTATACAATTTGTGTTGTTTATCATAAGACTAGCTGCCTCGAGCGGTTTCACCCGCGTTCCCGTGATAAAAAATAGCCTATAATACTCGGAGATAATGTAGCTTCTTATTAGTGAAAGAATTTTTAGAATCCGACTGGTAGATCCAGAGATTAGCCCGTTTAAACAAACAAACAAAAAAACTCTTCCGCTTTATTATATTAGTATAGATTATGCATAAAGTTTTAATTCCTCAAAGATAAAGTGAGAACATTGTATCAAATAAACAAGATATTGGTAATATTAACATAGATAACCCATCCAAATAAAATAACAAGAAATTCCATTACACTACTTAAATAACCACAAAATAACATTTCTATTAGAAAATGGACCATCAGCACCTAACCTTTGCCTTTGAGATAGCACAAGTAAATATTAGAGGGAGAAAGTTGTATGCTTTCTCTCTTGCTCTTGAGGTCTTTACAGATATGATGTTATCAGTCCTTGGTTATTTAACAGTAGGACATGGTTTGTTCCTTTGGCTGGCCGTATTGTGTTACTGTGAAAATGTATTTGATAACTGACTCATCCTGTATGAAGCTGTCTCGGTTACTCCAGGTATTATGCGGATGGAGTGTAAATATAATTTACTATTTCTGGTTATTGAATGTGTAAAGAGTTAAGGGAATGTTTATAATGAAAATTGGTTTTAATTTTGTATATGTTGGTAAGGAATTTGACCTTGATAATGATAATTAAGGTACCTAGTACTATGTAATACGTAGTATTTATGAATAGTATTACTATTTATCCCACTTCTTTAACCACTCTTATTCTTCGAATGATATGATGGATGGAAAGGTCGAATGGAAGAAGCGTACATATTGCGCAGACACCAAATAATTAGGAACATGGCAGACATTGATGAAATATACCACAGATTACAGTAAGGCAAGATGACATCCGAAGATGTTAACATTGCTACTGTACGTGATACATGACGACTGTGGCTTTCCCAAATCTCACAGAACTTCTTCCTGTCGATAAACCTAACTTATAGGTTATAACGTTGTCCAGCAGGTGGCATCACAATCGACGAGCGAGATGAGCGACCGCGAGCGGTACCGCGCGCCGCCGCAGCCGGAGCCGCCGCCGCACCGCGTGCGCGCAGCCGACCTCTACCCGCGCCTGCGCACGCACTACGACGAGCCCGGCTTGGAGATTGGCTTCACGCCGATATGCGGCGAGTTTGTGCAGGTAAGCAACCATTTGACGACCCAACTAAGATACAGCCATAGCGAGAAAAGACAGATCGTCTTGTCAAATGTGGCTGTTTAAATCTCGAGGAGTTTATTATCAGGTAGCGCTGAACAAGACCTGCAGATTGATTGTGTAATACTCCAATTATCTTTCGTAGCTCGAAGGCGCAGGATAGAGATAGCAACCATTACTACAACCGAACCATTAATCAATATGTTTTGACTGACTTGAAATCCAAGAGTTACCTGCACCTGCTGATATGTTATAGCCGATGAGCGCTATCGGCTTATTACAGTTGGTTTTGCAAATCTGAGGAGTATCCCTAAGTTAAAAAATTATTGGACAACCAGTCGCTGAATATGATGGTAATGATAGTCTAGCGCTCTTATTTGTGCTCATACAAACAGTAGGTAACCGCGACAATTTGCAGCTGTTGCGCTTTCTATACCAAGGTTAATTCCTTACCAGATACTTTTTTTTATTAAAAATGAATTAACCACTTTTATTGCCTTATATTTTGCGGATGAACATATCCTTTGAACCCAGAGAAGATAGCAAGCAAAGGAAATTCCAGAACCATTTTAATAATATTCCAATACGCGTTCATTACAAAACTGACCCGAACGTCAGAATTCTGAATCTAATTAAATTAACAAACATTACATATAATTTATACGCATTTGTTAAGTCATCGAATAGTTTGTCGAAAGGTCAGCGGGTCTCATGCACCGAGGTGAACGCACCGCCTGTAATTTCCGATAGTGTTTAGCATTATTCTAGTTCGCATTCTTGATAGTGCGTTGACTGCATTGGACTCATTGCAAATGTACTGACTGGCCAGTGACACCAGGAAAACTTCATGAATTTTGTATCTTGTAAGGAAAATTAATTAAATAAACCAACTGTAGTGCGTCGATGACAAATCTTCCGCTGTAGTGTTACTAGCTCAAGCAAGTTCCTCCCTTCCAACTTGTACTATTATATGCTCATACTTCTTCCGAAGTGCCCTTGATTTATTGCCCCCGGCTTGTTATCCTTTCATCATTGTTATGTTAGCCTGTTCAGATTTACTTTTACGTCAATTTCTGAGAATACTGTTTGTTATCTTTTATCGCACGTGCCATTACATACAGTTGCAACGATAAGCTCATTTGCTTATCGGTGTACTAAATAATCTAGAATCTTAATGGCAAAATAATTAATCGCCACTCACATTTAAGCTAAGTAGACATTTAACAGTTAAATCTTATGGGAAAGTGGCTTCTCAAGTACCTATTTAAGACGCTCCAAGTGGCTTTTGGCCATTAGGATTATAAATTGCAAAAGGGTATTGATGTGTGTACCAGGATTTCATAATCAACCAAGAATGTGTATACAGTGGGTCGGGCGAACGGCGGATGGCGGCTCAGTCGCAATGTCCAACTACCGTCTCCACACTCAACCTCGCCGGCGGAATGGACCCGGCGCGTCCGTCCCTCTCCGTGTCATCGATGCTGTCGAGATACGCGACCTCTTGCATTTGGTCATATTGTGTAAACATGGACGTCAACTCAAGTGAGTAGAAGCTGATATATTGCTATGCGTATCTAGTACTTCATTACCGGGGAATTCTAACTTATTAGAAGCTCATTCCACATACGCCAGAGATAACTCAAACATAACATATAGTGGTTGTTAAACCTGAAGAAATAAAGTTTCTATCTTTTTTTTTACGAGTATACTTATCCGGTGATGGTTAACTAAGCCCTTAGTTATAAATTGTAAACTATACTACAAAATATACTTACCTATTTCATGTAATGGTGACGTCAACCGATAAACAGCTAAATACTCATACCTAAAAGTTAATTTAATTAAAAAGGGCCTTGCTATATTGTATATATATGACAAAATATTAATATACTATTGATAAACAAAGGTCCAAAGGTCCTTTAACTGTACATTTTAATATGCTGTATAATTTGAATATATCGAGTCAAGAACTTGTTACACTAGTAACAACATGGTAGGTATGACATGTATGGAGGCGAATTGAGGGCGACTGACTGATAAACGCATGCTAAGCAACCAAATAAATAATTTTCCTACAATAATATAGATAAACCAAATCATATGTAATGTTATTTTATCATTTTATTTTTACGGATGCAATAAGGATGTGCCGAAAGATGTTATAGATTTAATCATTTTAATTTCCAGATGTACGTTTAACACTGGAGATCAGTGCCTGGAGTGGTGGCGTCGGATCAACACAGCTCTTGCACCGATGGGATCCCTGCAGGAAACGTTTGCAGCAGCCTACGCTGCGTGGGCGAAGGAACAACCACCCGCGTCCGTGCACAGAGCACTGATGCGAGCGTCACACTCCCCGCAAAGGCACTGGTTTGGTCCTGAAGTGAGCCTCTTTGATTTTATGTTCGCCTGGTACTTACGTTTTGAATTTTGCGGGTCACTAATAAGAAATAAAAGAACTAAATAAAACTTTCCTGAGTAAAACTAGTATTTTTCTTTGTTTTAATTCTATCTGACATAATTCCTGTTTTCTTTATAAAATGATAGATATTCGGCTGGAGTAATAATGGAAAATAATTAATATGATAAAATGTTTCGTCTCCAGGTGGAAAGGCTAGGGTTCACATCGAAAGGTGCTTGGCGAGTATCGGCAGCTAACGCAGAATACAAGTTGTGCCCTTCGTATCCACCTCTACTAGTCGTTCCCGCTTCTATCTGCGATGAGGATCTCGACTCTGTTGCTCGGTAAGATATTCATGATTCCGACGATGATGAGCTTTCCGCGACTGTATCCCCAATATTATCCCCTATTGAATATTGTGTGGGAAGAATCCAGTTTCTAGACCTTGCGTTTGAGCTTGATACATCACCCACTCAGTTTCGCCATTTGTAGTACCTAGCGACATCTACTAAGAATACAAAGAAGATCCACGGTACCCATAGACAGATGGTGGCACAAGATAACATCAGAATATCGCGCTATCTAAGTTCTCTTAGAGTTCGCTAGACTGCGGTCCCCAGGTACGATGACCTAGCCTCCTTTCCACCTCGATCCTACAATATTGAATCTTAATTGATTGTATTTTTAACCGACTTCAAAAAAAGGAAGTGGTTCTAAATTCGGTTGTTATTTTTTATGTGTAATAATTCATAATTCCGTCATTTATTAACCGATTTGGAAAATTCTTTTTTTGTCTGGAATACTTCCCGTTTGGTCCCATTGTCATCAGATCAGGATTTGATAACTTCTTTGTGTACTTTAAAGTCGATTTAAGTTTTTTTGTAAAACAATCCAATTGTGTTGTAAATGTCCAGTTTTCGAGCAATGCGTCGCGTGCCGGCGGTGGTGTGGCGGCACCGCGGCAATGGGGCGGTGATCGCTCGCTCGTCGCAGCCTGAAGTGGGCTGGCTGGGCTGGCGGTCCAGCGAGGACGAGAGGCTGCTCGCCGCCTTCGTCTCCGCCTGCAATGCTGACAGGGGACTACAACCGAATAACGTCAACAAGGTATGATTCCCTGGTACTTGTTGCCAGTATGTGTACCATCATTCTCGCCTTTTTGTTGTACGTCTGCAATCAATTCAACAAAATAACGTCAACAAGGTATGATTTCCTAGTACTTGTTGCGAGTATTTGTACCACCATTCTCGCATTTTTGTTGTACGCCTGCAAGCAATTCAACAGAATAACGTCAACAAGGTATGATTTCCTGGTACTTGTTGCGAGTATTTGTACCACCATTCTCGCCTTTTTGTACTCTGCAGACAATTCAACCAAATAACGTCAACAAGGTGTGATTTCCTGGTACTTATTACGAGTGTTTGTACCATTATAAAGGCTAATTGCCTTCTTGTTTACGCTGTAGATATTGCAACAATGTAATGTAATCTATGCAGGCAATGCAACCAAATAACGTCAACAAGGTATGATTGCCTTGTACTTGTTGTACGATTTCGGAAAGATTTCTTTAGCTTGTCTCGCGACATGAGACTTCGAAGTTTTCTCAATGGGGTTCTTCGAGAAGCAGAAGAAACAAAATATGAAGAGATTTTTCCAGTTTCGGCAAAACGCGCGTCTGCTACTGTAACCGCTTAAAATTATGCGGACCGTATACTTATTTGCCAAATTAATAATAAAAAAAAGATTGCTGAAAAGTAAAGCTCTCTAAGCCTAATCGCTACCCACTGAAAACTAGTTTTTAGAGCACTTATTAACTGTGAAATTTCATTCAAAAACAATTTAGCTGTAACTTGAGATTTGACGGCCAGTTGTTTTCTACCTTTGCGATTTAGAATTCAAAGTCCTAACAATAAAATGATTTGTTCCAGCAACTAAAACTCCTGATCGTAGACGCACGCTCATACGCTTCTGCGGTAACGAACCGAGCCCGCGGCGGTGGGTGCGAATGTCAGCAATACTACCCGGCGGCTGACATACAGTTCATGTCGCTACCCAACATACACCACGTGAGGCGGAGCTTCCAGCAGATGCGGGCCCTCGCCGCCGAACCCAGCGATCAGGCCAAGTGAGTTATTACTGCTTAGTTTTATGATAGCCTGGTACTTTAACGTACGCATTCATAACCTCGTAAGGCGGACTAACTGTGTGAGTCGAGTCGAGCGATGCACTGGCTGGTAAGCGAATGAGTGTCCTAGGGATCGGATATCCAAAACCAGAAGACTATAGGCTCATATCTCCTAGCCCCGTTGTAAAAAAACTCATGAAAAGAGTTTTCAACGAGACTGGGGAGGAGTAAGTTATCTAGGGGATCACAATAGATCCCAATGGGTCGAAATGTCCGAGCTATTTCTCGGCAACTCCACAACATAAGATAGTGATACATTTGCCGGGGTTTATGTTTGCCTGGTACTTTAAGATACGTTTCTGCCTGCGATTATGAAGTGGCTGTGAAGGAAGGCATACGCCACGGATACGATACCGCCGTTCCAGCCTCTGAGATTAATAAATAATTTCTAGGAATATTTTTCGTCAATTTTCCTATAATACTGTGATCTGCTGGCTCTCAAGCGTGACTTCGGGATACAAATCTTATTCTTAATCAAAGTGCTGTTGACAATCTTTAAGAAATCGACAATTTCCAGCCTGTGAGATAAATAAATACTTTCTAGGAATATTTTTAGTCAAATTTCCTTTATGCCATGATCTGCTGGCTCTCAAGCGTGAGTTTGGGATACAAATCTTATTCCAGGTCAAAGTGCTGTTGATAATCTATAAGAATTCGAAGAGTTCCAGTCTCTGACATTCATAAATAAATTCTAGGAATATTTTTCCATACTTTACTTTAGTACTATGCTTTGCCACGGATACGATATTTTTGGGTTCATGGTTGCCTGGTACTTTTTTATTTAGATGAGAGTGGTTGGTTATATTTCTTTTTTCGAATAAAGAAGTATTCATTCGTTGATCGCCGGCAATAATAATAATAATAAATTCTTTATTTGCAGTTTTACAATTTACAAAAACTAAGCATTACAAAAATTTTTAGGCTCATTCAAATATTATACAATAGTGGTTTTGTACAATTGAAGTCACAGATAAGTTGAAACTGGCACGTGTAGTCTATTGTTTGTATTGATGTTATCTGCACAAGTAATTTCAAAAAAATTTAAATTCAACGTGTCGTTGTATGTAGTTGGCACAGCAACTTGGAGCGCACGCTGTGGCCGCAGTACGTGAGCGGCGTGTGCCGCGCGGCGTGCGTGGTGGGCCGCGCCGTGGCGGCCGGCCGGCCCGTGCTGGTGCACTGCTCCGACGGCTGGGACCGCACGCCGCAGATATGCGCCGCCGCGCAGCTGCTGCTCGACAACCACTACAGGACCATACAGGTACTCTACACGCACACATCACATGGTCAAATAAGAAAAATCATCATTAGTAATTGATATTGTATTTCAAGCACATTTTTATCTAATTTTGATGACTCTTTTTTTTTCCTATATCTATTTATCTCGGCGAACATCTTAGTCCGAACACGTCCGCTGAAAAACAGCTTAGCTTGCATAATGTGTACGCTACATTCGCTGAGCCTACCCTATTCCCATATTTTATATATTACTAGCTGCCTGGCGCGACTTCGTTCGCGTGGTGCTACCCTACCCTATGGTCCTACCTTACCCTATGGTGCTACCCTACCCTACCCTACACTTTTGACAGCACAATCCCCTTCTGAAAAAAGTTTAAATTTGACAGCAAAATCCTCGTTAACAAAATGATCCGCCATTTAATGAATTCATTTTTTACAAAAAATGTGATAAATGAAGAACCGCTCGACCGGTTAATAGGCATAATTATTTTGTGCAAACTTCACATAAACCATCTACTAAATAGTCCGAACAAAGCCTAAACATTTGGTTCGGATAGGTGAGCCCGTTCGTGAGTTATAACATTACAACGAAAAGTGGCATTGATTTATATATATAGATATAGATAGATATTGTACCTAATTTTAAGCTTATTTGTAACTTATACTGTGGCAATAAATTAATTTTCTTTCTTACTTTCTTTCTTACATGCTATAGTAACGCACACAGTAGTAGATTGACGGGCCAGCTAGCGCGGTTGGTTAAGACTGGTTAAATCCCACCTTACGCGCCGCAGGTCGTGGGTTCGATTCCCACACAGGACATGCATTTGTGTGCATGAACATGTCTGTATGTCCTGAGTCTGGTTGTAATTATGTATATTAAGTATGTATTTACAAACAAAAAGTAGTATATGTATTATATCAGTTGTCTGGTTTCCATAGTATAAGCTCTGCTTAGTTTGGGATCAGATGACCGTGTGTGAGGAATGTCCCATGATAGTAAGGGGCACCAGTGGTGAGCACAGATTAATACGCACAGATTATAGTGCGCAGTAGTTAATATCATAGTGCATTACTAATATATTCCCTTACTACTGTTAACCAATATGGTCACTTCCAGGGTTTCCGTACCCTGATCGAGCGCGAGTGGCTAGACTTCGGGCACAAGTTCGCGGACCGGTGTGGCCATCAATTTGGCCCCGAGGAACCCAATGAGCGGTCACCAATCTTCCTGCAGTGGCTCGACGTCGTGCACCAGATCATGCTGCAGTACCCCTGCAGCTTTGAGTTCAATGAGGCTTATCTGGTGAGTAGGGATAATTCTTCAAATTTATTATACCCTGGTACTTTTGATTTCGTTTTCGTAAATAAAATTACTTTATTTACCTAACGTGGCATAGCGTTTATTCGCTCAATATGGCTAGGGGAACCGCTTACCATCAGTTTTTTTTTAATGTTAAATGGGCTTTCGTTTGACCTTCGACTGGCCGAGGCCGAGGATGTAGCACGTTTACCCAGAAAAAGCCTATTCACTCTGGCCTTGAATACATCTAGGTTGTAGGTGTCGGGAAACACAGATCGCAGAAGAGAGTTCCACTCCTTTGCTTGTGGGCTGGTGGGCTTATTTATTTACCAACCACGTTGTGTAATAAAAAGAGAAACTTACATTTGTAAGCCTTTTGATGATTTTAAAAAATAGTGCTTAGGAGTTCAACAGGGTTCCCACTTGGGACCGCAACTATTTCTCGTGTATGTTCAAGATTTTAACCATAGTTTGTTTGTTTGTGTTCAGATAAAGCTGGCGACCCACGTGCACTCGTGCATGTTCGGCACATTCCTGTGCAACACGGCGCGCGAGCGGCTGCAGGCGCGCGCGCCCGACGCGGCGCACGTGTGGCACCTGCTGCTGGCGCCCGCCTACAGGAACCACCTCTACCAGCCGCACAACCTGGAACAGGTCAGCAATAATACAGACAAACTGTCTTATCTATCTTTATATATATAATTATACTGTACGTGTGTATGTCACTGAATTCCTGCGTACGTGTGTATGTCACGGCAGGACCGATTTGAATGTTTTTTTTTGTATGCGTTTGGGTGACGCCTTGGATGGTTTAGATAGAGATAGGGTAGGGTAGGGTAGCACCACGCGAACGAAGACGCGCCGGGTAGCTAGTATATATATAAAAATGAATCCCTATTTCCCTTAGTCACGCCATCACGCGTGAACGGCTGGACCGATTTCGCTAATTATTTTTTTGTTGTGTTTGTTATTGTCAGGAGAAGGTTCTAATGAAAGAAAAAATTAAGAAATTTGCGAGGGTAGGGTAGGGTAGGTAAGGGTATAGGTTAGTAGGATACCACGCGAACGAAGTCGTGACGGGCAGCTAGTAGAATAAATAAATATCCAAGGAAATTCCACACTCGGTCATCTGATCCCAAACTAAGCAGAGCTTGTAGTATGGAAACCAGATAACTGATTTCCATACTACCAACTTTTTGTTACGTAAATACATACTTAATATACATAATTACACTCAGACTCAGGACATACGAAAATGTTCATGCACACAAATGCATATCCTGTGTGGGAATCGAACCCACGACCTGCGGCGCAATAGGTGGAATCTTAACCAACCACGCCAGCATTGCATAAGTTTGAATACTGTGCACGTGCCAAATTTTGTTAACTGACTTGTAATATGCCTGGCTACGTGTTCCGATAGCTGCTCTTGAGAGCGAGTTCCTTCTAGACTTTGTGTGATTACCACCTTCGCCCACATCGTCACTTACTGCCAAATACACAGTAAAAAAAAACAATATAATGACATTTCATACGTAAAAAAGTACAAACCCTTATCAATCTACTGAGATTTTCTATAGTGGCCACCTCTACCAACCTGTCCGTCATAAAAGACTACACACTATACCTGGCAACGTAACAAAGTACAGTATTACCCAACTGATATGGCTTACCGATGTACCTGCGCAGAAAATAAATTTTCAAAGCGCGGGAAATGCTATTGGTCGGCAGCTGCCGCCATGTGTGCGGAGGGGCGTGACTCGCGAGTGAACGGAACTAACAGCTGCAGTGTATTATGAATAGGGATTGCAAAATCCGGATTTTTTTCAAATCCGGATTCAAATTTTATCATCACCTACAAATCCGGATTATCCGGATTTTTGTATTTTTTTTTTGTTATCTTTTGTAATTTTAAATTGTACGCGTAGTTTATGCTTAATTATTAGTAGTTTGAAGAGAGGTGTTCTATTTTATTGTATTTCCATTGCTTGCTTTTGAAAAAAAATTGGATCTTGTTAAAACAACTGTTTAGGGTCGGCAACGCGCGAGTGATACCCCTGGTGTTGCAAGCGTCCATAGGCTACGGTAACTGCTTACCATCAGGCGGGCCGTATGCTTGTTTGCCACCACAGTGGTATAAAAAAAAAAAAAAAACTGTATTTTTAGGTATTACATTAGACGATAAGTTACAATGGGGTCCACACATACATAATCTAGTGAATAGACTTAGTTCTGCAGCGTATGCAGTGAAGAAAATCCGTTCTCTCACTGACGAATTTACGGCAAGATTAGTTTATTTTAGTTATTTTCATAGTTTAATGTCTTACGGCATCCTCCTTTGGGGCAGCGGTGCAAACATCAATAGAATTTTTATCCTGCAGAAGAAGGATATTCGCGCAATATATAACTTAAAGCCAAGAGATTCCCATTGGGATAAGTTTAAAACAATAAATGTAATGACAGTGTCGTCTCAGTACATATATGAAAACTTAATGTATGTTCGAAAAAATATACTTAACTTTCCTAAAAATAGCGACACTCATAGTTTAAACACTAGAAATAAGGACAAACTTGCTGTACCTGTAACACGGCTCAGCAAAGTTAGGGATTCTTTTAAGGGGCAATGTATACGCTTCTATAACAAAGTACCAAAATCAATTCAAGAACTATCTGTGTATAGATTTAAAAAGTTAGTTAAACAAAAATTGTGTAATAAAGGGTACTATAAAGTTTCCTACTTTGTAGAAGACAAGAACGCATTTGAATGAAGTGTTCGCTTTACAGGCTATTTTAATTTAATTATCTAATATTGTCAAATTTATTATAAGATAATAAAAAAAAAATCCTTGCTGAGTTTCTTGCCGGGGGTCTTCTAAGTTTATGTGTATTACGAACCGGTGGTAAAATCAATTGTTACGTTCGTAAGTGCCTTATTAAGGCCTATATTGAATATACAATTTTTGAATTTGAATTTGAATTAAACTGCAAGTAATTTTTTTTTAAATGGGCTTGTATTTGGCTACTGAGCCGTCCATAAAGGATAATGACGAAGCCTAAGGTGGAGCACGATAACCCAAATGGAACCTATTCATTCTGGCCGTGAAAGTCACTAGATTCTAAGAGTCAGGAAATACAGTCGCAAAAGCAAGTTCCACTCCCTTGCTGTCCGCATTATAATTGAGGATACAAAAGAAAAATTTCCCCGTGTCTTGTAGTTCGGAGTAAAAATAGGGATGGTGGTTGGAATAAGGTTGAGCAATTCCTGCACACACTCTCAAAAATATATCCTGTACAAAACCGATAAGGCAAGAACCTTTCTTCGATGGTCGAGCCTCGTGAGTTTCGTCATAATTAGTCTCATATTGGATGAGTCTTCTGGCTCGGCGGTTTATTGAGTCGAGGGCGAGAGCCTGGTGGAAAGGGCTCCGTTTCGTGGTAAAGACACACCTGCGTCTTGGTAGCATTAAAAGTGACCAGATTGGCATTGCCCCAATCGGAGACTGCCTGTAAAGTTACGTTCAAACGCTCTACCATGGCCTCTCGCAACAATTGGATCTATGACAACGATGCTATCGTCTACGTACCCAAAGATACCGGGCTTCACCAGATCGTTAATATGCAGCAGAAATAAGGTTGCAGAGAGAACTGAATCTGATCTCTGTGGAATTGATTGCGAAAAGGTCCGACGAACACCCGTCTATGACTACATGAATAGACCGTTCGCTCAGGAAATTGGAAATCCAAGCACACAGACCACCAGACATTTAATATTAAATATTAAAGCAATTGTAACCTTATACAATACGCTGGTTAGGAGTCAACTAGAAGGTAACGCAGCCATTTGGGCCCCACATGAGACTAAATATAGTCTCATGCTGGAGAGGGTACAAAATAAATTTGTTAGATTTTTATACATGAGACAGTATGGGGTATATCCTTTTTATCCACTTATGTATCCGACCTTATTCATTTTGGGTATGGTCGGATACAACGAGTTAAGGGTTAGGAGGGAGCTGGCACTCGTGTCATATTTATTTAAGGTGTTGATAGGCAGGGTAGATAACGGTGAAATATTAGGGCAGATAGGATTATGTGCCCCGGACAAGTACGTGTGGCGACGACGGCGACCGCAGCTGGTGGCAGTGCCCCGCGCGCGTACCAACCTACTGAAAGAGGCGCCGCTGACGCGCGCTCTTCGCACCCTCAATCTCATTGCTGCGGAAACCGACATATTCCACTGTACTCTGAGTGAATTCACAAGGATAGCAATCCAAATTTTGTGCTACACGGAAATGTAATTTAATAAATTGTGAAGTTAGTTCTTAGTTCTACACTACTGTATTAGGGTATCCCTGTAAAAGTAGATGTAAGTAAGTAAGTAAATAAATAAATATTAAGGAAGCTTGCTTAGAAGGCTGGTGTGTCAGACCCTTTCAAAAGTAACAATTTTCTGAGATCAGCCGATGTACAAAATGCTTTCAGCGGTAACCCGACTATATAGAACTATCATTCTTGATATTACGTTGTGCAAAGAATTGTTACTCGCGCCGCACGCGCATCGCCTCTATCTAAGACTCACTGGCCGACTTAACTATTAGCTAGATGGATGAGCGGTAGCAGCTAGCCGCGTGTGTGCCGAGCGGTGTATAGATTTCAGAGTAATACTGACCTAAATCTACTGGATATTTAATGAAATTTTTTAGTTAAACATCAACTATAATCAATTATGATTAAAATTCGAAAAAACCGGATTTTATTCTCAATATTCGGATTTATAATAGGCCCCTAAAATCCGGATTTTTCAGTCATTTTCGGATTTCGAAGTATCCGGATTGCAATCCCTAATTATGAACCTTCTATTAGTGATCTAAGGTTATTGTAAGTTGTAAGCATTATTTCGTTAATCTTCGGGGCCATACTTTCATTTCTGTGCGAACGAAGATTCACGACGCGCCTTATCAGTTGGGTACAACTGTAAACTCGTTTGTCGACAGATCCTATGGCCGGACTACAGCGTGCGGTCGACGGTGGTGTGGCGCGGCATGTTCGGCGCCGAGCGCGCGCTCGACGACGAGCGGGACCCGCACAGCGACCCGCACCCGCACCCGCAACCGCCGCCGCCCGCCCACCACAACACTACCGGTACTTACACACACATCTCTTCACATTTATTGTGCCCTGGTACTGTCGATTTCATTGGATAGCGTTTTTGTGACTTAACTTAGCCTTTTGACGACTTTCATAAACAGGGTTCTCACTTTTTCATGAAATTGTGTGGTATCACAGAGTAATCAAGTAGAATTTCTCAAGAAATAGGTAAAAACCTATAGGTATAGGAATAGGTAGGATGAGTACATCCTACATGAATTAGCCTATAGTGATTAGTTTTTGAGTTAATACAAAAACACTATAATAACAGGTCGAGATTTCGAGATAATTTTTTTTGTTGAGATTTCAAAAATAGTAAAATCTCAACAAAAAAAATTAACTTCTCTTAGTAAATGTCGACTTTGCTCGATCATAATGTATAAAAAGTTTTTTTTTTTTGAGAATTTAATGTTGTTGCCATAGTAAAAGTTGTTCTGCATGACTAACCCAACATAGGTTTCGAAAATATGCCATCTCGAAATCTCCACCCAGTATATGCAGGGAGTGTAATCTGAAAAATGTATACTGTAGTCGTCATCATTTCGACAATACATACTAGACGTGAATTTTGACCACTAGATTCCAAGCCCCCTGAAAGACTTACGACATTTTCACTCATCATTATTATTTAAAATATAAATAATAAAATCACTTTTACATTTTGCAGGTCTTATGACTAAGACGAGATCGTGCGACGATCTGTTGAATGAAGGCGAGAAGAGAACAGCGCAGCGGAGGTGCAGCGATCCCAACCTGGCGCCTGACGTTATGTAAGACATACACAAGATGAAATAATTAAACATATTTTATTTCGACTTAAACGCTCATGAGTTAAAGCCGTCAGTTGGATGGCAAGTTCTTGCTGTTTACCTGTGTACCTTTAGTTGTCTTGTTTCTATAGAAAATGCCAGTGCTTTATAGACAGCAGGTATGCATCGAAAAACTTAATTAACTGACGTAATTTTTATCAGTTCTCTCTAGAACAGGGTATAGGTCGGTTAACTAAAATTGGCACTTTCACAGTACTCACACATGGAATTTCACGATACAATGTTGCAAAAAAAGGCCACTCAATTTTTTTTTGCAGTAGCAAAAGCGAACAATGACTGTCATCTTCATACTCATAAGCTTGACCGCGCGCGAGAGAGACGGCCAGACTTTTCATGATGCGCATGCAGTGCGCCGTGACGCCGCGCGCTTATTCACAGACACTACACAAGCGCAACGTGTAAATGTGTTGAACGTGCCAGCTTTAGTAAACCGTCCTGTGCCAGTAGACAAGATGGTTATCGACAATCGTCATCGACAGTAAACGATCAACCTTTTTATGGGATTGACATTTCAAATCGAAATGTCACGTGATTTTTAACAATCTCTTATGTCAATCCCTTACAAAGGTTGATCGCTTACTAACGATGACGATTGTCGACAGCCATCTTGTCTAGGGGGGCTGTACGCAGTTCTGAACCTAGTAATATAACAATTTATTAGTAGTACCAAATGACTATATTTTAATATTGATTGTTACAGGAAGCTATCGCTTGTGGTAGGCGGTGGTAGTGGTAGTGGTGGCGGTGGTGGTGGTGGCGAGTGTGGTCGGCGCATGTCGTGCCGCGCCGCGCTCACGGACAGCTGCGTGGACGAGCTGCCCGCGCTGCCCCCACTGCCCATGCCCATGCCCATGCCCGCTCGCGATCAGGTATTGTACTACTACTTGCTGTCATCCCACTATAAACTACCCATGTTCCTCTATACAGGGTGTAACCGAAAGGGTAATCCACTTTTTTGGTACTAGGCGCACAGATCGTGGAAGAGAAAATTTTATATTAATATTTAGTCATCATCATCATCATCGTCAGCCTATAATGTCCCACTGCTGAGCACAGGCCTCCTTTCACAAATCAGGGTGAAAGGGAATGGGCAGATACTCCACCACGCGTGCCCACTGTACTGTTGGAGTTTTCAATCAGCGTAACGACTATCACAATTAAGTGATAACCGGGACCAACGGCTTTACGTGCCTTCCGAAGCACGGAAACGCTCGATTTGAAATACCACTAGGCGGTCACCCATCCAGGTACCGACCAAGACAGACGTAGCTTAACTTTGCCGATCGATTAAGAACGGCTAATCATGCTACACCACGAGCGCTTCATATATAATATTAATATAATAATATTAATAATAATAGCTTAATATTTAGTAAGGGACGTAAAATGATAATGACCCTCATTGATCGGTGATATGTTGGTTATAACTTGAATGCAAAAATTTGCATAATTTATTTTGAGCGTAAACTTTTTATAGTGATTCTGTACCTGACGTGATCTTCAACTCTCTCGGATGTATATACCCTTTTCGTTACACCCAGTATACTATACTATTCTATACTATAAACTATCAGCTATATTGAGTGGTTGTGCCGATATCGTGTCAAAAGGTTACAAATTAAACTCAATAATTGATATTTTTTTTAATAAAACAGTGTTTGTTTTTATATTACCTCAAATTCTCTCAGTCTACCAGAGCAATACATATCAATATGAAATACCTTCAAATTAGACAGATAATTTTCAATATTCAACTCAAAGCTAAAACATCTGATTCCAAATTTAGAAAGAATTCGCCGAACTAATAAGTGTGAGCCTCTATAATCAGATTTCGGTACTCGCTTACCATCAGCGTGACCGTATGCAGTAGTACAAACAAACCGTATTCCAGGTGGATGGTCTACATCCAGATCACTTCGAGAACGAGTCCCGCGTCCCGCGCGACCTCGCCAGCGGCTCCTCGTCCCTCGAACGAGAGTTGGGCGGGGCCGCTGACACCATAGACAAGGTCATAGACCACACTCACGAGCTCATAGACAATGTGGTCACGCCGGATATACCGGCCATAGACATGAACGGTATTCCCAACATGGTGGAGATGAGCGATAGTGTTATAAGAGTGGGACATCAGTCGGATGTCGATACGCCAGAGGAGCCGCCCGTGTTCGTCTGCGATACGTATACTGATGTTATTGGTATTGCTGATGTGAGTATGTTTGTTTTACTTATACAAGTTATTGATTAAAAAAAGTTTTTAAGCTATTGCATAGCTTCTATCGCGGGCCTTGAGGGTGGAGACCGAATCCAGAAATTCCGTAACGAAAATAACCTAACACCCCCCACTCCGACCGGCACAGCGGTGATACTTTTTAGTTTTGCCATCTATCGATGAATAGCAGAACTTTTAATGACTTTTTGAAATATCACGCTTGTCTCTTTAGTTCAGCAACCCGCCTCTAGGTGGCATTGATGCAATAGCTTTTTTTTACTGTTTATTGTGGACAATAGGGTAAAATAAAAAATGTATTAGTCCGTTTGTTAGATTGGATTTCATTCAATATTGGACACTTCTTTTTTGCTTTACCAAATTATTAAAAATTTACAAGGGTAAAGCGCGTCAAAGTTCGGGAGTGGGGGCTGGTGACGTCACTTTAAAAATAGGAGCATGACGTGACGTCACGCGGAACTGCAACACACGATATCTTCGTATTTTTTTGTTTAATTGACAAAAGAAAAAATACGTGTTTAATATTTTTTGATTTTGTAAATAACGTATTTTTGAGTCGTCTATTAGTATATAAATGATTTATCCTTTCTATTTTTTTATTAATTAAATGGGCTTGCGTTTGGCCACTGACCCGCCTATAAGGGGCGATGACGAAGTCTAAGATAAAACACGCTTACCCAGAAGAAACCTATTCACTCTGGCCTTGAACTTTCCTAGATTGTAAGCGCCAGGAAACACAGACGCCGGAAGCAAGTTCCACTCCCTTGCTGTCCGCATTATAAATGTGAATGCAAAACGCTGTGTCTGTATTTTCGGTATGTCAACAACGTACGAGTGAAAATTTACCCGGCGTCTTGTGGTTCGCTGTAAAAATGGGGATGGTGGAATAAGGTTGAACAATTCCTGCGCACAGTCTTCAATTTTTTCACAATTCTACCGCTAGACATAAGGATCTCGTAGTGTAAAAAATCAGATAAAGCGTCAAAAGGGCTCTTGAAGTTCACAATTGATCACTTATGAATAACTACATAACACTTCTCCTTAAAAAGATACATAAATCTTTATTTCCAGGCCGCAAGAGAATCGAGTCGCATGCGCAACATAAGCATAACATGGCGTTCAATATCCGAGTCCAGTAACCAATCATCCACCGGCTTCGACATACCAGAGACGCCGCAAACCAGAGACAATACGGTCCTCAACTCGCGGGTCAGTTCCCACGAATCATCGCCATTGGACAACCATAACTCCACGGAAGGCGACGTGGCCAATCACAACGTCGTAGTTATGAGCGAATTGACCAATCACAACAGGGAGAATGGCGTTACAAATGGAACGTCGAATGGCCTGGATGAGGTGTCTAGCAAGTTTTTGGAAGTTGATTTGAATGGTGAGTTTTTTGATGCTATTCGTATGCGCAGCTTTCTGTTTCATGTTGTGATAAGTTCCCTTATAGGTTGTGTGTGCTTATCATGTATGGCTACATCATTATTCGAAAACGTAACTCTATTCAAAAGTAAAAACATAACCCTCCTTCCGGGTCAGTCGGGTAATGAGCACATTTTCCTAGGAATCCAAAGAAATGTATATCTATGCTAAACTGTAAACACGTAAAGTCTGAAAAAGTGCTGTTAGTATTGTTGATAATCCCAAGCTCACAAGCGTTTTAGAGCCCCTTAATCTTAGGAGAGATTGTCTCCTTAAGTGTGTTCTACCGCATGTAAAACGGAAAGTGTTCTGAAGAATTGTTTGCACAATTGGGGAGTTCATCCTCACACATTGGAACCAAAATAGTCCTGCACTGTGCGGTTTCAACGGAGCTTCCGTGGACGCTCTGATTGTGGAATGAGCTCTCCAGTTGCTAGTCCGGAGAGTACAGCATGGGGTTCGTCAAGAAGGGTGTGAAGAGATTTTTGCATGGTCGGCAACGCGTGATACCCTTGTTATTGCAAGCATCCCATAGGCTACGGTAACCGCTTACAAACAAGCGGGCCTTATGCTTGTTTCCTACAGGTCGTTTACCAAAATCTGGCACGTTCACAGTACTCACGTATACAATTGCATGATACAGTATGTTTTATTACATTGTTGCTTATAATTAGTCTGTCATTTCTAACTGAAGAATGCAAAAAATTCCACTATATTATGAGTACTTGCAAAAGCAAAACAATAACTGTCTCCTTCATACTCATAAGCTTCAACGCGCGCGAGAGAGACGGACAGACTTTTCATGATGCGAATGCAGTGCGACGTCACGCCGCGCGCTTTTTCACAGACTACTACACAAACGTGACGTGTAAATGTGTTGAACGTGCCAGATTTAGTTGTACCTGTACCTTAGTAGTATAAAAATAAGACACAAGAATTAGTGAGGTTAAAAAGAGGAATGACTTTAACAACATGGCCGGGCAGGTGGCGCCACCTCATCGAGCGTGAGTTCGGAGAGCGATGGCGAGATGTGCGCGCCGCGACCGGCGCACGCGCACGCGCACGCGCACGCGCGGCAGGCCAGCCAGCTCACGCTGTGCCCCGCCTCGCCGCGCCGACACACGTGTTACTCCTGCGAGTGCGAGTGCGCCTGCGCAAGGAGGGCCTCCAACACTAGTACGTATTTTTTTCACAGGCTATTGTATCCATATTAAGTAAATTTTCAAAGATTTCCATATTATTTGATGTGATAAGCACACAAAGCTTAGAAGGGAACTGTTAAGAATAATTCTTTAATATTTCTAGATTCATGTAAGCTAATTATCTTGCATTAATGATATTGGTGTCGTAAACACTGTTGCGTTTTCGATATCGCAAAACATGGAGGACACTACTGTCAAACTGGGTGTAACGGAAAGGTTATATCTATTACAGTAATCCACTTATTTGGTACCAGGCGCACAGATCGCAGAAGAGAAAACTTTATATTAATATTAACAAGAGACTCAAAATGATAATGACGCTAATGGACTGGTGACATTTAGCTTATGATTTTAATTCAATAAACTTGGATCCAAAAATTTGGCATGAATGTTTAAGTAACTTATTTTGATCTGAAACCTTTTATAGAGAGTAGCCTGCACCCCTATCGGATGTATACATAGGATGACTGATAATTAGTGAACGATACTTAGACACATGATTGTACTC
The DNA here is from genome assembly GCA_947623365.1 of Achlya flavicornis. Classification (NCBI taxonomy): domain Eukaryota; kingdom Metazoa; phylum Arthropoda; class Insecta; order Lepidoptera; family Drepanidae; genus Achlya; species Achlya flavicornis. The sequence continues at coordinate 10,510,814 of OX392487.1, read as the reverse complement.
ATAATAACAAACAACTTTCCCAAAGTTTTTATTTAAATATAGTTAGCACATGAGATTGAGCCCATAATATTAAGTACCTAACAAGAATAAGAATACACCATCAGCTTTTATTTAATTTAGGGTCGGCAACGCGCGAGTAACACCCCTGGTGTTGCAAGCGTCCATAGGCTGCGGTAACCGCTTACCATCAGGCGGCCCGTATGCTTGTTTGCTACCTAAGTAGTATTAAAAAAAAAAGTTATTTATCCCTATTTGTTTCTTTGGGAAAGTTGTTTGTTATCATGAGTACAATCATTGTGTCTAAGTATCGTTTACTAATTACCAGTCACCCTATATACCCTTTTCGTTACACCCAAGAGTTTTAAGAGAGGTAGAGCATAGCGTTTATTCGCTCAAAGAGCAGCTCGACTGGGGAGGTACCTCCACCTTACAGAATATCGCAGCCAAATAACTTTATGTTGTGTAAAGTTGTGTTCCTGCGCGTGAGTAAGGTTGCCAGAGCTCATAGGGGAGGGGGGATAGGTCGATAACGCTTGAGCGATGCTTCGTGTGTTGCAAGCGTCTATATATCTACGGTAACCGCTTACCATTAGGCGGGCCGTAAGCTTGTTACTAAGTTGTATAAAAAAAAGAAACATTGTAGGATTTCATAGGTATCCGCCAGTATATGTGAATGATGAAGGTGTGTCGTCATCGCAGGTGGTATAGAGACGTCAGTGTCGTCGGGCGGGAGCGCCAGAGGCGGGGGTGGTGGTGGCGGGTGGCGGTGCGTGTGCGGGTCGGGCGCGGCGGGCGGCGGGCGCGCGCACGCGCACACCGACCCGCTGGACGGCCTGCCGCCCGCCAGGGACCCGCTGCAGGACAGGCTGCACCAGATCATACTGTATCAAAAGGTATCTATACGGTTAAAGAATATTTTTTTTTTAAAGAATTTACAAAATTCACTTATAGAGTAAAACATAAAATTAAGTAATTTTAAAATGCCGGTAAGCGTAGTGTTGAAAAGTACTTACCTAAAAACACCATTCACAAAACATCTAACAATACGTACAATATATTAATTAAATTAAAAAAATAAGAATCACTCAACAACAATATATAAGATTCATAAGTGCCTATTTGAAAGAAATGATTTGAATTATTATCTAACTATAATAATAATATCCTGGGACATTACTCACACACGGTCATCTGATCCCAAACTAAGCAGAGCTTGTACTATGGAAACCAAATAACTGATATAATACATATACTACTTTTGGTTTGTAAATACATACTTAATATACATAATTACACCCAGACTCGGACATACAGACATGTTCATGCACACAAATGCATGTCCTGTGCTTGAATCGAGCCCACGACCTGCGGCGCAATAGGCGGAATCTTTACCAGAGTCTTAACCAACTGCGCCTCATGGCCCGTCTATACACTGGGTGTTGATTTACAGATGCCATATTTTCGAAACCTATGTTGGGTTAGTCACGCTGAACAACTTTTACTATGCGACCAACATTGAATATACAAAAAAAATTTTTACTTTTCATATTGATCGAGCAAGGTTGACATTTACTATGGGAAGTTAAAAAAAAAATAAGATTTCACTATTGGTCGCATAGTAAAAGTTGTTCAGCATAACTACGCCAACATAGATTTCGAAAACATGCCATCTCGAAATCCCCACCTGTTATAAGCAATTTGATGTATTGTACCAATAAAAAATAAAAAAACTCCTACGTTATTTAATGACCATTCAGTTCTTCTTAGATCCTTTTTAAATATTCATTATTTGGATTTTTTTATGGTAAAACATAAATTTAGTAGTGTATTAAAATTATTTTTCGGTGATTGTTAATCGGGTCTTAATGGTCTTAAGCATTTGACTACTGTGGTTTAAGTTATGACGTGTCATTTGTCTCTCTTCAGAATACGTCGCCATTATTCTTCTGCCCTCCTGGTACAAACCGCTCTAGGTATTTTGTCTCCTGCTAGCTGTTCCCGCGGTTTCACCCATGTTCCTGGGATAAAAAGTAGCCTATAATACTCGGGGATAATGTAGCTTCCTATTGTTGAAAGAATTTTTCGAATCCGTCTCAGCCTCAGTGGACTTATCAAATTGCATTTGTATTTAGCGATCCCACACGAAATTCGAGCCAATAGTCGCCTCGGCACCTTGCTCCCAAGTCCTAATGGACCTAGTACAAAGACACAACTCATACCATCAGCAGTACTAAGCCATATTTGTTAATTTGTTGCAGAAAGTAGTCGAGGAGCTGAGCGGTCAGTTGCGGTCCGCGCGCGAAGCTCTGCGGCTGTCGTCGCCGCCGCCCGCGCCGCTCGCGCCGCCGCCCACTCAGGTCACTGGCCCCTAGCCTCTAACCTAGCGGTAGCGGTACCAGTAGCGGTAGCGCTAGCGGACACAGATACCCCTACCGATATCTTATAGGTAGCGCACCAAACTGATCGCAACTTGATGTTGATCTTAACATTACATACACAATGTGTGTCCCATCTCTTTTTAACTAACCAAATATAAAAGAGATGCATGGTTTGATATCCGAATCATGAATACCCCACCCGGAAGTTTTAGCAAAATAATCCGATCCAAACTTCATTATCATAACAGTAGTTCGATCGTAGTGATACAAACTAATTTAGGATATACTTTATAGGCGTTCGCTTAGTTTCACGTTATGTGATTTATTGATTGCGCACACGCAGGCTTGACGGACTGTCAGCAATAAATAAATATCCTGGTACATTCCTCACACACGGTCATCTGATCCCAAACTAAGCAGAGCTTGTACTATGGAAACCAGATAACTGATATAATACATATACTACTTTTTGTTTGTAAATACATACTTAATATACATAATTACACCCAGACTCAGGACATACAGACATGTTCATGCACACAAATGCATGTCCTGTGTGGGGATCGAACCCACGACCTGCGGCGCAATAGGTGGAATTTTTACCAGAGTCTTAACCGACTGCGCCAACTGGCCAAATCAATTCAAATTCAATTGTCAATGTGTGGTCCGACATGAATGTTTGTTTGTGTTGTATACAGGTTGGTGGTGTGAGCGTGAGCGCGAGCGGCAGCAGCAGCTGCAGCAGCGCGTCTGAGGTGGAGGTGGGCGAGGAGGCGCGCGGCGTCGAGTGGCTTCCCGACAGCGCCGCCCCGCGCTGCCAGTACTGCAGGAACCACTTCTGGCTCGCCAGGCGCCGGCATCACTGCAGGTACAACTATACTACACCTAGATAGGCGCATATGCATCAATTGAGTATTTGTATTTAACTTATACTAAATTGATATTGTTTTGCCGTTTCATTATTGTAATGGGACACGCACGACACGGTTGTTTGTTGTATTTATTAGCCAGATGTATTGTATACTTAGGAGATGGTAGCCACACAAAAAAACTACATGAACATTGATAATTACACTATTATCGTGTCATTTATATGGACGTAGGGTCATATACATCAATTTAGTCTTATACGATTCTATCTATATTTTTTTTTTTTTTTTTTTATTTGCAAAAAAAAAGGAAGTTTGTTCAATTTGAACATGTCACCCCCGTAAGGAAAACAGTCATTAAAATAGACTTATAAATAACACTTATAACACGTTTCTGGACTTAATACCTAAATTAACCATTTTGTACAATAACCTAGCTTCCTTTGATGAAGGAAAAGCCAGGACGCTGTTACACCATCCGACGTTTGTTAAAATAATATTAAACTGAGACAACAAACGCTTCCTCACGGACTCATTCCTTTTGCACTCCACAATTATATGATATACATCCTCAACAATGTTACAATCAAGACAATTTGGAGAATTAACTTTACCCATCATAAAACCCCTATCTATATTGTTTAAAAATAGTTTAAACATGACTAACAATACGTATATTGTTTTCAGACGTTGCGGCGGTATATTCTGCGGGTCGTGTTCGGAAATGAGCTCGTGGGGGGACTGCGGCTCGGTGCGCGTGTGCCGCCGCTGCCGCGCGCTGCGGTGACCCGCCCCCGCCCCCGCCCCCGCCCCCGCACACGCCCCCGCCCCCGCACACGCCCCCGCCCCCGCACACGCCCCCGCCCCCGCCCCCACACCCGCCCCCGCCACCCGCGCCTTCCTCCGAACAATAAAACATACCCTCAATTGACCTGTGACGCTGCTAGTATTATCCACCGATGTTTAATAGATTAGATACACCGTTGCCGATTGGAATGTGTCACCATAATAAACTGTATTTTGATTTCGATTTATTCAGTTGTATTATAATCAAAATTGAATTTTAAATTAACAGTTTCGATCGCAATGTGTATCTAGTTTATACTGAGAACCGTTCTACCTACCCTATGTATAATACATCGACGTTGCTGTGCTTAACTATAGAAACGAGAATTGCAATGATCTGTGTATTAAAATATCGATGTTATAGATACGTTCGAACACGTGTTTGTAGAATTTTGTTCTATCAACTGGAAATTTAAAAATAATAATAATCTGAAATATAGTCAATAACTGTTTCACTTATATGCTAGGGTGTATCTATAACATCGATGGTGTATAATTATTAAAAAGACATTATAAAATAGATGACCTGTTTAACGATAAATAATATGAAGCGTCCTAATGAAGTCTTCAAACGTTGATATATGAAATAGTATAGCAGTATCACAGATATATTGATAATTTACGATACTATATCCATACAAAATGTCTGATGTTAACTGTTTATACTAAATATTTATATACACTTATTACGCGTACAATGTAGTGATCTATAATAGTATTGATCTCTACGACAAACTTATGTTCAAATCTATATTCCCACAAACTTAACGACGCCAGTTTGAAATGTCAATCTGCTTGCCAGTCGCCATTGGTCGTTTGCTCCACCAAATGCGATAACAGCGCCTCTCTCACCGGTCCAGATAAGTTTGTGGGACTATAGCAGTATAAACAGTTTGTCATCTGTCAACTAGTCACAGCATGATTGATAACTAATTTGAAAATATATTGTTTCAAAATGTTATTTTAATCTGTATAAATAATTGTGCGAGTTTGAATTAATTTGTATGTCATTTTTAATTAACAACATGACACGATGAATGTTTATTATTATTAACGATAAAAACGCGATATGAAATTTTTATACGATCGTAGATAATTGTCGATGAAGTTCAAAACGACTTGAAATATTATAAATTAACTAAATGACGGGGTCTAGTCTTTCGTGGTATATGGAATGGCGGGTAGGGTCTGCGCATATGTAGTTAGGACAAATGGTTTAGTGAATGGAACGTTACGTTACGCGAAGGCTGACTTTGTAAACTAATATTTATGTTTTTTTCTTTAATATCTTGTTTAAAAGATTTAGAGCGTTTCCAAAGGTCGAGGCGGTTCGATGCTGGCCCCTACTGAGAGACAACTTTGTATAAACTTGTTTTTTTTTCTATTTTTATTTTGTATCATAGTGTTTCATTTGTTTTAAAATAATTTTGTACAGTAAGGTTTTGTTTCACACTCGGTCGGACACTCGCTCTCGAATCAACTGTCAGCTGTGAGAGCGAGACAGATGTATACGTGTTGTTAGAGTGCGAGCGAGTGAGCTGACACACGTCGGTGGGCTCAGACACTGAGCTGCATTATAAGACTTAATTTGTATATTCGACATATTTCCATAATAGAATGAAATGTATAAGATACATTGTTCCATTAACTAATTTAAAATGACTGATGTTGCTTATTGTTAAGCATAGGTAACAAACATGTCAATTTGGACATAAATTCGTACTAAGCTTTATATAATTGCGTTGTTTCATACAAAATTTCATATGTCCCCATATTAATGCTTAGTCTAGAATGAGTTCAGTTCTGTATTTTGATTTGTGATATTGATGATAATTTTGTATAATTATTAAGAGTTTAATACATGTTGTAAGACGTTAAATTTTACTGGTGATTTATTTTAATGCCCCGTCGTTGATTTGTCTTGTTGCTCATGTCAGAAACGCATTGAACTATTAATATAACATAAAAGTAGTGTTAAATTTATTAAATTGCTTCAAATGATACATTTACTGTGCCTACACGAGTCTCTCAGTTTCCGTCCAATTGTCTTGCGCCTTTGTTCATACATTACTCTTCTCATTAATTAATTAAAAAAACAAACACTACATTTGTCTATTCCGCTAACAATTTCACAAACATTTCTTTAGCTTAATTTTATGTACAAGAAAATTTGGGCCGTAAATTCGAGACTCGTGTGTGGAATAAGCTGCTTCTTGTGTAATGATTTTGTAATTTATTCGTAAAGAGGGGATTGTTGTTTATTGCATATATTTTATATGGTAAAGGTAACGCTCGGAGCGATGTGAGTCCCGTTGACGGGAGTGCAAAACTTGTTTGTGACCAATGAATATTGACACGATGTGAAATAAAGCATATTTAGTTTTATGAATTATCTCTTTTATTTCAATAATACTGCGTCGAATGAAGGCCTTTACCCGTGTCTACTATGTGTTATACCTCATTACCACCAGATAAATGAGTCATTCAAAATGAATTACCCTGAAATTAAGGATCTCAGTAGGCCAAGAATAATTTTATCCTTTCATTTCAAAGATATCCTAATCTACTGTTCATACTTGCCTGCCTTACCTTTATAGCTTGCTTTTTTATCGCTATGAATATTGCTGATATAATACTATCTGAAGTTCACTAGATGCAGTGGTAAGGAAATTTAATAAAACTAAAGTATACATAGTAAAACTGTTTATTCCCAGTAATCAGATTTAGTAATGCTAATGTTTGGTAGATCTTAAAACTAATTAACATTAAACAAGTGCTGTTCGGAGGTTTCTAATACATACAGTAGAATTAATATAAAGGGTAATTTTTAAGTGGGCATGGGTAGTGCCTCTACTTTATTGGCCATCCATACCACTTGAAAAATGCATCCTGAACTTATAAATAATATATCTGGTATATTGCAGACAAATAGGCAATTCTTTTGTTCACCAAAAATCAGTTAAACAATAAACTTAATAACAGTACAAAGTCTTATCATTATGAGGACATTCTCGCCAGGCCGCGCAATTGGTATTTTTTTAATTAATGTTATCAATAGGTCGCGAGAGGAGCGCGGGGTGTGACGGCAATGGTTTTCAAACATTTATTTCGTAGTTTATGTTTAATTTAATTAATAATACTTGACAGAAGATAAAACTTTTTAACATGTTTTTAGTATAGAAAATTCATAGAATACTATGAATTTTACATTTATACATGAAAATAAAATATTAATGCGTTTGTCTTTGATCAAAAATTGCACGATTTTGAGGCCTTTTAATTTTGAAATTAGTTATTGTATGCTTTTTACAAATATTGAGTTTTATATGCTACTTAACAAAATAACAATTTCGTTTTTTGTGGAAATATCTTGCGGTAATTTCGTCTTAACAAACGAACTCTTCCTAATAAGTAATGAATGAACTTATAAGTTAATATATTAATTAGACATGATAGAACTAAGACAATAAGTATGTAGGAACGGATATAAATTAATTGCACTACTACAAAATACTTTTAGGTGAATCTTTGTGTGTATGTTTCTTGTTTAAAGCTATACGTCATAAACTAACTAAAATTACCTAGTAGCTAACCTTTTATTAAAAATTAATCTTAAATTAAATAGGTATTTTAATATTAAAACATTGTTTCAAAAATGTGTAAAGAACAAAAAAATATCTTATGTTTTTTTATTTTTAATACATTTTAAATATTAGTTTGAGTAGAATTGGAATGATTATGAAAAAAGTTGTAATGCAGTGAATTTTAACCAGGTGCAAGTATTTTAGGCATTATTTGAACTGGGCATTTTTTCGTTGAATCCATAGTATGGAATGAATTATCATTTTCGAGAAATTATAGTATTTTCTTAGGCGCTATAATTATCACTATAAACTACATTTATTCACAACACATCATTATTTTTACAAATGATAGTTAATCTTTTAATACACTAACAAACTCCTACAAAAAACAATAACAGATTAAAATATATCAAACATCTTGACTAGTTGTTAACAGATTTAAAAAATATAATAGCTTAGCTTGGCCTCAAAATAAGGAACTATATAATCTCATAAATTAAGTACGTATATAAATCCAGATATCGCGAATTTGTACGTATAAAGAGATTTACTAATATTTCTACATTTAAAATTACCAAATAAATTAAAGTGGCTAGATTCAGTTGGCGAAACTGTAACAGGACAATTTGTTTCTGAAAATAATTCCTTATCAATGTTCATGTTATCGGAGTGCTTACAAATTCACACGCAAGTCACGCAACTGACTTCCACAGCTGAATAACTGTAGGAGTCAGTCAGTAACATACGACCCAACTCCCGCTCTCGCACCATCCATATTTCGTAGTATGAATTTTGGAAATTATTGTTATAAAAAAAAACAAGCAGATGTACTTAAGAGGGCGTATAAAGCCAGAAAAATATGGCAATGTCAGATGAAACAAACTTATGTCCAACATACTAATTATGTATATTAAGTATGTATTTACAAACAAAAAGTAGTATATGTATTATATCAGTTATCTGGTTTCCATAGTACAAGCTTTGCTTAGTTTGGGATCAGATGACCGTGTGTGAGGAAAGTCCCAGAATATTTATTTATTTATTATTATTTATTTATACGCGTGGCATGAGATGGAGATAGCGTTTTTCGCGGAACAAAAATTAACTAAGCGCTTCTAATCTAAGTAGCTCGTATAGTATAGAATATTTTAAAAAATCGTTAGTATCAGCCCTAGGTCATACGTTAGTGATATTATTTATTGATTTTTTGTATTAATTAGATACACCATGAAAATGAAAACGTTTTGTTATTTTTTTCTATCGACGAATTTTCATTCCATTATGTTTCTGATCAGAGAACCCTCGCGTAATGAAAATAGCCATATAAAAATATTGTTTTCACTTCAATATCATTTACTTGGGTAAATTTCAATTCTAAGATATGTTATTATGCTGTATACGCACTCTTAATAAGAATTCCTAGGTGCCATTACAAAGTTTCGCCAACTAATTTAAATAACCTTATTCTATACTTAACAAAATTAACAACCGTCAGGGGTAAAAACGTAGGCCTTAATTAATAGTGAAATCATTTGAAAACATTTGTTTAATATATTTGCACTAAATACGGTGGATATATGTGGTGAGATCTATTAGGTCATCGAGGAACAATCCCTTAGAGTAGTAATACCGAGCAATCCGATTCCGAAACTAGTCAGTGATTTGTCACTGATTTTGAACAGTAAGAACGAATTACTGCATCGTGTGGTATTGACTTGGCCAATCAGAGCGTAGGTGTCTTTGTCTTAGCCAATCAGAGCGCATTGTCGATGGTGGGAAATTGGCGGAATAGATTGCAAGCAAAATCAAACGTCATTACGCTTCTTTGGGTTAATTGTTCGATGTATTAGGTATATAGAATTTGTGAGTTTACCATCCTTGGCCAAAAAATCATATAGAATGAACAAACTGGAGGGAGGAAAGGCGGAAGACTAGTATTGCGGCACACTTTCCTTGAGAAAATTACCACAAAACTTACAACTAGCAACGAATGGCGACTACGGAAGAAAATTGACTATATATACGGTTTTATATATCAATGAGTGTATAATCTATCATCCTAACTAATATTATAAATGCGAGAGTGAGTTTGTTTGTTTGTTACGCCTTCACGCCTCAACTACTCAACGGATCATCATGAAATTTGGCATGCAGATAGCCTATTGGTATGAAGGACATAGGCTACTTTTGAACGCGGGTGAAACTGCAGGGGACATCTAGGTAGTTATGGATAAATTAAAGCTACTATTTCCGTTGCAAAACGGGGTATTTTCGGCAATATATTTGTATATATTTACTTTGTGACGAAGAAAAAAATCTGTCTTTCTGTTGGGGTTTCATCTACCTATTTTAATTCTTACACTAAACAGTAACTTACTACTCTTTGAGCGATACAATACTAGCGTTTTCTTAATTTGGTGAACAGTAAGTACAGATAATAAAATGTTACTAATTGTCAACGAGAAGTGAAAATGAACCTTATTGGCTCTATAAATAAGGTTAAAATATCGCAATGGTCGCAGTGTCTGTATTTTGGCCTGATCTACGATTAGAACAGAAATTTAAAACTTCTCACGTAGAGTCCGAGATTCAATGAATTTCGCAACTAAATCTTAATCTCTCGCCCAAATTGGGCATCCAAAATACAGGGTCGGACAATAATCACGCCCTAAATAAGGTTCGAGAATCGAATTTACTAAAGACTTCTTTTTTTTAGGATCCCGTACCCAATCAGTGCCAACGGGACCCTATTACTAAGCCTCCGCTGTCCGTCCGTCTGTCCGTCAGTGGACTGAATCTCATGAACCGTAATAGGTAGACTGTTGAAGTTTTGTACATTTCTATTACACATTCCAGTACATTCCGCTATAATAGTACATTATGATACATGTGTGCAAATTTGATTATTAACACTCGAGGCGGTATAAAGCGCGTGAGCCGAGAGTATAATAAATCAATGCACACGAGTGTCATACGACATTTTTCAACACACTTGGGAGGAAAAAAACCGACTTCAATTTTGCAATAATTGTCACTTTACGAGCGAGTGTGTTGAAAAAACAATAACAAGTCCGACTCGCATGTAGCCGGTTTATAAATTTTAATATTGTTTGAAAAAGTGGTAACATCCAATTTTTTTTTAAATGTATGGGTGAGCAAATACAACAGCATTTAGCCTATGAGCTTACAATGGAAATTTGGAATACATTATGAAACTGGCATCAGAAAAGTTAAATTTAGAAGACTAACACACCCATGGTTTGGTTATTGGTACAATTTTACTGGGCTATACTGTAACTATATTTTACAAACCATTTTTACAAACAGTGATACTTAATTTATAATTCGTTTTATGGATTAAGTACTTAGTATTTGTACATTTGCTTACATTACAGCACAGCTTAGGCCATAACTAAGGGTATAATATAAACTTACAAAGATGGACCACAATGTATGTAATTCATACCGACTTGTAATCACATAGTCATCGTAAAGTTAACCTTATTACAGAGTTACAAAAGTGTATTTTAGCGTGTGCTCTCAGTCATATTATGTTTCTTACGATACTCTAAAACTGTGTTAAGTACGCGGTTTCTCACACTATCCAGCGCTTTGTACATGTCGGCTGTGAACGGATCGAAGTCTTGGTGCTTTTTTTTGCGTCTGTAGATGCCTTCTTTATTTACCAGCGCACAACTCATGTCAGCCTGGTACAAAATATTAAAATAAAATTAGTTTTCATAAAGATTGTTGACGATTGATGGTAAAATAATTGGACTGTTTTACAAAAAACTGAAACCGTCTTCAAAGTACACTAAAAGTATTCAAATCCTGATTTGTTGACAATGGGACCAAACGGGAAGTGCACCCTTCCAGACAAAAAAAGAATTTTCCAAATCGGTTAATAAATGACGGAGCTATGAGGTAACAAACATAAAAAAAAAAAAAAAAAAAAAAAACATCCGAATTGAGAACCTCCTCCTTTTTTTGAAGTCTTTTAAAAAAGATCTAGCAAGCGTTAAATCAAAACAACGTTATTTGGTACACAATGCCACTGGTGTTAATTGGCAAACATAACTGTGGACAGATTCCTGTTAGATGAAATATATTTAACAAGATGCGAGACATGCTTCCAAATTGATGAAATGATACTGCGATTATCAGAGTGGAGCATTCTTGCAATTTTTACAGTTTATAGGCCTGTGTTTGACCACAATCTCACCATGGTAAGTGATGATGTGGTCAAAGGTGGTAACCACACAAAGCCTAGAAGGAATTTCTTACCTCAGATACAGTATTATTTAGAAAATTCAATATCCCTTCCAGTGTACTCTTGGTATCCCGTACCAGGACCTCATAGAACACAGTGTACACGGGTCCGGGGAACCTCGTCAGCCACATACGGTGGAGGGACTCCCACACAGACAGTTGTGTTGATACATAGCTCGCCCAATCTGTGAAAGTGGATGCACATTGTAAAAATACAATATATTATTTAATATTAACATTGGGTCGTGAGTAAATTGGATGATGGTGTCATATGTTAAAAAAGTATTTTATAAGTCCGTACTTTTTTTTTATTATTTGGTGTACAGAACTGAGTACATAAAATCTTATTCAATAAGGCATACTAATTTTAAAAAAAGGACTTAAATGTACTCCTCTTGACGTAGACACAGCTTGCTTATCAATGCAGGTATAATACTTAAACTAACTGATTACTTACTAATACTTAACTAGGGTAAAAAAAAAAGATTACATAGGTTACTGACTAATAGCAGTCAGAACCTTATTCTACTTACTTAGTGCATATGGCCTGCAATTTTTAGTATTCTCAACAGATTCAATGCAATTCATAAAATCCGAATTATCTGTTATCTCGTTTAATTAATATAAATCGGTTGATTTCCTACCTGACTTCTTATGTTCCTGTGATTTCCTCTTGAAAGCTGACTTAGGTGCAGTTCCTATATGACCTTTATGTAATCTATTAAAATCAGCCTGCAAAGTACATTCAAAATTAATTGTAATCTGAATGCATTTATTAATGAGTAGAGACCAGATTATATGCATTTTCATTTTTACACTACTTCTATATATTTTAGGTAAGCTAGCCCAAAGTAATTCCTGGGGCTCTACCGCGTAACTTTGGTGGTAATCGTAACGAACACCATTAATAAATTTCATCCAATCAGGGCCCACGAATGGCCATCGTCGCGTCGCGTCGTAACGCGTGCGCGTCATTGGTTGAGATAATTAATGGTGTTCGTTACGATTACCACCTAAGTTACGCGGTAGAGCCCTTGGGTAAACTTCACGAAATATTAGAAAACATTCTGTACAACAACCCCGGCTATTTTTTTAGTCAATATTGGTGCCGATTCTGTTGTAAATCGCACTAAACTAATTTTAGTCACATCTCATCTCTTTCTTACGAACATTATTGAAAATGGATAGAACATATTTAAAGCTGTCAAATTAATCTTTGCAGTCTCAGTTTGCGTGTATTTAGGCGTAACCGCGATAGATGGCTTTATTTATTTATGGATTTATATTGAAAACAAGCATTGGACTAATTTGACAGGACTAAATTTCTTACATCGTGCATCGTTTTCTTATGTTCTTTGTTAGAAAGAGACATAGTGAGATTAAAATTAGTTTAGTTGTAAACAACATAATCAGGGCCAGTGTTTATTTACTAATGGGATGGGTATACTTTAGCAAATTTTTAAATAATAACAATTCTAACATAGTCACCCAAATACAAGTACTGCCCAATTACCTCAGTAGATATGGAATGGTAAAAATTATAACTATTCTAACATAGCCAAATTACTAACTGGGCATTATTTATTAATGACGGTTTATAATTTCGGTTGTGGGTGCAGTGATTTCTTTCTTAATAATAAGCGAACAATAAAAAAACACATATTTTACAAATACATAATATTTCACTGATTTTGGCAAATGCAATGTCCAAGGGCGTAGCCAGGATTATATATGAGGGGGGGCAGATGATAGCTCAGTGGTAGTGACGTCGGATACCGAGACGAAGGTCCCGGGTTCGAATCCTACAATGAGCTTGAGCTTTCGATGAAGGAAAACATCGTGAGGAAACCATAGCACGGTGGTAGGGTACTTTGTATTACCCGTCTGGCTGGCTACCACCCTCAAGTTGAAAATCTGTCGCCAAGCACCTATCCGTGTGTTCCGTCACCTGCACTTGAGAGCCAGTTCCTTCTAGGCTTTGTGTGCTTACCACCTTCGACCACATCATCACTTACCATAGTGAGATTGTGGTCAAACACAGGCCTATACACAGTAAAAAAAAAAAAAAAAAAAAAAAAAAAAAAAAAAAAAAAAAAAAAAAAAAAAAAAGAAAATCCTATATTATCATCCTTATATTAGAGATCATATCCCGTATTGTTGGATTTCACAAGCCAGCCTTCTGGCCTGTTAGTTTCTTAGGTCTTATTAGAAGCGCCGTGAGCTATGAAGCTCGTCAGAATTACAGTTGACCAGCGAACAACCGCTCTTCTAAGGGGAGCAGCTGCCCATCCCTGCCCGTACCTCACTACGCCCATGGTAATTTCTAAGGAAAAGCTATATTTCATTTCACATCTGATTTTGGTGTCCCACAGGACATGATGCTATTGGTGTTGCCATTACTTATTTTGTTTATATGCATTGAATTAGAATTACTGCCTCATTTTCAAATGAACAAAAGTAAGAAAAAAAAAACCATCTCCATCAAAATCTTAAGCCATGCCGAGGCCCTTGGGCACACATGAATTTGGGGCCCTGTTGGAAAGTGAAAAAGTGAATAATAAAAAATATTTCACAGCTGTTTTTATATTTTAAACTTTATTAAATTTTATTTTTTGATCAACATTTTAATTAGAATATTGAAGGTATTATATCTACTGAAAAAAGATAAAGCATTTTGTAGTGTCAAATCCTGGGCCCGGGCGCACTTATTTTATTTTTAAATTATGTACATATATTAATTTAAAATATGATGAAATGGTTAAATCAAAAAATGCAAGAAAAAAATAAACATATTTACCATTAAATCATGAAATGCATAAGATGGCAAATGTTTGCTCCATCATTACATATTTTTTGTTACGTGTTAAATGGAAGCACAACTTAATTTGTTAAAAAAGTGACTGCATTTGTTCAGCTGCATAGTGAAACTGAAAATTTAGATGTAACATAAAAAGCTATTAAAAAAAATCATAAAATTATACACAACAGGCAATAGTTTTTTACATTTTTCTTACCAATATTGCATCTCTAGGGTTCCGAATTAATAATATAGCAGATTTGAACTTGTCTGGTTCAAGTGGGGGTGCTTCGTGGGTCTTCACAACGAGGACTGAACCATCTGTTACATTCTCCGCTGGAAAACCATGAACTCTTAGACCAAAGTCCATGTAGATTGAACCTGTGACTATACCTGTAATTTGAGTTTTTGTTAGTGTACTGTATATTACTAGCTGCCTGGCACCACTTCATTCGGGTGGTGTCCTACTAATCTATACCCTAACCTACCCTACCTTACCCTACCCTACCTAACCTACCCTACCCTCGCAACTTTTTTAATTTTTTCATTCATAAGAACATTCTCCTGACAATAACAAACAACAAAAAAATAATTCGCGAAATCTGTCCAGCCGTTCACGCGCGTGATGGCATGACCAAAGGGAAATGCTTAGAGTTTGTATTTTTGAATGCACTAATCTCGGGAACTAGGTACCAGTCCAATTAGAAAAACATTTTTGTGGTAGATAATTCAAATAGTAAGGGAAGAGCATTTTTTCAATGTTTTTTGTTCAAGCTCTACAAATACAAATACAAAGCCATTTATTGCTGCATAAAAGTAACATTTTTTTTAACATGACATCATATATATTTAAGCGGCCTGAGTATGGGCAAAGGCCTCCCCCAACTCCTCCCAGTCATTCCTGTTACTAGCTTTCCTTCCCCATGTCACTCCCGACTCCTGTACTATATCATCTATCCACCTTCTATTCAGTCTTCCTCTTTTTCTTTTTGTTTCTTTCAGGTACCATTCAGTAGCTTTCTTATTCCAACGATTATCAGTTGTTCTCATATGGTGTCCTGCCCAATTCCATGTATGTATTAGTTACAATCCTTCAGTTTTGTTATATCTCTTATTACTATGTTCCTAATTCTATCTATTTTTCGGATCTGTAACATGCTTCTTTCAATAGCTGTTTGTGACACTTATTTTATTTTGTAAAAGGTTTTCTTGAAGGGCAGAAGGAGAGCAGCAAAACGGCAGTATAATACTTAACATATTTCGATATTCTTTATTTGTTGATCATATTTGAAATCAAGCTCTACAATAACTTACCAAAGTAAGTGATGATATGGCCTGTGATCGGGCTATCCACAAAGCCGAGAAGGTTACTCACTATATATAGACAATTGATAGCTAGCCAGGTGAGTCCTAAGTACTCCACCCTGGTGCACCAAAGCCTTGACACAGTCCACTTCTTATGGCTTAGTTCTGTATTACAGTAAGCAGTATGAAACCGGACATCATGAAAGGTCATATTTTGGTAGTTACCTGTAACTTGTTGCAAGAGATATCTCAACCAAGTATTCCCGCTGCCAGGGTAGGACACCAGAGCCACCACGTTGGGCGACGGAGGCGAACGCCACCGCAATTCACTACACCAGTTCACACTAGGTACTTGCCGGAACGCAAAATGATTCATATAATTATGCCCATACAGTGTTGTCTTCGCTCCATGTAGAGGACTCAACATAAACAATATTATTGAGAAATATAAGAAAATCACCGCCGCGGCGAGCAAGAATATCGACTTCCGAGACATTGTATAAATAATTTAATATTTCTAATTAAATAAAATAAATATTTGATTCATAAAATTACATTACTGTTTTATTATACACCTTTATGGAGTTTCATACAAATATTGATATCATTTTACGTTTACAGAAACATTACTGTTCAGTTCGATACACTTAAACTTAAAAAGTAGAAACTGCTCGCTCAAATTACGCTAAAACAAAATATTATTACAACAACGAGAATTTAACGACTTAGGCTACATTCCGAATTAATGATATAATCGCTGTAATCGATTTGAGCGTGCTTAAACCCGTACCGAATTGAGTAATGACAGGTTGTCCCGTGAAACGTCATAGATGACGTCATGATATCCGCCATATTGCGCTCACACCGACCATGCCCTAGGCTGCGTTCAGTAACTACACACCGGGCGACCGGTGCTATCGTCGGACGTCGTCCGACGATCACACCACATACTATTGAACTGTTACTGAACGGTACGATGATCGTCGGGCGATCACACGGCGTTGTTACTGAACGCAGCCCTAAACTGATATCACCGTGAGCGCTGTCAAAAGTGACGGTTAATTATTGTGTTTTCGGCAGAAATTCTAATAAGATTCTTGGTTTTCTATTTGGTAAAGATACTTTTTATGATTTTATGAGAGAAAAATAATAAAGAAAGCGAATATTCCTTTTTGCGATTCAAATAAAAAAAGATCTAAGGAGTCCTAGCGCATTGTGAAATCAGATTTTAATTAAATTCTCAAATGTTCTGTTTTGAATACTGTGAGCGCGATAACGGGCGTTCCGAATTGTTAACAGTTCTTAGCTGTCAATATCGTGATATCTAACTCGGTACGCAAATTATTGCTGTGAGCACTGTGAGCGATATTATTTAATTCGGAATATAGCCTTATTTTCGATCTTTCATAATCATTTGATTGATTGAGCCCAGTGTTGCCAACAAGGTTTCTTCAAAATATGCTAAGCTAGTGTAAAAAAAATGCTAAAAATATGCTAAACCCTGCAAAATATGCCAAAAAATATGCTATGTTATTTCAGTGAAAAATTAAGTGTAAATTTAATTTCAAATGCTTAGTAATAACTAGGTAACTTGGCGTCGCAAGTATACATAGTCATGTACTAAAAGAACCTAGAATGACATTTGCATGAAACGATCACTGTAGCTCGAATATAAGTCATTAGTAACACGGTGGTCTTGCTTTTCAGGGAAGAAAATGGCTATATTTTTGACATATTGTTTTACCTGACTACAAAGGACAGTGCTGCCAACTCACTCAACTACTTCAAGATATGCTAGGATAGTGTACAAATAATCCAGAAATATGATAAATTTATTTTCAAAATGTTTACATAACTTTGAGTTATTATTCATTAGTAAATAAAATGTTGATATCTTCATTTTCATCAACAGCAGCTGATGAGGAAGGCAGAGGGCCAGAGTCGTAACTTTCTTTGGTACCTATTCAGCTTAGTACAGAGAATACTAGTAGTATACTATATAGCATTTTGTCTATGGTACAAGAAAATACTAGGTGAATCCCATAGTATGTACAGAGAATACTCACCTAAAATAAGGGTTGCCCGTCCACAATGCTAGTGAAGTAGGAATATTGATGGAATTATCGATACCTATCGACTTTTGTTTAAGGGAAGATTGTGATTCACATTCTTTTTACGGTTCATAATAATGTGCCGAATAATTATGCTATATGCTAAAAGTTGAAAAAATATGCTAAACAAGAAGAAAATATGCCAAATTTAGCATAATTTATGCTAAATTTGGCATATTTCAGTACTCATAAATTTGCAATCAGTCAAGTCTAATGGACGAATGCAAAAATAGACCACTCTATATTTATGAGCAGTAGCAAAAGCAAAACAATAACTGTCTCCTTCATACTCTCTGATATAGGCTCTGATGTTTATCAACTTGATAAACATCAGAGCCTTTGACTCTTTGAATGTCAGAGCGTTTTACAGCCATCGTTATAGCGTAGCGTTATATTCTCTTTGATAGATAGTTGTACGGTTGTGATTATTCTGAGGCACTGAACGCGTATGTATGTTAACCAAACGCTCTAACCGAGCCTCTGAACGGGAAAGAGCGTAGGCACTGAACGCAGCCCTGCAAACTCCCAATTTTTGTTTTTAGCCCTAGTGCTCAAGTAAGAGGTAGAAGTTTTAAGAGAGGTAGAGCATAGCGTTTATTCGCTCAAAGAGCAGCTCGACTGGGGAAGTACCTCCACCTTACAGAATACCGCAGCCAAATACTATAAGTTGTGTAAAGTTGTGTTCCTGCGCGTGAGTAAGGTTGCCAGAGCTCATAGGGGAGGGGGGATAGTAAAACTGTGCTAATAGTATTCTATCATTATTCATTCTATGCTGTAAATCCACAGACAGAGAAGATCCGAGGTCATTTGGAAAGCAAAGCCAAACTGGCTTCAAAAAAGTTGGGTGTGCTTAATAAGGCTAAGTGGTACTTCACGACACGCCAGCGGCTACAGCTTTATAAAGCTCATGTTAGGCCGCATATGGAGTACTGCTCGCACCTCTGGGCAGGCGCACCCGCTTATCAGCTTAATCCACTTTCCTCGGTGCAAAGGCGGGCCACTCGTATCGTTGACGATCCCATACTCACTGGCGGTTTAGAACCTCTTAGCCTTCGGAGAGATACAGGCTCTCTCTGTGTATTCTACCGCCTGTATAATGGGGAGTGTTCTCGTGAACTTTTTGATCTGGTGCCACCATCACCTTTCTACCATCGCACTGCTCGCCGGAGATGTGGAGTTCATCCTCACATCCTCGAGCCGCCTCGGTCGTCCACACAACGTTTTGGTCGGACGTTCTTACTGCGGACCATTAGGTTGTGGAATGAGCTCCCCATTACGGTTTTCCCTCAGCGCTACGATATGGGGTTCTTCAAAAAAGGCGTAAAAAGAGCTCTACAAGGTCGACAACACATTGGCAATCCCCCTGGTATTGCAAATGTCCATAGGCGGCGGTGACCACTTACCATCAGGTGGCCCGTCTGCCTGCTTGTCAACCTGTTGACATAAAAAAAAAAAAGATAACTATAGGTGACACTTGTAAAAAGCTTGTAAATTATGCCTTATATACCTACCTACTTATTATCTCAGCTTATTATTTCCTGTAATTGACCTGTTCTCATGTTCAGCCAATGAATTTAGAAATTCAGTTTTGAGTATAGCATGTAGATAATATTTTAAATTGTTTTTTGTGTCTTATTATTAACAAACACTATCGTATTAGGTAGACCTGTAATGATAGCTGTAATTTGTGTGTAAAATAAATAAATAAATTTCGTATTCCCATCATAAGGGCGCTAGCGACTATATTTCTGGACTCTTTAAATTCTTTGAGAAAAAGAAAAACATTGTAGAGTTCATTTAAGTATTCTGCTTCATTAGGATTTTTACTTATTAATAATATTGATGTAACAGTAGTAGGTACATACTACATCCCTTATTCTGTAATCTGTGACTACATCAATCAATGCATGCAGCTTTTTTTCTTTTTAGCGTTATATTCTCTTTGTTTTTTACCCTACTGACCCGGAAGGAGGGTTATGTTTTTCGAGTGTATGTATGTCTATTTCTTTGGCGTGCCAAAGAAATAGACATACATACAGAGCGTGCTCTGCAGCCTAAACGGCTTGATGGATTTAAGCACATGCGGTTTCGTTAGATTCCTCTTAACTGTGGGAGTTTCATAGAGTAGGTATATTAATTTTAAATGGCGTCTACGAATCAAAAAGAGGGGGGTATTTAAAAAAAACGTTATTATAACAATATGGGTATCAAATGAAAGCTTGTGAAAAGCCCATTCCATATATGTATATATTGTAATACTTTTATGCTACCATTTTGTCGTAAACTGCAAAAAAACACGTTTAACGCAAGGACGGTAGGTACTGAACTGAGACTACTGAGCGGTCACCGTACGTAACTCACAGAGTTCTGATGGTAAGTAGCCTTACTTTACCCTACCGCTCATAATACTTAAATGAAACTAAAAAGTCTGAAATAAATTAAATTATATTAAAAGAAACAAAAAACCCGACTGCGTAAAACAAAAAATAACTGAAAAGAGAAAAACAAGCTCTTAAATCTAATTGAATATAACTTGAATTTTATAAGGTATTAGTACCATAGTAGTAGTTTGAGAGAGGTAGAGCATAGCGTTTATTCGCTCAAAGAGCAGCTCGACTGGGGAAGTGCCTCCACCTTACAGAATACCGCAGCCAAATAACTTTATGTTATGTAAAGTTGTGTTCCTGCGCGTGAGTAAGGTCGCCAGAGCTCATAGGGGAGGGGGGAAAGGTCGGTAACGCGTGAGCGATGCTTCTTGTGTTGCAAGCGTCCATATGGCTACGGTAACCGCTTACCATCAGGTGGGCCGTACGCTTGTTTACCAAGTTGTATATAAAAAAAACAATAGTTTTCGCAGCGCACGCGATGTAAAGAATATTTTAGGCAATTTTTTTACACCTTGGGTGACATTATTGGAGTTTTAGTAAGGATCCCTAATTTTTTGAAAATATAATATAGCCTATTTCACCGGGGGATAGTGTAGCTTCACAACAGTCCTAAATCTTTCCTCTTTATAATATTACTAGCTGCCCGGCGCGACTTCGTTCGCGTGGTGCTACCCTACCCTATCTAAACAATCCAGGGCGTCACCCAAACGAACTCCTGAATGGCTGGACCGATTTTTTCAATTCAAATTGGTCCAGTCGTTTAGGAGGAATTCAGTGACATACACACATGCAGTAGAATTTTATTTATAAAGATTATTATTAGTATAGACAAGTATCATAAAGAAAATTTGTAAATAATAATGTCAATAATTTTGTTCACTGATAATACAATTATTGTGAGATATTTGAATATCGTAGTTTCCTTAAAATAGTATGACAGTTTTCTATATTGCCCGTACAAATTTCCAGATACATTTGAAGCGGTAAAACCCGGGGTGAATTAATTTGTAGGAGAATCTTCCTGGCAGTAACTAGATCGCCCCTCAATATATGACATACTGCTGCTTTAGCCCATACTGACACAGCAATCATGTCTCGCATTTGATACGGCAGTACTGACACAAGATCATGGATCATTGGAGGATGTAAATGCTCCACTGCATCTGTTATTCTATCAAGGTTAATAAGAGCTTCTGCAGCATAAATGTGAGCCCAGGCTTTGTGACTGCTCGATGCATCTGTCTGACTAAGCAAATCATTGGCACTCATAAGAGCTGATAGTGGGTCCTGCAAATGTAGAAGTACATAGCTCTGGAGCACAAATGTTGAGTTCTTCAGCTCACACCTCTGTTTCCAATTAATTGGAGGACCTGGTGGTGCTTGAATCAAAGGAGCCGTAACATCTGCAGGTATTTCTTGATTTGGAAGGAGAGTCACAGCATTCCTCAAGCAAAGAGCTGCAAACTCCAAAGAGAGGGATGGTATTGCAAAGGATTCTCCAGATGTTGAATATTTCTCCTTATTTTCTTTTGCCAATAATATTCTAGTATGAGGGCCATTACCTAATTTCTTAACAGTATATTGCTGTGCTTCATCACTGCAACACTTCTTCACACAGCACTCTGCTAGATGTAACCAAATACGTGCATTGTTGGGATAGTGGCGAGCAGCTTCAACAAGACACTCAAATGCACCCTCAGAGTTATTTGCTCCAAGCAAAGCTAAGCCCAGATTGTACACATAAAGTGACCTATCTCTACAAGCTATTAATTTCTCGCTATCTTCACTTTCCATAGCCTTGAAATGTTCTTTGACTGCATGTTGGAAATATTTGGATGCCAAAAATGGTTTCTTTATAGACAAATATATTACACCAAGATTGTTGTTAATAGCTGCCCATATATCTTCACCTTGTGTTTGTAAATCATAATTATATTTTAAGGTTTTGTATTGACCTAATGTATTTGCCGCTTCCTTGACATCTCCATCGAGATATTGTTGTTGTGCTATAATAAATACATTTTCAATTGAATCTGGTTTCAGGTTTAGTTTTATCTTCTGACCTAATAATAGCTGTGCTCTACTAATTAGCCTCTCATATAACTCACTCACTTCACTGTTAGATTTCAATGTTTCTCCATGATTCTTTGCAACATCTAATGTCTTGTTGTAGGTTCGTCTGCACAGAGTGGCTTCCAACAAAAGTAGGACTGCTTGTTGATAAAGTTTAGGATCTTTAATGCTTTTATTGTTCAATAATTTCTCCAAAAGTACTGTGCATTGATAATAATATCGAGAATGATACAGTATTACAGCATAATTATAAAGCAGAAAGGGAAAACTTAGATCTTTTACATCTATCTCAGGGAATGTTACCCCGGCAAATTGGACAATTGCTTTTTTAAATTTATCCACATTTTTCAGGTCACTGGTCATAAATTCAACCACTGCTTTGTTATGTTGCACTCGCTTATTATTGCTTCCAACTAAAATTTCCAATTCGTTTAGGTGTTGCAGTGCTGATGTATAATCTTTTTTTAGATAGCATTGATGCGCCAAAATGACTGGTTCGTCGCGCTCTTTATTGTTTGCCATAACACCGTCTTCAAATGTAATTATATTATATTCAAATAATACCACAGTGATTCCAAATTACTTAACTTTCTCGCACAAAAAAGTATTTTTATTGAATGAAGTGCAATATCAGGATCAGAAATTGACATTGACATTAATTTCAGTATTGCCAGCCCCTACAGAATGTTCCCCCACAAGAGCCTCCTAAAAATATGTGGCTAAGTATTTCATTTAGTTTGTTTATGTATACAAATATTTATTAAATTGATGTAGTGGATATATAAACAACAATTAGGAAATATTTTTAGGTATTTGTCTAAAACGGCATTGTCATCGTAGTCAGTAACCTTTGTTTTTTTTAAATCGTACATCCTGTTCCTGAATGCTTTTAACGATACGAACCATTCAGTAATAGATCAGTCTCCAAGATTTGATATATTATGTTGATACTTTTTGTAAAGAACTAACCCATACAAAAATAAAAAAAACAGGCCAAGTGCGAGTCGGACTCGCACACGGAGGGTTCCGTACACTATTAACTAACTAATATTTACAATGAAAAAAAAAATCCAAAAAAAGTCGTTTCTTGTAATTAAATAAAATTAAAAATTGAAGGGGCGCCCTTAAATTTATAGCGGCAATAGAAATACACATTCTCTGAAAATTTGAGCTGTTTACCTATGCCTATTACCATTCATGAGATACAGCTCACTGAGAGACAGACGGACGGATTGACGGACGTCAAAGTCAAAGCCATTTATTCAATTTAGGCCCCAGAAGGGCACTTATGAAGGTCACACAGTCACCCGTCGGGTACGGAACCCTAAAAATAAGACTACTGAATTAAATTGAATGAATAAGCGGCGTGGAATGAACCCGTTAGCCGTACCGTTTATTAGTTCTAGGCTGCTTTTTGAAAATATATCAACAGGTCCAACTTATTACTACTACTTATTTTGCGGCGGCCCAGTTGGCGCGGTTCGTTAAAATTCCACCTATAGCGTCGCAGGTCGTGGGTTCGATTCCCACACAGGATCAGTTAGCCGTGTGTGAGGAATGTCCCAAGATATTTATTTATTTTAACTTCCCCTTAAAGTACTCTTTCAATACTTCTTCCCCCTTAAGGGAAAGCCCCCAAGTTGGAACCACTTTAAAATTAATGACATACGGAGTCCAAAGACTATGTTATATACTAAATGAAAAATATTTATTGACATATTAGCGATGGGCTATGGATCCCCCTGGATCTGCTACTGGTTGAAAATCATGTTTTCCCATGCATTTCCAGCAATTTGCCACAATATTGAGAGATTTACCATGTTTAGACCATGTTATGTTAAGATCATACACTTATTACACACAATTATTCTCTGTATTTTATTCAAAACTAGCTGCCTCACATGGTTTCACACGCGATAAAAAGTAGCCTATAATACTTGGGGATAATGTAGCTTCCTATTAGTGAAAGAATTTTTAGAATCCAAATGGTAAATCCAGATATTAGCCCGTTTAAACAAACAAACAAAATCTCTTCCGGTTTATTTATATTATCCCTATTATACAACAACAACAATTGACAACAAGAATAGTAATCATAAATTTTATTAAATAACTTTAACAAGATTTCTTATTTATAAGCAAACAGACAAACACACAAGTGATCCTATGAGTGTTCAGTTTTTTCATTCTGACATATGGATCCCTAAAAATAGTTTGTACTAGATATTTTTAATCCTCTGTCTACCTTTTTTGTTTTCTTTTGACTCAGAAATGAAATCAGGGGGCTTTTAATACCTAACTTCTACATATCATAATTCAGAATTATAGTTAATTTAATATTTGGTTAAATTAAATAGTAAATAATTTATATTTATTAACAAACTTAGTACCTGAGGTGAGTTTTGGTAAATAAATACATGATATAAACTGTCCTGTATCTTAAAATTTTCCATATGGATGGAAAAGTTGTAATAATAATATATTTTTGGCACTATATTTTGTTAATAGTGCCTTTATAAATCTGGGTGAAGATGTCCTTTAAGTTTCTTAGTAGAACGTTCAGCCGGCCGCACACATAAATTCTTACCGAATAATGTTATCTTTAAATTCTTCAAATACATTTCAAATACACACTCTCTTTTAGGTATTGTTGTAACAATATTGTCTTTTGACACGATTTTAAAGGTGTTTCGAGTATCCATGATACAAATTCCTATTTTGTCAACATAACTTGGACATTTCGACCGAACAACTTTTAGTACACTTCCATGGAAATCTGCCCTGTATAATGTCTGTGTGAATGTTTCCCAACCTTTGCTAGTAGAGTCAGGAACTGGCCTTTCTAATTCTAGAACTTGACTTATATAGTCAATCCAAATCCGATTTAATGGAAGTATGTCATCATATCGTACGCTCTTCCTAGGTATTGTATAATAACCTAAAGCATTCTTCTCTTTCCGTGATAAACTGCGTGTTTTCTTATTCTTCCTCTTCCTTTTTTGCTGTTTACTCTTTGTCTTAGCGAGGACGAAGTCTTTCTTCAATTCGTTCTCAATATTGTCAATATCTGACTTGGGCACATTCGATTTTAGGAAGGAAACTATAGTTTCCGAGCCTTTTTTACTAAAATTATCATCTGCCATGCTCAAAACAACTTATCTCAGTAGCTTCCGTTTCCAATAAATAAAATAAATCCTTCAACTTTTGTAGATTTATTTATTTTGCACATGGCACATTCCTTGATTTTGCACTATTAAAAACATATGTCATTTAGAACTTACTAATCTGTGCATGTAATTTTTTTAAGTCATAATGTTAGGAGGTATCTTCATTCTACGATTAAAGGTGTTAATGGGACTTTTTGGCGGGAACTTGCAGAGTGACGTAGCATTTTCATTTTTATATTCATTAATTTGTGTATTTTGAGTTTTATTGTGTATTTTTGGTGGTATTTTACCCAATAAAGATCATCTATGTGCACCAGTGAAGTGAAATGAAATGAATTATGTGTATCGTGTCTTTTCAAGTTGTCTCAAAGTGTCCGTGAAGAGTTTTAGTACAATGACCACCATTGTAGTAAAACATGACTTTTATGGACGGTGACTGACTGAGGACTATAATGTGAATTGTGAAGTGATTTATTGTGACTGGGAACTATAATATAACTCGACACTGGCAGAAATGAGCCCTAATTTGGGCTTGGTTGCCAAAATTAAAAATAAGAAGAAGAAAGGTGTTAATAAAGCTAGCAGTTGACTTTTTGGCGGGAACTTGCAGAGTGACGTAGCATTTTCATTTTTAATTTCATAAATTTGTGTATTTTGAGTTTTATTGTGTATTTTTGGTGGTATTTTACCCAATAAAGATCATCCATGTGCATCAGTGAAGTGAAATGAATTATGTGTATCGTGACTTTTCAAGTTGTCTCAAAATGTCCGTGAAGAGTTTTAACAATGACCACCATTGTAGTAAAACATGACTTTTATGGACGGTGACTGACTGAGGACTATAATGTGAAGTGATTTATTGTGACTGGAAACTATAATATAACTCGACACTGGCAGAAATGAGCCCTAATTTGGGCTTGGTTGCCAAAATTAAAAATAAGAAGAAGAAGAAGCTAGCAGTTGGCAACACTGCCTTCAGTCTTTCTTAGAGGTGTGTAACTCATCAAAAATACGCGAGCTGCATAACAGCTCACGGCTCAGGAGTGTGAGCCGGTTCAATGACTCAGCTCGCAGATCAGCTCAATTTATACCTATAGTCCACGATAAGCGCGCACGCTCACTGCGTATCGCGCGTACAATCGAGCTGACTGAGCTGCCGCGATTCGTTCGACTCCGCCGAGCGACTCTTATCATACTTTAGTGTTGGAATTATTTGTTTTTTATTATATTATCTAGTAATGTCACATATTTATTTATTGAATTAAATTATTATTTAAATGTTTTAGAACGAAATAATAATTCGTAGATTAGAATCACAAGATTAATCTATGGAGGGAGTCGTAGATACAATAGGAGTTGGATTGAGCCGTGAGCTAGTCATTTTATTGTTGAGCTGTAGCTCAACGGCTCAAACCCTAGTGATCTGAATCATTGAGCTGGTTCAGAGCTGAGTTACACACCTCTAGTCTTTCTGTCATGCTATCTATTTGAATTTGAATTGAATACGTAGCGTTATATTCTCTTTGTTGAATAGTGCTTATTGAGTGAGCGTAGCGTTATATTCTCTTTGATTGAGTGCTTATGGCTACAGTCGCAAGATTTTGTTATTAGATTTTGATACCTTTCAGCAGTAGTTAAATACAAAAGTTGAGATTAAAACTCTCATAAATCTTTACTGTATTTACGTTTAATTATAGCATATTCTCTATTTCTTTGTGTAGTGATACAAATTTTTTTTTCATCCACTTCGAATCTAGTTCGTATAAACATTGTCAGGACAACTAATAACAATATGATTTCAAAAATACCAAAAATCAAATTGGCTAGTGGTTATGAAGTGCCCGTGGTCGGTCTGGGAACTTACGCTGTAAGTAATGTTTTATTAACATCTTCAAACCTGAATTTCTACAATCTTCAAGGATAGGTTACTTGAAGGTTAAGTTAAAGAACAATTTAAGAAATATTTAAAACTATAAGCAGAAATACTTTTTGTGAAACAATTGAGTTGAAAGATCTGTAAGCTAATTAGAAAGTTGAATATGGAACACAGAATTAAAAAAAATCTTTTCAAGTAATTTGTTTTTTTTATAGAGGGAAGCAAACTCTGGTCAGTTTTCACTAGCTGTAGCAACTGCTATAGATGCTGGATACAGACACATAGACACCGCTTCATGTTATAAAAATGAAGAAGAAGTTGGTCAGGCAATAAATAATAAAATCAAGGAGGGTGTGGTAACTAGGGAAGAGCTTTTTATCACTACAAAGGTATTTATTAACAATGTATTAGTAATGAAATATATATCTATATAAACTAAATATTATTTGCAAGTATATGACATCCACAGTACAAACTCTGTTTAAATATAGGATAATATGGCAAGTTTTATGAATATCTTCAGCTCTGGAATGATCGTCATGCTGAAGCTGATGTGGTGCCTTCTCTGAAAGAATCATTGGCTCGACTCAATTTGGACTATGTTGATTTGTACCTTGTGCACTGGCCAATATCCACTAATGTGAGTATTTAAAATAATAATAGGTATGTTTATATGCCTGAATAAAATTCAAAATTGCAGGTTTAATTAAAAAATATTATTTGTAATAATTAATAATAAATGTATTTAATCATTTAACTCATAAAATGGCGTGGCTCTTCATGGCAGGTCCATCATCACATATTCAAATTATCAATCTGTGGCTATTTTGACATCCACCCAAAAGAGCCAATGTATTTTAGTCAGATTGACTGACAAAATATTTAAAAAAAATAACCTTCTAAGTCTAAGCATTTATGTGCATTTAAGACAGTTTAAGCTACTGAAGTTACCAATTGAGAAGAACAGGCAAGAAACTCTGCAAGGTTAAACTTTTAAAATATTTTTTTTGGGCAATCTGTCTATGACTTCCAATCCATTGGTAACTTCAGTAACGCCCTTAATAAGTGCCCTACTAGGGCCTTATATGGATAAATGGCTCTGACTTTGACCCCGTCTTAAATCCCTCATCTTTGAACTAGTGAGCAATTAAATCATATATTTGAATCTGTTATGACACCCTCGCAAGACAGTGGCCCTGATTCTGTTGTTTACAACTAAACTAATTTTAATCTCACTATGTCTCTTTCTAACAAAGAATACAAGAAAAGGATGTAAGAAATTTAGTCCTGTCAAATTAGTCCAATGCTTGTTTTCAATATAAGTTTAGTCGCCATCTATCGCGTTTACGCCTAAATACGCGCAAAATAAGACGGCAAAGACTAATTTGACAACTTTAAATATGTTCTATCCTTTTTCAATAATGTTTGTAAGAAAGAGATGAGATGTGACTCAAATTAGTTTAGTGCGATTTACAACAGAATCGGCACCAATGGCATACAAAAATATGTTTTAATTATTTTTTAACTTTAGGATAAAAATGAAGATGCGTCAATAGACTACTTGGAAACCTGGAAAGGAATGGAGGAAGCTTTGAGGCTCGGTTTGACCAAATCAATTGGGGTGTCCAACTTCAATGAGGAACAGTTGGAGAGGTTGCTTCAGAACTGTCAAGTTAAACCAGATGTTAATCAATTTGAGGTGAGTATATCTTTGTTTGTTCAGTATGCAAAACTAATTTTGTATTTCATAATTATATTGAGAAATACCAGAAATTTTGGTTGAAAGTGACATACAAAATTAACAGGTTGATATTCTTAAATGTCATTTACCTAAATAAAAAAGTTATTCAGATACCTTTGAATGCCATTTTTCTATTAGTTTAAAGACCTATCTAATGATACTCCACACACATATATGCACTGGTTCTTTTTAAATCCCTAAGTTACATGTAGTATGGACACAGATTAAAGTCGTTACAGATACCTCTCTTTCTTCAGCGATGTACGCTATTTTGAGGTCAATTGCCGTTGCTTGAGTAATATGCTATTATTATGAATAAAACAAACTAACGAAACGTAAAAGTAGGTTAAAATTTTATAAAAGTAAATTGTGCCATACATAATTGCGTACAAGTTGGCTGGCTACGGCGCAGCGGCGGCCATGTTACTTGTAATGCGGGCAGTCCACCAAGCGGTTAGGCACTTACGAGCGGCCTTGAGTGAGTGAAGTAGCCCTGGTATGGAGTACCAAAACAAATTTAGATTTTTTCGTAAAATCACTACTTGTATAGCGGCTCATACAAGACACCTTCCTTCCTCGTGCCAATAGTCTCCGAGTAAAACGCGTGTGACATGAAGAATTTATAAGGGTTCCATTTTTGCCGTTTGGCTACGGAACACAATTATACAAAAATCCTAATATTTCAGATAAACCCAACACTCATTCAACACAAGTTGGTTGACTATTGCAAACAGCGGGCCGTGATCCCGGTGGCGTATACGCCCCTCGGCCTCATCTCGGAAGCCAGGCCTGAGTTCAAAGGCAAGGATGTGATCAAGACTGATCCCAAATTAGGACAACTAGCCGAGAAGTACGGGAAAACGAGGGCGCAAGTAGCTTTGAGATATTTGGTAAGATGATTTAAATAACAGCATGAAGAGACCTGGGGGCCTAAAAATCGCAGACTTATGTCATTGAAATAAGTTTTAAAATAAAATAAAAAATTTCAGATCCAGCGAGGTATTCCTGTTCTACCTAAATCGTTCACGAAGTCTCGAATTGAAGAAAACTTAAACTTATTTGATTTTGAGTTGAGCGAGACAGATATGGCGATAGTCGAAAGCTTCAACATCAACCACAGATGTGTCCCTGCATCATCATTCAAGGAATTCAAAAATTTTCCTTTTAATCTTGAAAATGTAAATTAAAACTTACATTCAAGTGTTAATATTTTATAGAATTACGTTATTGTTATAAATAAAAGAAGTTTATGAATCGGCAATTTTTTTATTGAAACTCAACTGATATAATATGAGAACGTACACCAAATATTGATGTTAGCATTTTTTACTCAAGGACACATTCCTTTATTTTTGAGTGTTATAAAACGTGTAATCACATTTTTTTTTAAATCTGCTGCGCTAAGTAGGTAGGTTAGGTACCTACTGGGTACTCGAGGTTTAGTTTGTGCCTTGTCTGTCAGTCAGTCAGCATTAGTTTTATTAACTAGAAATAATCAGGGGGGCTAAAAAGGCCGCTTTCGTCAGATCCTACGTTGATCCAATATTTTTTGGTAAAATAGTCACTCATTATAAAAAAAAAACAATAAAAGATTTGGAATTGATGAATTGCATAAGATTTGCTGTATTGCATTAGCAATATTAATAATAAATCTTTATTATCAGCTTGTGGCCCATAGATTACCATATAAACTAACATAAATATTATAATAAAACAAAATATAATATTGCTCGACTTCCTTTGAAGCACTGGGGCACTCCCAATCACAGACATGAATATGGCTCCCAATATACAATACTAAACTATACTAAAAAAAATACGTAAAGTAGTCTAATAATATAGTATTTTTCCTCGCAAGTGTGTTGAAAAACGACGTATGACACGCGTGTGCATTGATTATTACACTCTCGGCTCCCTTATCTCTTAATACCGCCTCGTGTGCAATGACGAACTTTGCACACATGTATCATACATAATGTACACACGGCTACCGATCAAGCTATTAGCTATAGTAAGTACTTATACTAAGCAATTCTAGTATAAAATGACCTCCCATTGTACGGAAATCCTATACAATGCGAGATCAGCTTATACTGGAAATGTATAGATTGATCTGTAGCCGTGTGTACTATTATCAGTAATGTCGGTTATCGAAAGGAACTAGGGAGCCCCCATTGATCGCGGGGCTTTCCCAGTGCCCGCTAGAAAAGAGGAACCTGCATCAGATTGCAATGGAATTTTGTTGAGATGCTAGGGAAGGCATAGAACAAAAAGAGGCGTTGAAAAGCATGGCTATTAGGTATTACGATTGGTTATCGAGGATAGTATTAAAATAAAGTATCGCAAATAATTGTGTCACTATTTATTCATTTGAAAACACATAAATTAAAACATAACATGTTAACGTTATAATATTTAAAAATAAATATAAAATAAACGATAGAGATATTCGATGTCGGAAATGTCAGCTTGGAATGTCTGTTTAAGATCCCTCAAAAATATTAATGGGGTACAATTCTATAAAACATCTAACTTGATTTGTGTCTAGAATATGGTGGCAACATACACTATACATGTTACCAGGTTTTAGAAACAAATCATATTTTTAAGAGACCTTAAAAAGGATAAAAAAATGAGGAGTACAAAAATGCTCAATATAAAGGTATAATGCATAGATTTAAATACAACACAATATATTCATAAACAAAGATGAACAGTGTATTTTAGATCCACAATACTGTTCTCTGGAAACCGTTAAAAATAATTCATTAACAGACAGTAAAATGCATGTTTTATTGGAAGAACATAAATTTGTGGGGGACTAAAAAGGCCACTGGAGTACATATGATGTGCTGTAAATTCGGGAAATGATTGCCATTCACCATTATTACTCGAATGGCCTTTTTAGGGCCTTCCTTATGGTAACATTTTAAATGCGCGTCTAAGGTGTAAGCAATATTTTCACACGTTAGCTACGCGCGATTGGAACGTATGTCAGCTCGATGCTATGAAATATGTATATTTTCCTGTCACCCAATGTGTTTTTAACCATTAAAAAGTTTTTTTGCAAATCTGCTTTAGTTCTAGTAATAACTAGACAGTAGTAAAATTCTTCGAGTCAGATCATTTGGCTGTAAGAGCACATGAAAAAAAAAACATGTATGTATATCGAAAACAATAATAAATTCGAATCATTTAGATTTCTTTAGAAGAATAACAAAATATTTATAATTTAAACGTACTTTGTACTTATTTGGAAAGTTAATAAACTATTACATCAACATAAGATTTAAAAAAAATCAAGACATTTTTGTCATTGCATAAAAAATGAATAAAAAAATAACAATAAAATATAGGCTGTAAATACTCGTAAAACATCACAAATATACCCAAATTTCAATCACCGAAGTGACACCTCTTGCAAAGCGAAATTACTATAATATTCCCAACAAGCAAGTCAGTGCCAAAATGTGTAGTCTAAAATAATAACGTATAAGACCGTATGCAATTCGAAAGCCAAACGAAAAATAATACGTTTAAGCAATAATTGGCTTTATTCTATTCAGATAGAGTTGCAAATGATAAGAAACAAAAGTGTACTTCTCGTGTCATAACTTAAACGAGGAAAATTTAATACACGAGTTATTTTGTCGCTCTTTTCAGATGTATTTTATATGAAACTATGCGTTATTATTTTAAAACAAATATAATTATTAAAAATAAATAACCCTGATTAGAATGTCAATAAATACACAAATTGTAACAACACAAAAACAAATATACTTACGCATACAGTTTCTATGCAATGAAATTGTTTTACGCGATAATCGCTCGGCGAATTCTTAAGCAAAAGAAATATTTATTTCATATTATGTCGAACTATAATGAAACTTATATATTACACGTTTGGGATCTATTTGATCTTGTTTTCTGTGTACAAAAAAGTAGTTCGTTCAAAAATCTTATTATTTACAAATATATTTTATAGGAACTGTATAATGGCTCTTCCATTTGTGAAAAATGGCGTATTTCTAGATTTTGAATATGGCAATGGTTCGCGAATACTTTTTAGGTGGCCTATCATTCAAATATTGATAACTTCATTGTTAACAATCATCGCGTAAAACAATTTTCAGGTCCTATAAAAATATACCTTAGTTGTCTATATACAACGCTTATGCACAAAAACGTTTTCACATCCTAGTGATCGACTTAAGCACAGCTTAAGCATACATTTATCTATTTAAATAATGAGCTTAATATAATAATGCTAATGACGATAGCTTCTTTTAAAACAATAAGTTTACAGTCGATGATAACATTACATTCTCTATAAAGAAATTGGTATTATATTCAGTCACTGCGTATGTTTTTTTTAGAAATCCTGGTCGAAAACGCAGCGCTATAGCGCCGCGTCAAGTCCTAGCGCCGACCTCTGACGCCGCGCGAGAAATTTGAGTTGTATTCTAGTGTGACTCCTGGTCGCAAGAGATCGAGCAATATTGCCAATAGATCATCAATTTCGAATTGTATAATGAGTGAAAATTTTATCAAAAATCAACTGTTTCATTGGAATGGAAATCGAAAAATGAATTCCATTAGCAATATTGCTCGAGCGGCCTTTTTAGCCTCCCAGTGCGACGAACGCCACGCACTTTATGTATTCTATATTGTTTTTTTTTCCTACCAAATAATTACTTACGATTCCTATGTAAGTTATGTGCTTACGACCTTTGCTCAGACTCAAAAAAAAGTTGTCATCGACTGTTAACAAGTAAACGGGCGTCTATTGATGGCCATCTTTGATATACCTTATCTCTATTTAAATAAAGATATTTGACGTGGACAGTAAAAGTTACAATTTCATTTTGCTGACATTATTTGTACATTGTGCTCTGTTCTAAAATGAACTCTATATCAACGTCTTAGGCCATATTTTCCTTGGTATACATTGAAAATTAGCTTTAACTTTGGGTATTTTATATCGAAAGCGATTTTTATACGTGTTTTATAGTCACATACTTATAGCCCGCTTCCCTATAGTTATCTTACAATATGACGATATTTATGTGACCTGTAAGTCAAAATAAATGAATCCTGCCATTACCATATAATATAACAACCAACAGGTTGTTTACGGTCACCCATCGCAATCGTCATAGCATCTATCGAATTTACTTCCATACGTAATTAAACACATCCATAATGCTATCGTAAATGGTAAACGTAATGGCGACGTCGAAGACTACCCTACTGAGTCTTGGCACGGTACCTTTGTAGAATGCGAGGGGCCCTTCGTGCTTCCAGGTCTTGATGAAGCAGTCCCACGTGCTCTTGTATTTGGCCGCCTCTAGACCTTGCATGCGGGTCTTCACTACGTCTATCGGAGTGTTCCCGAACACTGACGCCGCTCCTGTGATGGACACAAATGGTTCATTTATTCATTTAAAGATTCCACCTATTGCGCCGCAGGTCGTGGGCTCGATTCAAGCACAGGACATGCATTTGTGTGCATGAACATGTCTGTATGTCCTGAGTCTGGGTGTAACTATGTATATTAAGTATGTATTTACAAACAAAAAGTAGTATATGTATTATATCAGTTATCTGGTTTCCATAGTACAAGCTCTGCTTAGTTTGGGATCAGATGACCGTGTGTGAGGAATGTCCCCGGATATATATTTATTTATTATGAACTTATTCCCTTATATCGCTATTTCATACAAAAGAAGTTTATTCAGCAATAATTTTCTCTACTTTTAATATGCTTATTGCACTGAATTTGATATCATTTTAAAGCACAAAAAGCCAGCTTGCGGACGGTATAGTGTTTTTAAATGTAGAAATACATATTTTTGTCACTTGAGGTGTTAAAATCATAGGAAATCTCTGCTGAAAATACCGCTTTTGTATGAATTTTCGACATTGGGCCTAATTCAATGCCGTTGTGTGTATATTACGAATATATAACATTTTTTTTATACGACTAAGTCGGTAAACAAGCATACGGCCCGCCTGATGGTAAGCGGTTACCGTAGCCATATGGATTGCAACACACGAAGCATCGCCCACGTGTTACCGACCTTTCCCCGCTCCCCTATGAGCTCTGGCGATCTTACTCACGCGCAGTAACACAACTTTATACAACATAAAGTTATTTGGCTGCGGTATTCTGTATGGTGGAGGTACTTCCCCAGTCGAGCTGCTCTTTGAGCGAATAAACGCTACGCTCTACATCTCAATTCCGTGAGGGTCAGGTATAAAATAACTTATTAGCAATAATAGCGTTTGCTATACAATGAACACTTATCACAAGCGCGTAAGGTCCAACATACCTGCAATACCACCGAACAAGCCCACAATATATTTGGGCACATGTTTGTCCCTATCTCCGCCCTTGTACCAGTCCCGCAGCGACTCGACCACGAAGAACCTGATGGCTTGGTTGCTGCCTTGCTTCATTATAGTCGCTGTCACACCCTTGTATACGCCGCCGACACCTGAAAGTCATATGACGTCATTGTATATTGATACTAGCTGTCCCGCGCGGTTCCACCCGCATTCCCGAGGGATCGTATGTTTTCCTGGGATAAAAACTATCCTATATTTTAATGAAGAACATGTTCTATCTGTGTGCCAAATTTCATCCAAATCCGTTCAGTAGTTTTTGCGTGAAAGAGTAACAAACATACATACAAATTTTCGCGTTTATAACATTAGTAAGGATAATTCATATCAGGTCGGTTAACTAAATCTGGCACGTTCAACACAATTACACGTTGCGCTTGTGTAGTGTCTGTGAATAAGCGCGCGGCGTCACGTCGCACTGCATGCGCATCATGAAAAGTCTGTCCGACACTGTCGCGCGCGGTCAAACTTATGAGTATGAAGAAGACAGTCATTGTTTTGATTTTGCTACTGCGCAAAAATGTTGAGTGGTCTTTTTTTAGTCGCGCCGGGCAGCTAGTAATGTAATAAAACACTACCGTGAAATTGCATTAATGTGGGTACAGTAGTACCCAACTGATATGACTTACCAATGTACCTGCGCAGAAGATACATTTTCAAAGCGCGGAAAATGCTATTGGTCGGCAGCTGCCGCCATGTGTGCGGAGGGGCGTGACTTGCGAGTGAGACGGAACTAACAGGTGCACTGTATTATGAACCTTATAATAGTGAGCTAAGGTTGATTGTAAGTTTTAAGCATTCTTTCGTTTATCTTTGGGGTCATACATTATTTTCTGTGCGAACGAACATTCACGACGCGCCATATCAGTTGGGTGCTACTGTACTGTGAACGTGTCAGCTTAAGTTAACCGACCTGTAGTCACAGTCTTTTAACCATAGTTATAATATTAATAGAGCGACTGTAGAATACGGGTATAATGCCTTGAAACGAAGTGCGAGTACCTACATAGTTTGAACGACTGAAATAAATATAACGAATGCAAATTTCTCGTTTTTAGGGTTCCGTAGCCAAATGGCAAAAAACGGAACCCTTATAGATTCGTCATGTCTGTCTCTCTGTCTGTCTGTCCGTGTATGTCACAGCCATTTATTTCCGAAACTATAAGAACTATAATGTTGAAACTTGGTAAGTAGATGTATTCTGTGAACGCAATTAAGATTTTCACACAAAAATAGAAAAAAAAACATTAAATTTTGGGGGTTCCCCTTACTAAGAACTGAAACTCTATTTTTTTTTTTCATCAACCCATAAGTGTGGGGTGTCTATGGATAGGTCTTCAAAAATGATATTGAGGTTTCTAATATCATTTTTTTCTAAACTGAATAGTTTGAACGAGAGACACTTCCAAAGTGGTAAAATGTGTGTCCCCCCCCCCTGTAACTTCTAAAATAAGAGAATGATAAATCTATAAAAAATATATGATGTAC
This sequence comes from Achlya flavicornis, assembly GCA_947623365.1. Classification (NCBI taxonomy): domain Eukaryota; kingdom Metazoa; phylum Arthropoda; class Insecta; order Lepidoptera; family Drepanidae; genus Achlya; species Achlya flavicornis. The sequence continues at coordinate 10,473,515 of OX392487.1, read as the reverse complement.
ATTACGATGCAAACTACCAACGAAAATTGGTTTGAACGAGATCTAGTAAGTAGTTTTTTTTTAATACGTCATAAATTGAAATTCATATCAAATACTCAGGTCTATACTACCATTTACTTATATACCTATAGGTTTGTACGGAACCCTCGGTGCGCGTGTCTGACTCGCACTTGGCCGGTTTTTATCGATACTTTTACCGAAAACAAACGACAAGGAGTCCGTCGACATTTTGTATGACTGTAAATCAACTAGTTTACGATATATCTGTGAATGCATCTACCTATATGGAAACTGCTCACGCTTCCGACATTAGGTAACATTGTAAACGCTATCACTGTATAATATTCTAACTCAATGCTTTTAACTATTTTTCCTGTCATAAAAGGGTGACAAGTAATTGGTCAATCAAGAATAATTAACTGAGACTGCCTCTATATCTATAGCCAATATAATTGTGTATTACTAAAGTCAATGCCCTTAATTACTAAGTCCATTAATATTTGAGTCAGTGTAAAGTGCAAGTACATAATCTATAAAACAACGGATGAATTGTATCTGCGTAGGTTGTGTATAAATAGTATAATAAAGCGTAGTATATTGGAATTATCATGATAATAATCAGAATGGTAAGGTAATAATAACATAGCAACAAGAATACATAGACATATAAAAAATCAAGACGGAGATTCCTTTTTTCTTGCTCTGAGCAAGAATAATCAAAATTCTAAATGAAATCAAACTTATTTCATAAAACGAAAATGGCAATACTAATTTGGATCTACATAAGTATGTTGTCAATGGTGCCGATTCTGTTGTAAATCGCACTAAACTAATTTTAGTCACATCTCATCTCTTTCTTACGCACATTATTGAAAAAGGATAGAACATATTTAAAGTTAAATCAATCTTTGCCGTCTTATTTAGCGTGTATTTAAGCGTAACTTTTCAAAATTCAATTCAAAATCATTTATTCAAATAGACCTTCGCAGGCACTTATGAAAAGTCTGACTCTAATACTCTAATACCGGTTCGGAAGGTTGCATTTGGTAACCGCGATAGATGGCAACTAAAATTATATTGGACTAATTTGACATTTTCTTACATCCTTTTCTTATGTTCTTTGTTAGAAAGAGACATGCTGAGATTAAAATTAGTTTATTTGTAAACAACAGAATGAGGGCCTTACCTTCTTCCCTGACAATAGTCCTGACGCCGTGGAAGAAGCCCTTAAACCTGGGCTTCTCCATCCTCATGTCGTTAATGAACTTGACCTTAACCGTCTCCATGGGGGTCACCGCGAACACCGCCTCGGCGACTCCAGCGGCCAACCCGCAAGCCAACTTGCCAGTGTTGGATAATGTTCCGTTTTCATTTATCATATATAATTTGGCTTGTTCGAACACGCCGAATCTGTGAATGAAAATGTTTGTTTATTAGTTTTTTTTTATATTTTAGGGTTCCTAACCAAAAAGGTAAAAAAGGAACCCTTATGGTGGCACTCCGTTCATCTGTCACATCACTATATTTCATCATCTGCTATTGCTATCAATTTGGAATAGTTTTAAATATTGCTTACCCAAACTTATTGCAAATGTATTTTTTAATATTTTTATTTTCTTTGCAAATGGCCGAAATTATAAAGAATGGCTACAAGTTTAAATGGAATAGGTATGATATGAAAGGGCTACATTTGTACATTTATACACAAAACAGGTTTTTATTGTCTTTTATATTGAGTATTTTTTTACTTATGCAAATTATAAGACATACTATTTTAATAAAGAATAAAGATCCTGGGACATTCCTCACACACGTAAATAATCAATTAATGTAAATAGTTTATTCATCACGGAAATTGCGTCTCGAAGATGTTTCCCCTTATTTTCGATTATGTGGTAATATACCTCATGGCAATTTATTTTTGCATTGTTTCTACAAAACGCTTTTGGGATTTCTTCCTTTAATTATGCTACATGGAATTGCTTCTTGCCAAATTGTATGATTCTTGGTTAACGGGAAGCACCCGATATATGCTAGTAATATATAAGTCAATGACCCTATAGGTTTTGATTCCCTTGCGAGCGTCAAAATATGCGGCATATAGGTACCTACGACCGTAACTTTTGATTGCGTTGACTGAAGTTTGATTTTTGTATGTCACGTCACGGTGACATTTAGCGGTTCTCCTTAAACACCACTGCGGTGTTTAAGACGCATCACGGGAAGGCTGGTTCCATTTCTGTCACAGTGGTGTCTTTATAATTTCCCACTTTTACGTCCAACGATTATTTCACCGTCGAGTAATACTCGAAAAGCGGGACTGAGCCTGTCCCGCTCGGGACATTTAATTTTAGACTAAAAAGCGGGACGTCCCGCCAAAATCGGGACGACTGGCAACGCTGCATGGACCGTATCTGTTCAGTGGTGTTCCTATAGTTAGTTACATAAGATACGATAAGGGTATTACAACTTTGTTTAGTTGTATTTCTTCATATATTAACAGACATTATAATTAAATTTAAAGTCTGGATTCCTTAAGTTCTGCTAGTGTGGACTAGATGCGAAAAATTACATGACACTGAAAGACAAATTAATATTAATTGTCTAAGACAAGTGTGAATTATTACTACAACAATAGTTCAGGGTCACACATAAAGCGACGTTTATTTTTCTGAACATTATAATATAATTTACACAATCACAATATTACGACTTTTGATGCCTTGTTTCGCTTACATAAACACTACTATCTTTCATTTGGTAGAAAATATTGGAGCTTGTTTAAAGAAAGGCTGGTCTATGTTAAGGGAATAAGACTCATTTACGATCGGAATTTGTTTGAAGGGTAAATTATATTTATGTGAAACTGTTATCTATGAAACAGTAACGAGATTTACTGTCAGTCAGTAGACAGACAACGCACAGCCTAAGCCGGTGGTCCTACAAATTTGAAAATCGGAGGAAATATTCCTTGAGTACCCTAAAGGTAAAGACGAGGGGAGGGGAGAAACCACGGGGCGTAAAGCTTTTTAATTAATAAACCAAAAGCAGGTCCAAAAAGCTTTAAAATTGTAGACTGCGTGTTTAGTTACTGACTGAGTGCTTAGTCCTGACTGAGTGCTTAGTCACTGACTGATTGCTTAATCACTGACTGTGTGCTTAGTCACTGAAAAATACTTATTGATTCATGCCATTAAAAATAGTATAATCATTCACCGCTAAAATGATTTCCTAGCATCATATAGACACAAAAAAACCTGCTAACTCCAAAGATCAGTTTTCCATGTCAAGGTACACCAATGTGTACAACGTCCTAGTTGTCATTGAGTGACATTATCGGTGCGTGTGTGCGTGACACAATGAACCTTTGTTATCAGTCATTACGACTCCGTTTTCCAGTAACGTGAGACGAGATGCTTAACCCCATCAGCCTATCACGCTTGTGCCAGGTACTTGTTGCCGGCAATTGATGGTAATTTTCCTTGTAATCAGAGGATAAAATACGATGTTTTTATTTCTGTGCTGTGGTAGGATAGATGTATGATAAAATAAGACTGTTGTTTATGTTTAGAAAGGTAGAGCATAGCGTTTATTCGCTCAAAGAGCAGCTCGACTGGGGAAGTACCTCCACCTTGCAGAATACCGCAGCCAAATAACTTTATTTTGTGTGAAGTTGTGTTCCTGCGCTGGGTAAGGTCGCCAGAGCTCATAGGGGAGGGGGGAAAGGTCGGTAACGCGTGAGCGATGCTTCTTGTGTTGCAAGCGTCCATATGGCTACGGTAACCGCTTACCATCAGGTGGGCCGTATGCTTGTTTACCGACTAAGTTGTATAAAAAAAGACTGTATTTTAAAGTGAGAAATACTTTTAGTAGTTCGAAAAAATGGCTTTGAACTTTTGGCTATAGCGCGAGGCGAGTGATACAATGTTGCAAGCAAAGATATCAACTGCTAAGTGCAAGGACTATTTCAGAAAAGGAAACCAGACCGGGTTGAACTTGTTGGTTATTGATTGATTAAAGCCTTCGTCGTTCTTGTCAAAGTTGCTAACTAATGATCAGCTATTGGTGATAAAATAAAAATAATATTAGTTATCAAAGATTATAAAGGTGATAAAATAAAAAACAATATTAGTTATTATTTTATCTTTGGAATGTTTGATAAGCTGTTTTTGTTGTGACATATTCCAGGTCGAGTTCTAGAGATCTAAGTCTTCATGTAAGCCCTCATAGGGCTTAAAATGGCTTTGACATTGGCAAAGTGAAAAAATAATATAAGATTTCATTGCAGAAGGAATCCAAATATTGATTACCATTACACAAATTGTATCAAGAGAGAAAAGTAGACTTTATAACAGTTTTAACAACGTACAAATTCAAATAACCTTCGAGGTACTATCTTCCTTCGAAATTACATAAGTAATGCATAAGGCACAAGCTTATGCAATAATGCAAATACAATTTAGTTAGCGATGTTGCATACCTAATTCAGGCCCCCTAAAAAGGAAGCTAAGCAATATTGCTAACGCAATTAATTTTTTCGAATTTAAAGCTGATCTTATCCAAATCTTTTAATGAATTGAATTGTATAATAATGAGTAGCTATTTTACCAAAACATATTGGAATCACTTAGGATCTGCCGGGAATACGAAAAAATTAATTGCGTAGCAATATTGCTTAAGCTTCCTTTTTAGCTACACAGTTCAAATCTTATCTCTCAATGCAACCAACTTTTTTTTTATCAAAAAACGTAATCCCATCATCATGTTCGGTCTTAGCCTTCTCTTATCGGTTCTTTAAAATAGTGTCATGAATGATAAGATATATAGAGATTTTTGACCAAGTAAAGAAATAACGTTGTGCATTATCTGCCCATTTCAAGTATGCCGTTGTGAAGCTATGTTTATGTGTCAATGGTTGCGCAGGAGCATTTATTTATTCCTTATTAAAGTTGATTATTAAATAAAAGGGATCGAATTGGGTTAATAGCGTGACTGTTTTGGGAGCTATAAGTATCGCATAAAGTAATAATAACTAATTATAATATAAGTGTTAGGAAATCAAAATTTATGACATAGAGAACATTATTCTAAGGTCGATTTTATATTTATGAAAAACTGATGTTTTACCCTCACGTAATTTGGAACTTTTTGCCAAATTGCAATCGAAAAAAAGTCAATTTATACGATGGCAACTAGGAACCATACATTGACTGCGATTTATGAAGTCAGAAATGACCCAGGGTAGGCCCCAAATAATTCAGAATTAGCCATAAAAACCACCAAAAGGGTCACCAAACAATATACTAACGGGTGGCTAGATGACAAAAAAATCTATTTAGTTGGTTTTTACAGTATAAAAAAAAATTAACAAAATATATCGTGCGTTGAAGTTCCGCGTTACGTCACCTTAGAGTACACTTATAAGTGACATCACGAGAGAGTATTTTTTGATAATCTAACTGACTGATTTTTTAAACCTAGGCATCATCCCAATTGAATAAGGTAGTAGTAGATCCTATGTATTACAGGCAGTTCTTACCTGACGGCAGACTTCGGTATGGACCCATACAGCAGCACGCTGAGTCCTCTGTAGAGTCCAAGGACTCCATGACCACTGACTGTCTTCTTAACACAGTCAGCGATGCCGGTGTACTTCTTGGTACCACCTGTAATATCATGAAGTAAAGGGTTTTAGTTCTATTGATAACCTGCTCTGACAGGTATTTTTGGAAGGAGTTCTTATACAGTACTAGCTCGATCGCCCTATAATTTATTTTTAATACGATGTTGTTGGTTATGAAGCGTACGACCTGATGGTAAGCGATTACCGTAGCGTTTGCAATATAAGGATTGCGCGTTGCCCATCCTGAAAATTAGCTTCACAAACTGAAGAACCCCAAGCTGTACTCCCTTGGGAAAACGTTATGCCATTTCGATCTAATTATATTCCCGTTATATGCTATATTGTTTTCCAGAATGTCATCTATCTATTCGCAATATTCATCCAAAATACAGCCAGCCATTACCGGCGATAGAACGATTGCTAGACGGAAGGGCGTATGGCTTAGTGATGAGGTCTTTTTGGGTTAGAAATCCTAAATAAACTTAATCTATACTAATATTATAAAGCTGAAGAGTTTGTTTGTTTGAACGCGCTATTCTCAGGAACTACTGGTTCGAATTGACAAATTATTTTTGTGTTGTATAGTCCATTTATCGAGGAAGGCTTTAGGCTATATGTTATATACCTAACATCACGCTGCAACTAATAGGAGCGAAGCATCAGTGAAAAATGTTGCAAAAACGGGGAAAATGATTCATATAGGGTAGGGTAGGGTAAGGTGGGGTATCACCACAGGATGGGGTAGCACCACGCGAAGTCGCGCCCGGGTAGCTAGTATTATAAATGCGAAAATGAGTTTGTTTGTTTGATACGGCTTTACGCCTAAACTACTCAAGGGATCATCATGAAAATTGACATGCAGATAGCCTATGGTATGGAGAAGGACATAAGCTAGTTTTTTATCCTGGGAACGCGGGTGAAACAGCGGGGGACAGCTAGTAATATTATAAATGCGAAAGTTTGGATAGATGTTTGTTACTCATTCACGCTTCAACAACTGACCAGATTTGGATGTTTGGCACCGCTGATAGAATATGTTCTAGATTAACACATAGGGTACGTTTTATCCCGGGAAGGCAATATATCCCTCGGGTACGCGGGTGAAACCGCAGGGCGCAACTAGTCATATAATAATAATAATATCCTGGGTCATTCCTCACACACGGCTATCTGATCCCAAGCTAAGCAGAGCTTGTACTATGGAAACCAGATAACTGATATACTACATAATACTACTTATAGTTCGAACTTCGAACCCATGATCTGCGGCGTGATAGGTGGAATGTTAACCACAACCAACTACGCCAACTGGTCCGTGTCGTCGTTTTATATTAATTTATTTGTACATTTCAATTTATTTGTAGACTTCAATGGTAGTCTGTGACTTCAATGAGTATATTAATAGATAGTTAAAAAGCACTTTATCGTGTAGGCATTGGCCGTGAATTCTATATTCTAGGTCAGTACACACTTTAATAAGGTCAACAGCCTTATATTAGATAATTGCCAAACACGCAAACAAGCAGCTGCGTTTGATTGATTGTTGCTGGGTAGATAAGGAAATAAACGCATTCTATTTATCATTGATGTTAAGATAATATTGGGTCATTCATGCCCATAGGGTAACGGGACCCTATTACCTTCTAAGCCTCCGCTTTCCGTGCGTCCGTCTGCCTGTCTGTCTGGCTGGCTGTATCTCATGAACCATACTAGGTGGACGGTTATAATGTTCACACAATGTGTATTTCTATTGTCGCTATATTTTTTTATGTATTTTAAAAATGGCAATACGACACTTCAAATGTTCACAGAGTGTGTAAGGTCACAAACAATAATTTATTGACGGTGCCGGTGGTACGGAACCCTTCGTACGATCGAGTCCGACTCGTACTTGGCCGGTTTTTAAATAAGGTGGATTCGTTTCTCCCCATTTAGACATAGTAAAATAAGATGGAAGGACAAACAAGCGAGTGACCATGCGAGTAGAGCCACGGGCATAGGCTTGTTTAAAAAATAAATGTGCTGGGCCAGGAACAATAATAAAAGGCAACTTAAACTATGCATTTACTAATTTATTTTGTGTTTTTTTTAATAGGGTGTGAAGAGATTTTTGCAGACCACGGCAACCGCTTACCATCAGGCGGGTCGTATGCTTGTTTGCTACCTTAATGATATTAAAACATAATGAGCACTGCCTCCTAGCAGTTTTCTAAAACGGGATGCGGGAAAATCGACCTTGTCGTAAGGCTCTACAGGTAAAAATCTACAATAAGTTATTCAAGTCTAGCTACCTAATTCGTAACCTAGTTCCTAGCTCGTTAACTTAATTTAGCGTCTTCTTTATGCTGCTTTGAAGACTAATTGGCATACGAAGCCAGCAAAGCCTTTGTTTCCAATTAGCTTTATAATCACGCTGACCGATTCGTTTCAAACGTATGTTATTCAAGAGTGATGTCTGGATAACATCTTGGCTCTTTTAAACATTATGTTATTGCACTCTTCTTTCACTATAAATAAACGAGTGACTCCACTTTTATATTTACATTGATTCCATGTCTGTATGCTTAGGTGCTTATTTTGAAGCGAAAGTGTGCGAAACGGATTCACGCTATCAATATGTAATGAGAAATGTCGGCTACAATCGATTTAGCGCTCTGAGAAATAGGCCAATAGATGCCAATAGGATTCAAAACTGGATAAGAACTGACTGTAAATACTATAGTCTAAAGCTTGCTTGCTAAATATATATTTTGGAGGATGATAACCTAATTCCACTGTCCCCATTTCTAAAACGGTCAATGTAAAACACCGGCAATATTTAAAATCACACGATATCGACATTACTCGCCATGGTAAGTGGTGATATTATGTCTAAAGGAACACCTTTGGCTTTGCTTACTACACAAAGAGTCTGTAAGGACCGGGCCCTCAAATGCAGCTGCCAGATGTTCCTATTGAAATGCTATTTAGAAGAAGATACTATAATTAATAGCGAGAGGGGAAGCTCGGAGCAGAAAGCTAGCAGGCGAATATGAAAGATTTTTTTATATTTATATGACTATCTCTAGGGAATATCTCAGCAGCAGGATGAACTTCGGACATTGAACGTCGACGATAAGGTCGCGATAATACACAGCTCTTTCACTAATGGAAGCATTGAGGGATCCAACTAAGAGCTATCTGGTGATGCATGCAACTGACTCAAGGGCATCTCCATTCGATGGACCAGGGGCAAGTTGTAGATACAGTCAAGAGCAGAGCACATGAAACTTTACACTTATTTGCAGTGCGAGTCTTACTACCTCGTATTTGAGCCAGAAAAACATTAAAACTTTCTTAATTATAATTTAGAGTATAATATTAGTAAAATTACCTATGAGCAAGTTAGTTTCTAAGGCTGTTTAATGGATTACTTAATTCAAATACCCTTGATATAAGGACTCTAGTCTTTAAATAATCTACATTATTTTATAAATAGTAGGCACAATATGACCTTTCTTATCTCAATGATAATGTATGCAGCTTGTTGTTATGTTGCCAGTATTGATTAGAGATTAGTTATCGGCATCATACAACTAGGTACAACTTATCTAGTGGAGATTATGTATTTTTCAGAGCCGGTACTTTGTAGAGATAGGAATAGCTATATTTATGTAAATGTTCAAACTGTCTGACTGACATATCAATGCGTAGCTCAAACGGGTCTAAAAACTTCAAACTTTGCGTACAGTTACCATAATTAGCATAGGCATCCACTAGAGAACGATTTTGCAAACCATAACCCCTAAGGGGGCTAAGCGGATAAAAGTGCAGCTAGCATTTAAATATTCCTTGCTTACCATAATTCTTATTAACTATGTAGATAATTAATACTCAATGTGTAAATATGAAATCAGTAATTTATTAGGTTTGTTTTCATTAAATGATAAAGTATGACCTTTATTACTAAGAGCATCTTAATGTATGTATCCATCTTTATGTTACATTCTATAACATCTAATATAATAAATGTTAAAAGGACTCTTGCCTGTTTGCCATTTCATGACTAGCCTACTGAACTGAATGCCATGTTTGGCATGAAGATAAGGTAGCTGTGGAGAGGGAAATAGGCTACTCTTTACTCTTTTTACTCTTTGAAAGCGGATAAAACTGTATTTTCTATTAGTATTAATATTACATGTAAAATAATAAAAAAATATGGATGTATCATTCATAGAGATCTTATGAGGTTCACAATAAGAATCAAAGTAGTATAATTAGAGTTGCAATTAAATTCTAATTAGAATCTAGCTGGCTTCACAATAAAAAAATAATTTTGTTTTATTTCTTTCACTTCGATGGGCTGGTGGGCACATCCATAGGTGAGATACCCTGATTGTCTTCATTAATAATTGAGAAAACGGTGCAAACAAAATTTTGAGCCAAAATACATAAAAATTAAAAAGTAATTTTAACATTTATAAATATTGAGATATAACCACAGACAGGTGAATTGAGACCTTGAAATTATATTCAATTGTTTGTTTGTACTGCTAACATAATATTCCATGGAGAGCAAAGTCCACTACGCTTATAATATCGTCTTTATTGAAAATAACATCGCGCTGTCTCAAGGTTTAATTATAACCTTTAACAAGTAAGTTTACGTCTAATAGGAATTTATTATGAATGACCGCATGTGTAAATCAAGTCAAGTAAGCGCCCCAGTTAAATAATTAAATGATAAAATCACACGTAGTTTTAAGAAACATCGAAATACTTAGTGTGATTTTAGTGTAACGTTGTTTATTGAAATTACCGCGTCTTCAATTCTATCGATTGTTGAATTAAAATGCGTGAATTCATTACGAAGCGATAAACACTGACCTTTTTCGTCCAATTGAAGTTGTGTTTTCACATATTCAGTAGGAAATGTGATACAAATTTCAATGCCACCAGTTATTCCACCGGCAACAACTCCTTTCATTCCGATGGATCCTGAGCCCCCAGCCGCAGCCGCTGCACCGGTTTCCGTCATCCATGGCCTTGAGAACGGATTTTTGAAAGTCCCTGCTCTATTGTTCATGATTGAAATTTTATTAGGCACTTGCCGTATGCTACAACGACTGCGACGACTCCCCCCTTTGAAATGCTTTGAGCGACTGTCAAAAATTTAATGAATGATTGAAATGAAATGAATGAATGAGTGATAAATATTGATCGATCACAATATTTTCACGCTAGCAGCACTGACATTGTTCAATAGGTACTGACTTTTTGGCGGCAACTTGCAGAGTGACGTTGCGTTTTCATTTAAATTTTCATAATTTCGTATATTTAGAGTTTTATTTCGTATTATCGGTGGTATTTTATCCAATAAAGATCAATCCATGTGCACCAGTGAAGTGAAATGAAATGAATTATGTGTATCGTGACTTTACAGGTTGTCTCAAAAAGTCCGTGAAAAGCGTTAGTACAATGACCACCATTTTACTAAAGCATGACTGGACGGTGCAAACAATGCGGAATATGTGAAAGTGCGGGGACTATATGAAAGTGATATTATAAATAAAATGTATGCGACTGAAGGACTTTGTATCCATGGTCAATGGTCATGAATTGAATAAATAATAAAAAAAAAACGAATCGAGTCGGTCGAGTAGTCAAGGCCCTAATATAAAATATTTATTTATATGTTGTGTTGTATTAGTAAATTGCAAACGAGTAGTGAAGAAACAAAGTAAAAATGGCTTTAAGAACTTACGGCGATAAGCCGATAAGCTTTCAAATAGAGGAGGGAGGAGACTTTTATTGTGTTGGCTCGGAGGTAAATCTGTTGATGCAAAATAACACACAAACACATGCTATGCGTTATTTCAATGTTATCTAAGATTTTATCATGATAATGCTTACTGTGAGGTCTTTAAACCGCGGGCAAATGCTTAAGTCTGAATGTTGGTAAAAAAATGTAACCAAAAAATTAGCAATGTATGATCACTTTTTTTTTGTTTGTTTTAATTCCTCCTCTATGAAAAGACTGCAGGATCAAGTTTTGAAATAAGACTTCTGTTTCAATATGATATCAACTAGTTTTTTAAACTGATAGGGGACTCCCAACAGGCTGTTTTCTTAGAATAGTCTGACAGTCTTGCCACAGCATTTTTAAGACGAATCTTAGTAAATGAACTCCATACTCCATCTTGATAAAAGAATATAATGAGCTTACAACACATACCCATTGTTATTGTCAGGTGGGCAACTACCTGCGGCTATTCCGTGGGTCTCTCTACAAGAAGTACCCGGGTATGGCCCGGAGGACCCTCACAAATGAAGAAAGAAAGCGCCTTGTTGACAATGGACTCGGTCCCCATGTGCTCTCCAGTTCTGTGTCTCTGCTCAAAGCTTCTGAAGTTGAGGACATTATTGAAGGAAATGATGATAAGTATGTAATGGAAATGGGCTTATTTCACCTTCCAATGGTCAGATTAATAGTAGGGTAAACATACCGGTTGACCGGCCACTACCCCTTATCAACCACTTCGCACGTTATTTCAAATAATAGACAGTGTTAAAGACCATTCCTTTCTCATTTCGCGCCATTCGTTCCGGACAAACTTTACGGTTCATAATCCAACGGCATGAACTCGAAATTTGCGAACTGAGCCCTCAGTCGCTGTTTCAAAATTTGGTGTACTGGCGCGTGTAAAATTTAACGAAAAAAATACCAGGTTGATTGAATTTCAAATGTAAGTTTTTAAGTTTTACTGTTGGTTTATTGGTGATTTATTTGGTTTGCGTATACTTAGCATGTTTAATTTCAATATTCAAGTGCCCAATTTCATCAAACATTTCAAAATTTTTGGTGGTCGGACAATACGTTAACAATTAATTTCAAAATCTACTTATCGACCGGGTGGTCGCACAACTGGTTTATTCACGTCAGTCACTGAGTTTGAGAGTTGCATCCGAGAGTTTTTGGGTTATATTCGTGCGACAGGTTTTAAAAAACTTAGATCCTAACACATGGGAAGTTTCTAAGAGCCTATTGTTTGTATCGTCCACCGTCATGCAATCATCCAGGCATTGGAAGCGATTATGAAGTTCGAGCTGAAAGCTTTCAGGGTCTTGGATTTGACTCTGTGAGAGGTGATCACCCTCCCGGTAGTAGAACAGGTTACCGGATTTAAGGATAATCGTGTCCTCCCCCTCTCTTCGGACTTCTGATAATCCCATTATCTTTTATTTATTATTTGATTATCTTAGTTGCTGTTAAAGTCTCGGTATACTTGGGCATCGAATTTTATATTTTTTGAATTTAATTTTTATATGATTGTGTTAAGATTTTTTTTATTTATGCTAAAGCTAAAAGTAGTTATTTGTTTGAATCAAGATTTTAATCTGTTACTTAATTCATAGAAGAGTAAAAATATACTGTTTTTTGTGAATTAATTCATTTTTACTTTCATACTATTATAAACCCTATGATCTATTGAATAAAAAAAAATGAAAATTTTATGAAATGTTTTGGAGTAGAGTATCATGATAGAAATCAACTCTGAAGTCAACAAGTCGCTTAACTGGTTGACAGCCGGTATGTTACCCTATATGGCTGTTAATTTGATATTAAAACACTTTTGGATAGATTAATCTTGAAAAATCTGGCCTTATTTGAAATTGTTTCACATAATTAATCATATTATCACTATTTTACAGATACAAAGCCATATCAGTTAGCCAAGAGCTGGCAACACCCAGAGAGAGCAAGAGTAAGAAGCCTCACAATCCATCATGGCTGCCGGTCATGCCGAACTCCTCACACTTGGATGCTGTACCTCAGGCTACCCCTATTACTAGGACAAGGGTTCATAATAAAAAGGTACTTTATGCTATAATACTCTAGCAAATTAGTTGTACTTATCTCTTACTTTTTTAGGCTGAGTATGTGGCTACTTTTTGCCTGTGGATATTGGTAATTTCTTCCATCATATGATCATTAGGTGCGAACATTCCCCCTCTGCTTCGATGACACGGACATGACAGCCATGTTGGAGAACGCCTCGCAGAAGCAGGTGCTTGTTCCCATCAGATTAGACATGGAGATAGAAGGACAGAAGCTGCGTGATACTTTCACGTGGAATAAAAATGGTACAGTATCAAACTAATAATACCTAATAATATGGTGACTTCTTTTTAAATCCCTGTTTTGCTACTATCAATAAATCCTTACATTTTCATTTTTTTTTGTATTTGACGTATTTTTTAAATTTCCGATGCAATAGAATTTTAGTAGACCATTGTATAAATAATGTTTGTTCTAGTAAGTATATAATAAGTTGTCTATAATTGAATGTTGTAACTTTTGTCACAGAATCAATAATAACACCGGAACAGTTTGCCGAAGTGCTATGCGACGACTTAGAACTGAACACAAGCACGTTCATCCCGGCCATAGCTTCATCAATCAGACAGCAGATAGACGCGTTCCCGAGTGAGACGCCCGCTATACTAGAGGAGCACACCGACCAGAGGGTCCTCATTAAACTGAATATACATGTTGGGAATACTTCACTTGTCGATCAGGTACTGTACTGTAGAAATTATTTATTGCTTTTGAGCGTAACAATAATTAAAAGACAGATGCTAAATTCAAATGCTGATGTGTCTAAAACTGTACTGAATCCATTTTATCAATTTTGGTTAAGTCATTTACACTCTGGATACTAAATTAAAACAAAGGATAATTTATATCCACGGATAATAGTATATCCACTGAAATACAGGTTGAAACATAATTACAATGACCACATATCACTTATAGTACTTAATGTAATTTGTTCAGGTGGAATGGGACATGTCAGAGAAGGAAAACAACCCGGAGCAGTTCGCGATGAAGCTGTGTGCGGAGCTCGGGCTGGGAGGAGAGTTTGTGACCGGCATCGCGTACAGCGTGCGAGGGCAGCTCGGCTGGCACACCCGCACATACGCCTTCAGCGAGGCGCCGCTGCCGCTTGTAGAGGTTACTACTTACTACTGTTACACACATCGCGTACAGCGTGCGAGGGCAGCTCGGCTGGCACACCCGCACATACGCCTTCAGCGAGGCGCCGCTGCCGCTTGTAGAGGTTACTACTTACTACTGTTACACACATCGCGTACAGCGTGCGAGGGCAGCTCGGCTGGCACACCCGCACATACGCCTTCAGCGAGGCGCCGCTGCCGCTTGTAGAGGTTACTACTTACTACTGTTACACACATCGCGTACATTACAGTACAGTACAGTGTAGTACAGTACAGTATAGTACAGTACAGTCAAGTATAGTACAGTACAGTACAGTATAGTACAGTACAGTATAGTACAGTTCAGTATAGTAAAGTACAGTATAGTACAGTATAGTACAGTACAGTACAGTATAGTACAGTACAATATAGTACAGTACAGTACAGCCCAGTACAGTACAGTACAGCACAGTACAGTATAGGGCAGTACAGTATAGTATAGTACAGTACAGTACAGCCCAGTACAGTACAGCACAGTAGAGTACAGAGTGCGTTGTATTCCAGAGCCCGTACCGGCAGCCGTCGGAGGCGGAGCACTGGGCGCCGCACCTGGAGACGCTCACCAACGCGGAGATGGAGAAGAAGATCCGCGACCAGGACCGCAACACGCGCCGCATGCGCCGCCTCGCCAACACCACGCCCGGTTGGTAACATTACATTACATTACATTACATAACAACACTCGCTATATTACTACACTTTTGTTTTGAACTGGGACAGTATCGGAAAATCCGTGCCCATACGAGATACGCGAAAATAATTCTCTTTATTGACTAAAAAATTAATATACCAAAATAGTTTTTTAATATACCGATAGTTTCCTAAGACAGTTTGTCCAAGTCTCCTGTGTATTCGGATTTTCCCCATTGTCCCAGTAAAAAGGAAAATGTACAACCGTTACAAATTGTAACACCGTTACTTTGCTCTTCTCAAGTAATTTGCAATTTGCGACACATATACGGGTTTGAAAATTTTGGCCTAAATTACGGCCACAATTTTTTTTAAATGGTGGCTTTCTGTGAAACCTCTATTGGGGAGACTCTTACGCCTGACGAGTATGCCAGGCTCCGAACAGAAATTTTCTAACCCCTTTCCCTCTCGGAAGTAAGTTCCCTTATCGTGAAAATAAGATTTCTAGTCAAAAGAACGCATCCGAAACAAAGGATTGGGATTCACATTATTAAACAACATTAAGAAACAAGTTTAAAAAATTCAAGTGTCTTGATAATATCGAACCCTGTCAAAAATCGCGAGAAAAATACCATTATTGGTAACAATTAGCGTAATGTATACGCTGTACTGACATGCCACAAGGCACACTTTGGCATGACATATTTATTACAACAATTATTGTGCTCTAAGTCTCTTGTGTGTACTTATTATGCACCGTCCCGTCCTATTTCGCTCGGCTACTGCCCCTTTTTTTATGTATTTTTTTGTTGTGTCCCAGAGATCATGAAAATGGTAGATATCTCTCTATTTTTTTCTAAGTTTTAATTTCTCGTATATTGTTTACCCAGTCTACAAAAGAGAAATAACTCTTGAGGCAATCAGTATTATGCAAAGTGGAAACTTTAAACGGGCCAGTAAAGGCAGCTACCTGAAGGGTTGAAACCACTTGAATATGGTCTTTCCCGTACTTTTTGAGTTATTGCTATCAGCATTTGTAGATTTCGAAAAAAATACATTCCTCCAGAACGGTGAAAAAAATTTGGTGAAAAGCCGGCTTAACTCAAAAAGACCATATTCGTGTTGCTTCAACCCTTAAGGTAGTTTTCCCTTGTATAATATTACAATTCAGACAAATATCTATAGATTTTATGATCTGTGGACTACACGTATTGAATGTACTTATTTAATATATACAATGTTACAATTACACATTTCCTAGTAAATATATACGAATAGGAAATCACAATTAGATGAATTTAGCTATTTAATATCAATAAATGACTGACTGAACATTATTCTATAGATTATATTTTATTAATAACTATTGAAAACTACACAGATTTTTAATCCAAGGGCAAACAGGATCGTATTTATTTTTATTTATTTAAATAGCCTATTGTCATAGGCATTATTATTTCCGCATTTGATCGGTAGGCTGTGTTTTTCGCGATTTATATTTACAAACATACTTATAAAAACTAGGCTCTAATGTACTAAAGGCAGACCATCGTTATATTTATGCACGTATGACCTATTATTTGAATGAAAATGTTTAATAAATGTATACTATTTATACAAGATCGATATATTAAATTTTACCCACCAATCTAATTTAATCTATTTATTGACTAATGAATTTTTATTTTTCCCTGTCTTCCTTTACCAGCTATAAATAACTCTAGTTTTTAATTTAATAGCGTGCACTTTATAAAACCCACATTTATAGTCAAATTTTTATGGTGTTTCATAGTTATATTTTAACGTTTTATGTTTATACATAAATCATGGCAATATATTATTATATTTTTTATATATTTAAACATATGTTAAGTTTTTATTGTATCGTAAAGTGGTTACTTGTATATTTGCTAACAGTTTTTTAATCACCTTTAAATTAGGATAAGTATTAAACAGTTAGTAATTTACGGTTTTGGGTTGTAGCTTTAAATTTATTTTGTAATTTATCAAGTTATTTTAATGATTATAAAAAGGAAATATATTGTTGCCTTCTGTGAGTACAATTTCATATGAATAAATAATAAATTAAACTAATTAAGAATGTATGAAAAAGAACGTGACCAATTTATTAATAAATGGTCCAAATAAGGCTAATCAATGCCAAAAAGAACACACACAAAACTAATTTATTTATATTGATAGTATTGTTTACGATTGTTTATTTTGCGTGTAGATTTTTACACAAATATATGTATTAAGAACGTAAGTGGACTGTTAAAATTCTATCACATTAAACTGGATTTTTCCAAAAAAAATATCAATTGTTTCATTTGATAACCACAGCATAACTAACCTCATAATTTGGCTTGCAATGGGTGATTAAATTGACACAATCTGCTTACCATATACGTTATTCTAAAGTATAATAAAAACAAAATAAATTGTCACTAATCTTAATGATTTGTAACTAATGTGTAGTGAACCTCTTTTTGTTGTTATTTTTTTATCATTCATTTGTCTATTTATCTATTTAGTTTATAACGTAAATATATTCTATTTAAAAATAGCATTTATTTTGTACCAAATATTCATGTAATGCGATTGTGTCACATGACACAATAACATCGTCAAGATAGATAAATTTGTCAAAAAGTGAGAATCAATGTTGATTTTCTATTATTTTCTGGTAACAGATGTGTCGTTGAGCCGCGCCGTCAACCGACTGATCCGTGCTGATGAAGCCCTCTTCCAAACCACGCCAGAAAAGAGGAGAAAAAAGATTTAATCACCCATCGCTACCTGATGGAAACCCACGGCCGAGTCCATTAGAGATAAACTTATCGAAGATTAATAACAAATTTAAAAAATCTCTTCATTTCAGTATTGTCCATGTTATTTAGTTAGCAACCGACATCGCAAAATATTGCAACCTATTTTCCAATAGCAAAATAAATAAAATGAATCTCACAGTTGGTAAGATAAATAATTATCAAGTTTTGCTAAGGATGGTATGTTACTCCTGTTTAAATGATTTGTATAGTTCAACCAAACATTGACTTTGTTATCTTTGTGATTGATAATGGACATGGCTTAAAATTATATATTAATTTTCTATCTTGTATGCGAGTATCAGATTTAACTATTACTTATATACTTAGTTTTAAATTGACACGTTTTAATATTCTTTAGATCCAGAACAGCGAATAACTATATTCTACATTTTGATAATATCAACTGCTATCATAATAAATGTTTGTACAGTGTCTAGCACTTTTAGAAGTTCCATTATTAGAGTTTAGAACATTCCATAATTAGTACTGGCATCATCAATGATTATCAAAACATATTTTATCACTCTATTATAGATTTTTCTAACAAATAACTAGCTGAGAACTTTTCCTGTAAATGAAAGTAGTTATACAGTTCAGAAATAATACTTACCTTCCCTTCATTCGTACTCTCATATCTGTATCTTTAGTACATGTATTATCTGATGAATAAAGATATGCTACAACGAATGTTTTTTTTCTTGTTCATTACACCATGTCATTTCAATTAAAACATTAGAAGATATCACCGGTTGAAAGTCACTCGCAACAAAACTCGTTCTCGCGGCAAGTACAAATATAGATATTCATTAAAAGATCTTACCCGATGTGAAAATATTGGAACTTAAAACACCAATTCTGAGTTTTGTTGCCTACATGCGAGACCAGGAATGTTTCAGAATTGTTACACAAAATAGGATACCACAAGACAATGAAAGAAATAATCTCGATAATGTAGCCTTTGCGTTTTGGTAAATGACTTTCAAGTTTTGGTCGACAATGTTCATCCTGAGGGCCAACCACAAGCTCTTAAAACAATATTATTATAACCTTATTTGTCTTTTGTTCTTTGTCATGCGGCGTCAAAACAAGACCCCCTGAAATTAATAAAGTTCTAAGATCTGAACGAGCAAACAGGCAAGATGAATAAATTGATTCTCTCGAAGGGAATAAGCCGATGCATTCATGCAAGCATATTACAGCAGACACTGCTCAACTAATTACTCAATTCCTTGCAGGCTTCTGACTCTCCCATGTAAATTAGTGTTAAAATAATTGTTCAGTAAAACCATATATCTACTGTGGTAAAACTATCGTTTTCAATAGAGTTATTTGAGCGTTGAGTGTTTTGGAGCCTGTGGCGACTTGCGTGCTAAGTACCAATTTTTATACTCAGATGTAACTCATTGGCAAAAAAACTGTACGACGAGCTCAAAAATAAGTATGTTTAAATTGCGATTCATATTTATATATCATTCATCAAAGAATGATGGAGTGGTGCGTCTATGGGAACATGGAATATATAGTTCAGAATAACAATATAAAATAGTAGATGTATACAATAGTAAATATGGCTAAACTGATCGGTCAGTTAGGCACTTCGTGATTTCTAAACCAGTAGTAGTAAATGATTACTAACATGCACCCGTGCCAAAAGAAAGAGACATATAAGTTTGCTTTTTTGAGTCACTTGTTACAGCACCGCGGTTTCCCCCGCGTTTTCGAGGGAATTATATTGTTCTTCCCAGGATAAGAAGTGTACTTACATATTCTATTTGTGTGCCGAATTTCATCGAAATCCGTTCAGCCCTTGAAGCGTGATTGAGGCACATACATCACATCAAAAAAGCAATGACAATTTTACCCATGCCATGACCGTACCGTGCGGTGGAGATTTTCTTCTCTTTGGTTCTACAAAGGACATCGGCGCCAACAAGTCCATCTACAAATTTATGGACGAACTTTGCAAGGCATAGTGCATAAAAATAAAAATAAATAGGCAAGTGACACAAGATTTTTCCACAAATGCTATGTCTAGTCTACAGTTTATAATTTTCTGTAAAAATGTAAATAAAAAAAAACTTTTAAAATAACTATAGTTATATTATATCTGCAAACTTCACATACTATGTATTTCTTTGATATTTTATTATTATACTAGCTGTCCGCCGCGGTTCCACCCCCGTTCCCGGGATGAAAAGCCTATGTCCTTCTCCATACTATAGGCTATCTGCATGCCAAATTTCATGATGATCCCTTGAGTAGTTGAGGCGTGAAGGCGTAACAAACAAACTCACTTTCGCATTTATAATATTAGTTAGGATAACGTTATAACGAAGTCATCTTGTTACTCGATAGCATTAACTTAGCTTATCTCGCGACCATATCCGATGTGAAAGTTTAGGTAAGACGGGCAAAAGTTTTGTGATACTTTGCAAATGTTTAAACAAGTATTTTATAGATAGGTGTGTCGTCAAGAAGTTTGCGCAAATACCCGCAGAAAGTTGGTGCTACATTGGATATTGTATAATTGGTTGAGTTGTTTACTCAGCTCAGGTAATATCGTCATCAACGTACCAAGCAGCAGTGGGATAGCTAGCATGGGTGGCACCCGGTGCGGAAATCATAGTGTCACCCCAAAAAAAGAAAACTGATAAAAATAATAAAAACTGTATAAACTAACTAGTAAACTAGGGATGATTTTTATACTACATGACTCAGTTTTTCATTAATATAAGACGAGGATATTTTTATGGCTATTTGATGGTCTTCAAGAAGTCAAATTAGTTTTTTTACTTATCTAAAGTTTTGTATGGTTTTGTGTGCCTATGTTTTATTTTGACACAGTCGGGCTGTCCCTGCCAACCCCTTGCTACGGCACTGCCAAGCAGTCTGGCAAGGCAAGTTCTGTTTTTGTTTTTATTGAGCAGTAATGTGTAAATAATGTATGAACGAATGTTAGAATCAGTTAGGTGCTTGCAAAGCACCTTGCTATGGTTTCCTCACGATGTTTTCCTTCACCGAAAGCTCAAGCTAATTGTAGAATTCGAACTCGTGAACTTCGTCTCGGCAAAAAAACGATACGAGTAATATCTCGTAGCTCTCGTAGCGGCTACAGCTACGGTTCTACGATATTGTAACCGTTCGTAGCGTTTGATGCGAACGTATTTAATTACGAAATATGATTCGAAGTAAAATCAAATTAAATTGAACATGACTTAATCGAATTAGTGCTAAAGCTCGGACATTAGGTAACGAAGATGGGATATAGCAGGCTATTTTTGTCAAGTTTCATTATAGTTATATAAAAGTGACGTCAATTATGAATAGGTTGCAGATTTGATTCAAAGACCTCTGAATTTAAAGGCCCAATTGTTATCACCTTTTCGCCAAAGAGTCCAGAATTGAAATTCAATGAAATGCGAAGTTTATCACTACCACCTACTTACTCAATATAGCAGAGAAAATCAATAAAAAATAGAATAGTATTGCAAAATAAAACCATACAATATTATCATGAGCAAAAACGCTCGGATTTCTTAACAACAGTTCATTAATTTCTTGCTTCAGTTCAGCATAAAACACGCGTGACGTGACACGTTAATAAGTTACGCTGTACACAGCACAGTATTTGTAGCCCAGCGAGCGTAGCGTTCCCGTCACAGTAATGTATTACTTGCTACCATAGAGATACAATAGTATAGAGTGATAGCGTTAACAACGTTATAGTCCTACAAACTTATCTGGCCCGGTGGTCAAAAGAGCCATTTTGAAATGTCAATCGCCATTGGTCAAAGAGAATATAAATACTACGTTCATTGGTTGTTTGCACCAAATGCGATAATAGCGTCTCTCTCACCGGGCCAGGTAAGTTTATGGGACTATAATTGATGCAAAGCGTGACCGTTTTCTATTTTTTTTTTATTAAATCGGCTTGCGTTTGGCTACTGACCCGCCCATAAGGGGCGATGACGAAGCCTAAGATGAAACACGCTTACCCAGAAGAAACCTATTCACTCTGGCCTTGAAAGTTCCTAGATTGTAAGCGTCAGGAAACACAGACGCCGGAAGCAAGTTCCACTCCCTTGCTGTCCGCATTATAAATGAGGATGCAAAACGCTGTGTCCGTATTTTCGGTATGTCAACAACGTACGGGTGAAAATTTTCCCGGCGTCTTGTGGTTCGGTGTAAAAATGGGGATGGTGGAATTAGGTTGAACAAATACAACAATATAGTTGCATTCACAGATATATCGTACACTAGTGATTAAAGCTCAATTTATATTACCGCGGAATGGATTGGAAGCGAATTTTTGCAACGAAATTGTTTATAGCATTGTAGCGACATCTATCAGCCATCTATCAGTAACACCGAGATAGTTCACACACGGAAAGATAGATGGCGTGGCGCCACATTATCCTGCATCGCGCCTAAATCCTGCATCGCGCTGGCGAAGTTTTCTCGAGAATCTGCATATATACAACTGTCCGACATGTACAGTTGGACCGCGGTCCCCAGGCACGATGTCCCAGCCTGGCGGAAGATCTTCCCTTTTAAATGGAGGTGTCATCCACCTTGCACCTCTATAGCATAATTAACTTTATGTCAATTGAATAACATACAAACTAAATATTCCGCGGCACTGTAAATTGAGCCATATAGTCAGACAAAATGGCAATATAGATTCATTGTAATTTCTTCTCGGTAAAAGCAGCAATAAAAAAATAGATATTGGCATTAATTATAAGTATTTTAGTTTTTCAAACTATGGACGCACACTTCGTTTCAAAGCATTTGGACCGTATCGGTGCTCACGGACCTTAATCTAGTACAGTCTCTCTATTAATATTCTAACTCTATGCTTGCTACGGCGTAGCACGCACGACTTGTATCGTAGCACTGCTACAAATCTGCTATACGTAGTGAGTCGGTTTTTTATGGATTTATTCGTTGAAATTTGCTTTTAGTAAATTGGACTAAAAGGTTATAGATGCTGGGTCTAAGATCTATTTTAGATACGTCTCAAATGATTAAGGTTTCTCATAAATCAGTAATTTAATTTTGGAATGCTACACTCGACTCGCTTTAATAGGCGATTTTTTGTAAGATCTCGATTATAAGTATTTTTGTAAGTGCTGATTTTTCAATGAACCGTTTACTTTGAGTTATGTAGCGATTGAAAAATCGGCCTTTGTATAATAATATATATTCGATCGTATTATGACAAGTATAACCTAATCTATACCTAGTAATGTAAATGAATAGTAAATTCAAAAGTGCTTCTTGTGACAAATAATCAAATAAATAATTAAAAAATACAAAACCAGCCAAGTACGAGTCAGATTAGCACACAAAGGGTTCCATAAAGACGTTTCTTGTATAGTAGTTCCCCTTTAGTTTTTAATTTTATTTTATTTTGAGGCAATAATAATAATAATAAAATTGTCACGTAAGTTCACCCGCTCCTAGACCCGTGAATTATCGCAGAATTACCATTTTTTTTATTGTGATAACCTCTAAAAGATAACTCCAAATAACAATATTTAGTAAACAGGAAGGCTTAGTAATAGAGTTCCAATGGGACCTTTTGGGTACGAATTCCTAAAACGAAACTGCTATAATTTACTTTTTAATTTAGCTATGTAACTCATAAAAAAACCCAATTAAAAAGTTTCTTAAAAACTAATTGAAACTAAAATCATAAAACATAACTTAAAAATTGCGTGCGTCATAACCACCATAGCGTATGGGACGTTCAACCCAAGACTGTGCGACTTATGTAGATGTTTACGTGACAAAACCGTTGATATCACACAAATGGCCATCTCGTCTCCAACCAGATTTATAGGCCTTCCATACACGTACAAGGAAAATTCAAGTTTGTTGAAAAACACGTTGGACGCATGCGCGGCGTCAACCAATGTTGTTCCCTGTGCCACGAACGGTGCGTGACGGACTCGGGAACTAACAGGGCTGTAGATACGGTGTATCGATGTCGTTTTATCGATTGTCGATGATTTCTCTTATTTTATGATAGATAGATTGGTGGTAAATTCAACTGTATGATATATTAACGTTCATAAGTGCCTTACCAGGGCCTAAACTGAATAAATGAGTTTTTGATTTTTATTTTGATGATTTGTCTTATTTTATGAGATTAGATAATCCTTGTTTTAACACATATCAGGTGCGCCTTTGAATTTGACATAGACTATAGTGAGTGACGAGTGTCGATGCGATAGAATGTCAGTCGTATAAAGGCATAAATGCTAATGCATTTCTGACTTTGTTTAATTTTAATAACCAGGAAATTCTGAATCTATTGTTTTCTCAAATTGTATTAGCTTTCCATACTGTTTTTTTAAGTATTTGAAAATGACACATTTTACACAAAATGTTTTTTTTTTGTATAAATATATTGTTTTTAAATATCACTCACGTTTTAATCCTAACTTATATTAATGTTATAAATGCGAAAGTGAGTTTGTTTGTTTGTTTGTTACGCCTTCGCCTCAAGTACTAAACGGATCATCATGAAATTTTGCATGCAGATAGCCTATCGTATGGAGAAGGAAATAGGCTACTTTTTTTCCCGGGAACGCGGGTGAAAAGGAAAGTGTGTTTTATTAGGTTAACTTTATTTTCATTGATCGTATTAAATTGTAAAGCTCCTCTCTCTGCTTTTGTTCTACAGATATTTATCGTATTACACAACCGGGCTTAATGTACTGTTTATGCTTTTAGTATAAAAGGGTTGTATCCTATTGTTTTCGATAACGAAATTATTGCGAACAATAAAACTCGACTGGGGGCACGTCCCTAATGGCAGATTTCACCAACGTTCAGTGTGATAAAATGTTTGGGACAGGCGGAGGTAAGTGCGCGGCCCGGCACCCATCTCCCGCCATCGGAAAATTCAAATTTGGAATCATAAATGCCAGATTAAAAATACAAAATTAAGTGTTACTCCACTATGAAAAATTATAACTAGCCCGAATTCCAAATATAAAAATAATAAAGTATACTTTTAAGTTAATTCAATATTACGTGAAAAACTCGGATGTGTAAGTTTTCTCAAACATTTAAATGAACTGTTGACGTGATAGTTTTAAAGAAACATGAATATGTGAAA
Organism: Achlya flavicornis; assembly: GCA_947623365.1. Classification (NCBI taxonomy): domain Eukaryota; kingdom Metazoa; phylum Arthropoda; class Insecta; order Lepidoptera; family Drepanidae; genus Achlya; species Achlya flavicornis. Next base: position 10,448,266 of record OX392487.1, on the reverse strand, counting down.
GTTTACGTAAGAAAAGACCTAAGTGCGTGTTTTGATTGCCAATTTGGACGTTTTTATTAAGGTAAGTGAATTATTATATTATTTTGCCTGACTACTAAAGTTATAGGTCTTACATTTGTGGTTAACAGCTGCTAAAATTATTTCAGAATTATTTATTGAATCTTGTTACGGTACATAATCTAAATTAAGTACTTATGATTTTTATTTTGGATTTAGAGTATCAAGATTGAGTTTGTATTCTTATAGATGTTCACAAATAGATCCTTGTATGAATGATCCTATAGAAGTCGCTTTCAGTAATACCTACCTGGTATAACAGCTCATCGCATGATGTACTTTCGCGCGACGTATTACTACATATGAAATAATATACACCAGGAACTGATTCAAGTGATCAAAAAAGGCAAGTTCCCTAGTTTACCTCATATGGGCATGAATCTATCGACTTATCGGTCTACAAGATGCTCTTCAATATCCCTTTGCCAAGTGAGGACAAGAACCTAAGATGTTTTTTTTATATCACTAAGTCGTTAAACAAACTTACGGCCCGCCTGATGGTAAGCGGTTACCGTAGCCATATTGATGCTTGCAACACACGAGGTATCAATCACGCGTTACCGACTCTTCCCCCCACCCCAATGAGCTCTGGCGACATTAATCACGCGCAGGAACACAACATAAAGTTATTTGGCTGCGGTATTCTGTAAGGTGGAGGTATTTCCCCAGTCGAGCTGCTGTTTGAGCGAATAAACGCTATGCTCTACCTCTCTCAATAATAAGGATGAATTTGGGATGACTTTTTTTCTCATAAAATGAGATTGCGTATAGCTGCAGACTTACTCCGAGATATCTATATACTATATCTATGTAGGGAGTCGAGGATGTTCCACGTTTGCCCAGAAGATACCTCTCCACATCAGCCTTGAAGGAGTTATAAGTGTAAATGTTAGAAAACGAGATACCCTAAGTGCTTTCTATTCTTTTGCTGTTCGCAGGACCAAGAATCATACCTTAGCTTGTCTTGGCTGTTACCATGGTCTAGTCACATAGTTCTGGCTTAAGTCCCTTATTTCTAAGATCATTATTATCTACTAGCGAATCCTGTTCGTTCGTGGTTCGGCTCGTGCTAGCTTCGCGTAGCATGGACGTACCATAATCCTACAACGCAGCTGTTTGTATCTATGTTGTCATTACGATCGTAAGTAAATCTTCAACGTGCTTTCTTGTAATACTGTTAAGTTTTATTGATATTTCTCAGACTCAGGATGCAACTGTCATTTTATTCCAGCGCTTAAATCAGGTCATGGACGGCGTTGAGAATTGCTAACGAGACTAGTTTTCTAATACTTTTATATTGTCTGAATAGTTGAACCATTTTTGTATTTATACATACAAGGTACAGGTATATTGCTGGGTCCCTAGTACATGTTCAACACACCTTACCGCGACGAAATTGCAGATATTATTTTATTTTACTAGTTAGATAAAAAATTGGTGTTCGTTAGTCTCGCTAAAACTAAAAAAAAAACCGGCCAAGTGCGAGTCAGACACGCGCACCGAGGGTTCCGTACAAACCTGTAGGTATATAAGTAAATGGTAGTATAGACCTGAGTATTTGATATGGATTTCAATTTATGACGTATTAAAAAAAAACTACTTACTAGATCTCGTTCAAACCAATTTTCGTTGGTAGTTTGCATCGTAATGTACATCATATATTTTTTATAGATTTATCATTCTCTTATTTTAGAAGTTACAGGGGGGGTTTCCAAAGTGGTAAAATGTGTACCCACATTTTACCACTTTGGAAGTGTGTCTCGCGTAAACTATTCAGTTTAGAAAAAAATTATATTATAAACCTCGATATCATTTTTGAAGACCTATCCATAGACAGCCCACACATATGAGTTTTGTTAAAAAAAAATGAGTTACAGTTCTATGTATGGGGAACCCCCAAAATGTATTGTTTTTTTTTCTATTTTTGTGTGAAATCTTAATGGGTTCACAGAATATATCTACTTACCAAGTTTCAACATTATAGTTCTTATAGTTTCGGAAATAAATGGCTGTGACGTGACATACGGACGGACTGACAGACTGACAGACAGACATGACGAATCTATAAGGGTTCCGTTTTTTGCCATTTGGCTGCGGAATCCTAAAAACGGCTTGGCCGATTTGTATAATCTATTTTGTTTTTATCGCTCAAAAAAATATTGGTGGTACGAAGTTCACCGGGTCAATTAGCATTAAAAAAATTGTGCTAATTTAATAAAAATATCATTGTACGTAGTATTTATATACTCTGAGCTAATACTTTATATATGAAAAAGAAATCCTGTATATATTATAGAATACATGAAAATGTTCTATCATTTTTCAAAATATGTTCACGCCTACATTGGTTCTTCAAAAGAAAGAGTCATTGGAACGTAATTGCTCGTGATCATCACGCTAGCGCGCTTCTAGGGCAATCTCGTTTCGTTTCTCCAATCCTTTGCCAAATGCAATATCAATAAAATGGTATAAAGCAAATGGAATAATTTGCATAAAAAAGCCTTTTTGAACATTGTAAAATATTTTTTATAGCAGTGGCTTACTTGCCAAAACCTTTTATTTACAATCGCGATCAAGGACTTTTAAAGGGAGCGGTAACGTATTTTGCTGACTTACACAATACAATATTCGAAATATTTTGTTAAACTAGGGAGTTTGCACGTTTTGAGAAGAGCTGGTGATAAGATTTTCGCTTAGTCATTATTAAGTGCGAAATTAATTGCTATATTAGAGGGAACAAAGTTTCTTGACTGGAGACTACTAACCCCCTTACTCATAAAGCGCTATTTAACTAATAAACTGTTTAAAGGGTCACGTAAATAAAGTCACTCTATTGTCACTGTCAAATAATGTGACATCATTTACGTGACCCTTTAAACAGTATATTAGTTAAATAGCGCTTTATTAGTAAGGGGGTTATTTTTTAAGAGCGCGCATAAATAGCCAGAAAAGATAGCGACGGGCAGATGAAACAAACTTACGTCTAATACTCGCGTGGCATGAGACGGCGATAGCGTGTTTCGCGGAACATAAATGAACAAAGCGCTTCTAAACTAAATAACTCGTAAAGTATAGAATATTTTAAAAAATCGTTAGTATCAACCCCTAGGTTATACGTTAGTTTTATTATTTATCGAATTTTTGTCTTAATTTGTTACAACATGAACGAATAAAAACGAAAATTAATTAATATTAGAGGTATCTTTGTGATTTTATGCTATCGAGGAATTTTCATACTATTATGTTTTTGCTCTGACATATAATGAAAATACCCATATAAAAATATATTTTCATCGAAATATTATTTGCTTGGGTAAATTTCAATTCTAAGATATGTTATTTTGCTTTATACGCACTCTTAACAAAGTCTGGGGTGCTTCCCATAAAGTAGACCATTGGGCGAGGTTTGTTCAGCTACAAATTCAGACTGATGATGAAAAGTTGAATAAACTAATTAGATCAATGACGTCAATACATAATTTTCAAAACATGCTATTCTTACAACCATAACATAGCGAAGGTACCTCATAGTTACTGTATAGCTGGCTCTACCACTCTCAAGTTGAAAATCTATCACCAAACACATACTGATGTTTTCTAGAAACTTCACATGAGAGCCAGTTTCAGTTTGTGTGCTTACCGCATTCAGCAACATCATCCCTTACCTGAAGATAGTGGTAAAATACAAGCCTATATAAATAAATGTGGCTTTAATAGAAACCTAACCATTCCATAGCTTTAGTCTAACCCCCTTACTCATAATGAAGTTATCAAACGTTGATTAGCTTAAATTCTGAAGTCTTTATCTGACACGTGACATTTAGTGATCGAAAGAGTGAGACGGAGGACACTATTACACTGATTTAGTTAAAAAGCGATTATGAATAAGGGGGTAAGGCGTCGTGCTAAATGGCGACGAACGTACGATCAAACGATGCGATATCGTCGCACGACGAGATTAAATGTACAAAACGCTTTAGAGTGTCCTAATTGAAGATGCAAGTCATCGCGCGAGCACAGGAACATCATCGCGATCGTGCGACGAAATCGCATCGTTTGATCGTACGATCGTCGCCAATTAGGACGAGACGCCTAAGTGTTTATTGGTTGTTTACAGAAGGTAAAGGTTTTTGGGGAAGTGTATTCTCAGGAAGTATTTCTCTAGGGTATGATACGTCTATTAATCTACGCATAATCCAATATTGGTTGCCTATGTCCTTAACCTCCACGTTGTACGGCTCTCCCTAGGCTATGTCCCTAGAATTCAGAACACCCATTTACGGAACCCTATTTCAACCATAGATATAGATATACCTAGATAACGCAAGTATCACGATCTGTATGAATACCAAGCGTGGTATTTTTTTCTTCCTACTACTTCGTCAAAAGCACTATTTAGTGATGGAAAAACAAATCAACAAGCTTGCCATTTTATGACTACCTATTATGACGTCACAAGCACTATATAGTGACGGGAAAAACCAAAAATCAATTCAAGTGAACCGATGCAAGGTGAGCGCGATAGTGGCCACCGTTAGTATTTTATGCTTTAGTCAGGTACTAAATCTGGTACGCGAAGTAGGCGCTCTTGCGTTATCTAGGTACATATATATCTATATCTGTGACTTCAACCTACATTATAGTAGACAAAAAGTTGACTTTCGTAAATCTCAAAATGCTAACTTTGAGGTTTCTTACTAGAGCATCCCAGTCATTACTTAACTGACGACGTGATATATCTACGCTAAGTTGCGACGTGGGAGGTGGCAGGTAAATTAAAGTGGGACAGTCACCGCTAAACTCAATGTTATTATTCGTAGAGAATCTGTTACTAATGCTTGTCCGTGGAATTTTCCTCACATAATGCTAATAATATGTGCTTGTTGTGTAAGTAGTGCCTACTTACTACGGATAATTATTTATGTAAGCGTGCATGTGTGCGAATTAAATTAATCTGTGTGTATTACTTCTTCTTATTTTTAATTTTGGCAACCAAGCCCAAATTAGGGCTCATTTCTGCCAGTGTCGAGTTATATTATAATATCCAGTCACAAAATCACTTCACATTATAGTCCTCAGCACGTCCTCAGTCAGTCACCGTCCATAAAAGTCATGTTTTACTACAATAGTGGTCATTGTACTAAAACTCTTCACGGACATTTTGAGACAACTTGAAAAGTAACGATACACATAATTCATTTCATTTCACTTCACTGGTGCACATGGATGATCTTTATTGGGTAAAATACCACCAATAATACACAATAAAACTCAAAATACACAAATTATTGAAAATAAAAATGAAAATGCTACGTCACTCTGCAAGTTCCCGCCAAAAAGTCCCTGTGTGTATTTAACTACCGCGTCGTAGGCTTGTTAACTTTTCTAGTCCCCTATATACAGTTATATCTATAGATATATAACATTGCTTATGGTTTTACTCCTTTGATTTGGGTTGCGTCAAGGCTCAAGAGAGGCCATCTTGTTGTTGTTTTTATACGATTCCCGATGACGGTCATTTTTTAATAGTAGTTTCAAAAAATATTTTAGTTCGCTTTTTGTTACAGAAGTTGTATTTTTTAATTATCTTGTTAGGTTTGGTAAATATCTTTTCCACATACAATACGGGTTTATTCAAAGGCCAGAGTGAACAGGCATCTTATGGGCACGCGCGGTCGATCCTAACTATATCTTCGCTTACCATCAGGCGTGATGGTGGTCAGACGTAAGCTCATCTAATATAAAAAAAACACATTCCTCTGAAGTGAAATTACGTCCTTTCGGTGTCTGTATGTCTTATATTGTGTGAAAATATCTTCCTTATAAAATACCAAATGTTTTTAAATGTTATAAAATTCCCCGTGGCCCTTGGCAAGCCAGCGGGTTAAATCTGTTACTTTGAATAATAATGTCTCTTCAATAATAACATTAAATCTGTTTATGCCCTTTGCGACCGTGAGACGAGAGGGTTAGAAGGTTATCGATTCGTTCATACATTATTGTTAAAACTCATCGAGACCTCAGGGACTAGCGGGGAGTTTTTCCCACCGTATTAGCTTGGCCATCCAAGGAGGAAACGCCGCTAGTCTGCTGGAAACCTTGATCAAGATTGGTACCCTCAAGGAAATTTTCAATATAGAGTGTATTGCTGTAAATATAAATGTAATCATAAAAACATTACAGGTAGTAAAACATGTCTTTTTTACAGGTACGAGTGTCCTGCCAATAACATGAGAGGAGTTAATCAGGTTAGTCGAATCATTTCGTACATTTTAATTTACTATATACAAGTAAAGGTTTTTTTTTTTATACAACTTAGTCGGTAAATAAGCATACGGCCCACCTGATGGTTAGCGGTTACCGTAGCCATATGGACGCTTGCAGCACAAGAAGCATCGCTCACGCGTTACCGACCTTTCCCAACTCCCCTATTAGCTCTGGCGATCTTACTCACGCGCAGGAAGACAACTTTACAGAACACAAAGTTATTTGGCTGCGGTATTCTGTAAGGTGGAGGTACTTCCCCAGTCGAGCTGCTCTTTGAGCGAATAAACGGTATGATCTACCTCTCTCGAATATTAATTAAAATTAATTATCTTATTTACTCTATTGTCCAGCTTTGGACTCATACAGTAACGTCAACCTGCTACTACCGGATCTCCTAACCGGAACTCTTAATAGTTTTGTCCAATAAGAAAAACTATCATCAGCGTAGTTATTAACTTTACGACTGATAAGGGTAGTAGTCCCTTCATAATTCATTATTATGAATGAGTAAAAGGTTAGGTCCAAGGACTCTACCCTGCGGGACCCCTAGACAAATGTATTCTCCATTACTTTTATCATTTTATGCTGCATGCGTTGAAAATTTCATATTCATTCATTCAAATATTCCTTCACAGGCACTTATGGCTATGAAATATGTCAAGTGCAGTGTCTTTTATGTGTTTTAGTTAGGAAAGCAGGATAGGGGCAGAGACAGTATCAAACGCGTTACAGAGTTCCAGGAATATACCTATCGTTTTATATTTATTTTCAAACATTTTAGGTACTGCGACATTTTACTCCCAGCGACTTACGTGAAATTTCTATTTCAAAATCTGAACCATTTGTATGTATACATTATAAACAACTATTATGGTTTTTAGGGTTCCGTAGCCAAATGGCAAAAAACGGAACCCTTATAGATTCGTCATGTCTGTCTGTCTGTCCGTCCGTATGTCACAGCCATTTTTTTCCGAAACAATTAGAAATATAATGTTGAAACTTGGTAAGTAGATGTATTCTGTGAACCGCATTAAGATTTTCACACGAAAATTGAAAAAAAAACAAAAAAATTTGGGGGTTCCCCATACTTAGAACTGAAACTCATTTTTTTTTAATAAAACCCATAAGTGTGGGGTTCCTATGGATCGGTTTTCAAAATGATATTGAGGTTTCTAAAATCATTTTTTTCTAAACTGAGTAGTTTGCGCCAGAGACACTTCCAAAGTCGTAAAATGTGTGTCCCCCCTGTAACTTCTAAAATAAGAAAATGATAAATCTATGAAAAATATATGATGTACATTACGATGCAAACTTCCACCGAAAATTAGTTTGAACGAGATCTAGTAAGTAGTTTTTTTTTAATACGTCATAAATTGAAATTCATATCAAACACTCAGGTCTATACTACCATTTACTTATATACTCGGTGCGCGAGTCTGACTCGCACTTGGCCGGTTTTTTTTAATAACTTTATGGTAAAACCTGGTAAACATATAGAATATTTCAGTATTTCCAGGAGATTGAAAGCTTTTCTTCTGCGAAGCTAAAGTTGGCACGAGTAAATACGTAAATAGAGCCTAGAATAACGTAGAGATGTTGGATACACGTGACTGTTGCAAGGTTCCTGAGGTAAAAATAATCTTATTCAACTTTCTACTCATATTTATATATTTTACCCATAGATTTAGAATATTATAGATTGATAGCGTTAACAACGTACATGCGCGAAGCGTGAGCAGTTTCCATATATATGCAATCACAGATATATCGTATACTAGTTGATTTACGCGTTCAGTTTGAACGACTAAATACATAACAGGTGGAGATTTCGAGATGGCTTATATTCAAAACCTATGTTGGGTTAGTCATGCTGAACAACTTTTACTATGGGACCAATAGCGAATTCTCAAAAAATATTTTTTTACTTCCGTAGTAAATGTCAACTTTGCTCGATCAAAATGTATGAAAAGTAAAAAATTCTTTTTTGAGTTTGCAGTGTTGGTCCCATGGTAAAAGTTGTTCAGCATGACTAACCAAACACAGATTTCGAAATCTCCACCCAGTATAGTAATGCCAATTTATCGTTATTTATCGATTTACCGAGAACAAATGACAAGGAACTCATATCGCTCATTTTTTCTGGTAGGTAGTTAATATCTAGTGAACGATATGTCTATGAATGCAATTATATGCAAACTGCTCATGCTTTGCACAAGGTAATATTGTTAACGCATTCACACTATTCTTACTCTTTTCTACTCATTTTATAAATGGGAACGTTTGTGTGTTAGCTACCACCATCGAACAATTAATCCAAAGAAGCGTAATGACGTAGATTTTGCTTGCAATCTATTCCGCCAATTTACCAACATCGACAATGCGCTCTGATTGGCTAAGACAAGGACTCATGCGCTCTGATTGGCCAAGTCAAGAACACACGAAGCAGCGATTGGTCCTTACTGTTCAAAATCAGTGACAAATCACCGACTAGTTTCGGAATCGGATTGCTCAGTATCTACTCTAAGGGATTGTTCCTCGATGCCACTACCTACGACTAAGCTACATTTACACTCACATCTGTATAAATAGAGACCATCGTCCGATCCTAACTTTAATGACAACATTAAATAAAAAAATAATGGTAAGGCTTGTTTTTGTCCACAATTTTTGCATCAATATGGAAAGTGATGGTGTGGCCGAAGGTAAGCAGGAGGCCTAGAAAGAAATTGGCCCTCAATTGTTGCTGCTGGAACTGCGAAAGATTTTTAAAGGCGATTCAGCATTCATAATATTTTTGGGCTTTCTCTGAAAGTGCCGACGAGAGGAAAATGTTGCTAGATATTGTTAGATCTGTAGGGCGATTGCGTAACTAAATTTCAATCATTTTCGAATTGAAATCGGTTTTCTGACAACTCTTTTACGTTCTGATAACTGCAAATACAAACAGTGGTTCATTAGAAATGGAACCATTTCCAATTTTGTAATATTTCTACCGATTCAGAGGTTATTTCAATCAGAATTTCATTGTAATAAAGTTACGTGATCCACGTACTGGGGGGCTAAAAAAGAAGCTAAAGCAATATTGCTACGCAATTAATTTTTTCGTATTCTCGGCAGATCCCAAGTGATTCCAATATGTTTTGGTAAAATAGTTACTCATTATATACAATTCAATTCATTAAAAGATTTGGAATTGATGAATTGCATAAGATCTGCTTTAAATTCGAAAAAAATAATTGCGTTAGCAATATTGCTTAGCTTCCCTTTTTAGGGGGCCTGGTCATTTTGAACAGTTCTCATCACCGTTCTGTGGGTTATTAAAGGTGTTCGAAAAAATCATACATTTGGGGCCGGCATTTTTGGAAAAGGCCCAGATTGAATAATGTCCTTTGAGAGTGGCAGTCAGCTAGCGTGCTCAAGCTTGCCAAGATTTATATCTAACTTTTGGGAATTTTGTAATAGCAATGATCACCCATTTTATAAAATTATTTACGTGCTGCTCAGACTTGCTTGCTTCAGAGACTTTCCAATATGTTTCACAACTTTTTATGCAATTTAAATTCTGAATAACATCAGTAGGTAGGTAATATATAAACTTTTATAATTGAACTGTCAAAACTGAAATAAAAACTTTATTTCATGAGAACAGATCTATTTGGTAACGAGAGCGAGTGATCTCGATGCGTCTCGTGATGTTCCCTTTGTTCGGTACATGTACCTCTTTTTTATTTGACTCATACAAGCATTGTTAGGTGTAGGCTGGGAACTGCTTCCGAACTGATGGGATACCAATTTTGGCTGCGAGAGGCGGTCTAATGAAACCGTCCTCCATGGTAAACGTCATGTTACGTTTTTTCTTCTTCTGCTTGTCTGATACATGGGTTTGACAATTGATTCTACGACGTTCGTTTGCGTTCGCATTAGAAAATTATATAATAAATTTTGATAAGGTGCCGTGCACTTATTAATCTGCAAGAAAAATAAAGAAGAGTATTTTCGTGTGACGCCAGCGAGATACCTATTGAATATCTACTGAAAGCCTATTGGAGCAGAAAGCCTAAGAACAATCTCCGGAGGAACGGTAAGTGGTTCTTGGTTTGTGTCTTTCAGTGCTTGTATGTGCATTAGAGTTAATGTATTGAACACACTCTTTGTTCCCTTTCTTTCTCGGCAAAATTTCGATTACAGTCCATTATTATCTACGCAACACCCTTTTTATAGCGAGCCATAAAGGCTAAGCTAATTGCATTCCGAACAATTATGTCAATTGAGATGCTAAACTTGTGCTAAACTGTCGGTGGGTCGTGTCATATGTTATGAGATAAGGCATTTGCATCTATGTAAATAAGTACGGTAGGTATATATTTACCCCCTTACTCATAAAGCGCTATTTAACTAATATACTGATTAAATGGTCATGGAAATAATGTAATGTCACATTATTTGACAATGACAATAGAGCGACGTTATTTACGTGACCCTTTAAACAGTATATTAGTTAAATAGCGATTTATGAGTAAGGTGGTTAATGTTTAGTCATAATTGATTGAAATTATTACTAATTACTGAGTGAGTGAGAATTTCAGTGTTATCTTGTGTGTGTTTGTAGGTATAACGTAACACCTACGAATACATTGATGATTTATATGGTGCGTCCATGTTTGGCGAACCGAGCACGAGCCGAGCCACGGACGAGCACACTGCGATCACAATTCGCGTAGCGTTGACCGGCTTGCGAGCCTCGATGGCCTCGAACGAGCGCGATTGTCAGTTTCTTCACGAACAAAGGGATTCGCATCGTGCTCGTTGTGGGTTCGTTCGTGGCTCGGCTGACCATTAAAGTTCTGCATTCACACACAATTTAACAATTCAACATTTCACGACATGGTCATTTGGTAATTATAGTGAGGTTCGTCCTCGGGTCGTACGAACTAAACTCTGACCCCCTTATTACAAAACATGGTTTAAAGTAAAGCCAGGTTTTACTGTAATTTGGTCACTTTCTAACGTCATATAATAAAAAGGGACGAGGCTATTTTAAAACCTGGTTTTCCTTTAAACCATGTTTTGTAATAAGGTGCTGACGGTCTTATTACAAAACGTGGACTAAATTTCGTACCTGGATTAAACATGGTAATAAACCATGTACTAAAATATTTCGTATTACAAAACGTAGATTATCTCAAATTCGTGGATTAATTATGGTACTAAAGATAAACCAACAGCACCCCTAGTTTGTCTTTGGACTATCGCACGACAGAGGACTAAAGTCACTAACAAACGTCAAATTGCACAGTGAGGTTAAGTTTTATTGTTTTACTTTTGTTTTCTGATTACAAGAAGAATGGATAATATTGATTTAATTTATTATCTAGAGGATATGGACGATTTATATTTATTACGGGTGCCCCGGCGACCTTTAAGACTTTGTTATTGGCTGAACCCTTTTGTTGAGTTGTGTGACGAAGAATTTCGATATAAATACACGTTCACGAAGCGTTTCGGCTTAAAAATAGTGGACCTGGTAAAAGCTGAAATATCCCAGGATCCCCGAGGATGCCGGATACCCCCTGAAATTCAAGTGGCTTGCCCATAACGGAGCAGTTTAGTATTTATAATACGCGCGAGAACTTCATTTATTCCGTTACGCGCAAGAGTTGTTGCTAATATGTAATATTCATGGGTAGTATTACATTATTATACGTGAAAACAACGCCAAAAACAAAATTATAGTTGATAATTTAGTTGCACCAGCAAAATCTTTTCAAAAATCAATATTTGAATTTATATCTTAATAGTATATACTATTTTAAATTTTAATAATTTATAGAATAAATCAGCTATGTAGATAAATGGAACGGTGCGAACGAATGATGTCAGATTCAATGAATGTTTTCTATAGATAATCTGTGGATATTATTTAATCATGGACTAGCTTGTGGTACTAACACATCCTCCGTTAGTCTGCGATTTGTAATAAGATCCAATTTTAGTCATAGGACCAACGTTAGTACCGTAACAATCCAAGACTTGTAAGTTATGGTTTAAACCAGGATGAAGATCGTTTTTTGTAATAAGACCGTGATTGTTTTACTTGTTGGTGTCTATCAACATTTCACGACATGGTCATTTGGTAATTATTGTGAGGTTCGTCCTCGGGTCGTACGAACTAAACTCTGATTGTTTTACTTGTTGGTGTCTATAGAGGTTCTAATTGCTTGTAGAGTTAGTAATGCGAAGGCTAATGGGCGGGAAACAGCGCTTAAAGATCCGATTATCGATGAAGACGAAAGACGATCGAGTGGAGACAATTAAATTTGTCTCACAGAAGGCAATTCGTAGTAAATAAATAATAATAAATAATAAATATCCTGGGACATTCCTCACACACGGTCATCTGATCCCAAACTAAGCAATGCTTGTACTATGGAAACCAGATAACTGATATAATATATATACTACTTTTTGTTTGTAAATACATACTTAATATACATAATTACACCCAGACTCAGGACATACAGACATGTTCATGCACACAAATGCATGTCCTGTGTGGGAATCGAACCCACGACCTGCGGCGCTATAGGTTAAGACTCCACCTCTTAACCAACTGCGCCAACTGGCCCGTCAAGTCCGTAGTAGATCTAGATGCACTGGCCCTCTATGGTAAAAAACATTAAGGTGTGGAGATTGGATGGTTTGCCCTAAAGTAGGAGGATTGGGTTGAAAATGATTAAGATTTCCATTACCTTTCCGAAATAATCCGATTACAAATGGAATGGAACAGGCAAATACACGTACAATAACAAAATTGATAAGTACTTAAAACAAATATTAAATTATCACAACGCTTCACAAATACAAAGCGACGAACTTTGTGACTCTTATTTTTCAATATCATTGAGACGTCGAAGCAAAACAATACTTTTTGTTATTAAAGTTACTTGGAGCGTCAGAAAAACTTGGGTAAGTGATACCCCAGGGATTACTCATTGGGAGGGAATGGGGGGAATCAGACTAGACGAAGTGAAAAGATGTTCATCCTCACACGGAAGAAGTTTGAACAAGTTTTGTTATTATTAATTTCTTGAGAGCTTGAGATTCTTTTCAGGTAAGTAGGATACTTGCTCAAAGCACTATACAGGTGAACTTTTTTTTCTAGCCCGTTTGAGCAACTTCTGAACTACAGGTCTTAGAGAAAAACAGTGAAAGGAAACCCGAGCTGAATTTTGAAAAAAATTAAAATACCATAAAAAAAAAGAATTTCATTTTTTCAAAAAAAGAAATTCTTTTTTGGCTTCTACTTCACAATACGAACAAAATTATGGTCACAAATTGCTAAAAGTTATTAAAATATTATTTTATATTTTCCTTGACCATGGTTTTATCCGGCGTAAAGTTTGACGAGGTGGAGCAGATCTCGCAGGGACCTCACTATGTTTAGCCATAAAGGATTAGCTCTTAGAATTCTGACAAAAAATTAGAGGTTAATTTTGATAACTTCTAGGAGTTTGTGACCAAGATTGTGATACATGATTGTGTTCGTATTGTGAAGTAGAAGCAGAAAAAGTTTTTTTTTTTCATTTTTTTTAATGGAATTATTATTTCTTCTAAATTCAGCTCGGGGTTCCTTTCCGCGTTTTTCTCAAAGACCTGTAGTTCAGAAGATGCCCTCACTGGCTGAAATAAAAAACATCCTGTATAATATTAAAGTTGCATTTATTTGTATGGATATGAATCCGTGAGCATACCGTGAGAATACGCGATGGCAAAGACAGGGTTATTTATCTAATAACTTTGTATGTCTCATAAATATGTATGACTACAGATGGACGGACGTTATGGCCAACAGTTTCATACAACAATGTTCTTTGTTTGACCACAGAGCCCCATAAACTGCTTTAGTAGTTAATAGTATATATAAATAGTATATATGTAATATAGACAAGTAGTTTTATACATATTAAACTTAAATTTACAGTTTTTCGTACAGTATCAAATTACAATCCAGATCGAGCTACATAGTCTAGTTTAAAAATATTCAGCTTAAGTTAAGATGGATGGTTTTCACGCCATTCTAAGCAACATAATGGTTCCGCCACTGAAAATAGTCTGGGTTCGTTCCAAAAGCAATCTCAGAAATCAGGAAAATTTAAGATCTACTTAAAGATTGATTCGATTTTATTGGTTGAGTTACTTGCCTGCTCAGTTTAAGTGTATTCCGAATCGGTGGTTGTAGAATCAACTGTATGTACTTAACGTTCATAAGTGCCTTACCGGGGCTAAATTGCATACATTCTTTTTGGTTTTGATTTATTGATTGACTAGCTGTCCCGCGTGGTTTCACCTGTTTTCCATGGATAAAAGTAGCCTATAATACTTGGGATAATGTAGCTTTCTATTAGTTAAAGAATTTTTCGAGTCCGACTGTTAGGTCCAGAGATTAGCTCTTTTGAACAAACAAACAAAAGGCTACTCTTTATCCCGGGTACACGGGTGAAACAGCGGGGGACAGCTAGTCTTTTATAAACTAACCACAATCCTAACTAATATTATAAATGCGAAAGTGAGTTTGTTTGTTTATTATGCCTTCACGCTTCAACTACTCAACGGATCATCATGAAATTTGGCATGCAGATAGCCTATGTAAGGTATGGAGAAGGACATAGGCTACTTTTAGACTACTTTATCATCATAATCATCATCGTTGTACCTTTAAGTCTTCGCCAGCTTTACAATATGATCTTCATGGATCAGTCAACATAAGAAATCTCATTTACAGCTCAACCACAGAGTTGAGAAAGTTTTCCAGAAACTTTCCACTGAGGAAGGGTTTATCAAACTTCAACAACTAAAGAAAATAGATAATCACGGATCGAACCATCAGGCGGAAATTTGTCATCAATAAATGTGTCAGCTGGATATCAGCAATTTACGGTATTTACAGAGTAGTTATTATATCACAGTTTATCGGCTTTCTGCCAATTAGCGAACAACTGTTCTACTTTTCAATAAACTTCGGAACAAGAATATAGTTTGTGTTCGCCAACGCTTGTTACGTCTTTGTAATAAATTCAACCCATTTTTTATATAAAAACTGTTTACTTAATTGAAATTGGATATTGTTCAGAAAAACGTTAGAAGAAATTTCAAATATATTCCAATGTAGTGGAATGTTTCGTTCAACTCCTATTCGTCATAACAGCCTGGTACTTTGTCAGTTGGAAGCTAAATTGTTCATGGTTGTCCAATATAAAAGCCTGGAAATACGAACTCGTTCTCAAGTGCTTTTAAAAGTACGATCAGCTTTCACAATAGCCCGTGTTTCGTAGGAATTGCCATTCCGAAAATAAGAATCGATGGGTATCGATTTAGTTGCCGAGACAAATTGTATGTATCATGTTTACCGGATGACACAGTAGGCAACACGCGTAATTTGCTCTTTCCTAGCTTTACGCACTTCATGTGATCCTGGTAGCTTTATTTTTCTTTTACTTAAAACTCAGTTTTCTTTCATTAATTAATTTGCTTATTACTGGAATTTTTAATTATTGTAAAATGGGAAAACCTACACATAAGTATTTTCCTTTTACAATTTAATTAAGTTTGTTGAACTTATGAAAAATATACATATACTGATGTATGATATGTTATGGATACTTGTTAACGTACTAGAAACTTGACCACAAACTAACTAATAGTACTGTACTAAACTAAAAATACATGTACACACGGCTACAGATCAAGCTATACATTTCCGGTATAAGCTGATCTCGCATTGTGTAGGATTTCCGTACAACGGGAGGTCAGCTTATAGGAGACAGTTATAGCTTGATCTGCAGCCGTGTGTACTACTAAAACATAAATTATCGCCATGAATAACAACTTTTTAGCATTAAATATAAACTTTTCGTTTTGATTTGTTGGTTAGCGGCTGGAGTAGATAAAAGTAATTGAATTTAAGATTTACGATGATTTTAGAAACTCAAAGACTAGATATCTCCTGCGGTTTCACCCAAAAGACAAAAGTAGCCTATGTTACTCTCCGACTAATACCTGAACTATCACTTGGCAATAAATCACTACAATCAAACGCTCCAAAAGGATTTGGCCTTCTTTCACGCAGCAACGGAGCGTGGGTTTGCCCACTGTCCCACTTTTCTTTGGGGATACCATCCTCATGTTGAAAATCGGTCGCTTAGCACCTATCGGTGTGTCCGATAGCTGCACTTGGAGCCAGTTCTTTCTAGGCTTTGTTTTCTTACCACCTTCGGCCACATCATCACTTACAATGGTGAGATTGTGGCCAAACACAAGACAATACAAAGTAAAAAAAACTTGCAGGTTTTAAGTGAAACGTTTTCAATAAACATAATTTATTTTCAAACTTTTCGATAGATACAGACCGCGCGCGCTTGTTAGCCGTCTCTCAGAGTGACTCAGGTCACTGGCTACAAGCTATTCCATCCACAAATACCGGGACAATGTTAGACCGTATAACATTAAGTCTGTGTATTTGTCTTCGTCTTGGTTGCAGGACCAATCAGCCTCATCGCTGCCGCTGCGGAGACCTCGTCAATGAGCTCGGCCACCATGGACTTTCGTGCTCCCTAAGTGCTGGTCGAATATCACGGCACTCGGCTATTAATGACATTATCCGCAGGGCTCTTGTTGTCGCTAACGTGCCTTCCGTACTGGAACCAGTCGGTATTGCGCGGGGCGATGGCAAGAGACCGGATGGTATGTCTTTGATCCCTTGGAGTGTCGGCAAGTCGCTGGTGTGGGATGCCACATGTGTCGATACACTCGCGCCATCTCACTTACCGGCTACTTGTAAAGCTGCAGGGGCAGCGGCGGCCAGTGCGGAAAATTCAAAATTCAAAAAATATGCATCGATTGGACCCAATTATATTTTTATGCCTTTTGCGGTCGAGACCTTGGGACCATGGGGGTCAGAAGCTCGCCGTTTTGCTCGCACCTTGTCTTCAAAATTGATCGAGACCTCCGGAGACCAGCGGGCGGGGAGCTTTTTCCGCCAACGCGTCAGCTTGGCTATCCAAAGAGGAAACGCTGCCAGCCTTCTGGGAACCTTGCCGTTAATCGGAAGCAGCGGCAGGCTTGAGGAAATTTTCTATATATAGATTATATTTTGTAAATATAGATTGTATTTTGTACATATTTGTTGTAAATATAAGTTTATAACCCAAAAAAAAAAAATTGTAAGAGTATTTGAGAATAAAACTAGCAATACTTTATTAGTTTTAAGACTCACCTTACATTCACTTGAGGCAAGAAAATACGTTATTCATGAATGGTTTTTACTCTGAATATAATGAAATGTAAGTTACGACTATGTTTTTGTTGAGAACTAAACTTACTCTGGCAATAAAAAAAAAGTTTGTGTCAACTCAATTGAAATTCTACTCTACATATCTTGAGCTTAAACTACCTCAACAAACAATAATAAACTCAATAAGAGACGCCCTTCATTTCAATTTCCTCTACCAATTGTTCTGTAAGCTTCCTGAAGACCCATGCATTCGAAATTTAAATCAAAGGGACAGTTAAGAAAATCTTTTTTGTGAGTCGTTCGCAAGGTCCCAAAGCAACTATAGCCTGTTCACGAAGTGAAACAAAGTTAGCGAAAATAAAATTGCGTCGAAGCAAAGTGGGAACGAAGGGAGATGAGGCAACTGGGGTCGCCCCACTGAACCGTCTCTGACCTTCTTAATTTATACGGATTACTTTACTTTAATGCGGTATGAGTGGTGAGCTGTAATATTTCCATAACTGACTTTAAAATCTGTCTATGGATGGTAGACGGTGGGTACGGTCAATCAAATTTACATATCGCTGGAATTCATTGTACTACGCGGACGGTACCTTCTTTCGTGTTCAGATCTCTTTTCGCACTATTTCAAGAGAGATGGTGTGTAGGTATGTCTTTATATTTGAACACTTATTAATCACTAGCTGTCCCTCGCAGTTTCACCCGCATTCCTGGGATAAAAATTGGCCTATGTTCTCCTCCATTACTTAGGCTATCTGTAAGACAAATTAAATGATGTTCGGTTGACTAAACAAACAAATGAACTCACATTCGCATTTATGTTAATACAGTCGTGTTTTTATTTGAATAGAGTCCCATAATAATCTAAAGAACTATCTTTATTTATAATCAGCTTTGTCTATCACAATGGACCAAGAGATCCATACCCAGCTGGGTCCAGTCGGTTGTAAACCCTTAATTATAATCAAGGCCGTGCGTATTTCAGTAAAAAAGACTCATAAATCAGATACTCCGTGATATATCCGGATGAACCCTTATCACGATCTAGCTTATAACAAAATGTAGGGTTGGTCCGTAGCATTTAATGAAATAGCTAGGGTTGTTTGTAGCCTAGAAGTTTTTGTTATACAATGGAGAGAATGGCTTATATGGGTCATATAGCTGTCATTCATCTTTTCCATCCACTACCCTGATTTAATCTGTACACTACTTCTTGTAAACTTGCGTTGGCGTAATATATCCCACGTATTACAAATGTAAAAGAGGATTACGTACGTAAGAACGTTCCAGTATTAGAAAACTTAAAAAAAAGTAACGGTGTGACCAAGGGAAATAGGGATTCAATTCTATGTGTATAGATAGATTAAATGTCATTCTTTAAATAAATTCTATTTCAAGCTACGTATTTAAAATCTTTTTTTTTAATTACTGGAACTCTTTCGTTTGTAGATATTGACTAGCATGCTCATCGTCATAATGAGACTTATAATGCACCTAATAAGGGCCGGCCAAATGAAAGAAAGAAAGAAAAAACTTTGATGATGACTTGTGAAGGAATTTTGATGATTTGGAATAAACTGTGCTCGATTTTTAGCTCTGCGAACTTCGGAGATGAGGGCATAGTGGAGATGGTATTTTTTGTATTTTTTCATCATAGCTCATAAACAACGCAGCATAAAAGAAATCAAAACTTGTTTTGGAATGTACAAATGAAAACCCATATAAAAGATTATAAAACAAAGGGATAGGAAGATTTTAGTATGGAGCCTAGCATTCCTATTATTCCGCCATTTTGGTTTTATTTTAAAATGGCGTCCACGGATGACTTATATGAAAAAAACTAGCTGACATCAATATAATCAAGAAATATTCTGTCACAAAGCCTCGTAAAGTGTCTCGTTTCGAAGATATAAGGAATTAAAGTTTTACTGTTAAGAAAAATAAAAATATAATATTTTTCTTGTAAAATTAATTTCTACACCCGCAAACGCCTTAAAATACGGTATATTGGTTACACCTACTACTACTATACCGGAAAATTAAGAGGTGTCAGGGGCACCAACTTATCATCACTTGAATGATGAAGACCTAAAAATGATGATGTATACCAAAAGAAAAATCTATTTTCATTCCACCCGAGTTCAAAACTAATAAACGAGTACCAGGAAAACAGATAATAGCAGAAGCAATCTCAACTTTGATTGTAAACACGCTTGACATAAATGTGAAATCGTAAAGTGCGACACGCATGTTGTTAACTGTGGTTTTATCACCCTATCAACTCCACGGTTGGAGACACACTGCAGATTAAAATAGTTTTCTAAATGTCTTGTGACCTTAAACAATCAAACCTTGTATGTTTTTATTTTTATTTATTAACAACAAAAGAAAGAAAGAAAGAAAGAAAGAAAGAAAGAAAAAACATTTATTTTGACATACACACAACATTACATTAAATTACATAACACATACATTATAATAAATACATTAAATATATATACATATTCAAACAAAGTACAACATACACAGTACAAATAA
Source organism: Achlya flavicornis (assembly GCA_947623365.1). Classification (NCBI taxonomy): domain Eukaryota; kingdom Metazoa; phylum Arthropoda; class Insecta; order Lepidoptera; family Drepanidae; genus Achlya; species Achlya flavicornis. Next base: position 10,428,114 of record OX392487.1, on the reverse strand, counting down.
CTTTCCTCAAGTCTGCCGCTGCTATCGAATAACAGCAAGGCTCCCAGCAGGCTGGCAGCGTTTCCTCTTTGGATAGCCAAGCTAATATTTAATACGAATTTTGAATTTTGAAAAAAAAAAGGTCACACAAATTGGCGTTTAATAATTAAGACTGGTAAGTAAGATAGTAAAAATAAATAAGTAAGGGACGAAACAAGATGCAAATAAAAGTAAATAAGAAGTTTACTCAGCCTACTCAATTACCAGGCAAACATGAAATAAGTAGAAGTAACGTGTATCTTTAATTAGAGGGGACTGTGTCCCGGTGTGACATAACGAGGTTATTTGTTTAGGCTTCATTAGTTACAAAGAAAATGTCTTGGTTTGCGGAAAACCATTGTATTTTGGAGCTCGTATGATAAGAATAATGTTGAAATAACTTTATAATACAGGGTTGATACAACAATAAATAAAACCGCGTAAAGTACCTACCTACTCATAAATACGAACAACTTTTACTATGGGACCAACTTCGAAGTAGCAAGCTTAAGTTCGTTCAAATGTATACCTTAAATATAATAAATTGTGTTTATGTCACACGATTTGTAAAGCTTTATTTTTAATCTAACCTGAGCCCCGAAATTAATCTAAATTTACTTTTTTTTATATTCCTATGAGTGATATAGTACGTGCGCGTTGTCAAAATCTATCACTATGCCAACTTTCAAATTCCACATTGCTTGGTATTCGAATAAAATCTCTGTGACAGACGAACGGACGGACAGTCTAAGTCCGTACGTTTAAGATTACCAAGTTTATGTTTACCCTTTTAAGATCCGGAACCCTAAAAAGATAATAAAAAAATACTATTGTCTCAAAGTCACTCAGAGTTAGAGGATGCTACACGCTTACTCAGAAGAATAGGTATATATCTATAACAGGTAGAGATTTCGAGATGTCATAAATATTCGAAACATATATTGGGTTATTCATGCTGAATAACTTTTACTATGGGACCAAAAGTGGATTCTCAAAAAAAATGTTTTAACTTTTCATACTAAATATCAACCTTGCTCGATCACAATGTATGAAAAGTAAAAAAAAAATTTTGAGAATTCAGTGTTGGTCCCATAGTAAAAGTTGTTCAGCATGACTAACCCAACATAGGTTTCGAAAATATGCCATCTCGAAATCTCCACTTATATTACATAAATATATAAACATCCGCATTACTAAAGATATCAAGGATAACCTATATAATAACTATGTAGAACATCGTATAGTTCCTAAGAAACGAATCCCCTTGCTCACACCTGCCAATAATTGTCGCCGTACTAAGGTTTCTAGTTCGACGCGACGTCTAATCGCATTACAGAGCAGACCGCGTCTCGGCCTGTAAGGTAATAATTGTTTACTTACAATACTCGTAAAGTCGTAATGTATCGTGACGGATTAATCTCTTATTATAGGGCGAGTCGAACCACGGTACATATACAAATATGTACCGTGGTCGAATGTACGCGTAGTACGTAGTCTTCGTAGGCGCTACGTAGCGGTGTAGCATGTCTACGATGTGCTACGAATGTGTTGAGTGAGAGTGAAGATTGATTTGAGTGGGATTATTTGGTAGTATTGCTGATTGATTGATAACTATTGGTAAAGAGTTGATGACTGAAATATCAGTTTTTTTGGTTGTAAATTATTATTTACTACTTATTAATATTTCTTAATTATAATGATTATTATAATATTTTATTTGCTGAATAAATACTTTAAATAAAGAAATATTTTAATGTGTTATTATTCCTATATGTTATCTCAGGTTATGACTGTGTTAAATTTGATCACTTTCGCATTTATTATATTACTAAACCTCAAGAGGGGCCATTCAAGTATTAAGTAAGCAGAATTTTAGTAATACTTGACTTCCTCCCCCTTGTCAGCAAATGTAAGCAAAGCTGTTACTCCCTCCTCCTATGCTTACATAAACAGTTCAGATTTCTTTATTCTTATTCATGAGCAGCAGTTATCAAGTTTAGAAATAAGGAATTCATAGACTAGATATAAACTATATAAAAAGATAAGAGAAGGTAAAGGTCTGCTTTTAAGAGAGGTAGAGCATAGCGTTTATTCGCTCAAAGAGCAGCTCGACTGGGGAAGTACCTCCACCTTACGGAATACCGCAGCCAAATAACTTTGTGTTGTGTGAAGTTGTGTTCCTGCGCGTGAGTAAGGTTGCCAGAGCTCATAGGGGAGGGGGGATAGGTCGATAACGCGTGAGCAATGCTTCGTGTGTTGCAAGCGTCTATATGGCTACGGTAACCGCTTACCATCAGGCGGGCAGTATGCTTGTTTATTGACTAAGTTGTATAAAAAAAAAAAAATATATAAAAAGTAGTATATGTATTATATCAGTTATCTGGTTTCCATAGTACAAGCTCTGCTTAGTTTGGGAACAGATGACCGTGTGTGAGGAATGTCCTATGATATTTATATATTACTGACGTTATCACCATCCAGGCCCCCCCCTACCATCAAATATAAGTAAAGCTATGACCACCCTCACACCTTTGGTACTTACGTAATACTTGAATGGCCCCAGATGCCGAAACAATTAAGGTTCGAGTAAGTACAAATAGCTATGAAAATAGTTGAAAAATTTCAACATGAAACTCCATCTTGTAAACAGAGAAAACCTTGTACCTATTCAAGAAAATAGATAAAAAACGTTAACGTGTATAACTTTATATACACAACACACAAACTTCTAACAAAACTTTTGTGAAAGTTCCAAAAGATAAATGTCCCAAGTTTCGGCGGTATATTAAAAGTGTTTACAAAATACATCGACGCACATTAAAAGCTAAATTTAAATATCACATCCCATAATCTTTTTAAGCTGGTACTTTGTAAGTGAAGAGCTTAGATGTAATCAAGTTAGAGAGAAGAGAAGAGATCCGAATTGTTAAGATCCATTATGGATCTGAATGGATTTATTAGATGACCTTGTTTTTGTTCTGTTGTATTCGCTATTTGTATGTGAAATTGATTTGGAAAGTGAATTCTATTTGTAAAGGAGATTTATTTTGTACTAGCTTTTGCCCGCGACTTCTTCCGCGTGGAGTATTTCTTTTTTTCTAGATATGAATACTTGTACCAATATAGAACTTTGTTCATGGCTTCTGCCCACCATTATGTGTGATTTTGACAAAAGTTCACGTAAATTGAGAGCTATCACGTGAGCATGCCAAATAAAACTGGCCGTGGGAGAAACAGTCCTTCATCCCTCTTTTCACCCCTTTGTGGAATTTCCAAAAATCCTTTCTTATCGGATGCATCATTATCGCAAAAAAAAAACATCTTTTCATATGAAAAGCTGCAATTTTTTTTTGCTATTTCGAATTTGGTCCCATATTAAAAGTTGATCGTATTTATGAGTACTCTACGTGGTTACATGGTTTCATTTATTGTTGTATCCACCCGTATAAAGATTTTTTTTTGCGCCAATCTCGTTTACTGTTGTACAGTCAAGGACCTAAATATGTATACACTTAATGAAATTCTACAACGATTTTCTTTTCTATATTTTAATTTTCAACCTTTACAAGAGAACCAGTTCCCTTCTTAGCTCTGTCTCCTTCGTTTACATCATCACTTACCACGGTGAGTTTGAGGTCATATAATTAGCCTGAATAAAGAAATCCTCGGCGTCGTCATAACTCCTTATAGGGCCAGTTGAAGTCCGATCACAAGCCAATTCGACATAAAAGAATAAAATTTCAACATCAAAAAAATATAATCGACAATAGAGTTTACTCCAAAAAAACGACACTTGATAGTTCGATCGTTGGCATAATCTATATATATAAAAATCAATGCCACTTTTCGTTGTAATTTTATAACTCAAGAACGGGTTCACCTATCCAAACCAAATGTTTAGGCTTTGTTCGGACTATTTAGTAGATGGTTTATGTGAAGTTTGCACAAAATCGGTCGAGCGGTTCTTCATTTATCACATTTTTGTAACAAATGAATTGAATAAATGGTGGATCATTTTGTTAATGGGGATTTTGCTGTCAAATTTAAACGTAGGGTAGGGTAGGGTAGGGTAGCACCATAGGGTAGGGTAGCATCACGCGAAGGAAGTCGCGCCGGACAGCTAGTATATAATATTAACCAATATAATTGCAACAACACTCACGAGACTTACATTTCTCGCAGTAGGTAGACCCTCAGATCAATCTATTTATCAAGGCTCCTAGGACGACGACGATTTCCCAAGTTTTTTTTTTCGTGGGAAGCGCGTTACGTGAAATTTAAAAAGGTCAAGACAGCGATGTATTTCCATTCCTTAATAAGAACAAACTCTCCAGAGAATATATTTTGTTGCGTAAAATACAATTTAGTTTTCATAGACATGAGACGTTGTTTACGAAGATAGAGTATTAGACAGCCTGCGTTTCTTATTTACGCTCGAATTGGTGTTATTCAATTAGTTGAAGAGGGGAGCGGCAATCCAATCAATATCCTGCAAATAGCTTAACTTTCTCATTAAACTTCAATGGAATTTTACGTTTATAGGCTTGGTTATACCTACCATATAGTAGTTATGTATATTTAATTAAACGGGAGTGACATAAGAGATTGTTAAAAATAACGTGATTTTTCGATTTGAAATGTCAATCCCATACAAAGGTTGATCTTTTATGATTGTCGACAACCATCTTGTCTAGGGGTGCTGATCTACAAATTGAAGGTAAGATTTTGTATTTAAAGGTAAATTTCTTTTTTTATTGATTATCAATATTCTGATATTTCAGCGTTGAGTTTATGTGTTATTCTGCTTTATGTATTTTGTAAAATCTTACTTTCTTGTGTGTTTTTTTAAATGAAATGATTATTTTATTTATAACTAGCAGTCCCCCGCGGTTTCACCCGCGTATAGATTGCTTTTTTTTTTGCGCGGAACTCTAATTATTTAGTTTAATAAGTAGCTAAGTTACTTCTTATAATATCTGCTATGTAACGGAACAGACAGACAAAAATGTTAAAAAACTCAATCCGATTCTATTCAATAAAATTTGAACTCACATAAAAGCTTGATGCAATATAAATGAATATTTAAATCAAAAGCACTAAGGAGTATTAATATCAACTTCGATGCAAATCATCCCTAAAATAACTTTCTACCCCTTTTTAACCCTGTTAGGCGATGCGATTCAATAAAATACGATCAAATCGAAATCGATTCAATAATCTTTCATAAATTCTGTTAAAGAATGTTTATGCATTTGAAGTAGATCGGACCACGGAATCACGTTGTACCATACAAACTTTGCCCCCGTTTTTCTCCCCCTTATGGGTAGAATTTCGGAAAATCCTTGCTCATCGGATGCCTACGTCATACAAAGAACTCACCCTCCAAGTTTCAGGTCTCTACGATCAGCGGTTTAGGCTGTGCGTTGATTCTCAGTCAGTCATTCAGGACAAAGCATTTTGTATGTATAGATTATTATATTTCGCTGACTGAATTCAATAGTGGCACATGACAAAATTAAAAAAATTGAGAATTTAGAACAAAATTCATTACTAATACAAAATGCCACAAAATCGACTTGTGCCACTAATGAATTCAGTCAGCGACTTGACACATAATTCTAATTCAAACAAGAACATGATAAACATAGACTTGATAATAAAATAAAATTACAATAATAAAAGGTATTAATTTGATACTAAAAGCCTGCTCATTATTGCGTTACAGAACACATTTTCTTCATAATACTTGTGCTATCCTTCCAATGTATTTACTAAATAAAACGTTATTTTCGGGAAACAAGTTTCGAAACGTTGACGGACATTTAAAAGTATCTTTTGTAATGGAGAAGGATGAAACAAAGTTCATCTTTTACCGAAATACTGGCAACAATTCGAAAGGAAGGCAAACATAGAAAAACAAAAGTTGTAATACGAAATTTGTTGGGTAAACATTATTTGAACGCTGAAATTCAAATAAAAGAGAATTATAGTACTTATTACAGGTGAGAGCAGACATGATAAATGTTTATTCTTTGCTCTATCTTTCTTTTTATAGAGGACTATGTTTTCTTAATTTATTGTTTTTTTTTTTTTATACCACTTAGGTGGCAAACAAGCATACGGCCCGCCTGATGGTAAGCGGTTACCGTAGCCTATGGACGCTTGCAACACCAGGGGTAACACGCGCGCGTTGCCAACCCTGCAGAAATCTCTTCACACCCCTTTTGAAGAACCCCATGCTGTACTATATTAATTAATATATGTACGTATTCTTTTAATACAGTGCCATTTTTTTTAAATGTAGTATTTTACGATATAAATAATTAATATAAAATATTGAATGTTATACAAAAATGTACCTAAAAATATCAGCATCACGATCTTTATTTTGTTTCATACATACAATTTGTATTTATGATGGATAGTAAGTAAATACGAGAGCTATCAAACGTTGGATGGAATCAGGGTAATTTACCCCAATTTATGATAACCTCGCAATTAAATAGACAGCATCGAAATAGGCCATACAAACTCATATAAGTACCAGGGGCGCATAGCTCGAGTGCAGTCGTCTTCGGTGATAGCTCGGTAGGATTTTCTCATTTTGCAGCGTCCCGCGAGATTGCCTCCGTCGACTGCACCACGGAAATAGATTATTTGCTATTGATTGAATTGACGACTCTCTTGACGTAAACAACGATCAAGTTTCTCCTTGAACTCCTTGGTGTTTTGGTTGTCCTAGTACTTTACCCTTTTGTTATTGGATGTGTATTTTAAGACCTTTTTAGGCTGCTTTTCCACTAGAGATGTGTAATGCTACGTTGCTATGGATGCGTTTGATATTCACCAATCATATTCATTGGTGCACATAGCTTAGCACTGGTGGATACGGTTTCAACTAAGATATGTTTTTTATATGGAAGAATGCGTGCTATGGATGATCGCGAGTGGTGTAGCTACGTGCAGAGCAGAGTACCTACAGCAGGCCCGCGTTTGTCGCTGAAAGTAAACATGCCATCGTGGAAGCAAAAAGTTATACATCGCATAGCTCGAGCTGCCCATCTTCCTCGCGCAGCTACTTTGCGGCGGCGCATCTTCATAGCACCTCTTACTCGCTCAGCTACATAGCTTAGTATGAGTGGAAACGGTCACATAGTTTCATAGCTTAGCTATTACATCCTCGCAGCATAGCTGCATAGCAAATATCTGGTGGGAAAGCAGCCTAAGGGTACTACAGTACCCAAAGATGCCAAAACATTTTTTTCAATTATTTTTTTCACCTCAGACACTTTACAATAATAAAAAACATCCACAATATACAAGGTCCTAAATTGACCATTATGTGGTATGAAACGACCCCGCGTCCTTCGATAGGGTTCCGTAATAGGATTCGATAGTTTTTAGTAGCTTTTTTGTACGATTTAGTACAAACATAACTGTTTGGGTGTGTTCTTATCGGAAAAGTGGCTAGGGATTGATTTATTTTTGATACACTATCAAAGGGGAGGGGACCAAATTCTGCTGATATTATAAAAGCGAATGTTTTTGTGGAATTCTGGAATAAATACTACTCTACTATTGAGATAAAGTATTTTTTTCAAAATATCGTAGTTAATATTTAATAAAACCTTAAATTGATTTTTATTTTGAAGATAGATTAACGTTTTAATGCTAGATTAAGTTTTTTTTTTTTTTTTGTGTTTTGATTTTTTATTACTTGCCATTATAGGTGATATACCTTGTAATATAATCTGTTCAATTTAGATACTATTTTATAAATGAATTAATTAAATAAAAATAAAAATATATGTATAAAAATGAATGACAAAATGAACATTCTTTTTACCTTTTGTTACGGATAATTAAATTACAATTTTCATTCTCTCAGAATTCTCTCCTAAAAACTCTGTTTGGACTAATAAATGTCACGTTCCGAGATAAGCCTTGTCTTATAAAATTCTCGCTTCTCAACTTAAACTGTTTTGGTAACAGTCTGGTTCAAGCCAAGATAAGTTTAATTTAATTTTTACTCGTTAATAAAACTAGATTTCCTTGCGACCTCGACTGCGTTTAATTAATCCAAAAAATATAGTAACTGAAATTTAGCTACTATTTAAGACATATAGTTGTTATGTAAAATAATTGGACTGTTTTACAAAAAACTTAAACCGACTTCAAAGTACACTAAGACGTAATCAAATCCTGATCTGATGACAATGGTACCAAACGGGAAGTGTACCCTTCCAGTCAAAAAAAGAATTTTCCAAATCGGTTAATAAATGACGGAGTTATGAGGTAACAAACATAAAAAAAAAACATACAACCGAATTGAGAACCTCCTTTTTTTGAAGTCGGTTAACAAGAATAAAAACAGGATGCATATGGGATAGCTAAATACAGTAACTCCCATTAACTCCTTTCAACAGATCCTTAAGTAGAGTTATATGAAGTAGTGACCCTGACGGCAGGCATGCAGAGCGCCCACGTCCCGGCAATAAATTAGATAAAGTTCCTTTCATTGCTCATCTCCTCGGTTCCGGTGGGCATCGCTTGCATTGCTGCTTAATTAGTTAACTTATTAACTTAAGCTGGAGATGATTATTGCTGATTAAGAGGTGCAAGCACAAATAAGATAATTTCACTGAAAAAAAGGTTCAACAAAACTAGTTATGTACGTTTTGTTGTAGGGAAACTAACTTTAGTTACATATTTAGTAATGAACCAAAACTATTTTTGTTACTGGTAAGTTTTAGTTCGCAAGTCACTCACGTAATAGGATTCGATAGTTTTTAGTAGCTTTTTTGTACGATTTAGTACAAACATAACTGTTTGGGTGTGTTCTTATCGGAAAAGTGGCTTGGGATTGATTTATTTTTGATACACTATCAAAGGGGAGGGGACCAAATTCTGCTGATATTATAAAAGCGAATGTTTTTGTGGAATTCCGGAATAAATACTACTCTACTATTGAGATAAAGTATTTTTTTCAAAATATCGTAGTTAATATTTAATAAAACCTTAAATTGATTTTTATTTTGAAGATAGATTAACGTTTTAATGCTAGATTAAGTTTTTTTTTTTTTTTTGTGTTTTGATTTTTTATTACTTGCCATTATAGGTGATATACCTTGTAATATAATCTGTTCAATTTAGATACTATTTTATAAATGAATTAATTAAATAAAAATAAAAATATATATATAAAAATGAATGACAAAATGAACATTCTTTTTACCTTTTGTTACGGATAATTAAATTACAATTTTCATTCTCTCAGAATTCTCTCCTAAAAACTCTGTTTGGACTAATAAATGTCACGTTCCGAGATAAGCCTTGTCTTATAAAATTCTCGCTTCTCAACTTAAACTGTTTTGGTAACAGTCTGGTTCAAGCCAAGATAAGTTTAATTTAATTTTTACTCGTTAATAAAACTAGATTTCCTTGCGACCTCGACTGCGTTTAATTAATCCAAAAAATATAGTAACTGAAATTTAGCTACTATTTAAGACATATAGTTGTTATGTAAAATAATTGGACTGTTTTACAAAAAACTTAAACCGACTTCAAAGTACACTAAGACGTAATCAAATCCTGATCTGATGACAATGGTACCAAACGGGAAGTGTACCCTTCCAGTCAAAAAAAGAATTTTCCAAATCGGTTAATAAATGACGGAGTTATGAGGTAACAAACATAAAAAAAAAACATACAACCGAATTGAGAACCTCCTTTTTTTGAAGTCGGTTAACAAGAATAAAAACAGGATGCATATGGGATAGCTAAATACAGTAACTCCCATTAACTCCTTTCAACAGATCCTTAAGTAGAGTTATATGAAGTAGTGACCCTGACGGCAGGAATGCAGAGCGCCCACGTCCCGGCAATAAATTAGATAAAGTTCCTTTCATTGCTCATCTCCTCGGTTCCGGTGGGCATCGCTTGCATTGCTGCTTAATTAGTTAACTTATTAACTTAAGCTGGAGATGATTATTGCTGATTAAGAGGTGCAAGCACAAATAAGATAATTTCACTGAAAAAAAGGTTCAACAAAACTAGTTATGTACGTTTTGTTGTAGGGAAACTAACTTTAGTTACATATTTAGTAATGAACCAAAACTATTTTTGTTACTGGTAAGTTTTAGTTCGCAAGTCACTCTGTTTAGGTTATTTGTAGTCAAATTTTGTGTTACTGTTAAATAATTATTTTTTTCAGTGTTAAAATTCGAATAATTCAGGTTTTATACGTATATTGTTTTAAATTTTTCTATGCTTCTTTCTTTATTTTATTGACAATTAGTTGATCTGTTTAAAGTCATTCAAATGTGTTCATAGCTTTAGGATCTACCTTATAGATCTAATAATAAATAGATGACCAGGATTGTATCGAAACGTAGTAGGGACTTTCAAACTTTCATATACTTTTTATATAGAGAGAAACGTAATAGCATTTTCTGGGCAAGCTTGTGAAATCGTCAGCCTCCATTACTCGTTCCGGTGATAGTCGATGGCCAAACGCACGACCATAGAAATAAATATACCTAGAAAGAACGTCGCCATACTACACTAATATACAAAACAGGCCAACTTTTATAGGCTGCTGCGCGTAACAGCTACGTTTTACGCTCCCTCTGCCTCATTCTGCTTGTCATAATGACGTTCATAATGATAGTAGTTGTTAAAATATTACAATTAAAATCGGGAGAAATTTAAATATTGATCATTATTTTGCATTTTTATTTATTTTTATTTGATTTAGCCCCTAGCAGTTAGAGCGTATTTTTATCGACGCGTGCACAGCTGCTACACTCTATCTGGATGTATCCTTAATCAAAGCGCACGACTTTTGAATATATTTTTCTTCATACTTTTGTTTATCTGTCCGAGAGTTGAAATTTAGTGTTTCAATGTACCACTAATAACCGCAAAAGCCAGGATGTAAAAAGATTTTAATTGGACACGTTTAATGTGTCCAAGATTGTTAGCAAGGGTTTCTTTCGACATAAAATACAATGTTCTGGCCATATTCCCGTTATATGGCAGTACATAGTAAAACCTTTTTTTAACTGCTACTGACAAAGAAAATGGTGAAACAAAAAATAAAGAATAAGTGCTATTGGATTTTTAGATTCTCCTTTATTTTTGCTATCCTGGTTCCTGATATTGATGTTCTCTTTATTACATTATTTTGCGCCCCGTTTTCATCCCACTTCAAGGCATAGACTTAGAAACACAATTTTCAACCTCGTATTTTTTTGCTATTCATCTCTATCTCAGAAAATTTTGCAAACGATGTAATTTTCTTAATTACCCCGCGAGTTTAGAACGAGGGTTTCTTTTTTAATACTGCATAGCGTCTACGTAAATTCTCCAAGATTCGCTATTTGGCTCTCCGATCAAATATTGTACAAGATAGGACTCTACGAGCAGAAGTCCGCGAACGGCCCACCTAATGGTTGTGAATTAATCAATGCTATTGCAATGACGTCGGGATTGACGGTTGTATTCCAACCATGAAGAGCTATTTTCTCACCTTTCTTCACCTACATTAATTTTTTTTTTGAAAATTTGTTATATCGTAGTTTCTGAAAAACCATTTTCTTTTACTTATTTGGTTTACATCACTGAGAACAATAAAAAACATTATCTTATTATAATATTGAATAAATTCCACAGTCTAATGGTTCGCTACAAGAATTTCCTCCGAAAATTCGATTTTTCTGTCTGTCAATCATTACATGTGTGGTTCGTGTTTAGATTACAACCTGTCCCAGTGTAATTTATGTCTATTTTGTTTACGTTTATAATAAATAAATACAACATGCGTTCTTATGTTGGTTGTCATTTAACCAACTAATATGAAGAAAAGATGATAATAAAATGTATGTAGGTGTCTTTGATCGTAGATTTAAGTGCACAAAAACAGTCGACACTGCATTAGATAATTACATTATTTCGGTCTCATTCCCACTGAATTGTACCAATTCGCTAGAATAAGAAAATAATTACGCTACAGTAGACCAATAAAAGATGGAAAAATGGTTCGGTTAGCCTCGAACTGTTTATTAACTAAAGTGCCTATTGACATTTTCCGTTTTTCTGCCGACAGCACTGGCTATATTTATCGAAATCCAATATCTGCTATTTATTTAGGATATTATCTTACTCACTATTGGAAGGTTTTTCATTTGAGATGTTAATTGTATTGGATAATGCGATTTAGATGGTCGTTACGCTAGTTGGATGCCTCCTAGGCGGCTTGAAAAATTCCAACAGTAGGTTGACCACTAGCCTACCTCCACCGATCCGCAGTAGGCATGCTTGGTGGAGTATTGCCCATTCCCTTTCACCCTTATTTGTGAAAGGAGACCTGTTCTCAGCAGTGGGACATTGTAGCCTGATGATGATGATGAATGATAGCTTTCTGCCTTTACGGTATCACCTGTGAAAGAAGATAGATATAGATATGTGTATTCCGAACCAGGGGATTCTCAGGGACCCAATTCTCGCGTTTTCAAAACAACCTTCGACTTGTACTTACGGTTTGAGTTCTATTCGACTATAAAATTTCAAGGAGTGGAGTTAATCCGAACGGTCTCGACCAATGAAAGCTCTAGTTGACTGGTTTTCTTTCTAAATATGCCGCCTCGAAATGGCTCGAATAACGTAACGTGATTTACACACGATAAAAGTTCGAATTCGTATTTATTTCGATTGAGCGATCAATTTCGAGTCGGTGAGAATTGGCTCCCAAGGGACTAAACTGAATAAATGAGTTTTGTGTTTAGAAAGAACACGTTTTTTTTTAATACAAGCTTGTTTTATTATCTAAAACTCGATGAGGCTGCGTCGTTTAGTTCCAGAGTACCTATTTCCACCTTCCGGCTCCACCGTCAGATCAGTTCCATGTGAAAATAATACTGCACTATTATCAAATTTATACGCATGCAAAATTCAGCTCAAAAACTTGCAAGATTTGATTACAGACAACGGGATAGGTGAAACAAAATCTTGTAAAAATCCTGAACTGTGGAACGTAAAATTCTAAATAAAATATTAACATTCTTCCTGAACATCTATAATTTGAAATTGGCTTCTATGTAAATAGCGTTTATCGGTTTTTTAAATTCATTTCTGCCGTAAGGTTGCCTTCCGTTCAGGTTTTCATTAGATTTGTCTTCATTTCATTGGGTTTTTCTTATTAATATGACTTTGTAAACTGATATTTGTGATGATTTATTCAACATTAGCGGCTTACATTACACGTTGGCATTACATTACCTTACATTACACCTTAATAAAAGTTTTAATATAAGAGCATACACCATTGATTCATATTGTCCTCAATTAATATATGTATAATATCGGGTCTAAGATGAAAACCAGCGCTGGACGTCGGACTTGTAGCACGAGTTCTTCTTCAGCATAAAGCTGAGCTTGTGTCCCTTGCTGCAATATTATTATTATTATTTTTTCGATGTTTAACCTTATTATAAATATGTTATGTTAGTATTAAATTGTAGCAATAAAAGCATTTCTATTTCTATTTCTATATTGATTTGAACTAAATTATAGCGCGGTGTTAGGGTACTGAGTACAGTCGAGGACATAAATATGTATACAATTAGTAAAATTCAACAACGGTTTCCTCTTAAACTACTGATTGAAATTATGAGATATCATAAAGACAGAATCTTCTAACATATACTATTATGATTTGTGTAATAGCTTATCACTTAAATGTTAAACATGCGAGAAAATCGCTTTTGAATTTCAAAAAGTGTATACATATTTATGTCCTCGACTGTACATTGAATTGCGAATGAGGAAGGTCATTCCCACGGCCATAAGCATAACACGATGATGTGAATTAAAAACTCAAATTATCCCGCTTCCGTCCCCCAATCGTTCAAATAAGATTCGGCCGTAATTTGTATTCGGAACAAAAATCACCAACCTTCACCGGGTGGTACCTGACTTGATTCTATAAAAAAACCGGCCAAGTGCGAGTCAGACACGCGCACCGAGGGTTCCGTACAAACCTATAGGTATATAAGTAAATGGTAGTATAGACCTGAGTATTTGATATGAATTTCAATTTATGACGTATTAAAAAAAAACTACTTACTAGATCTCGTTCAAACCAATTTTCGTTGGTAGTTTGCATCGTAATGTACATCATATATTTTTTATAGATTTATCATTCTCTTATTTTAGAAGTTACAGGGGGGGGGACACACATTTTACCACTTTGGAAGTGTCTCTCGCTCAAACTATTCAGTTTAGAAAAAAAATATATTAGAAACCTCAATATCATTTTTGAAGACCTATCCATAGACACCCCACACTTATGGGTCTGATGAAAAAAAAAAAATTGAGTTTCAGTTCTAAGTATGGGGAACCCCCAAAATTTAATGTTTTTTTTCTATTTTTGTGTGAAAATCTTAATTGCGTTCACAGAATACATCTACTTACCAAGTTTCAATATTATAGTTCTTATAGTTTCGGAAATAAATGGCTGTGACATACGGACGGACAGACAGACAGACAGACAGACAGACAGACAGACAGACAGACATGACGAATCTATAAGGGTTCCGTTTTTTGCCATTTGGCTACGGAACCCTAAAAATGGATGTCTGTATTACAACAGCTACTGCATCGCTGTTGTAGTTCAGTATTGTAATCTGTAGTAAACATAAATTGTTATCAGGAATATTTTTGATATATTGTTACTGCTTAGGTATAAGATTGGATTCTAGAATAGTTGGGCCGTGAAGGTAGCATGAACGATTTATGAAGAATGTATATTATATTACCTATTTTCTATGGCCGTTTACACTTTAACCCCCTTATTATTTTTAAGAGAGGTAGAGCATAGCGTTTATTCGCTCAAAGAGCAGCTCGACTGGGGAAGTACCTCCACCTTACAGAATACCGCAGCCAAATAACATTATGTTGTGTAAAGTTGTGTTCCTGCGCGTGAGTAAGGTCGCCAGAGCTCATAGGGGAGGGGGGAAAGGTCGGTAACGCGTGAGCGATGCTTCGTGTGTTGCAAGCGTCCATATGGCTACGGTAACCGCTTACCATCAGGTGGGCCGTATGTTTGTTTACCGACTAAGTTGTAAAAAAAAAAATATATATTAATAAATAAGGTTTAAGTCAGTCTTGTAATACCCAGGTATTTAGATAGCCTCATGCCTCATCCCTTTTTCTTTATATGACATTAGAAAGTGACGGATATATTTTAAACCTAGGTATTTACTATTCTTTACTTAAACCTTATTTATTAATAAGGGGGTAAGAGAGTAAGAGCATGAAGCTTATTCGGTCAAAGAGTAGCTCGACGCAACGGGGAGGTATCTGCAACTTACAGAATACCGCAGCCAAATAACTTTATATAGTCGTCAGAGCTCATTGGGGAGAGAGAAATGTCGGTAACGCGGAGTGATGCCTCGTGTGTTGCAAGCGTCCACGTGGCTAAGGTAACCGCTTACCATCAAGTGGGACGTATGCTCGTTTACTGACTTCATCGTAAAAAAAAACGCCGGGGCACATCTGCTTGTCAGACTTCTGCTCATAAAAATGTGTGCAAATCCAAGTAATACATTTAACTAAATTGATTTATACAAACAGCCAGACTACAAATTTCTTACATGATCATACAAAATTCATATAAAATACAATAAAAACGCTTTCTTTCTTCTATTTTAAAAACAATGGTAAGAATTTTTTAAGTACCGATTCGTGGCGAAAAATGATGTCAGGCATTTCGTATTCTCTAGTGAAGTGTACTTGAATGGGATAATGCGTGGACGGAGACAAATTCCGATGAGAATTTCGTTGAGTGAGTACCAATTACGAGTAGTAATATTAGTAGGTGAAGCGCTCGTGGTGTAGCTTGATAAGCCGTTCTTAATCGACTGGCAAAGTTAAGCTACCACAATCGTGGTCGGTACCTGGATGGGTGACCGCCTAGTGGTATTTTAAATCGAGCGTTTCCGTGCTTCGGAAGGCACGTAGAGACGTTGGGCACGGTTATCACTTAATTGTGATCCTTAAGGTAGTTGGAGGCCTACTACGCGGCTTGAAAACTCCAACAATAGGTTGACCACTAGCCTACCTCCACCGATCCGCAGTGGGCATGTGAGGTGGAATATGCTAAAGCTATAATGTTGAGTTATTCCGTTTACGTCGCGCGTAGCTCTACGTCGCGTTCCTTCTACGGTGATTCCGCCTACGTCGAGTCTTCCTACGGTGTGTGTCAAATCGCGATTTGACATAAAAGTACAGTTATTTCTAAATCATATGACTCAAGCAACTGTCGCAGAAATCAAGCTATCTTTTACAAGGTATAATATACGGGTTGTCCTGTAAATAATGGTCCAAATTAACACCATAGAAACTGAGATTATGCCCTATGAGACAAAAATATAAGAGAAAAGTCTAATGGTTTTAAAAATATAATGTAATTTAGATTTTTGCAGTTAATGCAATTTCCAAGATTTAAGATAATTTTACGTTTTCTTAATATTTTTTTTTATTGTGCGTAGTGCCTGTGTTTGACTACAATCTCACCATGGTAAGTGATGATGTGGCCGAAGGTGGTAAGCACACAAAGTCTAGAAGGAATTGACTCTCAAGTGCAGCTGTCGGAACACACCGATAGGTGCTTGGCGACAGATTTTCAACTTGAGGGTGGTAGCCAGTCAAATATTTTTTTTAACGTTAGTTACATTTACTTTATCTAAGTACACATTTCTATATACACAATGGAAGTTGTTGAAACTCCACTATGAATATAATACGCTATAAAGTTCTAAAACCACATACATTATGCAAATAAACTAGTTTTAGTGTTAAATCTAGGTCTTTACGGTCCCGATGGGCTAGTTAAATAACTTAAGTGGGCCGGAATAATCGTGTAGTATAATTTATGCGGGTATGACAAGGATGACCTTTGATGGTCACATTATAATTACTATTATTATGTGACCATCATATTAATCTACTATTGAACCAAAAAAGTATATAGTGGTGCTGATCGTGTTGTTTACAACTAAACTAATTTAGTCTCTTTCTAACAATGAACACAAGAAAAGGATGTAAAAATTTTTGTCCTGTCAAATTAGTCAATTTGCTTATTTTCAACATAAAATTTTATCACCATCATCAGCCTATAAAAGCCCACTGCTGAGCACAGGCCTCCTTTCACAAATTAGGGTGAAAGGGAATGGGCATATACTCCACCACGCGTGCCCACTGCGGGTCGGTGGAGGTAGGCTAGTGGTCAACCTACTGTTCAAGCCGCCTAGAAGGCCTCCAACTAGCTTAACGACTATCAATTAAGTGATAATCGGGACCAACGGCTTTACCTTTCGAAGCACGGAAACACTCGATTTGAAATACCACTAGGTGGTCACCCATCCAGGTACCGACCACGACGGTGGTAGCTAACTTTGCCGATCGATTACGAACGGCTAATCATCCTACACCACGAGCGCTTCCATAATATTCCAATACATAAAATTTTGTCGCCATTAAAATTGATTACCATTTACCCGCAAATGAAAACGGCAAAGACTAATTTAACAGCCTTAAATAAATGTTCTATCCTTTTTCAATAATGTTTGTAAGAAAAAGATTTGATGTGATTAAAATTATTTTAGTGCGTTTTACAACAGAATCGGCACCAAAACGATTTACCAATGCTTTTATAAATACGCAAAGAAATCCTTCCATTCAAATAGAGAGCAAGGAACATAGAATTTGAACAATACTTTGACAGGTGTAAAAAGCTGGGTATTCTCCAGGGTATCGTGATCTATTGTGGGGTATGGACAGGCTGTCCATTGTGCCCGGTACAATGGCTGGTGGTGGAACCGACCGGTCGACCGGTTTAATGAAATAGTTTAGTGTGCGCTGCAATCAGTACAGTTGAATAGCTTCTATAGCTGGTTAGGTTATGATAGTTTTCTTTTGACGCTTTTACTAAGGTGTAAAACGTTTAGCACTCAAGTTGTAGCAGTTTTTTTTTTAGATGCTTCCGATGCAATTATTTCTTATTTTTTTCTCATAACTTGGCTTATAATTGGATTTTATTCCCTTTTTTATGGGATGGCGTTCCGAAACGTGTAATTTCCTAAGATTTCGAACTCTAAACAATGGGTATTGACCTTCCTTATACTTCTTTGCACGTTATATAACAGAACAACGTGTAACAGAAATGTTAAATGTAATATCATTAAGTAGTTTATGTATTGAACTCTATTGTTGTATGGGACTAAACCAAAAGTTACGTATTAACTATTATACTTAACCTTCGCTTTCGGCCAGTGTATTTAAGATGGAAGACCAAGGATTAAAGTAAATGTGGAAGTTTATACTCATAGTTTTTTACTTACCACGTAAGAATATGGTTTAACTTTAACCTCTTTGTCGGGGCTGTGACATGACTGGTTGACTATACGAGACAAACTTTTGAAAATTTGAATAAGACTCGACAGACGTTGAAGAAAAACAATAATGACATGACCAGATGGCAGACCAGACCCTGGAAAGAAGTATTACAAAGACATACTACAAAGATAGGCCGTTTGAAACCGTTCAAGACCGTTCACTATAGTAATTAAACATATGCTGATATTTCAATGAAAAATCATCATCATAACAGCCCATGGATGTCAACTGCTGAACATAGGCCTCCCCATTGATTTCCACTTCGAACGGTTCTGGGCCGCTTGCATCCAGCGGCGCCCAGCGACTCTGACCAGGTCTTCGGTTCACGTGGTGGGAGGTCGTCCCGCTCGGCGCTTTCCAGTACGTGGTCGCCACTCGAGAACCTTTCTTCCCCATCGGTTATCGGCTCTTCAAGCGATGTGGCCTGCCCATTGCCACTTCAGCTTACTAACTCTACGTAAATGAAACATACACACCCTTAAATATATCCGTCACTGTCCGATCCGAAAATTATTTTCTTATAGCTTTCAATAACATTATTGGAATTTTATTACATAAAAATGCGCAATGGTTTATTTGCAATCCACAATTCTGTTGATCAATTTTGGCAAGTGGCATTATGTTTTTATGTAATCGGTCAAACCACGAGGTCAACAATGGCTTCAACTGTCAATAAGTGTTGTTAACTAGTAACACAAATGATAAAATGAAACCAAGTTCAACAATTTTAAGTCTAAAACTTAGGTAAGTTACTTTGGCAAGCTCACGCGAGCGTTAGATTTTTAATAAAGAAATATTAGTAAACTTATCCATGCTTAGGTAGCTCAGCTCAGCTTTTTTAAGAAGAGGCCACTTTGGTGGACCATACTATAGTCTGCAGATAACTGTAAAAGTAGATGTAAGTAAGTAAATAAATAAACTGATATACCTACTGCATTTACTACTTTGGTTTTTAAACATACTTACACATAATTACACATAGGCCCAGGACATGCAGACATATTCTTGTACACAAATGCATGTCCTGGGTGGGAATCGAACCCACGACCTGCTGTAGGTGGAGTCTGAACCAACCACGCGAATTGGCCAGTCTAATAAATAAATACCAAACTAAGCAGAGCTTGTACTATGGAAACCAGATAACTGATATAATACATATACTACTTTTCGTTTGTAAATACATACTCAATATACATAATTACACCCAGACTCAGGACATACAGACATGTTCATACACAAAAATGCATGTCCTGTGTGGGAATCGAACCCACGACCTGCGGCGCGTTAGGTGGAATCTTAACCAGAGTCTTAACCAACCGCGCCAGTTGGCCCGTCAACATTGCATTTAGGGATTGCAATCCAGCAGCCTTCTCAATACAGCTGGATTTATGCTAAGATATCCCTGACTGCTATCGCCTCTCACACATTCTGAGAACGCGGGTGAAACCTCGGAGGACAACTAGTTCTTCAATAAGAAATCAACATGAATTTTCTGTAACTCTCTTCCATCTGATCAGTCAGTTATTCAATCAATATCCTCTTTCCACCATATTTAATTCGTGACGTCATACACTTTACTCGCGAGCTCGTGACGTACCATATTTATTGGCCACATTCATCAAATCTGTCAAACCGTTATTGCTCGGTGGATGAGAACTCTTACATGGTTTTAAACATACATAATATACATAACAACACTAGAATACCAGCGAAAGCTTACGGCTTTTGCGGCTGCCTAGAGACAGCGTTTCTGACACCTAATGACACCTTGGGGTAATCTAGGATTTGCCAATTTTATTGCGATGGGCCTTGACAGGATAGTTCAGTATTATCTTAGGCATAATTTAAAGAAAGTCCCACAGCCGTTTTCATGATTCGGCCAATATTAAGGTGGATGCTCAGCATGAGGCGGGAGTTTTTTTTCAAGTTATGGTTTATTTTTACCTTCGTAGAACAATATAGCTAAATATCACAGTGATCAGCGACCGTAGTAGTTCATTTGGCATATTGTAGAATTGAGTCTTTATAATAACGTTTATAATGTTTTTTTACATTTTTAGACATTTTTACGGTTTGTAGAGGCACGCTCAAATATGGCTCATTCATAACACTCCATCTTCATTTATCCATATTATTCTACGAAGGTAAATACCAATAAAAACTTGAAAATATATAAATTAACCGCCTCATGCGGAGCATCCACCGGTATATCAGAAATGCATTCTCTCGGCGCGGCGCGGGCGACCGCACTGCAAGTTTATTAAACCTACAACATTTGCCACAGTATTCGAAGCTCCTACTACTGAGCAGTAACCATGTTAGCAATTGGTGATATGAAGTCTTCGTCTTCTTCGGTCGAGGAAAAATCTCTTTAGAGTACCAAGCAATCCAATTCCGCCACTAGTATGTGATTTTGCACAGATTAATACGGTACCAACTAATCACTGCCCCTAAATGTTTAGTGTGTCCTTGACTTAGCCAGTCAGAGCGCATTGTCGATGGTCACTGCGCTTCTTTGTGTTTGGTGTATGAAGCAAAGACTTGGCAAATTACGACGATATAGGTAACTCTTTCCCAAACATGGTCTAAAGCAAACCCAGGTTTTAAAATAGCCTCGTCTCCTTTTGTCATATGACGTAAGAAAGTGACCGAGTGACTGGTTTAACTAAACTTGCTTTAAACCTTTTGTAATAAGAAGGTTTATATTTATTTTTAGTGGCGCCTGAAGAAGGTTTATATTTATTTTTAGTGAGTCTGTTTTCCAGTTGTGGTTGGCTAATTCATATTATTGTGCTTATATTGGTACCTTAGGTCCAAATTGTGTGAGGCTCATTTGGCAATATTCCAGCAACAACGTGGTCAAAACGATGACACTATTACTTTGCCAATTAATGTTCTTGTCCTGGTAATTAATTTTAATGAAATTGCACACTTTACTTTTAAATTAAATGGGCTTGCGTTTGGCCACTGACCATAAGGGACGAAGGCGAAGAAACCTATTCACTCTGGCCTTCAAAGTCCCTAGATTTTATGAGTCAGGAAACACAGACGCCAGAAACAAGTACCACTCCCTTGCTGTCCGTATTATAAATGGCACACTTTACGTAGTTTAATTTATAGAACTTTATAAGGAAACAGACATTTCTTAATCAGAAACTATTTACTTAACCTAAGTCTAATTCAAAAGAGCTGAAAAGGCGTCCCTCTCACAACTTAGTCCCCAGATTTAGTAAGTTTTGATACTTGGACAGTTAAGCCTTTTTAAGTACCTATTAAGTTTCTACTCTACTTATTCAGGTTCAAGTAATAAATTGTAATTGTTTTTGCTTATATTTTGAATTGTTTTTAAGCATAAACACAAAAAACAACAAAGTAAAATAAATAACCTAAATTACGTGAATTGCATTGATTTATCCATATAACATATAAGTTTTAAGTAATCTTTTCAGGCTAATGGATAAAGATTTATATAAATAAAACTTAGATAAGCATCAAGTAACTTCCAATCATTTCTAGAGATAAAGTTTTAATGTTGTAAACTTTCCAGATTCTTTCAGATATAAGTACCGAAGTCTAAGGATGTTGGTTTATTTCAGATTGAAAAAGGTGATTTACAAATTTTCAATCTTATTTTGATAAATGATGTTATGACTAGTTTCCCGCCCGCGGGTTCCTCCTCGTTTTATACACTCAGGGTTTCCATTTCAGGAAATCTTTCAATTCGCCGTTATACAATGAAAATCAAAACTTAAGTTTTCACTTGACAAAGTTTCCGTGGTTTTATGGGTCGGGTATGTCTAGGTCTAGCGTAGTAACACTGTTCAGGCTTAGGTCCGGACACATTCCATTGAATAGATTTGCACATCTAATGGGCAAAACAAGTTCACCAATCTGTACGAAGTGTGATGTAGTTGAAGACGTGTATAACATCTTGATGGAGTGCGTCCGGAACGAAGCTGAACGATTTGAATTTGTTAGAAAGTGTGGTATCGGCTTCGGAGGTCTCGATCAATTTTGATGACAAAATAACATGAATAACTTATCGAGAATTTGTAATAATTATTTCGCTTCCATTTTAAACGTTTGTTGTTCCCAAAGTGTTTGCTACGCGTGTCATTACCATCCTTTCACCTACAGATGTAATATCAGAAGTTAATAATTTTGTTATATGACAATACCTGCCCCCGACCTATTGAAGTGGTAGAATTCAACATATTCGTGAAATGAGACACCAATCATTTGCAATACACTCTGAACTTGGAACGGTATTCAAATAAATGGAAATATTTGGAATGTTTTACTTTTGTTTGGAGTTTGTTCAATAGTAGAATGTAATATTGACAATACTAGATTCTGTTGAAGTATCTTACCTATTTTGTTATTTGAGTTTGGATCAAATTCTGCGCAGACTACCCGGACATATTCTCGCTAACGAAAAACTGTGTCTATGAAGTCGGCCTCCTCTCACGCACACATTAGTTGGCTATTCCGCGGGAAACTAGACTCTGTCGCAGTTTACCCAGGGCCGATTACCCGCGCTCAACTAATGTGTGAATGTGTGCCGGCTTGTACGTACAGCGTGGTGGCCGATTTGAGTGACACAGTTTTTTGTTAGCGAGAATATATCCGACGTTTTTTAACATCCTTGAAATTCTGCTATTACGGAGATACGTGGTTATACGGGGTGGATACGACAATACGACATTAAATGAAACCACGTAAAGTACTCATGTGTACGATTTCGAAGTTGGTCCCATAGTAAAAGTTGATCGTATACTTTACGTGGTTTCATTTAATGTCGTATTGTCGTATCCACCCGTATACGTACTAATACACACACGCAAACACATACAAACTTACGCAGGTATAATATTAAGTAGGATGTAGGATAGTAGGAAGTATCATTAGCTGTGATTTTAAACACACCATTCAACAATTTAAACCTTAATTTAAATATCAACAATTTTACGATGTTTTGTTTGTTTCAGGTATGTCCAATTCGTCCTGAAAAATATTTTAACAGGTATGATTATTTTTATAAGGATTAATCATGTTATACTAATGTACCTTTAAACATCTTTAGTCTTCTTAGTTTAAGTGTATTCCGAACCGGTGGTAAATTCAACTGTATGTACCAATTTAACGTTCATAAGTGCCTTTCCAGGGCCTAAACTGGATAAATGACTTTTTTTTTATTACACTTTAAATTCAAATTTTAAAATTTTATCAAAACCTGTAAAATAGTAAGCAGTTCACGCAACGATTCAGTCGAAGTCAGAGCACTGCATTTTTCTGCCGCCCTATGATATGGGATTGTTAGTGAAAGAAATCTTCAGGATCGGCGATGCAAAGGTGGATCATTTGCTTAACAGTCAACTTTTTGATATAAAAAAAATACATGAGAATTTTAGCGAGTTTCATACCTCGCTCGGTGTCCCATTGAGTTGAAATTTGATATTGATATAATGAGTGACAATGCAAGTACAGCCAACAGTCACCATAAAAAGCTTGTATTAAAAAATATTTTTTTAACAAAAACTTTTTCCAAACACAAGGAGGTGTTGTTTCAAAAATTTTTTTTTGTAATAAGTGTTTGTTATGTTTACCAACTTTTTGCTATATAGCTAATATCCATAATATACCTGGAGAGTGCTCCGATGATAAATTAGATATTTTCTCGAGACGAGAGGCTGTAATTTAAGGGCCACTTACACTCGCATTCACTTCCCCTTTCTAAATTGGACGTGTACCTATCGTTATTTTGTACTTTTCCACTCGAATATGAATTACCGAAGTTTATGTATCTATGTTTGAATTTTAATATGTAATGAACGGTTATTGATACCTAGACATGAATAATATCGTAGTTTAAGTTTTAACACCACGTAAGTATTTTTTTGCGGTTTTGACATTTTGATGCCGTTTGTTGTTTCAGCAAATCGGAAACAAACAACTTTTCGCAAGTAAAACTATGCAGTTTTTTCTCTCTCCTTTAGTGTTGTTATTTTTGACTTCACGTAAGTATTAACTTAAGCGATAAAGATATTTAAACTAAAGTTTTAATTTATCTTCACAAGTGTCACATTTGATTAAAACCTTTTCTTTTTTTTTTAATTAAATGAGCTTGCGTTTGGCCACTGACCCGCCCATAAGGGGCGATGACGAAGCCTAAAATGAAACACGCTTACCCAGAACACAGAACAGTGTACAGTTGTTAGTTTTAATAATGTTCTATCTATTTTTTTACATGACATTCCAAATTATGAAAAAACCGGCCAAGTGCGAGTCAGATTCGCGCACCGAGGGTTCCGTACAAACCTGTAGGTATATAAGTAAATGGTAGTATAGACCTGAGTATTTGATATTAATTTCAATTTATGACCTATTAAAAAAAAACTACTTACTAGATCTCGTTCAAACCAATTTTCAGTGGAAGTTAGCACCGTAATGTACATCATATATTTTTTATAGATTTATCATTCTCTTATTTTAGAAGTTACAGGGGGGGGGGGACACACATTTTACCACTTTGGAAGTGTCTCTCGCGCAAACTATTCAGTTTAGAAAAAAATGATATTAGAAACCTCAATATCATTTTTGAAGACCTATCCATAGACACCCCACACTTATGGGTTTGATGAAAAAAAAAAATTTGAGTTTCAGTTCTAAGTATGGGGAACCCCCAAAATTTATTGTTTTTTTTCTATTTTTGTGTAAAAATCTTAATGCGGTTCACAGAATACATCTACTTACCAAGTTTCAACATTATAGTTCTTATAGTTTCGGAAATAAATGGCTGTGACATACACGGACAGACAGACAGACAGACAGACAGACAGACAGACAGACAGACAGACAGACAGACAGACAGACATGACGAATCTATAAGGGTTCCGTTTTTTGCCATTTGGCTACGGAACCCTAAAAATGACATAATGTTGATATTTTTTTTTTTTTTTTTTATACGACTAAGTCGGTAAACAAGCATACGGCCCACCTGATGGTAAGCGGTTACCGTAGCCATATGGACGCTTACAACACACGAAGCATCGCTCACGCGTTACCGACTTTTCCCCCCTCCCCTATGAGCTCTGGCGACCTTACTCACGCGCAGGAACACAACTTTACACAACATAAAGTTATTTGGCTGCAGTATTCTGTAAGGTACTTCCCCAGTCGAGCTGCTCTTTGAGCGAATAAACGCTGTGCTCTACCTCTCTTAAATGTGTAATGGTAATTAAATAGTAAATTGTAATTGAATTATTAATATGTAATAGGTATGTAATTTTCAAATTTATTTTTAATATTTGTACGCCGTTTTGAGCGGTATATTTTGCTGATACTTTATTCCGCATGTAACACCTCATCATATATTACGCAAAATTGTGACAAATAAATACATTTCATTTCATTTCATTTCTAGGCTAGGTTTGATGACAACTCTCATAGTGACCTAGTGAGAAAGGATTTGATTGTAACAAACAAAATTTTCATAGGTTTTTTCACAAAATTTAAACTCTAAATCGTTCCAGGTTCATAGGTTAGAAAAATTTTTTTTTCGCCTTTTCAGTGTTTGTCTCATAGTACGTTTTCATGAGTACATTCAACCACGAAAATATGTAAGTCTTAAGTATCACTCCCAGGTTATGAGCATCTAAGAAAAATACATATAAAAAATAAAATTGTAGGAACAAATTGTATGAAACAAAATTTTTGTTTCCCGATTTCAGATTTGTTCCGATAAATATTCGTTACGATAGCGGGAACTTTTACAAACCTAGTACGATCTTTCCGTCTAACCTTGTTTGATAAGTGTTGCCAACGTGTTGTCTTGCGGTGGTGGCGAACCGACGCCGACGCTAAGCTAAACCAGCCAGGCAGCTGGAGCTTGGCCAAGCTATACCAGCAAACAGCTCAGTGGCTTGCCGAGACAATGATTAGCTAGATAAGATGTAGTCATCAGAGATAAGGTACTTGAAACTCTACAATTCGTCCTGAAAAGATAATCTTAAAATCTTGTGTATTTTCGTAATCATTAAGTACTAGTTTACGCCCTGCGGTTTCACCCGAATTCCCGAGGGTCTTATATTTTCTTGGAATAAAAAGTACCCTATATGTAATTCCAGATTATGATCTACCTGCAAGCCAAATTTCATTTCGATGGGTTGTAAAAAACAAACTCACAATCACATTTATTATATTATCGAGGTGCAAGGTGGATGACACCGATGATGAAAAGGGAAGATCTTCCGCCAGGCTGGGTAATCGTGCCTGGGGACACTTGTATTCAGATTGCTGAGAAAACTTCGAAAGCGTGATGCAGAATGTTGTGACGCCACGCCATCTATTAACTCTTTCAGGGTCAGTGGTTAGCGATGTTAAACCACATATTGAAGATTTGTTTTCTTCAAATCTCTAACATCTAGTGATTATTTCATAATATAACATAGAACTGCATGTTATGCTTGATAATTTGTAGGCCATTGTGACGCTGATAATCTTTGGTGTCTATTTTTTTGATTAAAAATATATGTTGACAGTGTTTTTGTTACATGCACGGAAAAATCTTTCAAAATTATGGTGTATGTTTTTATTTTTATTACATTTGGACATCTGTTATATGTATTCGATGAAAAATGGATTTAATTTTGATCGCAAAGTTTAAAATTTTATGACTGTCCATTAGAGGTGTGTAACTCATCAAAAATACGCGAGCTGCATAACAGCTCACGGCTCAGGTGTGTGAGCTGGTTCAATGACCCAGTTCGCAGATCAGCTCAATTTGTACCTATAGTCCACGATAAGCGCGCACGCTCACTGCGTATCTATCGCGCGTCCAATCGAGCCGACTGAGCTGCCGCGTTTCGTTCGACTCTGCCATCGAGGAAAGATCCCTTTAGAGTAGTAATAATGAACAATAAAATTCCGAAACTCGTCAGTGATTTGTCACTGAATTTGAACAGTAAGCACCAATCACTGCATCGTGTGTTTTTGACTGGGCCAATCAGAGTGCATGCGTGCTTGACTTAGCCAATCAGAGCGCGTTGTCGGCGGTGGGAAATTGGCGGAATATATTTCAACCAAAATGAACGTCATGGCGCTTCTTTGGGTTAATTGTTCGATGGACTCTGCCAAGCGACTCTTTTCATACTTTAGAGTTGGAATTATTTGTTTTTTTTTATTTTATCTAGTTATGTCACATATTTATTTATTGAATTAAATTATTATTTAAATGGTTTAGAACGAAATAATTGCCATTGTAATAATTGTGCGATTCTAATCTACGAATTATTATGTCGCAGATACAATAAGAGTTGGATTGAGCTGTGAGCGAGTCATTTTGTTGATGAGCTGTAGCTCAACGGCTCAAACCCGTGTGATCTGATTCATTGAGCTGGTTCAGAGCTGAGTTACACACCTCTGTCCATAGTTTTATTTTGTTTTAGAGGACCGGGGGTTACCATAGCTAACCACCTGAGGTGATGAAATACTGGTGTTATCTATATGAAAGTGCCCCTGAAAGAGTTAACCGGTGTGTAAACTTCTTTATGTAGGTAATATTTTCTGCGTAAATCGCGTTGGAGTTCTATTACGTTTTGTAAGAGAGCTTTAAAAACAAATTGCAATTCTCATTTTATGTAATTCAATTACAAGAAGGCTTATGAGATGTAGAAACGCTGAAATATTTACAGTGAATGTTATACTGTACAAATATTACTCTGTGTGTAAAAGGATTAGCGATATTATGTGGAGTTTAATTGAGTGGGATATGTATGTCTTCTTATTTCACTCAATCCTAATATGTCACATTTACATTGCGTAGTTATAGCTTCTGTTAGTTCAGTTAATCTCGTTTGGTTTTTCAAAGTTCTGACATTAACTCCCTTATTAATAAATAAGGTGTAAGTCAGTCTTGTAATACCCAGGTATTAAAATAGCCTCATCCCTTTTTGTTTATATGACATTAGAAAGTGACGGATATATTTTAAACCTAGGTATTACTATACCTGACTTAAAGTTAAGTTTGTATTAATTTATTGTATTTTTTTCCGTTATATAAATCAAAATCAATCAGACAGAAAAAGAAAATGCGACTCCTAAAGTGTTGAAATAAAGTCTTTAATACATTTTTCGAAAGCGCTAGTTAAGAAACTGAACTCAGAAACAATATATGTCACTATCTCGCCTTATCTCACTAATTATAAATGCGAAAGTTTGGATGGATGTATGTTTGTTACTCAATCACGCTTCAAGAACTGAACGGATGTTGATGGAATTTGGCACGCTGATAGAGTATGTAGAACATACTCGGGTACGCGGGTAAAACCGCGAGGCGCAACTAGTACTTTATGTCTATCATATCACAGAAATTATTTATTTATTAAAGGCTAAGAATCAGTTCATCCTCTTTTTGTATGAAAAAAATAATTTCACTTTAAAATATTGTTAGAGTTCTTTCTTATACTAAAAATAACGTTGTCTCTTTCATGAATCAATAAATAATTATTGCCAATTGTAGGCAGTGCCCGATTCCTGGAACGCTGTAGCATTGCCACAAATTGGTCTCTGGGCGGTTGCCAAGTCTCTATAATTGTCGAGGATCACTGCAGATAGTCGCCTCGCTCTGATATAACACTTTATAGTCAAATTGTTTTGAGGGAACGAAGTCCTAAGTCTTGACAAACACCTAAGTTAAGGGAATTAGATACTGGTTATATTTTAGGAATTCTATATGCTTTTCGATAATGTTGGTTAATATACTTCTTTTTTTTTTTTTTTTTTTTTTAAATTAAATGGGCTTGCGTTTGGCCTCTTACCCGCCCATAAGGGGCGATGACGAAGTCTAAGATGAAACACGCTTACCCAGAAGAAACCTATTCACTCTGGCCTTGAAAGTTCCTAGATTGTAGGCGTCAGGAAACACAGACGCCGGAAGCAAGTTCCACTCCCTTGCTGTCCGCATTATAAATGAGGATGCAAAACGCTGTGTCCGTATTTTCGGTATGTCAACAACGTACGGGTGAAAATTTTCTCTGTCAATTCAAATATAATTCCCAAGAAAGTATGAACCACAAAGACACTCCACTTAATAAAACAAAAAAGCTTTAAATAGATACAATTACCCTTATTTGTCAATCTCAGAGCCAGCGTTTTAAGTGTGCTATCGTGGCAACCCCAATTTAACTGCCTTGGGCGTTCACTCCGTCTCTATCAAACTTGGCACAAATGAGTGCTCTCTCCCTTTCACTCTTTCCTTCGTGTCGTGATAATTGCAGCTTCAGGGGCTCTTAGAACCTCAATTGAAGGTGAATCTGAGGTGATAACTTAAAAATAAGATACCGACTGTGTAATAAAACTCAAGCCCCCTTATGAATAAATAAGGTGTAAGTCAGTCTTGTAACCCCCAGGTATTAGGATAGCCCCAGCTCTTTTTGTTTATATGACATTAGAAAGTGACGGATATATTTAAAACCTAGGTATTACCACGTATAACTGATTTATACCTTATTTATTAGGTAGGGGGAAGATGTTTCATACGTCAACGGTTAGTGATCGTAAAGTTTTAGATATTAGTAAAGGAAAAGTCAGGCTGTGTAATTTACAAAGCCTATGTGTATTTATGTTTTCAACCTAATTTTAATCAGATCCAACTTCTGAACATTTTGAAAGAAAATTTTCTGTTTTACTTTAAAAACATTTACAAACAAAATTTCATGTTTGTGGTACATAGAGTCAAAGTAATAATATTAATATTAAATTGTACGCAAGTCTAAGTAAGGAAATTTCCATAGAAATCCATAAGTTCAAAATGTTACCACTCGACAGTAGAATTTCAAGTTACTGTTTCCACGAAAGAGACTGTAGAGACCAGCACAATTCTGAAACAAACTTTCTCAACGCGGTTTCGCCTTGTTTTCTTTCAACACCGCACAAATGGTACCAGGAGTACATAAGTTTAATGTAAATAACCCTGGTTTCAAGCGCCCAAATGAGGTACGTTGCTATTGTTGCCCTATTGTTGAGACAACTGAGGGTTTATTGTGTGTCCACCCGCATATGTTGACAAAACAAGGGATGGAATTAAATGTGAAGTAACATCTGAGGCGAGTTGTACTCACTTAAGGTTTCAACTAGTTTCTGCTCGCCTGGTAACAATTGTAATTTTTTTATCCTTTATTCTTATCAGATTATGAAAATAATTGACGGACGAAAGACGATTGCAAGCAGCTGAGATGAGGATGTTGAGATAGATGTGAGCAGTGAAAATAATGAATAAGATAAGGAATGAGTTCGTAAGGGAAGTTTGAAAGTAGCGCCAGTAACTGAAAAGTTGAGAGGGAGTCGTTTATCGTGGTATGGACATGTTAAGAGGAGGAATGAACGTCACGTGATTAAAAGAGTTATGAATATGAAAGTGGATGGATATATGGTAAGAAGAAGATCGAAAAATAATGACATGGGTAAGAAAGTGAAGTGAATATGGTATGACGGTCCGAACCCAAGTAATTAGGAACAGGGCAGGTTATGCAAATTAATCCAATATTTCCATATATGAAGATGAAGATTGATTATTTCCATATTCAAACGTAGTGTTTAGAAAAGAAGAAGAAAGATAATAATATTTATCATGAAAAACTAGCTGCCCGGCGCGAGTTCGTTCGCGTGGTGCTACCCTACCCTATGGTCCTACTAGGCATGGAAATTATTGCTACTTTAAAGGAATTCTCATTTGATGATATTATTATTTTTTATAGCATGATTTCACTAGCGATATATGATTTGCAATGATTTGTAACCTACGTCATCGATGCTGATCGACGGCATTTTTCATTGGAAAACAAAATCATGTGCGAGTATCGAACGCAAGTGTCAAATTATCACTGATGCAAATTATATATACTTTCGTAGCAAAAAATTATTTTTCTATCCTGCTACATAACATGCTAAAGAAGTTAACACTTTATGTCACTTGATTTAAGGTTTATTTTTGAATACTCTTAAAAGCTAATCAATGATAAAGTTTTTTTTTTTTTAAATTTGTTCATGACTATGGATACAAAGTCCTTCAGTCGCATACATTTTATTTATATTCTTAAATATTCTTTATAACATGTAACAGGCTATGTCATGGACGGTAGCAGATGTGACATATGAAAACAGAATCATATTCTTTATCACCTGCTACTTGTGATTTATGCCATGCCTAGGTCCTACCCTACCCTACCCTACCCTGACAGCAAAATCCCCATTAACAAAATGATCCGCCATTTATTGAATTCATTTGTTACAAAAAATGTGATAAATGAAGAACCGCTCGACCGATTTTATGCAAACTTCACATAAACCATCTACTAAATAGTCCGAACAAAGCCTAAACATTTGGTTTGGATAGGTGAGCCCGTTCTTGAGTTATAAAATTACAACGAAAAGTGGCATTGATTTTTATATATATAGATAGATAGATAAGAATCAAACTGATTTTATAAATACGAAAGGAACTCGGTAATTCTCTCTCTGTTTGTTATACTATGGCATAGAAAAGCACATACCATTCATGAATACATTCGAGTGAATAAAATTATCCGCACAAAAACATTCCTAATTATAATATGGTAATGTAGAACTACTAGTAGTCCCTCACGGTTTTATCTGCGTTCTCGGAATGAAAAATAGCCTTAAAGACTCAGAATTTTCAGCATCAGATCCTACGTCCTAACTAACAAACTTTCATCATCATCATCAGCCTATAATGTCCCACTGCTGAGCACAGGCCTCCTTTCACAAATGAGGGTGAAAGGGAATGGGCAGATACTCCACCACGCGTGCCCACTGCGGTTTGGTGGAGGTAGGCTAGTCGTCAACCTACTGTTAGAATTTTTCAAGCCACCTAGGAGGCATCCAACTAGCTTAACGACATCGCAATTAAGTGATATCCGGGACCAACGGCTTTACGTGCCTTCCGAAGCACGGAAACGCTCGATTTGAAATACCACTAGGTGGTCACCCATCCAGGTAACCATCCATTAAGAACGGCTAATCATGCTACATCACGAGCGCTGTATATTAGTATACTTAATCCGATGCTTTAAAACGTTAGTGTACTTCACTATCCAGCAATAATAACCCATTTTATTCCATCGTGTATTCTAAAAGAAACATTAAATTTACGGACAAAGAACATTTGTTTAAGAAACAATTACGTTCAAAAGGACAAAGCATTTAAAGTTACATGTCATTTAAAACCACTTATGACCCAGATGTAGTGCGGGCACAAACCGGGACTGAAATCCCGGATTACGGGACGTGCGTAGCACATCACTCAGATGGCAAGGGTACGGCTTAAAAAGTCGTTATATCAACATATCTACATAGAAATCTAGATAGACAGATAACTTATGTAATATCAATCTGACAAGTTACTGAAAGATTTGATTTTTTTTACTTTTAGGGACTTCATATTTATGTCTTTGGTAATGTGTGTAGAAGACACATTTGTGGCCTAAGTGATGAACCTGTTGACCCTTACTACCATACCAGGAAAATGGTGTGCACTTGTTCTCTGTCTGGGAGTATGCATAGGTATGCATCTATCCTTATTCAAAAAAATGCTAATGCTAAAAAATCGTGTAAAACCTTTGAGGGCCTACTGAAAAGTTGTGACAAACCTATAACCGTCAATAATATAAAATACTAGCTGCCCGGCGCGACTTCGTTCGCGTGGTGCTACCCTACCCTACTCTACCTGAATTTTCTTTGCTATAAACCTCACGGATCCCAAGACCTTTCCAACGAATGCAAAACCGTGGAAATCGGTTCGTGCATTCTGGAGTTATAGCGTCAGGAAGGAAAACCCGACTTATTTTTATATAGTAGATAACGTCCCTTTTTAGTCCTTTAGTGTTCTTTTTTATCTAGTTTCCATCGCACATGTTGTTTAGTCTGGGTTGAGATGGCCGCGTATGAACCATTTTCCCAGAATACTTATTTTCATTTTTCAGTGAAAGTAAATATGTTATCATGTTGATATTCAGACAGGTTAGTAATATAACTTGGTCTTTCCTAGCAAGAAGGAGTTCATAAGAATTCCTGGCACGTGAGGAACTTTGTGTTCGCACTCATAACTTATGTTTTGCGTTCAAAATGCAGTATGTTACTTCTGCACGAATGATTCCAATATTACATGTTGTATGTGTATTTTATATGGACTGTGGTTAACGTCAGATGTTTTCATTGTGTACTTTATTAACTTACAAAGCACATGTCCACTCTAAAGCGTTAAACGGTTTATGGCCGATCACTAATTTCCGATTGCTCGTGTCGGCAGAAGCCCTGTATTTACGATTAGGGCTGCGATTGCAATCATGTGATTACGGAATTCTATATTTAATTTTAGAGTAGACCGGCTCCTTCAAAACAATACATTTAACGTAATATTTTTTACTTTTCAAGTAATTTTGTTTAGTAACTCGATGAGTTTAATGTGCATACTGTGATATAATAATCCTTGTAAATAATCTTGTGTTAACGACACAACAGAAGTCATGTTTTGAGTTTGAAACAACTGAATTTGAATCATGGAGCTATGATAGAAGGTTTATTTTCAATTAATACTTTTCTTGAGAGATGACTTTATATTTTGGACGAGAAGTATTTTTTACTGTTCCACTCCCGTGGTGAAACTTCTTCCACCGCAAGCTGTGCGAGGGCACGATAAGCTTTAGTCTCACCAGACTTTTCATATTATTCTACCATTTTAAGCCATACGGATTCACTGACGATTATTTTAAAACGAACACTGTGTTGGCTTCTGCTTTGTAAAACTTTTTGGCATCTTTTTGGTTTCATGAAATTCGATTTTCCAATCTCAATAACTTCTGATTGCAATCATTAAATTATATTACTGATTTCAGTTTTGGCAACCCTACTCGATGGGGAGATAAGGAAACGTTATCGGGTCGTTCTGGGTGACCTACTTACGGTACCTACAATCTATAAGGTCGTATAGTTATACAACCTGTATTGGGTGAGACAATATTGTGTCCGAGAGTACCAGGAGATCATTTTTTTTTTTTTTTTTTTTTTACTGTGTAAGGGCCTGTGTTTGACCACAATCTCACTATGGTAAGTGATGATGTGGTCGAAGGTGGTAAGCACACAAAGCCTAGAAGGAACTGGCTCTCAAGTGCAGCTGACGGAACACACCGATAGGTGCTTGGCGACAGATTTTCAACTTGAGGGTGGTAGCCAGCCAGACGGGTACTACAAAGTACCCTACCACCGTGCTATGGTTTCCTCACGATGTTTTCCTTCACCGAAAGCTCAAGCTCATTATAGGATTCGAACCCGGGACCTTCGTCTCGGTATCCGACGTCACTACTACTGAGCTATCATCGCCTTACAGAGGTATTTCAATCATTGTGGTCAATGAATGTATTTGGTCGTAAGTTTGGGCTTGGTATATAGTATGTATTGGAAGTAAGTAGGAAGAAGAAGTATAAGAAAGGTTTTATTTATTGGTTAGGTTCCGTGTGAAGAAGTTTATGGTGAAGAATGAGTAATCGAATACTGTAAGTGTATGAAACAAACTAAACACAAGGAAACGTCAAGGAAAAGAAAATTATGACGTCACAACTGACTTCATCATACACAATTCCAATGGTGAACACAACGTGATATACACTAAAATAATAAATAAATAATAAAAATAAATATCCTGAGACATTCCTCACATATGGTCATCTGATCCCAAACTAAGCAGAGCTTGTAAAGGAAACCAGACAACTGATATACCTACTACATATAATTAAAGAAAGAAAGAAAGAAAAAACATTTATTTTGACATACACACAACATTACAGAATTACATAACACATACACTATAATAAATACATTAAATATATATACATATTCAGTAATATTGTGTGATGTCGAAAAAGGATTACGACTCAGTTTGACTCCAAGGTATGTGGTACATACCTTGGAACTGGTTTTCAGTCGAACCCTACCCGACATCACAAAAAACTGAGACACTAAAATAAACATAGAAAATTACATTAAAAAAAGGTACAAAATTCCAACTAACTAAAAATTAACAAACAAACAAATTACACAAAGAATAAAAATATTTACACCAACCTAAAATAATAAAAAACTAAAAACATCGTAAAAAACACAGTAATTACCAAATAATTGGCAACACCACTAATAAAGTGTAGTAAAGCTGTTATTAATTTAGTCTGTGTTAATTATTTATAATTATTCAGTGAATTGAACCCAGAACTGAATTGGAAGGCTTGTGTGTGTCCCAAGCGAGCAGGAGTACAAAATTAAGGTAGGTACGTCCACGATTTGAGGTACCTATAGGGTAAAGCTTCTATTATCCATTGAAAATAACATTAAAAATTAAATAATCCTTTGCTCTTTAATAAGATGCAGCTTAAAATGTATATTAAAATACAATATAAATTATTACTACTTTATGTTTGTAAATACATACATTACACCCAGACGCAGGAGACCTACGACCTGCGGCGCGATAAGTGAAATCCTAACCAACTGGCCTATCAAACACACTGTCACCACTTATCACACTAAATACACTATCGTTTAGTTAGACACGGTTAGACATAGATATTTAATAAAAAATGTTATGTCAGTCAAATGCCCTATTAGGACACGCCTTACACTAAAGAGATTCCTAACGCTTGTCGAAATGACAGTGTTATTCGACATGGTGTGTCGGGTCTCTTAAAGTATTGTTATTTGGTTAGTGAAAATGAATAAACGTATTTGTGCCTTACTAATAATAAGATAAGCTTTTATTTTGCTTGTCGTATATTCTACCAATATATTCAATTACTATGTCTCAAATCTTATTAGCAGTACCGGTGAATAGACTATAAATTTTCAATCAATCACTTTTCCGACCGTATCATTCTACAATAGCCAAACTAGTATGAACTTTATTGTTACTTGCAGAAGTTTTAATTTTTCTTTCGTTGCTATTATCGCTAAGTATACTTTACCGAGTAGCGTGGGCTTATTTATATAAAGAAGTTTGGGCAAATTTGTTCATTCAAATATTTGATTGCAAACTTTATCTTGATTCGCGATGGGAAAATGTTTAAGTTTTAAAGTAAACAGAATATAGCACGATTTATTTACTCATTTCATTCTGGGCGATATTATTTTCGTATCTTTATTTGAATTTTTTTTGCAGGTAAAAAGTGAGTTTTCAAACGTTGATTTTATCACTATCGTAAAATTTTATATCAGTAAATGTTAATCAGAATTTAAATCAATGTACGTAACGGGAAATAACCAATGCATTTTGTAATATACTTAAGCCCGAGTAAACTTTTAAAACATTAAGCTTTTGAGCGGGATTATCATGAAAACAATTGCACATAGATATATATGCTGTAAAAGAGGATTAAAAAAGCTGTTAATGGCTACAACATAGAGTCATGTTTTACATCAAGTTGATCAATTAAACAGTGTTGGTTTCATACACCTAATAAAACAGATGGTATACAGGCGTCCCACGGCTATACCACATGGAGTGAAAGTACCTTAAATATTGTAGATGGAATATTTTACTGAATGAAGACAGTATTTTAATTAAAAAAAAAAATTGAAATGCATTCATAGATTTTTAAATAGTTACATGGTTGAACCGGGAATCGAACCCGTTACATGAGAAACATAATTACTGTCTAGCTTTATCATACCGACCGAAAGGCTGCATCATATGGATTATTTTTTGCTAAATAACATAGTCTCAGAAATAAAAGGAAGACCATGAATTTTTACATTTTTAATACAAAATTAATCAATTTATCAGATGTAACCATGTAACTATTTAAAAATCTATGAATGCAGTTTAAATTGTTTTTTTAAATTAAAATAATGTTTTCTTTCAGTAAAATGTACAATCTACAATATTTAAGGTACTTTCCCTCCATGTGGCATAGCCGTGGGACGCAGTTAGTATATGCTACTAAAATGTTCTAAGTAACAGCAACAATTAATTTTTGTATAGTTTTTAATTGTTTGCTCGGTTTTTCTTTTTAATGTTTGTACCCACCGTCATTAATGTAATGTTGTGTCCCGAAAAAATCTTTTTTCTTTCATCCTTTCTTTCTTTCAGTAAATTGGGTCTATTGACACCAGTAGACAATAAAGGCTCGGCTAAATCGATTGGCAGCCACGTAGAACTTCACCAAGCTGGGGCACACAGGACCATTTCATGGGGAAATGCGAAACAATAGGCTAGGAGACTGTCATAACATAATCAAAAAAAAAAAATTGTACTTTTTCTATTGTCAATACAAAGATATCGTGTGTTGAAGTTCTGCGGGACGTCACGTCACGTCATGGAAATATCTTTTAATATTCTAACTTATCCGTTTTAACTAGTATCTACAATAGAGATGATTACTGGGTAAAAAAGAACTACTTTTTTACCCAGTAATCATCTCTATTGTAGATACTAGTTAAAACGGATAAGTTTGAGTGTTAAATTATTCAGATCCATATCTCGCGAGCGAAACGACCCGCGCCGAGTCGAGTGTCCCAAAGTTTGTTATTAAAAATTCAATATAAAAGTTGGATTGAGTTCCAGTTGGATTCCCTATTAAATATCATGTGCTTCTCGCTTTGACACTCGTAGATTGTATTTAGTTATTGGAAGAGAATTTAATTAATTCGCTGTGACTATTTGGAATTAGGTGTCGGTAAAAAATACGATAATGAATGAAGAAAAGTTAATTAAACTTACCACCGGCCACCACTCACCATGGTGAGATTGTGGTCAAACACAGGCCTATACACAGTAAAAATATAAAATCCATGTACCTATACAAAAACCAAAATATGTAAATAGTTTGTTCTTCATGGGAATCGAGTCTCGAATATGTTCACCCTTTTTTCAGATTATGTTTTTTTTTTCAGGGTATATTATTTTTTTGCGATGCAACTACAAATTTATGGTTTTCGGATTTCTTCTTTTACTTGTTCTAAATGGCCTTGCTTTTTTAAAATATGCGTCATAAACTGCGGTATCTTTTTATTGCGTTTACTTTGAAGTTTGCGGAACTCTAATACACAAATATAATTAAGAGAAAGAGACTTATATGCTCGAGTTAAATGTGTTTTTTTATACTACCAACTTAGTAAACAAGCATACACCTCGCCTGATGGTAAGCGGTTACTGTAGCCTATGGACGCTTGCAACACAAGGGGTATCACTCGCGCGTTGCAAAAATTTCTTCATACCTTTCTTGAGGAACTACACAACCACAAGTTATTTTCAAACTATGAAAAGTTTAATTTTTGACAGGCTTTAGAAGTCGCGTCCCGTATAAGAATGAAATAATAGGAAATGGAAGCCAAGTTGAGTCAACTTTGTGAGACTAAAGTGGAGGCAAAAATACAGCTGTACTCTGAGACTAATTTAATTTCCTGCCTGAAAGAATATTATTTAGTGTTTTGCTGAGTAAAAAAATATATTTCATTATAGAATAGAATAGAATAGATTTATTTCAGAAAATACGGTACATCTGTTCTTAAATAAAAAAGTGGCCGACGTATTCTACCATCACAGATGGTGTAGAAATATTTAAAATAAAATTAATTGAATTACAGGCAACATTACACAAATAATAATATGACAAATTGAATCGTAAAGCAAAATTACATAATGTCTATAAATAAAATCATAATAAAATTAAAAACATGGAATTCTCAGTAGGTATCTCAAATTATGTCCGATCATGTCAATTATTACTTAACCTTTAAAGTCGAGGAACTCTTGTAGCGAATAAAAACACATATTTAGTAACCAATTAGATAATGCTGATTTAAATTTATACAATGTCAATTTTCTTAATTCAATAGGTAATTTATTATAAATTCTGATAGCTACACAATAAACATTCTTACTAAATAATTGAAGTCTTTGATGCGGTACATAAAGCTTAAATGGATCTCTACTACTGTTTTGTTTGTCCAACACTACATCATGGAGCGGAAATAAACGGGGATATTTTTTAACAAACAAACATGTTTCGATAATGTAGAGGCACGGCAGAGGAAGGATTTTTAAACTTTTAAACAATGGCTTGCAGTGATCTATGTATCCTGCTCTACAAATAGCTCTTATGCATTTTTTTTGTACCAGAAAAGCACGGTTAATATCAACTGAATTCCCCCATATTACTAATCCGTATCGCAAAACAGAAGATACATATCCGTGATACGCAGATAAAGCTGTTTCATTAGACGCCACCAGCGTAAGTCTTCTTAGGGCATATACGAATCTATCTAATTTAGTGCAAACCTTATCAATATGCTCTTTCCAATTTAAATATTTATCTATCGTTATACCTAAAAAAACAGTAGATTGGGTGTGCTGTAGAGGAACATTATTGAAATGAACTCTAGCATTTACATTATTGCTATTATATGTTTGAAATTGTATTAGCTTTTTCATTCATAACGTGTTGCGTGTAATTTTTTACTCACCCGGTCATAGCCGGATATTTTTTTGTCCCCGGTTCCGGTCCGGTCATGTTTGGGTCACATTCGCCTTAATGTTTCGAAAGTAGAATATGGGGCAATTTTGTTTCTGTCCTTCATTATTCGTATTTGAAAATTAAATCTAAGTTTTACTTGTACGTAGTATTTATATACTCTGAGGTTTTACCATTGTTCTCGAATGATGAACGTTTTATGCTACTCGGTTTCACCAGCTCTTACGAAGTATCTTATATTTTCTCAATATTATATTCCAAGATATATTAAATCTAACGTTAGAAAATTTCATCCCAATCGTGTAATTTTTTTTCAACACACTCGCTCGTAATGTGACCTTTATTGCACCGTTTTTAGTATCTTAATGCAGCTTATTACGTACTATTGCTTTTTACTTTACATTATAGCACAGTTTTATGATAAGGATAATCCCGATTATGTTAAGTTTGTACCTCAATGCAATTGATGTGTGTAGACGAAGCATTCTTAATTTAAATGGGTAAACATTTTTGACAAAAAAAAACCTGTGCGCCATCGTTTTAATTGTGTGGTTTTGATAACGTTTTTCTCCTCGCAAGTGTGTTGAAAAACGTCGTATGACACGCGTGTGCATTGATCATTACACTCTCGGCTCTCTAATTGCGATCGCCTGCGGCTCACCCGCTTAATACCGCCTCGTCTGTAATTACCAACTTTGGACACATGTATCATATGACGAAATCGGTAAACAAGCGTACGGCCCGCCTGATGGTATGCGGTTACCGTACTCCGTACCGTGCTCTTAGAGCGAATAGACGCTACGCCTCTACCTCTCTATCATTCTGTCATTCTCAAACAATGTGATGTCATCGTCATTCTTTTCAACATAGTAACATACGCTTCCTTTAATTTAATGAATACTTACTAAAAATACTTAATGCGGACTTCCAACTGTCTACCAATCTAAAAGATTATTTTCTGTCGTGCCTACATCAAATAATGAACTATGGAGTAAGTTAATTAATTTACCATCGATACTCTCCAAGTTCTTTCGAATATTCACGGATCGAGAGGCGGATCGGGAATGTATAAACTGCCAGCAAAGTCAAGGGCATTGACCCTCAGGGAATAGAATATTTGGTTGTCAAATCTTGCAGGGCCGTTTTTAAGTTAGCCGTGATTTGCAAACAAAAGCGTTTTTGGTTTTAAACTTTATTATAGTTGTGTATGAGTGAATGAATCATTATTACATATTTCTACAACAATAAAACAAAACAAAACAACTTCATCCCGCTTCGAGAGTGGAATTATTTAAATTAATTTTCAATCTTCAGCTAAACACAACATTTTAAGATCCTAACTTCGAAACTGACGGACTTTCATACAAAATTTCATCCCCTATTTTACCCTCTTAGGGGTGGAATTTCGAAAAGCCCTTTCTTAGTGGATACCTACCTACTCTTCACAAAGAATATATATAACTTCACGTCTCTAGGACCAGCAGTTTAAGCTGTGCGTTCATAGGTATATCAGTCAGTCAGTCAGTCAGTCAGTCAGTCAGTCAGTCAGTCAGTCAGTCAGTCAGTCGGACTTTGAATTTTATATATATAAATAGATAATAAAATTAGTAGGTTTCATGAATTCTAACGTTTACCACTCTGAATCAAATGATGGAAGTTAACATTTCCAAAGATTTAATCATTGATTAAGGATACATCCAGATCGAGCGTCGCAGCTGTGCACGCGTTGAAAAAAATAGCCCCCAACTGTTAGGGGCTTAATCAAATAAAAATAAATAAAATTGCAAAATAATGTTTAATATTTAAACTCTCGATTTTAATTGGAATATTTCAACAACTTCTATCATTATGAACGTCACTATGACAAGCAGAATGAGCGTAAAACGCAGCTGTTACGCGCAGCAGCCTATAAAGTTGGCCTGTTTTATATATTCGTGTAGTATGGCGACGTTCTTTCTAGGTATATTTATTTCTATGGATTTAATATTCATCATCATCATCATATCAGCCCATGGATGTCTACTGCTGAACATAGGCCTCCCCCATTGATTTCCACTTCGAACGGTTCTGGGCCGCTTGCATCCAGCGGCGCCCAACGACTCTGACCAGGTCGTCAGTCCACCTGGTGGGAGGTCGTCCCGCTCGGCGCTTTCCAGTATATTTAATATTATACGAAACTACGTGTCTTGGATTGTCCTTTTTTCAGACAGTACTAATGGAGCAATGACGTGTTTTTGGAGATAGTTTAGGGGTCACAGTTTAGGGATCGTGGGTGAATCCGTGCGAGATATCTAGTAATAGGTAGGTATATAGTTTGAAGCGCTCGTGGTGTAGCA
Organism: Achlya flavicornis; assembly: GCA_947623365.1. Classification (NCBI taxonomy): domain Eukaryota; kingdom Metazoa; phylum Arthropoda; class Insecta; order Lepidoptera; family Drepanidae; genus Achlya; species Achlya flavicornis. Next base: position 10,385,771 of record OX392487.1, on the reverse strand, counting down.
TGATAAGCCGTGCAAGTTAAGCTACCACCGTCGTGGTCGGTACCTGGATGGGAGACCGACTAGACCGTTGGTCCCGCTTATCACTTAATTGTGATAGTCGTTAAGCTAGTTGGAGGCCTTCTAGGCGGCTTGAAAACTCCAAAAGTAGGTTCACCACTAGCCTACCTCCACCGATCCGCAGTGGGCACGCGTGGTGGAGCATCGCCCAGTCCCTTTCACCCTGATTTGTGAAAGAAGGCCTGTGCTCAGCAGTGGGACATTATAGTCTGATGATGATATAGTTTGAATTACAAATACAGTACATACTACAAATGGCTACGCTTCCCTCACATTAACGTATCCACACGAGATTTTGGAGATATATATTTTTTCGCCTCAAAATCCTGGCGGGATGTGTTGTCTGTGTGCGAGTGATTGATGTTCTTGTTTATGTTTATACATACATAATACATTGCGTAACACTGCCCTTGGGTATCGATGTCGGGAATGAGCGCTGTTGCTAAGTTAGATCAAGTTTTCTAAGGTGAAGGTCGCTTAATTTTAATCGATCGTCGATTTCAATCGCACTAACAAAGAAAAGGATGTAAGAAATTTCTTGTCAAATTAGTCCACTGCTTGTTTTCAATATAAATTTAGTCGCCATCTATCGCGGTTACGCCTAAATACATGCAAAATAAGACGGCAAAGATTAATTTGACAGCTTTAAATATGGTCTATCCTTTTTCAATAATGTTGGTAAGAAAGAGATGAGATGTGACTAAAATTAATGCGATTTACAACAGAATCGGCACCACTAGGTAGTTTTAAAGGTACGCTGTTCTATTTTTTGGGAATAGGGTTGTGTTTGACCCCCATTTAGAAAAGCCTGGAGGACACCTGGCGCTCAAGTGCAAGTGGGAGGTGTTTGGCGACAGAATTTCAACTTGAGGGTGGTAGCTTGGCGGGTACTTGTGGGTAACCACCGTGCTATGGTTTCATCGCGTTGTTTTCCTTCACTCCTTTCTACCTTGACTTTCCGGTATTCGAATATAGTACCACTGAGCTAATAACACATTAAAGGTTGAGGACTTAAATGGTTCTTTGACTACCTCTATGGTGTGTTGTTTGACCCTTTGTATCTGAGCTGCGGACTTAGAGTTGCAATTGGTTTGTTTAAATCCTTTCTCAGTAGTTTCCAACATCACTTTGAGGAACTCCAATACAAAATGTAAAGTTTCCGGGTCTGACGGCTTGGGCGTGTGTATGTTTCTTTTGAGAGTTATTGTTGAGTTTATTGCCAGCTATTTATTCTCATCAAAAGCAACCTTCAAAATTTTGAGTTTACTTATTTTTTTATTAATAAAAAAAAAGATAATTAGAAGATTTTTTGTTGGTTTTGTTACTCATTTTAAGTAATAAGGTTTGACAGTAGACCCTTCGGCTCGCGCTCGACTCACCATCATCATCATCAGCCTATAATGTCCCACTGCTGAGCACAGGCCTCCTTTCACTTTCTCCTTTTTTTCTTTCTCTTTTCGCTTTTCGCGCTCGATTGCGCTCCACCAATTGTCGATTTTGTACGAACACGGGATTCGCATATCGTTCTCAGTGCGATCGTGGACAGTTATTAACATCCATTCCGAAAACATAAAAATAAAAAAAAATGAAATTACAAAACTAAAATCTGTACAATCTATATAAAATTCAAAGTCCTGACTGACTGACTGATTGACTGACTTATATATCAACGCACAGCCTAAACAGCTGGTCCTAGAGACATGAAAAAAAGCAGAAGCTAGTCTTCAATATTTAAAGTACTTTCTTATATAGCTACATTCACCGAGGTTCAGAAAGAATAGTTCATGCCCAAAAATGTTTGTCCTGGAAGCAGTCAGTGTATTTATAATAACGACCTAAATAGTAATAAAAAAGCACAATACACAGAAGCTTTGCCAAGTGGACAGAGATTAAGGCCTCTCATTAGGCATCAGACTACGTTCAAGTTGCCAGCGCAATGTAGGTTTCCGCCAATTTCACTGGACATTATAGAATTCGTTACTGTTGTATACATTTACCCTCTTACTCATAAAGCGCTATTTAACTAATAAACTGTTTAAAGGGTCACGTAAATAATGTCACATTATTTGACAATGACAATAGAGTGACGTTATTTACGTGACCCTTATAGATAACAAAATAGGAAAAAAAAACATTCCCGACGCCCAAATTGTGCCACGAAGTTTGCCGGTATCATCGAGGAACAATCCCTGAGAGTATTAATACCGAGCAATCCGATTCCGAAACTAGTCAGTGATTTGTCACTGATTATGAACAGTAAGGACCAATCACTGCATCGTGTATTCTTGACTTGGCCAATCAGAGCGCATTGTCGATGGTGGCAAATTGGCGGAATACATTGCAAGCAAAATCGACAGCATTATTCTTCTTTGGGTTAATTGTTCGATGGCCCGTATCTATAGCTTCAGTAGACCTTTTATAAGAGCCCTCCGCTGTGACTTTTTGGTATTTTTATTATTAATTATCACTTACGGAAATCAGGTCGTGGAACGAGCTAGTACCAAATAAAAAGGCTGAATACAAATTTTCATAGACTTTAATGGATTTTCATTCTAACGTACATAATTAGCGAGTCCGACTCGCACACTACGGACACATGCAAATACATATTCTGTGAAAATGTCAACTGTCTACCTATTACGGTTCATGAGATACAGCCCAATGACAGACAGACGGACGGACGGACAGCGGAGCCTTAGTAATATCTTCGTCACGTAATAGGTCCCGTTTGGCACCCATAGCAAATGTCATAGTTCTATGTCAAGTTTATGCACTTTACCAATTGTAGGTTTTTTATTGCCAAACTGGGAATATGGATCATTTCGTAAACTACTCTACTTTGCTAAGCTTTGCTTCATTATTAGTAAAGATATAAGAATCGTAATTTTAACCGATAACGGTCCGTAAATTATAGGAATCGGCCATTAAATTGATCTCTCATCCATCAATCAAACAATCCGTCAGGATTTCGACAATAAAATAATACCTACCGATTATCATTCATCGAATACAAAAGAACCTACTTTCATAATGACTTACATAATCCAAGATATCTCAATAACACATCCTGTATAAGTAAATACCATACCTGATATTATTCACGCTGGACATACAGGATGTCCTCAATACGTGTCTATTCAACAATGATAGGTATTCGCACAATATACGCATTCTTGTCGGAATAATCATCACCGTACCGGTAGCAGGTGGATGAATATTATTAAATGAAAGACTTGTAGCACAGTAGATATTTGATATATCTACTGTGCTTGTAGGTTGCGTTCATTTTAATAAATAGATTTAATACGTGACCTTTTTAACCGACGAAAAAACGGAGGAGGTTTACAAGTCGACGTATATATATATATATATTTTTTATGTATGATCACGCATAACTGTTTACAGAGTAATCCGATTATGATAATTCTTTTTTTATTGGATAGGGTATACTTCGAAGTTGGTCCCATATAAATTAGGATAAAAAATGCCTACCCTAAGGGTGGGAAAATAGGGGTGATTTATTGTTCACTCACAGATTTTAATTGTGACTTGTGTATCTTCTATATATATAAAATCAATGCCACTTTTCGTTGTAATTTTATAACTCAAGAACGGGCTCACCTATCCAAACCAAATGTTAGATCTATAGATAGATAGATAGAATTTGTGAAGAGAGAATAAATAAATTATTACTTTCATTCGCAGATTCACTGTCAGATCTCTGAAAGCGTTTTAACTTTTAATAATAAATCCTGCTACGAGCAAACAATACCTACATTTAAAAGAGCACTTAAATGTGTGTCTGAGCAGAGGTATCAACTCTTTGATCCTATTACACCGCAGAACAATTAAAAACTTCTACAGGTTCATTATGGGTTCATTACGAGCTGCATTGATTGCGTTGCGTCTTCTAGTTCTGTTGTAGCGTAGGTACCACAAATCAAGGAATTACTGCGCTGCGGCTGTGTCGTCTGAAACATCTGTACTTGTATATCTATTGTACTAGATTGTGTCTGTGACTGCATTGTGCTGTGATCGAATTTGGAATCAATCCTGTGTTATTTTATGGTTCAATTTTATTTTTGGGAATGACTTTCTGTTCTTATATAAATTCGGTATTATGTCTGAGAAATATTTATTTACTGCAGCAGTTGTATTTGAATTAAGCTTTAGACTCAGAATACTAACCACTTTCAACCACATCACACAGTGAAATTGTGGTCAAACAAGAATCCTAGTGAAAGTAAATAATGAGTTTATAGTTGATTATTATTTCTTGAAATTTATTGTAAGTTTAATTTTTAGCATACTTAATTTGAATGAGAATACAGCTAAATATCTCGGCATGACGCTTGATGTAAAGTTACGCTGGAAAGCTCACGTCAAGAAGAAAATCGACGAATTACACCTACGGTATAAAAGAATGTATTGGCTGCTTGGAAAACACTCTAAACTGTCAACATACAATAAACTTGTATTATACAAACAAGTCCTTATGCCAGTATGGACTTATGGTATACAGCTATGGGGCTGCACCAAACAGAGCAATATTTTGATTATCCAACGTTTCCAGAACAAGGTACTGAGGGAAATAGTGAATGCCCCTTGGTACATCAGAAATGTCGACCTCCATCGGGACCTAAAAGTAGAGTTCGTACAGACAGTGATTAAAAAATATGCAGAAGCTCACCACAACCGGCTTCATCATCATGTGAACGTTGAGGCAATCCAGCTCCTCGATCACACAGATATAGTGAGACGACTGAAAAGAACTAAACCGTTTGAGTTAGTGTAGTGATAGTGAAAATAGTGTAACATAGTCCAAGTGCTACATATAAAGAACACAAGAACAAAGTGTCTTCCCCTTAATAGAGACAATAAGAAAAGTGTTAATGGACACATTCTTAGATATAGTCAATATAGAAGTTTATGTTAAATATAAATTACTTATTAGCCTAATATTAAGGCTAGATTGTAGTATGAATAGGGAACACTAAAGAAGGTGTAACTTAGGATAAAAAAAAAAAAAAAACTTTATTGTTCGAAATACGCATATAAAATATTTCAAAAATAGGCATCAATTGGATCAAATTTCGGTCGCGACCAAGGAACCATGGGGGTCCGAAGCTATCCGTTTTGCTAGGACTATGTCATCAAAATTCGAGCCTTCCGCAGACCAGCGGGCGGGGGGCATTAGCTAGCCATAGAGGAAACACTGCCAGCCTTCTGGGCACCTAGCGGCAAAATTGAGGAAATTTTAGAAATTTTGTATATTATATAATAATAATAAAAAATCTCTACACAACTATATAGAATGTATTTTTGTACATTTTGAAATAAATTCCACCAAGGTATTCAATCAGTGCGTCCTGCCGGTCATGACATACGGAGCCGAGACGTGGAACCTGACAGTGAAACTAGCCCACCGACTACACGTCACACAGCGAGCTATGGAAAGGGGTATGCTCGGAATCTCGTTAAGGGACAAAGTCCGGAACGAGATTATCCGACAAAAAACCAAAGTCACTGACGTCGTACAGAAGTGTAGCAGACTGAAGTGGCAGTGGGCTGGTCACATCTGTCGCAGAACCGATGATCGGTGGAGTAGACGGGTTCTCGAGTGGAGACCACGACTCGGCAAGCGTAGTGTAGGACGCCCTCCGGCCAGATGGACCGACGACCTGAAAAAAGTGGCTGGTGGTGACTGGATGGCGAACACGGGAGATCGGGCCATGTGGCGAACCCTGGGGGAGGCTTACGTCCAGCAGTGGACTGCAATAGGCTGAAATGATGATGATGATGAATGATGATTTGTGTAATGACAATGCTTAAAAATTTAAGCCTTCTTATTTGTAAACCTTAAATTTATAAACCTTAACTATTTTAACATACTCCTATATTATATTTCCTACTATTATACACTACCTAGCAATGCGTAGTTAATCCGTCTCCTTGCTTTTGCCATTTGCTTCCCATTTAAGTTGGCTTTTAGCTTCTAAATTGCACCGTGCAGGTAATTTAGTTCCCTGCCGACATCCAGTGGTTTTGTTGTCGAAGTCATTACGTTACGTTCTACAGTTTATAATAAATCTGTTTAATTCAATAGGACAAGTAAAGTAAATTAGTATTGTGTAAAATAATGCTTAATGGATACTGGGGACCCATTTTGTATTTTTTTATGACGTATATTATATATTAATAGCTCATTATAAAAATATAACTTTGTTTTCAACACACTCGCTCTTAAAGTGACATTTATTGCACCGTTTTTAATATCTTAATGCAGCTTATTACGCACTAGTGCTTTTTAGTTTACATTACCGCACGGTTTTATTATAGGTATAATTCCGATTATGGTAAGTTTGTACCTTACTGCAAGTGATATGGATGTAGGCCAAGCATTCTTAATTTAAACGGGTAAAATAGTTTGACAACCAGAAAAAAACTTGCGCGCCATATTTGTTAACGTTATAATTGTGTGGTTGATTATTATCAAAAAATCTACTTAAAAAAATACAAATCTGTTTTTTTCCTCGCAAGTGTGTTGAAAAACGTCGCGGTCGTATGACACGGTGCATTGATTTATTACACTCTCGGCTCACTTATCGCTCTCGCCTGCGGCTCTACCGCCTCGAGTGTTAATAACCAACATTGCACACATGTATCATAATGTACTATTATCATAGAGCTATTATTACTTGCACAGTAATAGTAGCTCAATGCTTTTTATACATTTTATGTAGGCAAAATGGATCATTCAATCATCATTCCGTATTCATTTATTTTCACGAATTCAGAGTTGGTTCCATAGTTGTTTATATTAATGAGTTCTTCAATCCCTTGAAGCAGTACAGGAACATTACAGGTGAATTACAAGTAACCCTGTATACATAAAACTCTTTTCGACATCCGATATATTTTCAACATTTCTCGCTCACTCACACAAAGTTCTCGCTTCGCGGACTCACCTTTTTCAAGCATCAGAGTACAATATACTGAATATTCTATCATCTATTGTCCTCCGACATGTACAGTCGAGGACTTAAATATGTATACACATAGCCCGTTTTCACACGAGACGATAGCGACACGTAAAAATGTCTTGACGATTTATCGGACCATACATTTCTATGAACCATTTTTACGGTGTCGTTATCGTTTCGTGTGCAAACGGCCTTAGTGAATTTCAACAATGATTTACTCTTAAACTTTTGACGACTGAAATTATGAGATATTATGCAGGGAGATTTTTTAACAGATGCTATTATGATTTGCTTAATATTTCAACATTTGTATCTAAACAGTGCGAGGTTGCTCTTTTCTACAACTGTGAATCCTATATATTGGGTGGAGATTTCGAGATGGCACTTTTTCGAAACCTATTTTGGGTTAGTCATACTGAACAACTTTTACTATGGGACCAACACTGAATTTTCAAATTTTTTTTTTACTTTTCTTACAAAGTGTCAACCTTGCTCAATCATAATGTATGAAAAGAAAAAAAAAAGAGTATTCATGTTCAACCCCTTGAAGCAGTACAGGATCATTACAGGTGAATTACAAGTAACCCTGTATACATAAAACTCTTTTCGACATCCGATATATTTTCAACATTTCTCGCTCACTCACACAAAGTTCTCGCTTCGCGGACTCACCTTTTTCAAGCATCAGAGTACAATATACTGAATATTCTATCATCTATTGTCCTCCGACATGTACAGTCGAGGACATAAATATGTATACACTTAGCCCGTTTTCACACGAGACGATAGCGACACGTAAAAATTTCGTGACGATTTATCGGACCATACATTTCTATGAACCATTTTTACGGTGTCGTTATCGTTTCGTGTGAAAACGGCCTTAGTGAAATTCAACAATGATTTACTCTTAAACTTTTGACGACTGAAATTATGAGATATTATGCAGGGAGATTTTTTAACAGATGCTATTATGATTTGCGTAATATTTCAACATTTGTATCTAAACAGTGCGAGGTTGCTCTTTTCTACAACTGTGAATCCTATATACTGGGTGGAGATTTCGAGATGGCACTTTTTCGAAACCTATTTTGGGTTAGTCATACTGAACAACTTTTACTATGGGACCAACACTGAATTTTCTATTTTTTTTTACTTTTCTTACAAAGTGTCAACCTTGCTCAATCATAATGTATGAAAAAAAAAAAAAAAGAGTATTCAGTGTTGGTCCCGAAGTAAAAGTGGTTCAGAATGACTAACATAATGTTATTTATGTCCTCGACTGTACCTAAATTTAGGAACGAGCTGACAAAACCAACCAATTCAGTGCTGAGTGAGTTAATTCAAAAGATGCCGTGAACCTATACCTTGTCCTAAAGGTCTGTTGGAGACAAGCGGTTCTGAGACAAATGAACTCGGTTTGGGCTAAACAATACCTAATGAAACACTGAAATTGCTATTGTGTTCATCACTTTGTATATAACGGAAAAAACAGACATGAACATGTATGCTTGTCCTGGGTCTAGATCTCCGTAATTTTGTATTTAAGATAATCTAAAGGTTAAACTTCATTTACAACAAATATGTACAAATTACAATATAGATAATTTCCTCAAGTCTGCCGCTGCTTCCGATTAACGGCAAGGTTCCCAGAAGGCTGTCAGCGTGTCCTTATGGATAGCCAAGCTGATAAGTTGGCGGAAAAAGCTCCCCGCCCACTGCTCTCCGGAGGCCTCGCTCAATTTTGATGACAAAACGCGAGCAAAACGGCGAGCTTCGGTCCCATGGTCTCGACCGCAAAAGGCATAAAAATATAATTTGGTCCAATCGATGCGTATTTTATTAATTTTGAATTTTCCGCACTGGCCGCAGCTGCCCCTGCAACTTTACTAGTCGCCGGTAAGTGAGATGGGGCGAGTGTATCAATATATGTGGCATTCCACATCCGCGACCTGCCGACACTCCACGGTATCATACCATCCGGTCTCTTGCCATCGCCCCGCGCAATACCGACTGGTTCCAGTATGTATTTGTTTAAGTAGTTTTAGCTGTCCCCCGCGATTTAACCCACGTTTGGGAATAAACAGTTGCGAATATCTCTCTCCGTCTATAACTCCAACAGTAGGTTGACTAGCTTACCTCCACCAATCCGCAGTGGACAAGCGTGGTGGAGTATCTGCCCATTCTCTTTCACCCTCATTTGTGAAAGGAGGATCGGGTCAGAGAGACATTATGGGATGATGATGATGTTGAATATCTCTCTCCATACCATAGGTTATCAGCGTGCCAAATTTCATAGCGTTTGGTTCAGAGGTTTGGTCGTGAAAAGGTAACAAATAGACAGACAAAAATTATTTATTAGAATATCCCTTCGCGGCACTTATGTTTTATTTATTTATTTACTCTTAGGAATTTACAGCTTAATTTCAAAATTAGAATTTGTCAATGACTTTAATCTCTTGGGGTGGGTCATCTACCCCTCTTGGCGCATGATTAGTGTAGGCTCTGAGGTATAGGCTTTGTAGAAACAAGGCAAAGTGCGAGTGAAACCCTTGTCCAAGCGTATATAGGTTAGTATCCGCTTACCGTTAGCGGGTCACATGCTTGTTTGGATCTAAAACCATCCAAGTGCTTGTAGAACCAGGTATACTATATACTTCATCAAGAGAGGTAGAGCATAGCGTTTATTCGCTCAAAGAGCAGCTCGACTGGGGAAGTACCTCCACCTTACAGAATACCGCAGCCAAATAACTTTGTGTTGTGTAAAGTTGTGTTCCTGCGCGTGAGTAAGGTCGCCAGAGCTCATAGGGGAGGGGGGAAAGGTCGGTAACGCGTGAGCAATGCTTCTTGTGTTGCAAGCGTCCATATGGCTAAGGTAACCGCTTACCATCAGGCGGGCCGTTTGCTTGTTTACCGACTTAGTTGAATAAAAAAAAGAAAAAAACAAAATGGGTTTCTGATGCAATCTTAAAGACTTAGCTCAAGAACTGGAAGATTTACAAATATGACGAAACTTTAAAAAAATGATTCTTATTTATCAATTTGGATTAAAATCCTTGAATGATTTAAAATACCGAGTAACCATTAGAAACCTTGAATTATCGCAATCACTTAAATCTAGTGACGACATCAGAATCAGATGCCATTTGACAGGGGTTCGGTAACGGATTAATTAGAGTAGGCTATTAGCAACTTTGACTTTATTTTACCTTTAGGTTTAGGTACGATGTTTGGCTCACCGATAATGGTACAAGCGACCCACGCTCATGATTTCAACCCTTTCGTAAACTTTTTACTACCCTCATCGTGAATAAAATAGAAAATTAATTTACTAAACTTTAGGATGTTTATGTAAATACTAAATTGGCTTCGATTAAGGGATTAATATTATGAGGTTTTTATTAATGAATAACGGAGTATCACAACTCTCGCCATCGACGGGGTGTCCATCCTCACACATTGGTACCAAAATGGTCTCATACTGTGCGGTTTCAAAGGAGCGTCCTATCGCAGACGCTCAAACTGTGGCTTGAGCTTGTGGTTCTTCAAAAAGAGTGTAAAGGGATTTTTATAGGGTCAGGCAATTAGGCAATGCGAGAGTTACACCCCTGGTGTTGCAAGCGTCCAGGCTACGGTAACCGCTTACCATCAAGCTGGCCGTACGCTTGTCTGCTACCTTAGTAGTATAAAAAAAGAATAGGTACTTATAAAAAATTGATGTATTCGTTGCGTTCGCGCATCATTCATTCAGCCAATTTACCTACCAATCCACAACAATTTTAAAAGGTTTAAGTTGTTGTGGATTGGTAATTTGGCTGAATGTTTCTGAGATCTGATGTATTCTGGCAGAAGCGCGAGCTAGAACTGACTCTTCTGGACTTTTTGTCGAATACCTACCACTTTCGGCCAAATCATTGGACATTTTAGTCAAACGTAAGGCTATAACGTAGAAAACAAAAATTTACCAACTTGATAGAACAATATTAAAGAAATTAAAAATAATCTTCAAAAAATCAACTTCATTACCAGTAGAAGAGAAAAAGCTTAATTAATGAAACGTGGTTACTGACGCAAGAAAGTGCTCAGAGCTCAACAAATGAAGGATGCAATTATAAACCCCGCACAGAAAACAATGAGATACTTTGAGCTCTTATTTTACACTGTGGTCCAAGAAAATTAATAATTAACAGTACTTTGTTTGTTGTGTTTACTCCTTTGTAATTTGTTAATTGTTAATGTATAACTACTGTTTTCCATCCCTCAGTTTCAGCCGCCATCTTCTCTTTTACCCTCCTTAGTGGAAACCTACGTCTTAATAAGGAACCTGAGTGCAAAATTCCTTGAGCCTGCAGCTTGGGTGGTGCGTTGACATGTCAGTCAGTAAATTTCTCCTTCAACCCTTTAGGGGTTAAATTACTAAAAATCAATCCCTTAGTCACCTACATTTATAAAAACAGCCTGTGGTCATCAAGTTTCTTACTTTCTAGGAGGTCTTTGGAATGACGGATCCGATCCAAAAAAAATGTTTAATGTTCATTGAGTGTCATCATCATCATCATCAGCCAAGTACCACTGCTGAGCACAGGCCTCCTTTCACAAATCATGGTGAAAAGGAATGGGCAGATACTCCACCACGCGTGTCCATAGCGGATCGGTGGAGGTAGGCTAGTGGTCAACCTACAGTTGGATTTTTCAAGCCTCTTTTAGAAGGCCTCCAACTAGCTTAACGACTATCACAATTAAGTGATAACCGGGACCAACGGCTTTACGTGCCTTCCGAAGCACGGAAACGCTCGATTAGAAATACCACTAGGCGGTCACCCATCCAGGTACCGACCACGACGGTAGTAGCTTAACTTGCCGATCGATTAAGAACGGCTTATCATGCCACGAGCGCTTCCTTACCTTAAGTGTACTTTATATCCCGTGAAACCGCTGGAAAAACCTATTATAATGAGTTTTAGTACACAATTTGTCCGCAAGTGTACCCCGTGGCGCTGACACACTGGAACGCGGCCCCGTGCTCAGCAGGAGAAGTCTCTTGGATTAATTAACGCTGTATTATCCTGCTTGTTCTTAATGAGGAAACAGTTTAAGGTAAGTTTAAGGATATCATAATAATAATTTACAGAGGTACACGGGAGCCTTTCTTCAAAAATTAAAGCCATTTATTAAGTTTAAACCCCGGAGGTCATATGAAGAAGAAAGCTTCCTTCACAAAAGATCAATTTCAAATCAAGATTCAAACCAGCATTTGACGTCACTCATCATCATCATCATCAGCCTATAATGTCCCACTGCTGAGCACAGGCCTCCTTTCACAAATGAGGGTGAAAGGGACTGGGCGATACTCCACCACGCGTGCCCGCTGCGGATCGGTGGAGGTAGGCTAGTGGTCAACCTACTGTTGGAATTTTTCAAGCCGCCTAGGAGGCATCCAACTAGCTTAACGACTATCACAATTAAGTGATAACCGGGACCAACAGCTTTAAGTGCCTTCCGAAGCACGGAAACGCTCGATTTGAAATACCACCTGGTCACCCTTCCAGGTACCGACCAGGACAGTGGTAGCTTAACTTGATGATAGACTTATCATGCTACACCACGAGCGCTTCATTTGAAGTCACTAAAGTGACCTAAATTGAATGAAGTTTAATACCATTTCTTTATATGATAGAGAGGCTGGTCAGAGTAGTTGAGAGGCACTGATGCACACGGGCCAAGCCCTATCATTGTGGTGGCCAGAGATCCCTTTTGAAATAAAACCGGCCAAGTGCGACTCTGAGTCTGACTCGCTCACCGAGGGTTCCAACCTTCCTTAAACGTATATTTCATGGTTTGAGACATAACTGTTGTAAACAACCGAACGGCATATCTTTTGATGATATCGGAAAAACTCAGGTCTATACTACCATTTACTTATATACATACAGGTGTGTAGTGAACCCTCGGTGCGCGAGCCTGACTCGCACTTGGCCGGTTTTTTACCTATTCGGTTCGGTACCCTAAAAATATGAGGAATTAAAAGCACACACTACAATACCAGCGACCTAGACATAGAAATATGTCTATATGTCAATAGACATATCGACACGTCCTACGCTAAACTAAGTAACTGCAAAAAGCAAATTTTACAGGAGAGCGTTTTTAAAATTTTTCTAGAGATTCTAGAGATTTTTCTAGAGAAATTTTTTTCTAGAGAGGTAGAGCATAGCGTTTATTCGCTCAAAGAGCAGCTCGACTGGGGAAGTACCTCCACCTTACAGAATACCGCAGCCAAATAACACCTCTTTAAAGTGGTGTTGTGTTCCTGCGGTGAGTAAGGTCGCCAGAGCTCCATGAGGAGGTGCTATGCTGGCAGGGTGTGGACCAGCGGTGTGGTACCGACGTAGGGCTGTGCAGGCACGGCGTGATGTTGCGGCGGTTAGGGAGACCCGGTGAAACGGCTGCCCGCTGGCCGCCCGCAGGTTGTAGGGGTCCCGAACCCAGGGATCACATAATCTCCGCCCTGGGAGGCTGACCCGCCGCCTCGCGCATAATCCTTGGTGCAGTTGGTCGTGCCGGAGGAGGAGACCGGAGTGGACCCGGCCGACTGTATCAGGGGGGGACCGGGGGCCCTTCCAGCTGCCGCACCAACAAACTGTATCACCTGAGCAGCATTCTGTCGGAGTGACACTGTGCTTTGTCCCTTCCACTGCCGGCATAGCGACTCCTCTCAAAAATCTCTTAAACTCCTTTTAAAATAATGGCCAGAAGAAATAAAAGAAAGAGTAACTCAGCGGCTTCCCCGTCCATATTATCTATGGACTTTTGCAATATCAGGGGTCTTCATTCGAACATCAATGCAGTCCACCAACATCTAGAGACTGCAAAGCCGACTCTGCTATTTCTCACGGAGACACAAATATCCTGCCCTGATGATACATCGTATCTACACTACCCCGGGTACAAGCTGGAGCACAACTTTGTGCGCCGTGCCGGGGTATGTATGTACGTCAGGGAGGATATTTGCTGTCGCCGTCTCCATGGCCTAGAAGACCGGGACCTGTCGATTTTGTGGGCGCGCGTAGATCACGGTGGCCACACCAAAGTTTACGCGTGCCTTTACAGGTCCCACAGCGGTGACGCGGACACAATCCGGTTATTTGAGCACCTGCAATTGACGACTGACAAAGTACTGGAGCAGTACCCCTCCGCGGAGTTAGTGATATTAGGAGACTTCAACGCTCACCACGTTGAGTGGCTTAGTTCTCGATCCACTGACTTCGCGGGTAGGACTGCTCACGACTTTGCCCTGGCCTATGGCTTCTCACAACTGGTTGTTTCTCCTACGAGAATCCCAGATATTGAGAGCCATACTAGTTCCTTACTGGACCTTCTGCTGACTACGCGACCGGACAGATATACAGTGATAGTGGATGCGCCACTCGGCTCATCGGACCACTGTCTCGTCCGGACACATGTGCCTTGTGCGTCGACCAATTTGATCCGGTCACCCGGGCGTCGACGCGTGTGGCACTATAAGTCGGCAGACTGGGATGGATTGCGTGAATTCTTCGCATCGTACCCGTGGAGGCAGCTCTGCTTCGCATCAGATGATCCTGACACCTGTGCAGCTGCCGTCGCTGAGGCGATACTGGCGGGAATGGAATGTTATATCCCAAACCCGCTAGTGGCTGCAGGGGTGAAGAAGCGACCGTGGTTTAATCGGCCCTGCAAGGATGCTAGACAAAATAAGCAGACCTTGTATGAGACTTGGACCACGGCCCAAACTAATCAGGACCCTAACATCTCTGATGCGAAACGCAAATTTAACGCTGCCTCGAGGTTCAGTAAGCGTATGATTGCCAGGGCTAAGTACGATTTCGTCGGCAGGTTTGGTGAGAGGCTGACTAGCCTTCCCTCTGGGAGTCGCGCTTTCTGGTCTCTTGCCAAAGCTGCTGAGGGAAACTTTTGCCAGTCGTCCTTGCCACCACTACGTAAGCCGGACGGAAACTTGGCCCATAGTGCTAAAGAGAAGGCTGACCTTTTAGGCTCTATCTTTGCCTCGAACTCGACTTTGGATGATATGGGCGCTACACCGCCTACCATTCCGCGGTGTGACAGCTCCATGCCGGAGATAAGCATTACCCAACGGGAGGTCCGGCGGGAATTGCTTTCTCTGGACATCCATAAGTCGAGTGGGCCAGACGGCATACCGGCAGTGGTGCTGAAGCGGTGTGCTCCTGAGTTGTGTCCAGTACTGACGCGTCTTTTCGCGCTTTCCTACACCAAAAAGGAAGTCCCGTCTTCGTGGAAGACTGCCCATGTGCACCCAGTGCCCAAAAAGGGTGACAGATCAGACCCGACGAATTACAGGCCTATCGCCATCACCTCCCTTCTCTCCAAAGTCATGGAGCGAGTGATCAACACGCAGCTTTTGAGATACCTGGAGGATCACGATTTGTTGAGCGACCGACAGTATGGCTTTCGCCACAGTCGCTCAGCTGGTGACCTCCTTGTGTATCTCACGCACCGTTGGTCACTCGCCATCGAGAGTCAAGGTGAGGCATTGGCAGTGAGCCTAGATGTGGCGAAGGCGTTCGATCGGGTCTGGCACAGGGGTCTTCTAACGAAGTTACCATCATACGGGCTTCCCGAGGGATTGTGCAAATGGATTGCCAGCTTTCTGTCCAGCAGATGCATAAGAGCCGTCGTCGACGGTAGCTGCTCCGATAGCATGGACATAAATGCTGGCGTTCCGCAAGGCTCTGTGCTGTCCCCAACACTGTTCCTACTGCATATCAATGATATGCTGTCTATTGACGGCATTCATTGCTATGCGGACGACAGTACAGGGGACGCCCATTATACGGGCCGTGCAAATATCCCTCGTTCCGAGGTTGAGGAAAGCCGCGAACGGCTGGTGTCTGAAATCGAGAGTACACTAACTAGTGTCTCCGATTGGGGTCGACTAAACCTAGTCCATTTCAACCCCACCAAGACTCAAGCCTGCGCGTTCACCGCTAAGAAAACCCCATTTGCTGTGGCTCCACAGTTCCAGAACACGTCCTTGAACATCATCAAAAGCATCGGGATCCTCGGCGTCGACATTTCTAGCGACGTTTTGTTCCGAAGTCACTTAGAAGGCAAGGTTAAGCTGGCATCCAAAAAGCTTGGAGTGCTCAACAGAGCGAGGCAGTACTTCACATCGGGGCAAAGGCTGCAACTTTACAAGTCGCAAGTCCGGCCTCATATGGAGTACTGCTGTCATCTATGGGCGGGGGCACCTGGATACCAGCTTGATCCTTTAGACTCGGTTCAACGACGTGCCATAAGAATTGTCGACGATCCCGAGCTCACAAGCGGTTTAGAGCCCCTCAGTCTGAGGAGAGACTTTGCCTCCTTATGTGTGTTCTACCGCTTGTACAACGGACGGTGTTCTGAAGAATTGTTTAAGATGATGCCCACGGCTACTTTCTACCATCGCAACTCTCGCCATCGACGGGGAGTCCATCCTCACATATTGAAACCTGAATTGTTTCGTACTGTGCGGGCTCAAAGGAGCTTCCTTCCGCGGACGCTCAGACTGTGGAATGAGCTCCCCGCCGTGGTTTTCCCAATGGAGTACAGCATGGGGTTCTTCAAAAGGGGTGTGAAGAGATTTCTGCAGGGTCGGCAACGCGCGCGTGATGCCCCTGGTGTTGCAAGCGTCCATAGGCTACGGTAACCGCTTACCATCAGGCGGGCCGTATGCTTGTTTGCCACCTAAGTGGTATAAAAAAAAAAAAAATAAAAAAAAAATATTTTAAAAATTACTTTTCGTCATTACTCAGTCTCTCATAGCGCTCTGACTTTGAAACTTGGCAAAAGGCTTTTACTGTAGGTCCAGACTATGTTACAGCTTAAACTTTGTTTCTAAACCTTCCCACTTTTGTTTTATTACAAATACATACGTGTACTTGGTTTTATTATCCGAGAGTAATAAAGTATGTGTCAGATACATATGTATTCAAAGGAATTCGAAAAGCCTAGTATTGCGTAACTGTCTAGATACATGTATATTCTTAGTTAACTAATTGGTCATACTGTAACTAACTGTTACTTACATAATTTCTCATTGGAAATTTAATTGTTGACGCATGTGTATCTACATTTCTATCTTATCAAAATCCCCTAAAATCTACCTATTTAGCCTTTAATTGAATGAAATTAATAAAGGTGTCTTGATTGCTAAAGTAGCCAACAAGCATACGGGGTTCGCCTGAGGATTAACGCTTACCATTACCTATGGAAGCTTGAGCCAGAAGCTACGATTCTCCCACTTATCTGACATTAACAGTCATATTAGCTCCTTTCTGGACCTTTTGCTGAAGACTCGACCTGATGGAAATATCGTGACAGTGGACCCGCCACTTGGCTCATTAGACCACTGTCAAGTCCGAATACAGGTGCCTTGTGCTTGGCCCGATTCGCTCCGGTCATTCGGGCGTCATCGCATGTGGCTCTATGTGTCAGCAAACTGGGATGGATTGCGTGAGTTCTTTGCATCGTACCCGTGGAAGCTCTCCTTCGCATCAAACAACCTTTACCCGCGTGCATCTGCCGTCGCTGAAGCGATACTGGCGGGTATAGAATGCTATATGGCGAAACCGGTAGTGGATGCAGGGGTGAAGAACAGCCGTGGCTTAATCGGTTCTGCAAAGAAGCTAGACGTAACAAGCAATATTTATAAGAGACTTGGATCAAGGCCCGAAGCAATCAGGACAAGACCCTAACACCTTTTATGCGTAGCGCTTAACGCAGCCTCGAGGTTCAGTAAGCGAATGATTGCCAGGGCTAAGTTCGATTTCACCATCAGAATTGGCAAGACACTGCATGACCACCCTTCTGGGAGTCAGGCTTTTGAGTCTCTTGCCAAAGCTGCTGAAGGAAACTTTTTCCAGTCGTCCTTGCAACCACTATCTAAGCCGAACGGAAACTTGGCCCATTGTGCTAAGGAGAAGGCTAGCCTTTTAGGCCTCTATGTCTCGAACTTGACTTTAGGTCCGGATATGTACCATATATATATACCTTAACTCAATATGATGTCCGGCAGGACTTACTTTCTCTAGACATCAATAAGTTAATTGGGCCAGACAGAATTGTGTCCTAACGCGCCTTTTTCCACTTTCCTACTTGAAAATAAAGAAAAGAAAGAAAGAAATACATTTATTTTCCACCAGAACGCACAGAATACAAAAAATAGGTACATACACAAAAAATAACAATAACATTGAACAATAAAACTGTAGCAAAAAATATAGCACAATAATAATAATAATAATCTGTGCGTCGCGGAGTAAAAAAAAGGCCCCGACTCACTCTATAAAGTTGTGGGAACTACCCACAACACTGGTATTCTGCTGGCACCTTGTGACGTGTGAGTCACGAACATCGGCGAAAATGGAAGTCCCGTCTTCGTGGAAGACTGCCCACGTACACTTAGTGCTCAAAACGGGCGACAGATCAGATCTGTCGCCCGTTTTGATATCACTATCAACTTCTTCTTCTCCAAAGTGATGGAACGAGTGATCAACACGCAACTCTTGAGATATCTAGAGGATCACGATTTATTGAGCGACTGAATACACGGCTTCCACCATAGTCGCTAGGCTGGTGACCTTGTAGTGTATCTCACACAGCAGATGCATAAGAGCCGTCGTTGATGGTATCTACTATGACAGCATTACATAAATGCCGGCTTCCTGCAAAGCTCTGTGTGCAAAGCTCTGTGCTTTCCGGTTCCTGCTGCATGTCAATGAATGATATATCTATTGACAGTATTAATTTTATTGGTATGCGGACGAAATCGACTGTATAGCTTATTACACGGGCCGTACAAATATCCCTCGTTCCATAGTGGAGGAAAGCGATGAACGACTTTTTTCTGAAATCGAGAATACACTAACTAGTGTCTCCGATTGGGGTTGACTGAACGTAGTCGATTTTAACCCCAATTACACACAACCCTGCGCGTCCACCACTAAGAAAGCCCTATTTGCTGTAGCTCTCACTTCCAGAACACGTCTATGACATCACAAAAAGTATCGGGGTCCTTGGCGTCGATATTTGTAACGACGTTCTGTTCTGCGTCGTCTGGTAGATAAGGTCAAACTGGCATCAAAAAAACTCGTGAGTGCCTTCTCATCGAGGCAAAGACTGCAACTTTATAAGCCGCAAGTCCGTACCCCCATATGGAGTACTTAGATACCAGCTTGGGCCTCTAGACTCAGTTAGCAGTGTGCAATTAGTATTGTCGACGATCCCGAGCTCACAAATGATTTAGAGCCCGTTAGCCTGAGGAGAGACTTTGCCTCGTTATGTGTGTTCTACCGCTTATACAACGGATAGTGTTCTGAAAAATTGTTTGAACTGATGCCCACACGTAGCTTCTACCATCGCAACTCTCACCATCGACGGGGTCTCCATCCTTATACATTGGAACCGAAATGGTTTCGTACTATGCGCTTTCAACGGAGCTTCCTACAGCAGACGTTAAGGTTGTGGAATGAGCTCCCCGCCATGGTTTTCCCAAGAGAATTCAGCATGGGGCTCTTTGAAAAGGGTGTGAAGAGTTTTATGCAGGGTCGGCAACGCGCGATTGATACCCCTGTGTGGCAAGCGTCCATAGGCTACGGTAACCGCTTACCATCAGGTGGGCTGTGTGTTTATTTGCTATCTTAGTGGTATAATAAAACATAGAACCTCCTTTTTTTGAAGTCGGTTAAAAATTAGACATGATTTTAAATATTGTATAACTGACTAAGTGAACAGATATAAAACTACGACTAGATATTTTTTTAATGTACAATTGTGTATGTGTTAAATAACTTATTTCGATCTAACAACTTTTCAATGTACAAGTGAGTAAGTGTCTAGATAACTTATTTTAATTGAATAACTTTCCAATGAACAAGTGTATAAGTGCCTAGATGGAATTTGCAAACATACTAAATCACATTGAATAAGTGTGTACCTACGTAGTTACACAGTTCTACGTCGACAAAACAAAATATACAAAAAAAACTTCATGAACGTTTTACTACTTCTATGTAACGTGTTTTAAATATTTGTATTACAGCGCTATTAAGGTTTTAATTTCTTAATCCATACATTTAAATATTTCTATCCGTAGGTATGTGGTTTAGAAATATTTGCAGCGGTAGAAATATTATTACGAAACGTACGCGCACGCCACTCGCTGTCCGTGGAAGAAGTGAGAGAGTGGCAGTTGACCACGTACCGCGCCGCGTTCCCCCCACATTAAAGTATTTAACTAGATCACACACGCTTATTCGCTGTGCGTTTTGAACCGCTAATGCAGATAAATACTTATGCGTTTGAGAAAAAAGTATGTTCTGATAGGAAATTTAAAAAAAAAATGAATACGTCTTGTAGATTCGGATACGTAGAGCTCCAAAATGCAATAAAAACACTTTGGTGTAACAGGCACATACATTGGTATACGTAGGATGTGTCGATATGTCTACTGACATAGAAATATAGGTATGCTTAGGATTGGTTACACAATGCATCGTTGCCGAGTAATGGGAAAAAATTGGGCTCACTAATAGGGTTTCCGTTTTGACGGTACCCCTCTAGAGGATTCCATACAAAGTAGAACTCAGTTTACGTTCACTCATGAAATATTATGTTCACGTAAAATTTTGATCGTAATGAATTATGCCAGAACACAGTAGTTTTTAGATAGTTGATTTTCCCCAGACGTTTTTTTATTAAATTGTGTTTTTTATCACATCTCGATGGAGAAAATTGAATTTTTGACCATCCTTTCATTGATATTTTCTTGAAAGTTCCTTGAGTCTACTCAAAGGTCAAAGCCGAAAGTTGACGAAAAATCCCCCACTTGAGAGTTTGCTCACTCGAGTCGCAAGTGAAATGTCAAACTAAAGGTAGCTCGTGACCTATCTTAAGTGTCCTCAAGCCTAGAAAAGTGACGAATGCGACAGAATTTATAACACTTATTTCGTCAAATTGACTGATTTTGAAGAATTTGTTAGGAATAAAAATGTGCTAATAATAAGGACACATATACTTCTTCAAGAGGCTTCGAGGAGTCATCATAGTCTTTGTGCCAAAAACAAACAAACATAGTGAGGAAAAGAGACACCGTATTGTCAAATATGGTTTCGTATACGGTTTCTGAGGTCATTTACAGGTACTACACATGGCTCGATTATTAAAAATAAATAAATAAATATCCTGGAACATTCCTCACACACGGTCATTTGATCCCAAACTAAGCAGAGCTTGTACTATGGAAACCAGATAACTGATATAATACATATACTACTTTTGTTTGTAAATACATACTTAATATACATAATTACACCCAGACTCAGGACATACAGACATGATCATGCTCACAAATGCATGTCCTGTATGGGAACCAAACCCACGACCAGCAACGCGATATGGAATCTTGACCAGAGTCTTAACCAACCGCGCCAGCTGGCCCGTCATTAAGTCGAGGAGTGTTTTTAAAAACGTCTGAGAATATACTGATCTTACTTCATACATTTTAACCATTAACGACATAGATATAAAGATAATTTCTTACACTGTGACACCAATAACATTAAATAAACCACTGAACCCAAATTTACTGTTTTTGTCAATTAAGATCAGTATCACATGGTAACATATACAGGGTGGCTGTCCACCTTTTTGTCCTCGCATGGGGATGTTACGAAATGACAAATGGCATGGAGGTGAAAGTGTTTCGTGACAAAATGGTGACTTTGAGGTATAAGTTATAGAAGTATGGCGGTACGAGACATAATTTACTTATAAATTGACTCGCGGTAGCCAGCAAAGCATATTAGAAACCAATAAAAGGTTTTTTTTCCTAAAAAAATTATTACAAATACAAATTAATTTATTGGCTAATTAAATATTCAGCTCCAGCAGTATCCATGCATAGGCTTTCGAACTAGCTTTTGTAGTAAAAACTTTGTATCGAGAGCCAAAAAATGGTCTAGATTCAACAAACTTTTGCATGCTTACGTTGAATTAAATCTAGGATTAAATTGCTGGCGTAAGCGTTCATCGATATTATTATATCGTTTTAAAACTTATTTTGTTTAAAGCCTATTCAGACATATGCGTTATCCGCTACCGCTAGTCGCAAAAGTTCATACGAACACCCGGCGGATTAGCGCTTCCATTATTCACGGCAGCACATTATCGCCTGTATCTAAATAAGCCTTTGAATAGGATTTCTTGCCACGGGAAGTGATGATGACGCGATATACGTAAAAAGCTTAAAATGGATACGGCAGAAGCTCATTAAATACTGCAGTGAATATTTATAATAACAGTATATTTACAAGCTTTTATTTAACTTTCCGCGGACGCTCAGGTTGTGGAATGAGCTCCCCGCCGTGGTTTTCCCAATGGAGTACAGCATGGGGTTCTTCAAAAAGGGTGTGAAGAGATTTCTGCAGGGTCGGCGACGCGCGAGTAACACCCCTGGTGTTGCAAGCGTCCATAGGCTGCGGTAACCGCTTACCATCAGGCGGGCCGTATGCTTGATTGCTACCTAAGTAGTATAAAATAAAAAACTTGCAATGTATGAATGTAACATACATTATGATCGAGCAAGGTTGACATTTACTATGGAAAGTAAAGAAAAATTGTTTAGAATTCACTATTGGTCCCATAGTAAAAGTTATTCAGCATGACTGACCCAACGTAGGTTTCGAATATATGCCATCTCGAAATCTCCACCTGTTATTGGAAGAAAATGCAAGTATAGTCAACAGAAAGTGCAGTCACCAAAAAAAGCTTGTAATAAAAATGTTATTTTTAACAAAAAATAATTATTACTAGCTTGACCACCTACATTCTAACAGAACCTAACATTTTTATACAAAATAAAAGTAGACTATGTTACTTCTTAAAACATCAGCTATCTGCCTGTGAAGTCCCGTCAAAATAGGTCTATAGGCTATTTCAGAGATTAGCCGGAACAAAAGGACAGAAAGAAGTTTTATAAAGGGAACTAATTTTTTGAGCTGTTATTTAAATATTGGAGATGTTATTATGATCAGTTGAAAAACATATTGAGCAGTTATTTAATTTAATGGCGGTTGATTAATTATTGCGACAGTAAAACATGGACAGTAATAAAAAATCAATTAGTCGATTATTTTATCATACAATGTCAATTCTAAAAATATTTGAGCAGTCCAATAACTGAATGAGCGGTAAAAATGATGGAATGAGCGGTTCGATAAATAGTTCGGCAGATCATAGCGAGTGGTGACACCCGAACTAAAATTCATTGAAAAGAGAGGTATATGTTCGTTAGTTGGGCGGAGCTTATTAGCGCGGGTGGCGGAAGCGACCAATCACGTAATCGTTTAAATTACGAATAAAAGTTCCTATTATTATTATACAATTTGTTTTATTTAATTCCTTCAGACAAAGCAAAAGTAATTTAATTTTTCATTACTATTTAAGTACTGTTTTTAGGGTTCCGTACCAAAAAGGTAAAAAGGAACCCTTATGGTGCGACTTCGTCCGTCTGTCCGTCCGTCCGTCACACCGCTATATCTCGAAAACTACTTTACCACCTCATTGTTTATAGAATTGCTTAGAATGAGATTTCTTACCGACAAATTCCGATTTATTATTGCCCACACGTAACCGCTCGTTCAATAGTTTTTACCGCCCATTTAATTATTTCCTGCTCAATTATATATTCACTGATCCATTTCATTATTTTTTATTACTCATTTTTGTTTACTTTACTGCTTAGTTTTAACTGCTGAACTAGTTATTAAACGTGCCATTTATAATTTTTAACTTACCAAAACCGCTATTTACAACTGCCTCTTTAAATCAGTGCCTTTTATAAATTGGTTTATACTTTCATATACATTTAGTAAAATAATTGGACTGTTTTACAAAAAACTTAAACCGACTTCAAAGTACACTAAGAAGTAATCAAATCCTGATCTGATGACAATGGGACCAAACGGGAAGTGTACCCTTCCAGACAAAAAAAGAATTTTCCAAATCGGTTCATAAATGACGTTGCGTTTTTGGTTTACTTCCATAAAAACTGTGTTATTTTCTCCCTTATTACATGAGATGATTTAAACCAAGTCTAGTAAAACCCAGGTTTTAAATATATCCTCCAATTTCTAACGTTATATAACAAAAAGAGCACGGGCTCGCTTTAAACCATTTCATTGTAATAGGGGGTTTTAGTTTTCTTAAAGTGGCGTTTTGTAGAAGTAAATTAAAGTGATGTAAAATAAATGCGTGTAAGCTTTTCAAGCTGTCTATAAAAGCTCGTGGAAAGTAAAATATATATATAATATATATATTTTACATACATTTTGAAAGTGATCTTACATTTTTTCGGAATCACACACGCTTTCTAATGAATATTATTAGGATTCAAGTATCAGCATATCAGTAATCATCATCATCATATCAGCCTATGGATATCCACTGCTGAACATAGGCCTCCCCCATTGACTTCCACTTCAAACGGTTTTGGGCTGCTTGCATCCAGCAGAGCCCAGCGACTCTGAGCAGGTTTTCGGTCCACCTGGGAGATCGTCCCGCTCGGCGCTTTCCAGTAC
This sequence comes from Achlya flavicornis, assembly GCA_947623365.1. NCBI lineage: Eukaryota > Metazoa > Arthropoda > Insecta > Lepidoptera > Drepanidae > Achlya > Achlya flavicornis. Next base: position 10,361,095 of record OX392487.1, on the reverse strand, counting down.
GTGGTCGCCACTCGAGAACATTTCTTCCCCAGCGGTTACCGGCTCTTCGAGCGGTATCGCTCAGTGGTGGTGGTGTGGTGAAGTGTTACTTAGTCACTTTAAATATATTCTTGAATCCTAATAATTAGTTTCGGAGGTTTCGGGTAATAAGCTCAAAGTGATTAAAACATAGGATTTGACCTTAGCTTATGCTATTCTAGTGATAACATTTTCTTAACTCCGCTTCGTCAGACAGCAAAGAAATGGAACTAACTTCTGGAGTCTGTGTTTCCCGATACCTATAACCTAGATATATTCAAGGCCATAGTGTATTTTCTGGGTAAGCGTGCTACATCCTTGGCCTCGTCAACTCGTCATCACTTCTCCTGGAGTCAGTCGAGTGGCAAACGTAAGTGCCTTATAATATAGGTACATGACGTTTCTTACAGCGAATTTAAACATAATCATGATATCAAATTCTTAAAAAAAAACGTAATATTTTCCTGAATAAAAACTTACTGAATTTTTATCAATTTCTTATTTTCATATCTTTAGTGTAACCTAAATGTTTTTTTCTTTTGAATTAGCTCGTATATATGGGTGGCGTGAAAAGGGTAAAATGGACAAGGATTAATCAGATAACATCCCTAAGGATTTATGCGAGCCTAGTACAGACAAACTGTCTACTAAATTCAGAGATATGTAAATATGTATTTACTTATGTTAAATGTAATACCTACATACATAACTTATTCATAAAAACATATAATTTTTTTTTTTTCATAATTAGCATATTATCAGAAGTTAGTTCTTTATCTTTGGTATGTTAACCCTGTGAATTATGATGGAAAATAATTGTTAGCTTTTTGTACTAATAATCCCTGCTCGATCGAAAATTTGACACAAATATGGAGGGAGGGAGAGATCTAATGTCATTCCGGGATAAAAAGTATCCTATGTGTGCATCCAGGATATATTTTATCCTGTGATTTTATCCGACTGCCAAATTGCATCCAAATCCGTCAATGGATGATTGGAAAAATCAAAACTAGTGAATAACCTCACAAAACTTTATTCTATAACTAACATTTAGTTATGGATGAAAGGAAAGTCTGTTGAAAGAGGAATTTGTATAAATAAAGACATTAGCTAGGATACGACGTGAGAAGCAACTTTGTACCCTGAATACTGATAGGAAAATCAGTGGCACAGTTCACTAAATGCAGTCTCTAAGCCATCTTGTTACCAAGTATCTATCACTAGGTTTCGATAGCTGTACTCTAGAACAAAACTGTGTAGTGAGAAATGATAAATTCAAGAGACGATTAAAACATGCCTTTGTGTACGAGCTTGCGGTATTCTACCCGATGTTGTTGAAGCTTTAAAGATTTGAATGACATTTAAATATTTCCGAGAAATAGACATATAGAAGAAGGAAAACTAGCTTTTATTTTTTCAACTGGCAAGGCGTAGGAGGATTTTTAACATAGTCTTAATTAAAAAACAAAAATATTGGTGCCATGTCAATTGTGCTCGGAACGATGAAGCTGCAGATTAAGTTGTGGCAGTTGATAGAAGTGTATAGGAAGAGTACCTATAGCAGTAGAGGCAATTCGACATTTTATGAGGTTGTAAATTTCAACATTTAAAACTCCTTTGTTGGATAAAGGTATTTTTTACAGGATATAAAACGTGATAAGGTTGAAACAATAGTTTCAGAGGATAAAGCACTTATCTTTATTATAACATAGTTAAAGGGGCGCAATTTTTTTGCCATAATACCGAAACAAATCCACACACAAGTATACGAACAGAAAAATAGTGGAACTTGCTTCCGAGACGTTTGTTTTCCGTGCCTAGGGTTAATTCTGGCAAGCGTGCTCCATCTTTGGCTTCGTCATAGTCTTTTATGAGTGCGGTAGTGATCAAATGCGGCTTGCATTGTGTTGCTCGCTACACCGCTCGTGCGAGGTGGTTCTATTCGTGCCTCCCGGGAGTTGAAATCATCATCATCATGTAGCACATCATTATCAGCCATCAGCCCATGATGTTTGTGCTCCTATAGGAACCAAATAAGTCTTACATTTGGTCACTGACATTTACTATAAAAAAAAATGCCATATGACGTTACCTTAATCACATTTCGTATCGCGCGAATCATTTTAACAGAAACTTATTTTGTTTTCTACGTTGAGGAAACGATCGATAGAACTTTCAAGATTGAGGCGGTATTTCATTTAAATCTGAACGCTTCGCTCGGAACGACTTGGAACGTTTTAGAATTAGTTCATCCCGAGCAGCTTTTGGAGTATTTGTGAGACGTTAGTGAAGATATTAATTAAAAAGCCATTGAAGAGTTCGGGCTTCAACATCATTATTAGGTGCCTTTATTACGTCACGCTTCGAGAAGCATTAGTAATAGAGTAGATTTGAGTTGCTCACTTCAACACTAGGTACGTTTTCATTATAATAATAAAACTAGAACCAGTAACAACACTTAAAACTGACGATAGATCAACAGTTAAAACTAATGTTCTTTTTTTAATACTAACTAAGCCGTAAAATGTTTTAGTTTCGCTTTTGACGCTTTTATTTGCGCGATATAAATATAATATACCTACCAAAAACTGTTCGGTTCGAGCGGTAAAACGCTTCAAAGTAGAGCAATTGGCCCCAAGGAATAAGAGCTGGAAATCCGACAGTTTCGGCGAAAATAACATTAATATCACTAAATTTCATGTTCTTTGCTTCGTTTGTTTTCTGATACTCCTGTTGTGGTTTAATCTGTACTTTAGTGTTCAGTTTTTTTATTGTAATAGCAACATTTCATTTTAAAATTATCATCACAACACTAGTTACACGTTGTACTCTTCTTTTATATTTCAGTTATGCTATTGTGAGAGAAATAACTAAATATATACAATATATACAAATCAATGGAAACTTTTCTACACCTGTTTTTTATTGTACATATTTAATAAAGCTTTTGTTTCCTTTTTCTGTCTGATTATATATTTTTTTTTATACATATATATATATATTTCGCCCGCGGCTTCGCTCACTTCGACTATATAATTTGGCAATTAGGTGTCATCATCATCATTAGCCTTTTTCGGTCCACAACTGGTCATAGGCCTCACTCAGAGCGCGCTAGTTGGGGACGCGACTGGGGGGAGTTCCCTACGTTTTCCAAGAAGCAGTCTCCACTCTAATGGAGCGTCCATGCTATGCGAACAGAGTACAAGCCAGCCCACGAACGAACAGAATTCGATGTCAAGTGTGGACTTTACAACGAGCGCGATGCTTATCCCTGTGTTCGTGAAAAACTGACTATCGGCACAGAATATTTAATAGTATCGGGCGGAGCGCAGTCATGCGCGAGGCGAACGCTCGTTCGAGGCTCGTAGGTCGGTCCTCGCTACGCGAATCCATGCTCCACATGTGCTCGTCTCGTGCTCGGACTCAACATGAGACTCGTCTGTTTGATCGACTGGCGGTTCTTCGGCAGTCGTAACGGTCCACTCGTCAAAATCGTACCAGCTTGCGAATTCGTAGAGCTATGTCGGTTACTTCAGGTCATTAACGGATGATCTCATTGCGGGTTTTATCCTTTTAGAAATCCTGAGCATAGCTCTTTCTATAGCTTGTAAAGTGACTTAAATTTTTTGGAAAAAAACCGTCCTTAGCGGAGATTTATAGTGAAGCATATATTTATAATCTATGGTATAGAAGCTAACCGTGACTGTTTAAAATTATGTAGAGAGAGATGTTTCTTTGAATGTAGGTAATGAAACAGTAAAACATAATTTAAAATCTATTACAGACACAAACGGTTCGTTTTCAATAAGCGAGCTTGTCGTCTGCAAGTGTAATATATTACGCTACACAGCCAGCAGTTTTCTGTGCCGACGATATCTAGACGTGATAGATCACTACCGATCCCACTGATATTGAATTACTGGATATGCTTCTGGAGTTTATAGACAATTGTACATTATGATACATGTGTGCAAAGTTGGTTATTAACACTCGACGCGGTATTAAGCGCGTGAGCCGAGAGTATAATAATAAATTTTTCAATACACTTGCGAGGAAAAAAAACATGTATTTGTAGTTATTTAACTAGATTTTTTGATAATAATCAACGACACAATGAGAACGTTAAGAAATATTTTACCGGTTTAAATTAAGATTGCTTGTTCTACACACATATCACTTGCAGTGAGGTACAAACTTATCATAATCGAGATTATACCTATCTAACTGTGCGGTAATGTAAAGTGAAAAGCACTAGAACGAAATAAGCTGCCAATATTGTCACTTTACGAGCGAGTGTGTTGAAAATAATATATTGACATTTTATGTGGTACCTAATATTATGAACTAGAAAATTTGTGTGTTTGTTTAACAATCGCAATGGCTGTAAGGATTTGGATGTAGCATACATAGAATTGGTGTGTAATTTTTAATCTTACAACAATTCAATTTACGATTATAAGATTGTCACTTCTTGCTAACTCTACATCTGTTACGGACGTTCAGCTATCGAGCGTTTATAAGTTCTACTTTAATAAGTCTGCCATTTATATTGAAAATGTATTGAAGTAGTTCTATATAGGCTTTGAAACTACACAGGTACATTTGTATGAGGGCCAGTAAATCTGATTCTGAAATAAACATACGATTTGTATTATTGTTAGAAACATTTTTAAAGAGTTTTTTTACTACTATTTTTACCCATGCGAAATTACAGCTTCCTACTACTACGAGTCTCTGAGTTAAGCCGCGGACATACAGACAGACAGACATCGAAATTATAAGGGTTCTTTGTTGACTGCGGAACCCTAAAAAGCAAGAGTTTGTTTACCTGTTTGCATCGAACAATTAACCCAAAGAAGCGTAATAACGTTGATTTTGCTTTTGCTATTCCGCGGATTTTTCCCCGATGACCTATTTGCTATGTTTTTAAAACTAATCGATCTTTTTTTTTATTGCTAAATTGGTAGCTTGGCCCCTTGAGCTAAGATACTGTTTATTTTGGGAACGCGGATAAAACCTCTAGGGACAACTAGTCTTCTTACATATTTACTCGTCAGTCAATAGGCCAATAAATCTTCAGTACAGCGATGTTTCCGAAGTATATTTATGGAAGCTCTCGTTTATTCCAACACGAGATTATTCAACGTCCATATTTCATGTATATAACCTACTGTAGCATGATTAGCCGTTCTTAATCGATCGGCAAAAGCTACGTCTGTCGTGGTCGGTACCTGGATGGGTGACCGCCTAGTGGTAATTCAAATCGAGCGTTTCCGTGCTTCGGAAGGCAAGTAAAGCCCTAATTTCACCCCTAAGGGTGTAAAATAGGGGATGAAAGTTTGTATGAAAGTCCGTCAGTTTCGAAGTTAGGATCTTTTCAAATCTTGTCTTTAGGCTGAATATTGAAAATTAATTAATACGTGTCTCAATAAATTTAATAATTCCACCCTCAAAGCGGCATGAAGTTATTTTGTTTGTTTTCTTTTATTGTTGTAGAAAAATATGTCATTTGTTTCCTGTAGGCCACGCGGGCGAAGCCGCGAGCAAGTGCTAGTAGTTGATAAGATTAAAAAGCCCGTTTAATTTTTTGTTGTGATTTCATTTAGCGTAACTAACTATACTATACATATATCTTCCCGCCCGCAGTTTGACCCGCAATACCACGGAAAAGAGAATACACCTATTTGACCTCTTCAGGGGTTGAATTTAGTACTTCCTACGTATAAATTTCAAGTTGCGGTTTGAACTATGCGTGTCAGTTTCTCTTTGTAATACAGGGGGCCTACCACAAGCTCTTAAAACAAGGTTAAAATAACCTTATTTGTGTTTTGTCCCTCTTTGACATCCGGCGTCAAAACAAGACAAAACACAAATAAGGTTATTTTAACCTTGTTTTAAGAGCTTGTGGTAGGCCCCCTGGTGTCCCAAAATTGTGTGTAAAGCGGAAGTACAAAGGATCCTTACATGTATCTAATCACCTCCATGTAGTTCAGCGATATTTTATAGTGTCTTTTTTCATGATTTTGACCAGGCGGGCCTTATGCTTGTATGGGACCTAAGTGGTAAAAAAAAACGATGTAGTAAATATTTTTATATAACTTATAACCGCAACGGAAAAGTATCATTATTTCGTTTGTACATTCGTAACGTAATGTATTAATTCAGTAATTTGTGTGCTCATCGCAGACGGTACGCTATCCTCCAGACATAATGAGATTTTTAATACGATTTTCAAGTATCCAAATTGGTATCGAGTCCCAGTTTCCATAATTAGATATCGGTCTTTGAATAATAATGGAAAGAAAGTAATTCGATTGCTTCTTTTAAGATGTATTATTAAACGTTATTGTTTAGATGAAACGAGCCAATCAGCGCGTAGGGATGCTTCCGAAGATCGGATCGTGGCCATGCGATCCAAACTGCGGATATCGGATCGCGGTTCAAACATTGTGGCTTGCATACAATGTAATGTAGTATGTTATTATTGGGCGGCCAAGCAAAGCAGGATCCTGGAACTTTAGTTCGTTTATGTTACAAATGTAAACAAAATGTCGATACTTTACATTATCTCTAAATTACTTCATAGATTATAGATATATACCTTAAATTATTGTAGTACTAGGTGTCCCCCGGGGTTTCACCCGCATTCCCTGGATAAAAAGTACCCTATATCCTTCTCCATACCACAGGCTATCTGCATGCCAAATTTCATGATGATCCGTTCAGTAGTTGAGGCGTGATGGCGTAACAAACAAACAAACTCACTTTCGCATATATAATAATAGTTAGAATTAGGATTTCTTAGGTTAATATGATTTCTGATGCATTTTTGAATGTTAAGTTAATCACCCAACCCTTTTCTGTTTGAAATAAATGTCATAATATTAATATTTGAATGTTGTATTTACAAGTCCACAAAAAGGTCCACCCAAATCTTGACCATGCATATTACAAGTACCGTTCTCTTGAGTCACATACCCCTATCTACAAATATGAGGACCGCATTACCATTGCTAAATTTGGGTCAATCTCCCCCGGAACGGGTATAATTTTGGGTCAATACCTAGACCATAATCTCCAGAGAATGAGGCCGATACATTTGAATAAGGCAGCAAAGATGAGATTTATTTTTGAAGGATCATTAAACAGTGACAAAAACAAGAGATTATGATAATTATCCCGGTTTTTCTGGTTTGGTTTCGGCTCTTAATGCCCATTGTTGGGATTTCGGGTAATGGGTTCACGCCACTCCCATTAGTAAGCGACAATAACGAAGCCTGATAAAATAATAATAAATCTGCACAAAATGTTTCGTGAATTCTTTTCAGATTCAAATTCATTTTTGTAAAATTTTTAGGGCCGATTTGCAATGGCATTTTTTTTTAAATTTTGTATAGGCCTTTGTTTGACCACAATCTCACCATGGTAAGTGATGATGTGGCCGAAGGTGGTAAGCACACAAAGACTAGAAGGAACTGGCTCTCATCTGCAACTGTTGGAACACATGATTAGTGCTTGGCGACAGATTTTCAACATGAGGGTGGTAGCCAACCAGGTGGGTACTACATAGTACCCTACCACCATGCTATAGTTTCCTCACGATGTTTTCCTTCGCCGAAAGCTCAAGCTCATTGTAGGATTCGAACCCGGGACCTTCGTCTCGGTATCCGACGGGTAAACCAAATCAAATCAGTTTCAATTTAAAATTGATAACCACTGTACATCCAGCTATATAACTGTAAATATTATTGATAAGGAAGGTTATTGCTGTACCTAAAGCCTCGAGGGACAGAACCTAGCATCCTGACAGCCTTATAAGTCATTTGGCGTTTAAATCTATAAATATAAAATTCAAAGTCCTGCCTGACTGACTGATTGACTGACTGACTGATATATCCTAGAGACATATAATTTAGAGGGTATATTCTTTGTGAAGAGTAGGTATCCACTAAGAAAGGGTTTTTCGAAATTCCATCCCTAAGGGGGTAAGGAGCTGAAAGTTTGTATGAAAGTCCGTCAATTTCGAAGATATAGGGTCTTCAAATTTTGTGTTTAGACTGAAGATTGAAAATTAATTTATACGTGTCTCAGCGTTTTTAATAATTCCACCCTCGAAGCGGGATGAAGTTGTTTTGTTTACTTTTATTGTTATAGAACAATATGTCATTTGTTTCCTGCAGGCTACGCGGGCGAAGCCGCGAGCAGAAGCTAGTTAGTACTAGTAGCTAGGTAGTACTCTATAATAAATAAATATGAATGAGGTTATAGTGTCAGCATATAGTTGAAAGACAATGTCTAGGTTTCCACCATAGAAAAACAAAAGCCATAAAATAAATAGTTCCATTTTCAAATCCATAAAGTTCCATCTTTGCTATATACAAGTAGCTCAAGTAGCTAAAACTCCGCTGTTTTTCCAACTGGCGTACTTAGAAGAGTGACAGGATCGTTGGTATGATAAATGAGAACAGATCCTACGATTTCACGGGTAGATAACGGTTTTTATATCATATCTACCGTTATGTATACGCGAGGGTGTGAATGATCTATTACCTACTTATTCGTGTTGCGATGCTGAGCCATGTTTCTCAATGAGCCATCAATTACTGATTCTTCTGATTCATTGATTTTAGAATATGTTTTGAAAGTTTATAATCGCTCAATCTATGCTTAACTTTTTATCATTATTTTTCTTTGTTAAGACTTTTGTGTGAGGAAAAGATCCTTTAATTAATTCACATTATTGTTTTTTATATGAAAACTAAAAACTATTTTATTAAATATAGGTCTTAATAAGTCAAATATGAAAATTACAATTGAATCCACCACTGGTTTGGAATATATACAATATGAAAAGACTAAGAGAATACCGCAGCCAAATAACTTTATGTTGTGTAAAGTTGTGTTCCTGCGCGTGAGTAAGGTCGCCAGAGCTCATAGGGGACGGGGGAATGGTCGGTAACGCGTGAGCGATGCTTCTTGTGTTGCAAGCGTCCATATGGCTACGGTAACCGTTTACTATCAGGCGGATCGTAAGCTTTTTTACCGAATTAGTTGTATAAAAATATAAAAAAAGAGAAACTTCTAAGATTTGTGTATCTTAAAAACCGCATAACTCATATGCGTTATCTATTTACACTATCCATAGATTATGTACCATAGATATAAATCTAAATAGATAACGCAAGACTCTCCATCCTGTGTGTGTGTACCCTTTTGGCATGCCAAGTATATACACTCGCGTCCTCTATTCGATTTATATCTGTGTTAAACTATAAATATAGTACAAGCCGCCATTTTGAAAACCATCGGGTAAGAATAATAATAATAAGGATAAGGTCAGAATAAGGATAAGCTGGTTATAGATACTATGCGTCTGTCCGTCTGTATATAATTCAAGTTATATTTGATTCAAGTTTTATTAAGGGGCAAAAGAAAAGAAATAATGAGACGAACCAAAAATACTTGGAATAAGTACTGGAGTATGAAAGACATTTTCAAAAACAACCTGCCAATAAAACTTAAAACAAAAGCGATGGAAATGTGCTTGATACCATGCCTTACATATGCATGCCAAACATGGCCACTTACGAAGGAAACACTGAACAAAATAAGAGTTTGTCAAAGAGGGCTCGAGAGAAGCTACACAGGCCATAAACTGAAAGAAAAAATCAAAAACAGCGCTATAAGGAAAAAGACAAAAGCTAAAGACGCTGTGAAAAAAGTACTACATCTAAAGTGGAAATGGGCTGGACATGTACAACGAATAACAGACGAAAGGTGGACCAAAACGACGACTAACTGGTACCCCATAGAGAAAAAGCGAAGGCCTGGAAGACCGCAAAAACGATGGTGTGATGACATCGCAAAAATTGCAGGCATTACATGGAACAGAGCTGCTAGAGACAGGGAAAGATGGAGGCAAATGGAGGAGGCTTTTACTGCTCAAAGCGGTACTTACACTGATTTATAGTAAACCAAATTACATTTTAAATTATACATAAAAACATACTTTTAATATTAAACATTAAAAAAAAAAAAAAATTTTTTTTAGGTTTAAGTTAAACATGTTATTTAAGATAGAGTGTAAGGAAAATAAAGCTTATATTATTATTATTATTATTATTATTATTTCTCTTTATTTATTTTTATCCTTAAAATTAATTTTTTTTATAACATTTTAGTAAAAAAAATAATAATTCAAAAATATTATAAAAAACCTAATCCTATCTATATATGATTATTTTTTTTACAATATCTTTACAAAAACTAAAAATGTTATAAAAAAACCTAATCCTAGTGTGCCGCCGGAAGCGGGGAAGGACCCAAGCTACCGGTGGTTAGGGCTGCAGAGAGAGGAATCTCCTGACGATGCGCGCCGTGTCCAGGAGTACCGCCTTCTGTATCTGACCCTTGATCCAGCCATCCAGCGAGAGCCTCTCAAGGTGTTGGTCGAGGCTCTTCGCTATGAGACCGTTCGCTGAAACAACTATCGGGACAATGATCGTCGAATCAACATCCCACATGGCGGTCACCTCGTGAGCCAAGTCAAGGTACTTGCTGAGCTTATCCTTCTCGGCCTTCACGAGGTTCTCGTCATGGGGGATGGTGATGTCAACGAGCACTGCCCGGCGCTTCAATCGATCTGTCAGCACGATATCAGGCTTATTGGCTACAATAGTCCTGTCCGTGATGACAGATCGATCCCAATAGAGCGTGGCACGACAATTTTCGAGAACTGGCGCAGGTGCGTACTTATAGTACGGCATTTCGGACTCTACAAGGCCGTATTGAAGAGCAAGTTGCTGGTGGATGATTCTGGCTACTAGGTTATGTCTGTGCAAGTACTCGCCGTTAGCAAGATGAGAACAACCGGAAATAATATGCCTGAGTGACTCTCCGGGACGGCGGCATGCTCGACAGATGTCGACCGTACCGTCCTTCAGGATATATTTCCGGTAGTTATTCGTCTTGATAACTTCGTCCGCAATTGCACAGGCAAAACCTTCGGTTTCCCCAAAGAGGTCACCGAAACGTAGCCAGTTCACCGACGCGAGCAGATCTACATCGGGCCCTGTTAGGGCCCTGTAGAACCGCCCGTGAAGCTCCTTACTCTTCCATACGTCCCTGCGGTCCTCGGTGCTTAGCACCTTTGGCCTGCGCCAGTTCTCGTTTGCCAAGGACAGCGGGGTGAGGCCTCTGTCTACTGCCACCACATCGCGATGCATCCCACACTCGTTGTCAAGGAAATACTTCCTAAGACTGTACACCTCGCGGTTGTGGAGGTTCTTGGCGTTTAAAAAGCCACGGCCTCCACACTTACGCGGGATGTACAGTCTCATAACAGACGAGCGTGGGTGTAGCATGCGATGTGTTGTGAGCAGGAGACGGACCCTCCTATCCAGGGCGTCCAGCTCAGTTTGAGTCCACCTTAGTATGCCAAAGGAGTACGTGAGCAGGGGCATCACCCAAGCGTTGAAGGCGCGCACCTTGTTACCACCTGACAAAAGACTGTTCAGTACTTTTGTCAGGCGACAGAAGAAGCGCTCCTTCACAGCCCGCTTTATGTCCCCGTCCACAATACCCAACGACTGTGATATACCAAGGTACTTATAGGTTTCTGCTTCGGAGAGTGATCTGAGAGACATTGTCTCAGAAAGCTGTAAATTCATTGAATTTACGACTTTCCCCCGCTGTACATGCATGACCGCACACTTATCTACACCAAACTCCATTTTGATGGCGCTACTAAAAACTTCTGTAATTTTCAGTAACTCCAACAAATCTTGGCGTTTTGGTGCAAATAGTTTAAGATCATCCATGTACAACAGGTGAGAAATGACCTCACCCCCTCTTCGAAGCCGGCAGCCTAGTCCTGAATCCTTCAGCAGAGTACTGAGCGGATTCAAAGCTAGGCAGAACCACAGGGGACTCAAACTGTCACCCTGGAAAATACCTCGCTGAATCCTTATAAAGTCCTGCGGGCCAGACGTGCCATCTCCACGACCTGGTTGACGAAGGACTGTGATCCACTGCCTCATACATGTGCTCAAGAAGGATCTTAGAGCTGTATCAACTTTATACAGTTCCAAGATCCTCTCCAGCCATGAGTGAGGCACCGAATCATAGGCCTTCTTGTAATCAATCCAGGCAGCCGAGATGGCTCCCCTGTTCCGCCGGACTTGTTGGCAAATTGTCGTGTCGATGAGGAGGAGCTCTTTGGTACCACGGGACCCACCCCTACATCCATTTTGAGAGGAGGCCAAAATGTTATTCGCAGCAATGTGCGTATTAATTTTTGCTCTCAAAATAGATGTAAGGAGCTTGTATAGTGTAGGCAAGCACGTGATGGGTCGATAGTTTTTCGCATCCGTGGTACTACCGGATTTATAGAGCAAGGAGGTAATACCGGTTGTAAGAAAAAGTGGCAGGGAACCAACCTCAAGGGCTTGTTGGAATTGCGTTGCCAACCGTTCGTGTGAGCATCGAAACCACTTTATCTAAAAGTTGTGCAATCCATCCGACCCAGGACTTTTCCAGTTCTGGGTCGTGCGGATCGCACAACTTATGTCATTGGGGCTGATGGTAATTGCCTCCATTGGTTCGATGGACTCACACTCACGTTTGACAACACTCATCCAATCACCCTCGGTGTGTTGGACAGGCATTGACCAGATACTACGCCAGAAATTAATCGTGGCAGTAGTATCCGGTAGCTGTCCGTCCAACACACGTTGGTCGGTTCCCTCCCACTTTCGGTATACCTTCCTCTGGTCACTCTGGAAGAAGCGATTCTGCTGGAATCGATCCACACGCTCTTTGTAGCGGCGAATACGGCTTGCCCATGCATAAACTTTTTGCTTCAAGAAGTCAATGCGCTCTGTGACACAGGCCAAGTAGTCGTGGGGCCTAATATCAGTCCCCGCAAAGGCCTGGGTCACAAAGCGCATGACACGAGGACGATTATTGCCCTCCTTGAAGCAAATCAGCTTTGCAATGAGAGTCCTGAACGTGTTGATACGCCGCTCGATCCGCACTTGCCATGCGGGAGCATCGCCGACGTGCCGCGTGGCTCGGTCAGGAACAGGTAGCCTGACACGAGCAACACGGCACGCCGCGATGGCCCCACAGTACAGAATCGAGTGGGTATCAACTAAATCTTCACTAGCCCGTAGATACGGGTCTAGTAAAGCGTTCAGGGCTCCCATTAGCGCTAAGTTTCGTTTATTCGTGGGAAAGCGTGGTATTCGCGGCCTAGAGTTGGGTGCGGACCTATACAGCATAATCGCTTCCTCCAAAGTCCTCCTCAAATGCTCATTGGTTTGAGTGCTTACGCTGTTCACACGGTCCTCTTCGTCGGCACTGGGATCAACCCGCACCGCCCCCGGTGCCTGGTCTGGTATCGGCACCGGAATCGGCGAAACAGCAGGTGGATCCCGCGTCAAAGCAGAGGCAGAGCGAACAGGCAGCACTTCCAAGCGTAGCCGATCAAGTACAGAGTCATCCAGCCTCTTGAGTCGCTGGATGGCCCGCACCTGATCCGATAGGCGTTGCACGGTCACAGTGATAGCTGGTTCAAGGATCTGAAACAGAGGTAGCATCCGGTCACGGTACGCGAACAGGTTGGTTCCCCCTTCTGTAGCCCCATAGTAGGCGCGCATGCAGTTTTCATTCATGGACTGTGTCCACCGCATGCGACGCACTATACCACCGGTAGCGGGAGCCAGGCGCGGGACAGGTTGTCCCGCAGGCCCCAAGCGTGCCGGCAGCGGTGGCCGTCCTCGTCGCGCAGGTGGTCGCGGCGGCGGGGGCGACGGCCCGCGCTCGTCGCTCGACTCGCTGGTGTCAGGCGCAGTGGCGAAATTAGCGCCCGACGAAGATGGCGAGGAGCTGGCTGAGGCGGGCGAGGGTGGTGGGCGTGCGTTTGTGCGTTCCGCTGTGTTTTTCAACCTTGATCTAGTAATCATTCTTTCAGTATTTGTTTTCATAAAGTTTCATTTTGTATTTTCTTGATTTTCCTATAGGTTGTCAAAGTGACATAATGTCGTGGTAGTAGTATTATAATTTTCCAAGGTACAGATTATTCCAAATTTACAAGACTTTTGTTGCTTTCCTGATTTTTTACTATTAAATCAATATGCTTGAGGTGAAAATTTGGTATAAATACGATAAAAATAAATATTCTAAAAAAAATCACAAAAATCAAGGTGTGTCAAAGTCAGCGGTTTTTTTTTTTTTTTTTTTTTTTTTTTTTTTTTTTTTTTTTTTTTTTTTTTATTATTATATTATTATTATTATTAAGGGGCACGAGTGGTGAGCACAGATTGACACCTGCGCAGTAGTTAATTTTTCGGTCTGTTTGGCGGAATGAAGAAGGAGGGAGCGCCGAGCTGCACACGATTGGTTCGTCAGTCGATGCTCGTCGTCTATTGGATTCTCGCGTGTCTTTTGGCTACTGTGATTTGGCCAAAAGTGTACATGCGCGAGCTTGCCCCCACTACTGCCTATATGTGCTCACCACTCGTGCCTCGTACTGTACGTAAGTTAAAAAAGGTATCAATGCTACCAACATCTACACAAAAAAGTAATTTTACCATATTAATTAAGTGAAGTAACACCATAACATCCCAAAATTACTTCGACATTGTTCGACTGTCAAATCTATAAAATAAGTCATGAAACTTATAACAAAAAGTGGAAATATAAGTTTTTCCTTTGCCGTTTTCCATCCCAAAAGTTCATATATCTTTTTGTTAGCGTTTTCGTTTGAGATAGAAATCTTCAAGTGTTCGTCACTTATTAGATTGGTATTTATGGATTTGTTTACTTTTGTATTAACTTGCCTTTCAGTTTTTTACTGGTTTACTGGTCTTTGACTATGAATTTTGTTGTTATTTTGAAGTACTTGCGTTATTGAACCGAAGCTTCATCATATGGATCGCGGGATCACTTTCTCCAATATGGCGAGGAGGGCGATGGCTGCCACACGCGTCATACTTGTGAACAGGTGCTGCTTGTGGGGGCTGGTCTGCTTATGTTTGCCATTTATTTGCTTATTTAATAAAGATTCAGTGTACTTTGCAGTTCTGCCGCCGGGGCACGCAATTGTTGTCAGTGCGATTAGAATGTAAATATTATGTAATGAATCTAAGCTTGTTTTGAAAAGAGTAATTGAGTTTATTGCTGGCTCTTCTCAGCAAATGCAACCTTCCGAAGCTCTAAGCTAAATCCAAGCGTCACGGCCCATCTCTCAATATCTGTGATTTGAATAAATGATTTTGAATTTTGGTCACGGTTAAAAATAAAAATTACATCAATTGTTAATAGGACGCGCGTCCCTCGCGAGCACCCACGGGTTAATGCAGGTTCTATATGGGGACAAACATGAAAATGTGTAACGAACGCGGAATAGCAACGCACCTCATTGGCTGTGAGTGGTAGCTGCAGGCAATCTTATGTAGCTTTCGCTCCTATCATCACGTTTTTTATCGCACGATTTTTTTAACACCTTTAAGACTATAACTTCCAAATAAGCATTTACATCGTCTTCGCTTTGATCTCAGCATAATAAGTACTTGTTATGCATCAGTATGATTGTTATGGGTTTATATGTTCTGGCTGACATCCAAAGTATCTCATTTAGGGTCACTGAATAACGCTCATAAAGTAATCAGACAACAGACAGCGAAAGCAACATTCATTTATTATTGCTCGTAAGAAACAGTAACAAAATACTAGACTGATTTCATGATAGACCACCACACATTTCTCTCAAAATAATTCAAGGAAACGATACGGAATTTTGACTGGAATCTTTGACCTTACTGTAAATTAACGTCACGAATCCTTATATCATTATAAAAGCGAATGTCAATCTATCTGTTTGCAGAGTGGATATTTACCCAAGCGGGAGAAAACGCAGGGGACCGCTACTGTTTTTAGGGTTCCGTAGCCAAATGGCAAAAAACGGAATTGAACGGAATAGATTCGTCATGTCTGTCTGTCTGTCTGTCCGTCCGTATGTCACAGCCACTTTTTTCCGAAACTTTAAGAACTATAATGTTGAAACTTGGTTAGTAGATGTATTCTGTGAACCGCATTAAGATTTTCACACAAAAATAGAAAGAAAAACAATAAATTTTGGGGGTTCCCCATACTTGGAACTGAAACTCTTTTTTTTTTTTATAAATCTCTTAAGTGTGTCTATCGATAGGTATTTTTTTTTTTATTTTTTTTTTCTAAACTGAATTGTTTGCGCGAGAGACACTTCCAAAGTCGTAAAATGTGTGTCTCCCCCCCTGTAACTTCTAAAAAAAGAGAATGATAAAATTAAAAAAAATATATGATGTACATTACCATGCAAACTTCCACCGAAAATTGGTTTGAACGAGATCTAGTAAGTAGTTTTTTTTAATACGTCATAAATTGAAATTCATATCAAATACTCAGGTCTATACTACCATTTACTTATATACCTACAGGTTTGTACGGAACCCTCGGTGCGCGAGTCTGACTCGTACTAGGCCGGTTTTTTTAAAACGCAGGGGACCGCTACTGTTTTTATATATTAACCATATACTAGTACTTTATCGATACGTTTTATTGGATGAGGAAACGGTTGGGGCCTTTAATTAAAAATTCCAAACTAATCGCATTATTGTTTTTTTTTACAGTAAATAGACTTATATCACCTGGGTAAGTTATGATGTGGTGGAAGGTGGCACTCAACTGCACCTGTTGAATGTTGCTTGGCGACAGATTTTCAACTTGAGGGTGGTAGCCAGCCAGGCGGTTCCTATACCCTTTCACCTTCAAAAGCAAAGCTGAAGTTCATTGTAGGATTCAAACTCAGCCTTTTGTCACGCCATTCAACGACACTATCACCGATTTAGCATCGCCTACATGTTTTAATAATATAACAGCTTTTATATATTAAAATATGTGGGAATATTCCACTAATAAAGCGGAAGATTTCATCTTAAATTGAGTTGATTGAAGTAGTTTTTTTTTAAATACGTTTTTATGCTTGTGTATTTTTTTTTAATACGTTTTCATGTTTGTGTATTTTATTTTGTAAAATTATTATAATTATTTATGTATAATAATATAATATCTTCCTCTCTTGTGCTCGTTCGTGGCTCGGCTCGTGCTCGGTTCGCCAAGCATGGACGCACCATTATGTATCTGACATTTTAATTAAATGTCTCGTTTTCAAAAACCGCATCGACATTGCCAAGTTTGTAAAATATTATACTAAAGAGTTGGCTCTCGATCCGGGCATTCCGGGCGACTCAATTACTTCTTTTTTCGAAGCTTGTTTCCATTATTTATTACATTATTGTGCCGTTTTATTTTAGACAGTCCTATATTTATTTTGACTAAGCCGGTAAGGTTAGTAAAGTTACTCTCGATAATGCACGAAAGATTTTTACTTTATAGAATGTTATGACAATATGAACATGTCTTAGGTAATTTGATATCAAATTAAACTATCGTTATGATAAATATAAAAAGCTTATATTTAACGAGCCACCAGATTTCAGGAAAAAAAAACAGTTTATTTATAATGCCAAAAATAGTAAATGATCACCAAAATTAACCACTATTTTAACGTGAAATTAGAACCCAAAATTATGATTGTTTAATCCAAAAATAGTTAATTACCAACAAAATTTACACAAAGCACAAACTTTTATGTTATGTATTGTACTTATTGTCACATTTCTAACTAACCTAACCAACCCAACCGAGTCAAGAAATAGCGCAACAATTTCCTCATTAAATGGTGATAATTTACAAATTTTGGTGATCATTTACTAAAGGTTTCAAAGTACAATTTTAGGTAATAGAGGTTATTGGTCAGAACAATTGCTATACTTTAGGTTTACTACTACGCCTGTGCCATTGCCCTCCGAAATAAATATAGAGCTATGTCTCAAAAGACTCCATAACAAAAGAGATTGATTTTGAATCAATATTAGTACCTTGAATAGTGTGATAGTATTTGTAAAGTATAACAATAGGATTGTATTTCACCCTTCGAGTTTTTAATAATTCTGAAATGCTGTGCTTACTATTTAACCTACTAGGTAGACTTTTTTTTATACCGCCGAGTCGGTAAACAAGCTTACGGCCCGCCTGATGTTAAGAGGAAAATGCTGGTGGCGTTTGTTCCATACAAACGTAATCCTCAGTTTCCTCTCTGGATAATGACACTAGAGCCATGGTTATTCTACCATGCAATCTGCAGGCACCACTGTATGTCCCTCGGTTGTTTTTTTCTCCATAAACTAATTAGTTTAAGAATTAGGAGCCTTCTAAAATCACAAAAACTTACCATTTTTAACGCCCATTTTTATCAGACGTCCAGCAGTTAGTTTTACTCAGCCAGTAGTCCTTGCATTATAAGAGATGTAAACTAGTTCATATTTCACCGCAGGCAACTTACAAAGACAGTGTTATATAAATTATTCAAGTGTTCATATTTACAATTCAATGCGTTTTACTTTTCCAAATGTTATTCAAGGATCTTCAGCGAACCAGGATTTATTGGATGTTATAAAAAAAATCAAAGAAATTTTATATTTTGAAAGTTGTGAAGCGATGATATAGATGTAGTAATGATCAGGGCCGTCTTAGGCCACGCCGGGGACTCTGGGTCTGGGCACACAAGAATTTGGGGCTCCGTAACAAAACAACAATATTTATTGTTTTAAATTGAATTCGAGTTAATTTTAATTGAAAGCAATCTTTTCTTGAATATTCTTTTTTTTTATAAGCTTTTATTGAACTTGCAATGTATGTAGTTACGTATGTTTGTTCGGGTGGAATCTTGCAAGTCGAATTTCATCCACTTCCAGTGGTCGGATTGACTTGATATTTGGTATACGTTAGTATATTGAAAGACAATGCAAGTACAGACAACAGAAAGTACAGTCACCAAAAAATCTTGTTTAAAAATTAAATTTTTAACAAAAACTTATTGAATTAGTAAACTACCAAAACTGTCAAATCCGTTAATTTTGACACCACTGATAGGAAGTTCAATGTAATAGCAGACTTTGGTCCCAGATGTGATAAAATAGTAAAAATCAGTCACAGTATGGGTTCATATTTCCAACAGAATTACTAATTAAGTAATGTTTACTGAGAATTTCATTCTAGACTCACATACAGAAATTTTAAGAGCAAAAATGAAATAAAAGTGAGTTCCAGTGTTAACACGCGCTCATCGCGATTTATTTGTAGAAGAGGTGTCACGAGAGGTGTTGCAATTCACTCTCTGTCGCATGTGGTATGTGATTTTTACTATTCGTTTGAGAATTTTCTAGAAGAGATAAAATGTGAGTTACTAGGGTAACATGAAGCTTGTATATGTAGGTAATAATAATAAGACTTTGTGGGTGGTTTAGGATATTTTTATATGCTATTATATTTATTTATAACAAATATATATTTTATTGTTCTCATACCTATATTAATTATGTTTCATTGTTCACATATTAGTTGAGTAAGATTTTAAGAGATGTAGAGCGTAGCGTTTATTCGCTTAAAGAGCAGCTCGACTGGGGAAGTACCTCCACCTTACAGAATACCGCAGCCAAATAACTTTATGTTGTGTTCCTGCGCGTGAGTAAGGTTGCCAGAGCATTGAATATATGTGTTCTCCGTTACTAATACAATTCGTAAAATAAAATAATTATTTAATGCAGCTGGAGGCAGAGGGGATTAAATATACTATATGAATATGGCATGCTTCACACTACTTTACTTGCTAAAGAACAAGGACACCATCAAATTACAAATCTAATAAGTTATGTATTGTTATGACGTATCATCATCATCATCAGCCTATAATGTCCCACTGCTGAGAGGCCTCCTGCACACATATTAAGGTGAAAGGGAATGGGCAATACTCCACCACGCGTGCCCACTGCGGATCGGTGGAGGTAGGCTAGTGGGCAACCTACTGTTGGAGTTTTCAAGCCGCCTAGAAGGCTTCTAATTAGCTTAACGACTATCACAATTAAGTGATAACCGGGACCAACTGCTTTACGTGCTTAAGCACGGAAACGCTCGATTTGGATACCACTAGGCGGTAACCACCATCCCGGTGCCGACCACGACGCGACGGTGGAACGGCTTTTCATGGGACACCACGAGCGCTTCATTGTTTTGACGATTTTGGATGCCACAAAGATTACCTTAAGTAAATTTTTCATGATTTTTTTTGTGAGAATACAGTGAATTTTTATAGTTACAACATGTGACAAGTAATAATTTGACGAGAGGTGCAATTTCATTTTACAGGTTCGGAATAGAGGAGTCATTTCAAATCAGTGTGCAACACTTTTATTTATCTTTAAACTAGCTGCCCGGCGCGACTTCGTTCGCGTGGTGCTACCCTACCCTATGGTGCTACCCTACCCTACCCTGACAGCAAAATGATCCGCCCTTTATTGAATTCATTTGTTACAAAAAATTTGATAAATGAAGAACCGCTCGACCGATTTTGTGCAAACTGCAAACACATAAACCATCTACTAAATAGTCTGAAAAAAGCCTAAACATTTGGTTTGGATAGGTGAGCCCGTTCTTGAGTTATAAAATTACAACGAAAAGTGGCATTGATTTTTATATACAGGATGATTGGAAGATGGGTGCAAAGCTGTAAGGCGATGATAGTATAGATCATTTAGACCCTTTTTAGCCATGGTTGTCTAAGACGAAGTGTTTGAATTTTTTTTTTCCAATCTTTACTGTAACTAAAAACTGATGACACACATGTTTAGAACATGTTTGTTTGGATTGCTTACAGATTATTTTAAATAAATAATATGAAAAAGAATTCACACATCATCCAAACTGGCTATAATTATCAATTAACGGATAAGTTTCGGAGTTTTGAGCCAAAAACCAGAAAAGATTGGTAAAAAAAAAAAAAACACACCGCGTTAGACAACCATGGCTAAAAAGGGTCTAAATGATCTATACTATCATCGCCTTACAGCTTTGCACCCATCTTCCCATCACCCTATATATAGATATAAATCTGAGATTTGAAATAACTTTTGGATTTATAAAAACATGACGTGTGTATGTTCTTTTTATTATTATTTTCAGATTTCGTAAATCATGAAGTTTTGATTATAATAACCGACTGCGTAAGACTAAAAATAACTGAAAAGAAAAAAACAAGCTCTTTAATCTATAGAACTTTGAATATGACATGAATTTTATAAGGTTTTAATAATATTTGCAGTTGGGGACAAACCAGTAACCTAAGTATGTTTTTTTTTGTAATATTTGTTAATCCCCGACTGCAATACTTATAAAATTCAAGTTATATAGATTAAAGAGCTTGTTTTTCTCTTTTCAGTTATTTTTATATATACGGAATGGACTACTTACAAGATTTCATTTGATACGCATATTGTTATAATAACGTAATTTTTGTTTTTAATATCCCCCCTCTTTTTTATTCGTAGATGCCATATTAAAATAATATATCCTATGTCACTCCCATATCTAACGAATCTAACGACACCTCATATGCTCGTGTAACCCATATGCCGTTTAGGCTGCAGAGCGTGCCAAAGAAATAAACATACATACACTCGAAAAACATAACCCTCCTTCCGGGTCAGTCGGGTAAATAGAATCGATCTTCCGAAAAGCAACAAATTTCCAATCTCCGATGTTTAAAGAAGCAAGCTTACTATTCATTGATGGTTAGGAAAACGCCAGCCTCCTTATCATAAAATTCAAATTCAAAATTCAAAATTCAAAATTCAAAATCATTTATTCAAATAGACCTTCGCAGGCACTTATGAAAAGTCTGACTCTAATACTCTAATACCGGTTCGGAAGGTTGCATTTGCTGAGAAGAGCCGGCAATAAACTCAGCAATTACTCTTTTCAAAACAGGCTTAGATTAATTACATAATATTTACATTCTAATCGCACTGAAAACAATTGCGTGCCCCGGCGCGGCGGCAAAATTACAAGGTAGACTGAAAAAATATTTAATAAGTAAATAAATAAATAGCAAACTTAAGCAGACCAGCCCCCACAAGCAGCACCTGTTCACAAGTATGACGCGTGTGGCAGCCATCGCCCTCCTCGCCATATTGGAGGGAAGTGAGCGACCCGTCACACGACGCCGCCGCAAGCAAAGGCCTTAAAGTGAGCATGACTTACTTAAGTCTGCCTTAGAAATAAAAAATAACTAAAGGGAAACACTAAACACACAATTTGTTATCACTGTGACTATTGACAAGTTTAGACTAAATATCACAAAATAAAAAAATATAACAATTAGACAGACATAATAAATCGATGCATTTATATCAAACTAAATAAATGAAGAACATTGAATTGAATTAATTTAATTACAATAGGTAATTATAATCTGTAACCTAAAAATATAACTTAATAATAGCATACTTTGAATTAAAATGGACCTTGAACTAGCTGCTCAGTGAGGCAGGTGCAGAGAGAAGCTACTTCCATACATCCTTGTCGTCAATATAATGAGACACTTTATAATAAGCCCTACTCAACAGCCGCTTTTTGATATGTTCCTTAAATTTAAAAAAGGACATACTGGTCACGCTATGAGGAATTTTATTGTAAAATTTGATACAATTCCCAAGAAAGGACTTATTTACTTTAGCTAATCTAAATCTAGGTACAGTTATTTTGTCTTTGTTTCTAGTGTTTCTATCATGATAGTCACTATTGACTGGAAACAAATTAATGTTCTTGCGGACATACATAATATTTTCAAAAATGTACTGAGAGGGCAAAGTTAGTATATTAATATCCGGAAATATATTTCGTAGAGACTCGCGAGAACCCAAACAGTAGATGGCGCGAATTGCCCTTTTTTGTAATACAAAAATTGATTCCAAGTCTGCGGCAGAGCCCCACAGCAAAAGGCCGTAAGACATAAGACTATGAAAATATGCAAAATAAATTAATCTGGCTGTATTAATGTCTGTCAGTTGCCTTATTTTGCTGACTGCAAACGCAGCGGAGCTCAGTTTACCACCTAAGGCTTCCAGGTGAGCACCCCACTGCAATCTACAGTCTATAGTTAGACCAAGAAAAACAGTCTTATCTACTACATTAAGTTTATTACCATCCACAATAACACTGGTATCAACTTTTGGTACATTTGGTAATGAAAATCTTATACATTTTGTTTTTTTTGAGTTTAACATAAGATTGTTGGCAGCAAACCATTGAGACACAGTCTTCAGAGCGTAGTTAACTTTTAAAAGATCTTTGTCTTTTCTATCTACTTTAAATATCAGAGACGTATCATCTGCAAACAAAACGACATCTGATAGTTTTTTCACCATATAAGGTAGGTCATTTATATAAACTAGAAACAGAAATGGGCCTAAAATCGAGCCTTGAGGTACGCCTAATTTGACTAAGGAGCCCGATGACACACTACCATTGATTCCTACTTTTTGTTGGCGCCCTGAAAGATAGGAAACCACAAGATCGAGAGCCACTCCGCGAATTCCGTATAACTTAAGTTTAAGAGCTAGCGTTTGGTGATCTACGCAATCAAATGCCTTGGAGAGATCACAAAAGATACCAATAGCATCGTGTGAGCACTCCCAGGCCTGAAAAATATGCTTAATAAGTTTAGCTCCCGCATCCGTAGTGGACTTACCTCTCGTAAAACCGAACTGATCATCATGGAGTATCTTGTGGTTATTAAAATGCCTTAACATTTGGTTTAGCACAATCTTTTCAAAAATCTTACTTAATGCAGGAAGTACTGAGACCGGTCTGTAATCTGAGGGATTGTTTTTACATCCCGATTTAAAAATTGGAACAATTTTGCTGTATTTCATTAAATCAGGAAAGTTGCCCTGTTTGAGACATTGGTTAAAAATTAGGGCTAAAATAGGGGCAATATTAAAAATAATTGACTGTATAACTTTAACTGACAAACCCCATAAGTCTTCTGTATTTTTCATATTTAGTGACTTGAAAGCCGTGATAATGTCATAGTCACTAACCTGGGTGAATGCGAAGTCTGGAATGTTTCGTTGAAAAGTCTTCTGTAAAATAGATTCTGCTAACGTGGAAGACGAAGCAAGATTTTTAGTAGCCTCCATAGGTATATTTGAGAAAAAAGTTTCAAAAGCAGATGCTACTTCTAATTTATCTGATATTAGTTTATCATTAATTTTAAGACAAAAAGTATTATCTTTGATTTTATTTTTACCAGTCTCTGTATTAATAATCTGCCACACTGTTTTAATTTTATTATTAGAATTATTTACCCTATTGCCTATGTAGATGGCCTTAGCTCGAATGCATACCTGTTTAAATAACTTGGAATAGTTCCTAACATATGTATGAAAGTTTTCATTACTATTGTAAGATCTCTGATGGTAAAGATCATACATGTTATCCCTACTCTTCCTGATTCCTTTAGTTGCCCAGTTACAGAATTGAAGTTTATTATTTACCTTTTTAGTTTTGATTGGACAAGATACATTAAATTCGTTGCAAATATCTCTAAATATTTTGTCATAGTTTACATTTGGATCATCAGAAATATACATAGTGTTACTAATTTTATAATCCATATTAACGCTGAAATTATTTAATCTTGTTTCATTAACTGACCTAAATGTTTTCGTTATGGATGACCTAAGTTTTTTACACGGTAATTTTACCAATTGTGCCAAATGATCCGAACGGACGCCACCTATTATGGACTTCTCTAAAACCTTACCGTTAGTAATTATGTTATCAATACAAGACGAACTAGTAGCCGTTACTCTCGTGGGCTCATTAAATAGAAGAGACATATTAAATGATTTAAATAAAGTAATAAAATTATTTCTATCTAATGAGGGTATCAGGATGTCAATATTAAAGTCACCACAAATAATTACTGACTTATTACACCTAGATAATTTACTAAGTATTTGTTCCATTATAGAACAAAACAACGAAAAATTAGACGCGGGAGGCCTATACACACATATAATGATGGAGCTTTCAATCTCTGCACAAGCCACCTCGCATACGCGTTCCACAGAGTGACAAGTAATATCAGAACGATTCTTAAATTTAATATTATTATTTAGCAAAATGAGGGTGCCGCCACCCTGAGCAGTCACTCTGTTGAACGCGCTGGCAACAGTAAAGTTATTAACATTAAAAAGCATTGTATCTGGTTTGAGCCATGTTTCCGTAAAACATAATATATCAATTATAATTTCATCACATAATAATTCAACGTCAAGTATTTTGCCAGAGAAGCGATTTATATTCTGGTGTAGTATAGTTATGCTATTAGTGTGCTTCTCTGTTGTCGGAGTTATAAGTTTAAACAACTAATCACAGTATTGTTAGTAATACTAGACGATACCGCTCTGTCACTTAAGCTACTGGCAGTTATATTAGCTATAACCATGTTAATATTATAAGCTATCAGTGTAGCAATCAATATTTTACATTTTTTGGGCATAAACAATGAGTCCCCAGTAAATTTTAGTCCACTAACAAATTTATTAGTGTCGAAATAAGAAAAAACATAAAATTCACGAAGCAGATTTACAATCGCAAAGGTTAATGCTCAAACTCCTGTCGTTAGTAAGTCACTGAGGGGTCTTAACTAATTTAAAATTTTCACAGAAAAGTACCAACTTGTTCATTTTGCCCCGTGTTTGGAAATCTTAATTAGGGGGTTATCGACTGTGGTAAAATAAAGCCATGGTTTCCTATAATATAACTTGAGGCTATTTCATAGAGAGTCACTTAAAAGTGATATCATATTATATGTGGTAAAAGATTGAATCAAAAAAGTATATTTATGATGTTTTTTAATGGTATTTATGTATTGTGTTAGTCATTCTACATCACCCTCAATCAGTTTTTGGTAAATATATTCAATGTACAGACACGACTTTTCTACAGTTTTATTATATTATATGTATATAGTTTTTTTTTTTTTGGTTTTATTATGTCTAACACATTTAAAATAAAACAACCTCACGCATTTCTCACTGCTAATTTATCCATACGAGTATAATATATAACTTTGGTTGGATACGACAATGGCTAAGCAAGAGCACTGTTACAGTCTCTAATGATGCGCCATGCTTGGCGAACTGAGCACGAGCCGAGCCATGAACGACCACACTGCGAGCACGATTCGCGTAGCGTGGACGGGTTTGCGAGCCTCGAAGGAGCATTCGTAGCGTGCTCGACTGCGCTCCGCCCGATTGTCAGTTTTTTCACGAACACAGGGATTCGCATCGCGCTCGTTGTAGGCTCGTTGAAGGCTCGCTTGAAATCGCGAGCAACGAATGAATCCTGTTCATTCGAGGCTCGGCTCGTGCTAGCTTCGCGTAGCATGGACGCACCATTCTATTCTGTCTGAGAGATTCATTCTGGACACTCCGTCAAAATGATAAACATCATTAATGACTCCACATTCCGAGTACCACTTACTTATACTACAAGAGAAGCAACTCTTTTACTATGGAAACAAGTTTGAAATTTGAATAATATTGTACATAAATGAAATCTAATTCAATTGAAAGATTTGAATCACATAGGAAATGTTGTTCCACCTTTTGAAACCTAACCACACCATTTTAACACTCTGAATAAGATAATAAGGGTATTAAAAGTGACAGACATAGAAGTAATAAGCTGAATGTGGCAATTGGCAGATCACGTCCTTTGAAGGACCGATAACCAATGTGGTATAGGCTATTGAAGTATCGAGTGACCACGTACTGGAACGAGTCCAATAGTACGGCCTACTGCTACCTTTCTTTGATGTACCTACCTACTTTCACAATCAGACAGGCAGTTTATTTTTTTATGTATATACGAAGTTGGTAAACAAGCGTACGACCCGCCTGATGGTAAGCGGTTCCCGTAGCCATATGGACGCTTGCAAGACATCAGAAATCGGTCAAGCGTTACCAACCTTTCCCCAAAGTCGCAAGTCCGGCCTCATATGGAGTACTGCTGTCATCTATGGGCGGGGGCACCTGGATACCAGCTTGATCCTTTTGTTTCGGTTCAACGACGTGCCATCAGAATTGTTGACGATCCCGAGCTCACAAGCGGTTTAGAGCCCCTCAGTCTGAGGAGAGACTTTGACTCCTTATGTGTGTTCTACCGCTTGTACAACGGACGGTGTTCTGAAGAATTGTTTAAGATGATGCCCACGGCTACCTTCTACCATCGCAATTCTCGCCATCGACGGGGAGTCCATCCTCACATATTGAAACAAGAATTGTTTCGTACTGTGCGGGCTCAAAGGAGCTTCCTTCCGGAGCGGGCCGTATGCTTGTTTGCCACATAACTGGTATAAAAAAAAAAATGAGCTCGGTGGCAAAACGACAAAGTAGACTATCGATATTTTATAAGTTAATAGCAAAATCAAGTTATACCCCCAAGCATTAAGTTCCAAAGGTTACCCAAAAAACATTGAATTTGTTCTTTCTAATTTTCTAACTCAGCGTTGCGAAAATAATTGCGACATATTTGAGAGGTACATAATTAAATTAATCTTAAAATAAATTGAGGACTGTAAAAACATTTGAAGAAACCCGGGAAGGTGGAAAATGCTCTGAAATAAGTAAAAACCCACTTTGTAAAGGATTGTATGGAGCTTTTGCCTTTAATTTTCTATGTCTTACGTGGATAATTTTTAAGATCCTTAAAAATAAATGTGGTTTGGTCATGAATAATCATCGATTGACTCTTGGTACGTATGATATTTAAGAAACTTTTAATCTTTATTTAACGATCTCAGATCATATCACACTCAATTACGAAGTCTATCTATATCTGTGCAAGGACGTAATAGACTTAGTAAACGGGATGTTCAATATTTCCTTTCAGAGGTTTTTTAGTTGACAAGGGTCATGGATGACAAAATTGTCACCGTCGTTTTATGCTTATTACAAACTAGGTGCCCCTTGGTGTCACTCACGTATCCGACGGATCATATAACTTCCCGGGATCAAAAGTATTCTATGTGTTAATCGCGACCCGCCCCGGCTTCGCATGGGTGTAATGTGGTGTCGAACGATTTGCGCTGCCGCGCCCGCATCGGCCCGCCCGGTCATGGTATCGCGAATACTGTTTCTTGCTAATTTTAAATCTGTGATATCATTAAAAATATTAATGACAATGATTTTCTGTAAAGAGCAAACTTTATCTACATTAAATACCCGTCGTAACTAACTTATTTAATTAGATAAGGATTAATATTATATGGGTCAAAATAACTTCGAAAGTATCAATTGAACCATATACCATCGCGGATTTTATTGTAGATATTTTTAGATACACTATTCCGTAGTACATCATTTTCAAATAACGTTCTGTCGTTTATGTGGATTTGACTCACAAACATCGGAACATCCCTCATTTATAATATTAGATGAGATCTCAAGCTCATGCAGCAGATAATGTTTGCAAAAGAAAATTCATTTAAACTTTTCCCGTTCCGCAAAGCTAAACGTCTGAAGCCGAGTCGAGTAACTATTCCCACATCGAGAATAGAGTGAGTTCCACTAGTAATAATATGATATGACGAGTACTGAAAATTGTTCAGCAGGTCGGTGCGGTGAAATCCGGTTCGGCACGTGATTTTCATACATGTTTTTTTTCGAGACCATTACAATGGCGGTCGAGGGGTGCTGAAATGTTTGAATTGTCCATTTAGACAGTGTGATTTCAGGTTTTTCTGGATGACGGTTTTAAGCTTATGAGAAGATATTAAGGGTTCCGTATTTTAAAAATAACGGCATACTTATATCACTTTCACGAACCTTTTCTTCAATACTTGGTAGAGATATAAACTTGAAAATATTAAAGTTTATGGTCCTTTGAAGGTCTACATTCAAGTTCCACGCAAAAAAACGATACCAACTTTACCTGCAAAGTTTAAAAGTAACTGAAAAATACATATGTACCTAATTGCAACTTTTGATTCGTTCCTATTATCATAAAATAAGAACATTTTAGTGCTTGTGCCATAACTACATATATCTAAATCGTTTACAATTTTTTTTGGAGAAACAGATTCGACCAACATTTATTGCCTGAAAAAGTTAATTACATTCTTATGTTTGTCTGTGAGCGTTATAAAAACACCCACACCAGAACTTGTAGACATTTGATACGCAACACCAATAGATGCTCCATTAATATGGTTGCGAGCAATTTTCCTGCGAAAAAGGCAATTGGGAAGGAAACTCAATAAAGGAATAGGTCAACGACCGGTACGTGGGGCTCAACACGTAAGAACAAGTAAGAAATTTAATGTTTTTTTTTATAAGAAGAAAACCGCGTGTCTTGTTTTTGGCGAATGAAAATTTAATAGAATATAAAAATATTTTTTCACGTTATTTGCAGCAGAGCATCCTAGAGACACTCAATAAGATATCTTAATGTGTCACGTGATCTTTATTTTAATTAATTTCAAGGAGATTTTAATATTTCTAAAGCAAACGTCACGCGGCGACCACAATCAACGTATAAAGTGTTTATCCCCGTCCAAGGTTTTATTTTGATGTCAGAAGGCAGGCGATCCACCAGCAACCTATTAAATCTGCTATTACACTACGTTCACACACTGACGATTTTTTAAAAGCATCATCGGTCGAACACTTGAAGGAGAAGTCATACGTTCTACTACTACTGTTTTGGAAATCATATTTAGTGCGGGGACCATTGTTTAATTATCTGTGTAATTTTTTACTTTTTAAAATAAATTATTTGATTAGATTTGATTTGATTTGACTACATAACGTTGACAAATCGCTCGTGCAACGTACCCTTAGAGGTGCGTTGCAACTGTCAGTATAACCCTGTAGTCAGGTTTTTTATGTGTTTAGGATACTTTGGTTCCTGCCTTCGTCTTGGCTCATGGTGTTCGTCAGTGCGTGTTGCCAGTGATGACATACGGGACAGACACGTGGTCTTTTACTGCTGGCCGCATTAATAAGCTCAGAGTCACTCAGCGAGCTATGGAACGAGCTATGCTCGGAATTTCTCTAAGAGACAGGATCCGAAACGAGGACATTCGTAGGTGAACAAAAATTACCGATATAGCTCGTAGAGTTAGTAAGCTGAAGTGGCAGGCCACATCGCCCGAACCGATAACCGATGGGGAAGGAGAGTTCTCGAGTGGCGACCACGTACTGGAAAGCGCCGTGTGGGACGACCTCCCACCAGGTGGACCGCAACCTGGTCAGGGTCGCTGGGCTCCGTTGGATGCAAGCGGCCCAAAACCGTTCCAAGTGGAAGTTAATGGAAGAGGCCTATGTTCAGCAGTGGACATCCTTAGGCTGATAATGATGAAGATGAAACGCTGAAGCTCATCGTAAACTTCGAATCCCATACCTTTATCACGGCATCTGTCATTACAGCTAGCTCTCATCACTAAGCCTTCCTCATTTATATATTTTTGGTAAACTTATTTAAAAATAAAAAGGACTGGGATACATCCAATCAGTATTAATCGGTTTAACTTTATTTAATAAAAGATTTGTATTGTATTTACCAAAATTGGCCTTAATTTTGCGACCGTTATTACAACGAGACACAGAAAAGATGAATAACATTATCATCTTCAAACGGTTAACGACCTACATAAATTCCTACGTTTTTTCCCCAAAAGTTGAAGATTCAGGATAGCGATTATATGTTCATTAATTACCACCCCTCCGACCGAGAAAAAAATTCGTTCGTTCAGATTTTTTTTTAATCGAGTAATTTTTTTGCGAACCCTTCTTTTACAATGAATACTGAAACTGAAGTTGTTTGAAATATATCGTCGATTGAAATTTGTTTTTAGGGTTCCGGACCCCAAAAGGTGCCAACGGGACCATATAGTTTAAGTCTCCGCTGACGTTTCCATTCGTCTGTCTGTCAGTAGACAGTTGAAATTTTCACTGAATGTGTATTTGGCGCTATAACAAAATTAAAAGGGTACAGTAAACGTCTTCCCGGAACCCTTCTTGTACGAGTCCGACTCGAACTGGGCCGGTTTTATATTTTAAGAAAACCGTCCGTATCTTATATTAAGGCTGTATACTTGTTTTCTTTTCAATATTGGGTTTGATGAACTTTTTATTATGATGATGATGCATCATTATCATGAATTATAAACATAAATTATCACGTGAATCAAATTAGAGTCATTGAAGATTTCCTACACAGAAAAGCTAAAATCCGATCATGACCCGATTGACAAAAGTCGACGAAATATATTGGTGCGTTCATGCTTGGCGAACCGAGCACGAGCCGAGCCACGAACGAGCACACTGCGAGCACGATTCGCGTAGCGTGGACGGGCTTGCGAGCCTCGAACTAGCGCGATTGTCAGTTATTTCACGAAAAAAGGGATTCGCATCGTGCTCGTTGTAGGTTCGTTCGTGGCTCGGCTCGTGCTCGATTCGCGTAGCATGGACGCACCATAGGACGTGTTGCAAACATCCACAAAAAGAAAACAGTCTTATATAAGGAACATCTAGGACTCTCGCCAACCCGATCTTGTTTGTCGGCGATGTATGTTGCTTTAATGAATCCATAAAATCCCTCCCAATCCACTGGTCTAAAAACTTCCTTACGAAAGATAAGAGTTTCTGAAACATTCTTAATTAATTAGTTCCTGAATATCTGCTTTTACTATCAGTTAGTTTCAAAAGAATCAAGTTGGTCTAAATCATAAACGTAAAGAGATCTGAACATAGTGCTGGAAGCATTGGCTCTTGTTTGTTTCCAATATTGAAATTGTTTCCAATTCCATTTTCAAACAATGTCGCGTTTCAATCTAGTCGGATCAACTACAATGCCAAGAAATGTCTATGGTTTTGCATTTGAATCGTATATATTTTTTTATACTTGTAACGATTTTGAGAGAGGTAAAGCGTAGTGTTTATTCGCTCAAAGAGCAGCTCGACTGGGGAAGTAGTACCTTACAGAATACCGCAGCTAAATAAATTCATGGGTGTTCCTGCGTGTGGGTAAGGTCGCCAGAGCTCATTGGGGAGGGGAGAAGGGTAGATAACGCGTGATGCCCTGTGTTGGAAGCGTCCGGTTACGGTTACCGCTTACCATCAGGCGGACCGGACCGTTAAAAATTAATTTTATTTCGCCAATATGTATTCATAAATTATGGGAAGCTCATATCAACAGGAAACTTCATTTACCGTAATATATTATAATTTGGGGCTAAATTACTGAAACGTATTTTATAATAGCGTTAATTAATCAGATGGGCTTGTTTCCATGTCTGGTTAAGTTTACCGTCAAAATGGTATATGAAAATTAATGGAATACCCGCTTAATTACACTATTATATTTTATTTAAAAAGATTATAGCCACAAAAAATTATAAAATAAAAACGTTTTAACAAAAATATATAAACTACATGCTTATTACTTTTAATGTAATACACAACTCAGCATTAAATTCTGTGAGTGAACAATAAATCACCCCTATTTTCAATACATCCAATAAAAAATGAATTATCAAAATCGGACTACTATGCAAAAAGTTAGGCGTGACCATAAAAAAAAAAAAATACGCGACGACTTGTAAAGCTTCTCCGTTTTTTTGTCGGAATGGTTATTAATGACGTAGCCAAAGGTGGTACAGTAGTACCCAACTGATATGGCTTACCGATCAGTGTTGCCAGACCAAAATTTCAAAATTCAGGAAATAATGGAAAAAAAACCAGGAGACCGATATGATAAATCAGGAAATCAATAAAATATTTATTTAATTATACAATATTCATAAACAATAATTAATATTGGTTATTTTCTTACATTTTACTATTCATTTTTGTGTCATCTTACCGCTTATTTCAAAATCAAAACAATTTTTATTTTTCAGTACATTTTTAGTCCTTAAAATTCCTGCAACACAGATTACTATATTAGTAGCTAGTTAATTGTAAAACGTCTTTTTAGTCTCCACCAAAGAATTTAAAACGTCCAGAAGGATAGTCGCCTCTATGGGAACATGAAATAAACAAGCCAGAATTGACAGTATTTGACAGCCGTGCGCAGTACGAACTGAGAGCGATTTGCTCAGGGAGCCCCTCAAGCGGAGTGAAATTAAATGTCATGCTTTAGTAAGGCGGATTATCCATCTGGGTAGAGGCACGATGCCCTATGAAAATCTTTGGTCTCCACTCGCTCCAAACCGTAACAATAACAAAATAACAAACGTCAAACGACAGCTATTGCAAAATTAAAATGTATTTTAGAAAATATCAAATAGTACCATAAAAGTTACCTATTTAGTTTGTCGCGTAGCCTTGGCGCGTGGCTTGGGCTATAGGTTCTTTCTCTTACGCATGCGCAATAATCAACACGATGTTAAAGAATTGTAGAAAAATAAAGGCTTATTGTAATATCACACTTATTGAATTGGGTTAGAGTATGATATAGAGTGTTTATTCCATAAACTTATTTTATTAGAAATTAGTAGTAGTCTTAAGACTCATACGTTCCTTTTCACGTATAGTTCATACACTGTAGACTTATGTACGTACGTAGGTGTATGCATTTATTTCAAAACACAAATATCAGGAGATTTATTAATAAAATCAGTAGATCAGGAGAGGTCTGGCAACGCTGTTACCGATGTACCTGCGCAGAAGATACATTTTAAAAAGCGTGGGAAATGCTATTGGTCGGCAGCTGCCGCCATGTTAGCGGGCGCCGTACGGAGGGGCGTGACTTGCGAGTGAGACGGAACTAAATAAATAAATAAGTAATTGTAAGTTTTTATGCATTCTTTCGTTAATCTTCGGGGCCATACTTTCTTTTCTGTGCGAACGAAGATTCACGACGCGCCATATCAGTTGGGTACTACTGTACATACATAGTCACGTTTTATTCTATTCAATAATTTAATTCTCAAAGTTTTCTGCCAAATTCTAATTATAATCCAGCCAGTTTGAAAAGCACAGGCTCTTCAGCGACTAACCTAAATTCAATGAAAAACTTGTATGTCCAAGTTTTGTAAGATATTCGAGTATCCGATAAACTCGGGGAGTTACCACAGCCTGAGGTAATCGAAATTTCTTTAAGCTAGCTATGAGAAATAAATTGTTATACTTCAGTTAAAAGTGGTTTAGGTCAGGAGATTACCTTATGGATTAACTAGCTGTCCCCCGCGTTCCCGGGATAAAAAGTAGCCATATCCTTCTCCATACCAAAGGCTATCTGCATGCCAAATTTCATGATGATCCGTTGAGTAGTTGAGGCGTGAAGGCGTAACAAACAAACTCACTTTCGCATTTATAATATTAAAGTTAGGATTTATAACAAGATAAATAG
Source organism: Achlya flavicornis (assembly GCA_947623365.1). Classification (NCBI taxonomy): domain Eukaryota; kingdom Metazoa; phylum Arthropoda; class Insecta; order Lepidoptera; family Drepanidae; genus Achlya; species Achlya flavicornis. The sequence continues at coordinate 10,326,712 of OX392487.1, read as the reverse complement.
ATAAAATGAATATCCTGAGAAACTATAGATACATCCATCTTGACGGGCCAGTTGGCGTGGTTGGTTATGATTCCACCTATCACGCCGCAGGTTGTGGGTTCGAGTCTCACCAGCATGTGTTTGTGTATATGAATTTGTCAGAGTCGGCCATCTCTCACGCACACATTAGTTGGCTATTCCGTTGGGAAACGAGACTCTGTTCCCGTTTATACAGAGCCGTTTACCCGCGCTCGGCTAATGTTTGAATGTGTGCGTGCCGACTTACAGCATCGTGGCCGACTTGAGCGACACAATTTTTTGTTAGCGAGAATATATCCGTTTTTTTTTAACATCCTTGCCTCACACCAACACCTATTGGACTTGAAGCTGTGCTTCTGTCAGTCACTCTGCATCCAGAAAGATCGGTAACTATTCCATATCTCTCGACACATAATGTTTTAAAAAGTAGATCCTTTTTCAACCCCTATCCATGTCACTTTCCCACTTTAGGGGCACTTGATCCGCAAAATGCAGTGGGATGTAACGAAGATGGATGGGCCGGGCTATTGACGGGGGCGGTCGGCCGGTACCCTTGTCTGATGAAGTGACAACTATACGGTAATTTATCGATATTTGTATATGTTGGTACATGGGACGTATACGATGGTATTTTTAGGAGATGTTTTTTCGGTGATTTTTGTAATAATGCCTTTGTAATATTACCCCAAAATTATACCAAAATAAACTATTACTTACGACGACGACCTTACTCACGATAACAACATAATAGTAGTAAGACATAAGATAAGTGAGCCGAGAGTGTAATAATCAATGCACACGCGTGTCATACGACGTTTTTCAACACACTTGCGAGGAAAAAAACAGATTTGTATTTTTTAAGTAGATTTTTTGATAATTATCAACCACACATTGTTTTACCCGTTTAAATTAAGAATGCTTGATCTACACACATATCACTTGCAGTGAGGTACAAACTTATCATAATCGGGATTATACCTTTCATAAAACTGTGCGGTAATGTAAAGTAAAAAGCACTAGTGCGTAATAAGCTGCATTAAGATACTGAAAACGGTGCAATAAATGTCACTTTACGAGCGAGTGTGTTGAAAAATACATGGATCCACAAATTCAAATTCAAATTCAAAATCATTTATATAAAGCTTTTTTTTAATTTTAAATCATTTTTTTAACTAAACTAAAACTATAAACATTAAAATTATAAAGGCAATATATACATGGAAATAATTATAAATAAAAAACTGCGTTTAAATCGCCACCTGCAGGCAGGGTTCCCAAAAAGCTGGCGACGTTACCTCGTTGATAGCAAGGCTAATGCGTTGTCCGAGGTAAGCGCCAGCTCTTTGGTCCCCTGTAGCATCAAATAGGCGTCTGGACAGCTCCCTAACTGAACTGCGCAATTATATTAGAATGTCAACCGGACACTTATTCAATTTTAATGTGTGTAATCTAAAGAAAATCCGTAAATAAATGTCCATTTCATAGAGTCGACACATCTATGAGTTACCATATTCAACCCTATTCCAGTGAAGAACGAGTGCTGTCAAAATCGTAGTCAGTCCGCGCCTTAAGTCTGTCTTTTTTTCTTAAAGTGTGCGATACGTTTTGAAACCTGAGGCCTTAGCACGAAAATCTATCGCAAGCGTGTGCAAGTGTCATTCGAATGCTGTCAAACGTTTAAATCGGTAGCACGAACAACTACGTTCTGTGCATTACGATGAGTTAGTAGTAAACCCAAAGTAAAAAGATACTAAGTAATATTCTAGAACATCTATCAATGCATAAGACAAGTTTTCTGAAGTCTGAAGAAATGAGTCGAGATTAAAACAATTACACCAATATGGTAAGTAAAAGTAAGTAAGTATGTAAGAAAGATTTATTAACAACACAAATAATAGTAAAACAAAAGAGCAAGAAACATACAGGAAGATTTAAAACTAGGTAAAATTAACAAACACAAAACACATTTCATTTATAATTATTTCATTTTTTGTGTTGAAAAGAAATCACTTCCCTACCACAAATCATATCAATTAAACAAAACTCATAGTACAGCCTAATGAAATTATAGGCTTCCATTATTTAAATTTCGATACAACGTGGCACGAATCTAATGATTATTATAATTTGAAACAATGTTACGAGAATAAAATTGGCAAGAGTAGTTAAATGTTTGCCATTATATGAATTGGAAATAGACGTTTCAAGACAACATGACAACATGGCAGTGCCAAGAAACTTGGCAGCTTTGCGTTACATGGCAATGCTAATTTCTTGTATTAGGTTGCCAGTAAAATTTTTTTTTTATTTAACTTAAATGGGCCTTGGAGAGAAGTTAAAAGCATTTGAAAGTTTCCCCTCAGCTGGTAGGTTTGCAACAATTTTATTAGTAAAAGTACATCTTCCTATTGATTTAATGGATCATGGCGAGATTTGTACAAAAAAATAAAGATTCTTAGAGACGTTGGAAGGACGTTATAATTGATCCTTGGTGCCTAAGAAACAACTTGAGTCATTTAAAATATTTTTAGAACCCCGGGATAAAAATGCGAATTTCTATGGCAAGCCGGCAAATCGCGACTATTCGCGACCAAAACCATAATGTTGTTGTTATGTTTTGCGGTGTTTATAAAATATTTCAAGTACATTAACATGTTGCTGGTAATATTATCTCAACATTGGAATTGATTCAATACCCTCTAAAATGTTTTTTTTTTTTGTACAAATCAATGTATGGAGCTCGCCATGATTCTTTCTTGTAAAAATGGTTTTATGATTATAGTAATTTAAAAGTTAAAATAATACTGATAGATGTAGAGTTTATAATAACTCTGAATTGGAAGAAAGAACAAGTACACTTCAAAAATGTAGAATACCTATTTGGCAGTACGACATTCTCGACTTGACAACGCTGAGGGCACCAATATTTGGGGATCTTTTAGGTTTTAGTAATATGATGGCATTCAATTTGCGTTTATAAAAATTTGAAAATATGTGTAAACAATTTTTGTTTGTTAATTCTTACAATATGCAACGTTTATACCTCTTTGTACAGTCAGACCCACTTGCATCAACCTGTTTGCTATTAATTAATTCAGAGTTAGTTACTAATAATAACTAAATTATATTACACATAATTAAATCCTTTATTGGCATTAAGCTATATGCTATTTTTGTTTAGAATGTCACTATTTTATAGCTGGGGATATAGTAGCATAATAAAATGCCGTTAAATAATAAATATAGGTATAAAGTTTAATTCCGTGATAAATAAAGCTATTCACAATTGAAAAAAAAAAACAAATTACTTTCATGATAATGTCAATAGAATTATTATTGTGAAAGGGCACTGAAGTAATCATATACTTTTGACGCTGACTGTACGCCAATTATTACGTAACCTAACAGATCCCTACAAAGTAATCAACCAAATGATTACCAAATTTAAATAAGTTTAATCAGTTGACAGCAGTTAGGGGGCGTCCATAAATTACGTGAGGTGTTTTTTTTAATTTTATGACCCTCCCTCCCCCCCTGGTGAGATGTCGTGAGATTTTATTCAACCCCCTCCCCCATCCCCCAATCTCACGTGAGATTTTTCAAAATGTGGATTTCTTACGTAAACGCGTTGGATTGTTATTGTAAAAAGAAAAAAATAATTTGCTTCGTGCTTTTATTGAAGACTAGTTAAGACTAGTAATCAATATTGCTGAGAGTTTAATTATAAGTGTAATAAAAATTTAACAATAGAATACTTAAATCGAAACTACTGAGATTAAAAAAAGAATATCTACTCTAATTCAGTCCATGGAGAGAGAGAAAAAAATTGCGTGATATTTGCCGAGACCCCCCCCTCTCCAACGTAAGATTAGATGAGATTTAACTCGACCCCCTCCCCCCCTTAAACATCTCACGTAATTTATGGACGCCCCCTTACTGGAATTCAATTTTATTCATGTTTTTAGGTTTCCGTAGCCAAATGGCAAAAAACGGAACCCTTATGGATTCGTCATGTCTGTCTGTATGTCTGTCCGTCCGTATGTCACAGCCACGAAACGTTTTTCCGAAACTATAAGAACTATACTGTTGAAACTTGGTATTGAGGTTTCTAATATAATTTTTTTGTAAACCGAATAGTTTGCGCGAGAGACACTTCCAAAGTGGTAAAATGTGTGCCCCCCCTGTAACTTCTAAAAAAAGAGAATGATAAAACTAAAAAAAATATATGATGTAGGTACATTACCATGCAAACTTCCACCGAAAATTGGTTTGAACGAGATCTAGTATGTAGTTTTTTTTAATACGTCATAAATTGAAATTCATATCAAATACTCAGGTCTATACTACCATTTACTTATATACCTACAGTTTTGTACGGAACCCTTGGTGCACGACTCTGACTCGCACTTGGCCGGTTTTTTTTTATAAAATGCGACGGGTTAATAAATAAACATATACTCGTAATTTCACATAATCTAGATTACAGTATTCAATCAGGTCTTTCTAATACTTAAAAAACAATATATCAATGTGCAGAGCCGCCCGCGCCGCCCCGCCCGCGCCGCCGCACAGAACATCTGCCTCCGAAACTGCAATAAATCAAAACTTCAACCAACTTCCTATCAGCGACAGATGGCCTAGAATACCAACACCAACTTTATATAGGCTGGGAATGAAAATTCAAGGCTTCATTATACATGTGCTTGGTGCCTGACTAAGGATTGTATAAATATCCTGAAATTATACAAGGAAATGTAATACGAGTTAAGTTAGAAAAATTTCGTACCATTGAACTTTTTTTTTACTGTTTATAGGACCACTTTCTCACCATGGTAAGTGATGATGTGGCCGAAGGTGGTAAGTACACAAAGCCTTGAAGGAACTGGCTCTCAAGTGCAGCTGTCGGTGTACACCAAACACATGAAAATACTAAACATTTAGGTGAAGTGATTGGTGATTCTTTCTTTCTTTCCTGTGAAAATAATAATCAGTTCAAAAGCACTTACTTGTGGAATTAGATTTTTCCTCTATGTTTAATACGAAGCTCGTCATCAATGGAAGATAATGTACCACAAACCTAAGTCGAACTATTGATGTTCCTTGGGTTCTTTGGATAAACAGGTGAATTTGTTATAATAAAAATAACTACCTAGCTTAGATGCTGTAGCTATAGTGCAAAGTAACTCAGGAGTCTCAGGTAAAATTTTAGTTAGAGAAAAAAATCGTTACCAAGAAATCAAACTCGTTGATTTTAAATAAAACAATGTAGTATTTTAAAATCCGATAATGATTTAATACGAATCAAATTCTCGAAAGTATTGTCATTCGGTACAATAAAAAAAGTGTTCCTACCTAATCAAGACTGATGTTGATGCGGTCGACGAACCGATGGATAAATGAACTTGTTTTATATTATAATATATATTTCTGTTACGGTTTATCACAATCACAAAATGAATGTAATTGGGTATTTTTTTATTTTTTAAAATAAAGTATATTTATTCAATTTTCAAAAAAGTGTTCCTATTTAATAAACCGATTATAATTTGTCTCTTTAAACATTATTGACGGGCCAGTTGGCGCAGTTAGTTAAGACTCTGGTTAAGATTCCACCTATCACGCCACAGGTCGTGGGTTGGATTCCCACACAGGACATGCATGAACATGTCTGTATGTCCTGAGTCTGGGTGTAATTATGTAATTATGCATTCGGAATTGCTTACACCAGGCTGGACTACGAGCACGGAAGATGGCGCTGCAGTCGATAATATAATCTACATACCGACTTCGCCATCTGCCGGGCTGATTTGTGAATGTAAACCATCCAGAGCGCCACCTAAAGGCATACAAAAAAATAATTCAAATCGGTCCAGCCGTTTGGGAGGAGTGACAAACACACGTACAGTTGATATTTTTTGTATGCGTTTGGGTGACGCCCTGGTTGGTGTCGATAGGGTAGGATAGGGTAAGGTAGGGTAGGGTTGGGTAGGGTAGGGTAGCACCACGCGAACGAAGTCGCGCCGGGCAGCTAGTATATTATATTTAATTTTTTTATAAAAAAGGATATAAATACGTTTGAACTTAACTAAAGTGTGTACGTTAACCAGTAGCTATTCTTAAAATGGGGATTAAAATTAAGGCTTAATTGGGTTAATTGTTTTGTTGTAAAGGGTAGTTCTTGCCCTAAATTGTAATTATGACTTGGAGTCTCAGAGCAACTGCGTGAAGTTATAGGTATACTTTTTATTTCTCCTGAGGTATATAACTTAAAAGTAGGTATTCTCCTTGAATATTTTCCATCCGAAGATTGAATTTCGCAAATGCAACTAGGCTACCACTAAAATATGCATTTGGTATAGCAGGATTTTACATATGAGAATATTCCGGAGTCGGAAATCATTTCGACATACCGGAAAATATCAAATATAGAACTTCCTAGTGTAATGGCGAGTTCAGGAATGAATAACTTTGACTAAACCTTGTCATTAGAACTTGTCCAACAATCATGTTCTGTCTACAGATATTTACTAAAATACGGAAGATTCTGTTCGGACCATGAAACAAAGCTTGGCCGTTTGAAGATATTTGGAAGTTTGGTCTGACTTTTGATCTATTCGTTTGTTACTGTATTTTAATAAATATGACATTCTTGATTTGCCTGGAAGGGACTGACGATTTACCAAATAAGGAGTTTTCTTCCGCGGACACTCGGACTGTGGAATGAGCTCCCGGCCGTGGTTTTCCCAATGGAGTACAGCATCGGGTTCTTCAAAAAGGGTGTGAAGAGGTTTCTTCAGGGTCAGCAACGCGTGAGTGATACCCCTGGTGTTGCAAGCGTCCATAGGCTACGGTAACTGTTTACCATCAGGCGGGGCGTATGCTTGTTTGCCACATCAGTGGTATAAAAAAAAAAAGTTGTACAGGCACCCTATAGTTAGGTTTAGAATTGTCCAATGTTTATCTTATACCTTGATTTATGTTCTATAGTAGTTGGCCCTAAAGGTTTCACTAGCGTGCTCAAATGTAGTAGAATTAAAGGCCTAGTCTTAGATCTTAAATTAGATTTGAACGTTGTGATGGATAATTAGATTTAGATATATTTATTGGTACACACACAGAGCAAGGAGTCGCGCCTATATAGATACTAAAACAAGAACAATACCCGTGCCTCTTGATTTGTAAAAATCGCTTAACGTTATGTATATTTTTTTGATATTTTCGCAGAATTTCAGATTCACTGAAAAAAACTGAAAATATTGTATTAATATCATTGCAGCCGTGAACATTGTACTTCAACATTATCAATGTTCAAATGTTTAAAACAAAATATTCATTTAAAGTAAAGGTACGTCTTTATATTCATTTAAATTTATACGACAAGCCTTTGGTAAGCTGGAGAATGACGGGCCAGTTGGCGCAGTTGGTTAAGAGTCTGGTAAAGATTCCACCTATTGCGCCGCAGGTCGTGGGTTCGATTCCCGCACAGGACATGCATTTGTGTGCATGAACATGTCTGTATGTCCTGAGTCTGGGTGTAATTATGTATATTAAGTATGTATTTACAAACAAAAAGTAGTATATGTATTATATCAGTTATCTGGTTTCCATAGTACAAGCTCTGCTTAGTTTGGGAACACATGACCGTGTTTAAAAAAAAAAAGAAAGAATTGAACTTTATGTAGGTTATGCTATCCTCTAATAAACTAGGGCAATTTCTAAGGAAATAGATTACATATTTCTCTTGATATAGAGAACAAAATCGCACGCTTCAGTCCGTGCAGACCGCATTCTAAGTAACAAATCATCATCCTTTTAAACTCAGTAGTACCAACATCGCAAACAAGAAAAACTTTCCTCAGAACTCTTTGAAGTAAGTTCTAAACGTGTACCGTAAATACGATAAAACTTCAGTTTCACAGTTCCGTGGTGGATGGCGCGGTGCTGGGTCCAACCCGGATTTACACCCGGGAGCGGGTTTAGTTCAAGCTTTTCACCCCGCTTTTGTTTTCTTTTCTGAATCCAGAGTTCCACATCGTTGAGGAAATGCTAACCACTTGAATTTGGATTCTTCTTTTGTATGCTTTTAAAGGAGAATGGCAGAAGTCCATAGAACGCTGGCATTAAACTTTTTTAATTTGTACAGAAATAAAAGTGGCGTGGTTTGATAGCGAATATTATGAGGTTTTATTAAAAAAAAATAAAAAAAAAATACAATGGGGTTAAAGAGAAATCTTATTTTTTGTAAAAGTGAGGTTAAGTGCATCAATGCTTTAACTTTAATCGGTTTTTTACGTCTATGACTATTTTAATGCATAAATATTTATTTTATGCATAACATATTACCAATTATGCTTTGTAAAATGATGCTTTTATACTTGAAAAAGGATAACTAGGTACTTGTTGAAGTTTGTTTTGCTCAATGATGTTCTCGCTGATCATATAGGTTAAGTCTACTACACAGGAAAGCTACAAACTTACTTATCGACAATCGAAGCTTATAATATTATTAAGGATAAGTAGGTAATTAAGGATGACAGGATTATTGTAGCTACAATAAAAAATCAGTATTTAGTTAATCATAATATTTTATTCATGCTCATCATCATCATATATTAGTAAAATATCATCAAAGAAAGGTGCAGGGCGAGACAGGCTGTCTTGATGCCGTGCCCATGCCAAGTACCAGATGATTGACATGATATGAGCACAGCATCCTACTGTCCTACGTCTAACAATGCAATTGCAACAGTAGGTATTGCTTTATAGCTTCCCGGCCACTTAGAGAGCTGTCAATCAAAAAACAAACAAAGTATATTTTTCTTCCTTCATGTCTAGATTTAATTCTGCCCCGTAAAATACACTATATGATAGCCGGGGAAAATGTTAAGTTATCATTTTACGGTTACACTTACAAAATCAGCTCGTCCAACCACATCCAAATTAGTACTTATTTCTGCCAATGTCAAGTTACATTATAGTTCCCAGTCATGTTTTACTACAATGGTTGTCATTGTACTAAAACTCCTCATGGACTTTTTGAGACATCTTGAACTAAACATATTCATGGGTTTTAGTGTTGCTAGTTTCTATTTCTAAACAAAATCGAAACATTTTAAGTTGAAAAGAAATAAATAAACAAATTGTATTCCATTTCTTAGCTATATCTCATCGTCGTAAACTGTTTTTTAATTTTATTTTTATACACTAGCAATCAAAACATTATGTAAATCAATTTATTAATAATTTATTTTATATTTTTCAATGACAACACTATCATAATAAATATGACAAGGCAAAAAGCCTTGTATCCACGGCCTTAGAAACAAACACTGGTACCCGGACTGTTACTAATCAAATCAAATTACTAATTTTTAACGTCATTTTATCCCCATTGTCAATAATAAAGTTAATCTGGCTATCTATATTATAAAATAAGCGCTTTTTTTTTAAATAGCTCCGAATTCTGTACCTTTCCATAATTTGTAATGCCAAAAAATGCCATCTCCTTTGCTTATTTTTGTAAGTTGAGACAGAGGATGTAACTTTAAACTGTAGATTACCTACTAAAATAAATAATGTTAGACTTAAATAAAAAATTAAAAAGATTTTTATTCCGTTATCTCTGATAAGTATACCTTCTTTAAAATAAAGTTAAATATGTGTATGACAGTCAGAATGAATGGACACTTTCTGGGACAGCTATGCAACATTTTCAGCATTCTTATAATACCTTCTTCATAATTTATATTATAAGCTCCTAAACTAATATTAGTAACTTAATTAGAGTTGGCGCCAAAAAAAAAATCTTCGAAAAATTTGATATTACTATAAATACTCCGAAGTTGCTATCTTTTTATTATTTACGTAATTATTAATGTGCTTATTTGTTTAATAAAAATCTTACGAGAACTAATTGACTTTATTAACTAATGATTTAATTAAACATAGATTTATTAATGGAAAATTCAGCGTTAAGGTGATTCTGACAGGCTTAATAAGGGATTTATTTGCCCTCTTTACACCCTTTGCAAAACGTAATCAATTGCTTCAAGTTAAGCTCAAAACGGTAAATTGAGGCGTTTGGGGGAAAATTGCGCGAGGCAAGAAAGAGTCGTTTTTTATCGATACATTTAAAAACTGTTTGGTACAATAAATAAAAAAATAAGTGTATTTTTATAAAAAAATAAGAACCAATTCTTATGATGCAGTGTTAATACACTTCCGATTTATGGGAGTACATACTGGCTTCCGTACTGCAAAATTTATCTACCCACGTTCGTGAGATGAAAAATCTGTTCGCGAAGTTTCATCCATTACGACGTGGAAGTGTGATAAACATCTACAACCCTTTTGAATTTATTAGTAGGATTGTAGTATTGGTAGAATACTAGGATTGGTGCATCTGTGAATCAATCAGTTTCTCCTTTAATATAATTATCGTCTAGCTGTCCCCCGCTTTTCAACCACGTTCCCGGGATAAAAAGTACCCTATAATACTTGGGGATAATGTAGCTAAAGCGCTCGTGGTGTAGCATGATTAGATTGTTCTTAATTAATCGGCATAGTTAAGCTACCACCGTCGTGATCGGTACTTGGATGGGTGACCGCCTAGTGGTATTTGAAATCGAGTGTTTCCGTGCTTTGGAAGGCACGTAAAGCCGTTGGTCCCGGTTATCACTTAATTGTGATTGTTGTTAAGCTAGTTGGATGCCTCTTAGGCGGTTTGAAAAATCTAACAGTAGGTTGACCACTACCTACCTCCACCAATCTGCAGTGGGCACGCGTGGCGGAATATCGCCCAGTCCCTTTCACCCTCATTTGTGAAGGAGGGGACAGCAGTGGGACATTATAGGCTGATGATGATGATGATGAATGTAGCTTCCTATTAGTAAATGTTTTTTTCGAATCCGGCGAGATCCAGAGATTAGCCTGAATAAACAAACAAAACAAAAAACGTCCGCTTTATTATATTCAGTAAAGGTAGAGCGTATATCATAGTAAGTGACGAGTATTTTTGTTGGTGCGCGTAATTTTAAATCTGTGATATCTTCTAAAGTATTAATTTAAAAGATATGCATAAGGTAGCGAACATATTTAATTCGATAAGTATTGATACTATATTGGTCAAAATCGCTTTGCAAATAACCTTAAAAATGGTTACTGTAACAGCCTTGAGAGATGGGTATATGGCACCGCGGATTTTTGCCTGCATGAGCATGTCGTAAATTCTGAGTCTGGGTGTAAAATATCAGTTATCTGGTTGCCACAGTACACGTTCTGCTTAGCTTGGCATCAGATGATCGTGCGTGAAGATTTCCCAGACAATTAGGTATGATAATGATTTATTATCTGAATCCAATAGCCATTCATAATTATGTCATGATACGTTATTAATGATTATAGAGTTCACTCGATACATTTTAATTATCGATAATATTGTATCGTCAGGTAACAACCCGATAATTGAATGTCTGAAATTAATTATTCGGTAATTAAACGGCGTAGTCAGCAAAATCCGATTTTATGGGCAATGATAGCTTCGCAGTGACTTCGAATGCCATGAGGATGTCATGGGTTCGAATCCTGCCGTGAGCTTGAGCTTTCGGTGAAGGAAAACATCGTGAGGAAACAGTATGGGGTTCTTCAAAAAGGGCGTGAAGAGGTTTCTTCAGGGTCGGCAACGCGCGAGTGATACCCCCGGTGTTTTAAGCGTCCATAGTCTACGGTAACTGCTTACCATCAGGCGGGCCGTACGCTTGTTTGCCACATCAGTGGTATAAAAAAAAAAAAAAAATTACGGTGTATCACCCGCTACCACACCCAAGTTGAAAATTAATGGTAGGTATGTCGTTGATCCCTGGAGTGGCAGTTCAGTTGTGTGGGATGCCACAGTCATATGTCGATACACTATAGTCTAGTGCCATCTCACCGGCGACTTATGAAACTGCAACTGCGGCAGGGGCGTATAATTCATAAAATACGCATCGATTGGACGAAATTATTTGTTTCTGCTATCTACGGTCGAGACAATGGAACCATGAGAGTACAAACTCACCCATTATATAAACTGACTGAGAAACAAAAACTCCTCTGAAAACCGGCGGCCAAGCTGATGCGTTGGCGGAAAAGGCTCCCCGCTTTTTCCGCAAACGCATAAGCATGGCTATCAAAAGTATTAGTTTTTGTATATTTTTTGTAAATATGGTCTTATATTTGCTCTCTTATTCATTGTTGTTGTTCATCTTTAATAAACATAGGCAATTTATTTTATAAATTTTCTTAAATTTTGTTTTCTTTTTACATATAGTTCTAAAAATAACTTTGCATACAACTTTTTTTAAATAACCATATTTTCTTTTTCAAACTCTAAGCCTATGCAGATGTTTGGCCAACGTTGGTTCACTCTAAACATACTTCACGTGATGCAATTTGAAATGCCCCGGATGCCGTGTAAGTTGTACAAACTCTATTATAAGTTCCGGTAGCTTAGACTCAAGTTATAATACGTGCCAGACAACTATAAACTGGCTAATTGTTTAGGATTTTGATTTTATAACTTTGAAACTAAGCAACAACAAAAGTTTAATGCCAAACAAAACTAAACTCTATAAACTTATACGACGGAGTCGGCAGCAAGCGTACAGTCTAACTGATGATAAGCGGTTACCGATGAATATGGACGCTTACATACAACACACGGAGCATCACTCACGCATTACCGACCCTTCCCTCCTCCCCAATGAGCTCTGGCGACCTTACTCACGCGCAGGAACACAACTTTATACAACATAAAGTTATTTGGCTGCGGTATTCCGTAAGGTGGAGGTACTTCTCCAGTCGAGCTGATCTATTGAAGTCAGAGTGAGTTTATCACATGCAAGATATAATCCTAACTAATATTATAAATGCGAAAGTGAGTTTGTTTGTTTGTTCCGCCTTCACGCCTCAACTATTCTACGGATTATCCCGAGGCGATTCTATGGTATGGAGAAAGACATAGGCTACATTTTATATTTTAATCCCGGAAACGCGAGTGAAACCGCTAGTAAGGATATAAGTTAGAACTCGGCGATGGCCATGTAATACAAAAGAATATTTTTTAATTTTTCATAAATAAATATCCTGGGACATTCCTCACACACGGTCATCTGATCCCAAACTAAGCAGAGCTTGTACTATGGAAACCAGATAACTGATATAATACATATACTACTTTTTAGGGTTCCGTAGCCAAATGGCAAAAAACGGAACCCTGATAGATTCGTCATGTCTGTCTGTCTGTCTGTCTGTCTGTCCGTCCGTATGTCACAGCCATTTATTTCCGAAACTATATGATGTATTCTGTGAACCGCATTAAGATTTTCACATAAAAATAGAAAAAAAACAATAAATTTTGGGGGTTCCCCATACTTAGAACTGAAACTCAAAAATTTTTTTTTCATCAAACCCATAAGTGTGGGTTGTCTATGGATAGGTCTTACAAAAATGATATTGAGGTTTCTAATATCATTTTTTTCTAAACTGAATAGTTTGCGCGAGAGACACTTCCAAAGTGGTAAAATGTGTGTCCCCCCCCCTGTAACTTCTAAAATAAGAGAATGATAAATCTATAAAAAATATATGATGTACATTACGATGCAAACTACCAACGAAAATTGGTTTGAACGAGATCTAGTAAGTAGTTTTTTTTTAATACGTCATAAATTGAAATCCATATCAAATACTCAGGTCTATACTACCATTTACTTATATACCTACAGGTTTGTACGGAACCCTCGGTGCGCGTGTCTGACTCGCACTTGGCCGGTTTTTGTTTGTAAATACATACTTAATATACATAATTACACCCAGACTCAGGACATACAGACATGTTCATGCACACAAATGCATGTCCTGTGCGGGAATCGAACCCACGACCTGCGGCGCAATAGGTGGAATCTTTACCAGAGTCTTAACCAACTGCGCCAACTGACCCGATAATTTAATCCTCTCTTTCTTCTTTTATTTTAAGGTTCTTTTGTTATGAAAAGCTTAACTAACACTAATGTAATTAAAATATTATTATTTTAGCTTATTCTATGAAAATAAGAAATTCTAACAAGGGCGTCATAATTAAAAACAAAAGAGCCACAAATATTCACGATAAGCACAGATAACATCTTGATTTGTGTTGAGCGGCCGTGGGCGTGTTACATAACATATTGTCTGTCTGTGACAGTATGTTTCATTATGTGACTTGCTTGAATATACGTGGATACTTCTAGATGTCACCTTTCAAAACCGACTACACTCACTATGTCACTACGCATATACAATAAGATATCTGTATCTGAGCGCATAACTTTCAATATCGCTCCCCATGTAATTCAATGAAGCAACACACACTGAGCAGATAATTTATATTTTATCGTTAAGTATCTGTAGGAAGCGCTCGTGGTGTAGCATGATTAGCCGTTCTTAATTGATCGGCATAGTTCAGCTACCACCGTCGTGGTCGGTACCTGGATGGGAGACCACCTAGTGGTCTTTCAAATCGTGCGTTTCCGTGCTTCGGAAGGCACGTAAAGCCGTTGGTCCCGGTTATCACTTAATTGTGATAATCGTTAACCTAGTTGGAGGCCATCTAGGCGGCTTAAAAAATTCCAACAGTAGGTTGACCACTAGCCTACCTCCACCGATCCGCAGTGGGCACGCGTGGTGGAGTATCTGCCCATTCCCTTTCACCCTGATTTGTGAAAGGAGGCCTGTGCTCAGCTGGGACGTTATAGGCTGATATGATGATCTGTAGGCACCGTTAGATTGTAATCCTGGACGACTTCTGTCTGTCTGGGACTTGAATACGGGAATAAAACAATATCCCATAATACTATATGCATTATTATATTGTTTTTTTATTTAATTGTTACTCCCTATTAAAGGTCATGTAATACCTCGTGTATATGTATGTGTCGGGAGGGACATGACATCATCATATGGGTGCTACAAAACGCAGGTGACACCTAGAGCTAGATTCGTGTCGCTTCGGCAGTCTCGGTGGAGACTCTCGGCCTCCTGTACAGTGGCCGGCAAACAACTTGAGCCATGACCTTGAGTGCGCAGTAGACGATTTTAAGGTGTCGTTGGTGGAAAGAGAGGTGCGCGGGGGCATTCTGTCGGCACGCGTCCACGCTATTGGCCGAGCATGAGTGTACATGCGCGAACTTACCCCCACTACGTCGACTTTGGCTCAAGTTGTTTGCCGGCCACTGTACCGACATATGTATATGTTACGCTCAAAGACCGAAAACGGTCATTGAGAGAAAAACAGCTCACAACGCGTCGCGAAATTCATGTTATCTTATAAAAACGCCCATAACACTTTGTGGCACTCACAGAAAGACTACATAGCGAAATTCGTGTCGTGGCTACTGTGCTATAAGACCACAACGCATTATGGTACTGAAGAAGAGCCTTCGAAACCTATGTTGGTATTAGTCATGCTGAATAACTTTTACTATAGGACAAACACCGAAAAGTCTAAAAAGTTTTTTTTTCATACATTGTGTTCGAGAGTATGAAGTTTTGAGAATTCCGTGTTGGTCCCATAGTAAAATTTGTTCAGCATGACTAACCTAACATATGTAAGCTTCTAGTGCTTGTATCCATGTTGGTTATTTTGGGGTTTCCCCCCTACGGCCTCCACCCTTCTAGCCGTCCCTTTCCACACTCACCAGCTCCTACTGGTTGAAGTCTATGATCCAGATACTTGTATAGCCTCTTTTGGCTTCGCCTAAAGCTCATACTTTGCATGCACTTGCATAGTTGCCTTTTAACTAAGTATTTACATTACTGAGTTCCTTTAACTCATAACTTAATTCGTGTAATTATTTTCAATCAGCTTCTCTTTTCTATATTTTTCTTCTGACGCGCCAACTCGATCTCTTCTTTTTTCGCAAGATAGGCAAAGGCTCGACCCATACAGCCTCTTCAACTGCTGACATTATTCTCAAAATGCTAACACATAGGTTTCGAAAATATGCCATCTCGAAATCCCCGGTATAATTGATTTATTTCTATGGTTGCTCTTTCAAAAATTAATCATAAGTATATCTAGAAAAATACGACTACATACTATCGACAGATTCACTTTGAGAGTTGCGAATAAATAAGTTCTCTTTAGTTTTAATGGAAATCTATTGAATAATATTTCAATACGACGATCGGAGTCGTGTTCCGTTGTTCGGAGTAAACTCTTAGTCCTGAGGGTTGGTTTCTATGATCATCTTTTGCCCTATAGACAAAATTATAGCGGTAATTATAATTTAATTTTAATTAAATTGGTAATTTATAGCGGTGATAGCAGTGGTAGTGAAGTCGATACCGGGACGAAGGTCCCGGGTTCGAATCCTACAATGAGCTTGAGCTTTCGGTGAAGGAAAACATCGTGAGGAAACCATAGCACGGTGGTAGGGTACTTTGTAGTACCCGTCTGGCTGGCTACCACCCTCAAGTTGAAAATCTGTCGCCAAGCACCTATCGGTGTGTTCCGTCAGCTGCACTTGAGAGCCAGTTCCTTCTAGGCTTTGTGTGCGTACCACCTTCGACCACATCATCACTTACCATAGTGAGATTGTGGTCAAACACAGGCCTATACACAGTAAAAAAAAAAAAAAAAAAAAAAAAAGGATACGCTATTTTTTACGACCAAAGTCCTTAAATTCCTTAAATTCTGTCTCTAGAAATTTGGACTTCTCGACAGGAACGGTTTACAAAACAACCCGTTTATAGCAATCAACGAGTGCTTAATTAAGATAAGGCCCCACGAATAACGGCCTAATTGCCGCCCGCGGCCCTTTGGGCCCCAATATAATCACGCTGTACCGGCTTGGTTGAAATTTTCTCTTGAGTCCCTAAGAATGCTTTTTAATCAACTTCAAAAAAGGAAGAAAATTCGTTTGTATGTTTTTTTAAATGTTTGTTTCTTCATGTCTCCGTCATTTATTAACCGATTTAGTTTTTTATTGTTTGGAAGGTTAGAATTCTTGTTTGGTTCCATTATCATCAGGTCAGCATTTATTTACTTCTTTGTGTACTTTGAAGTAGGTTTAAGTTTTTCGTAAAACAGTTTTCAATTATGTTTCAAAAGTAAACGTAAATTTATTACGAACAATCCAATATTTTTCTGACCGTCATATTATAAATATTAAGGTGTTTTTCTCAAATAAGAAATCAAATATCATACTATATATGTAGTACAATACAATATATGGTATAGTATAATACCTTCTAATGCCAAAAACATGAATAATATATCTTTGAAATTAGTACCTATATAAAAGTCTTCATCAATATGTATGTCTAGTTTTCTTGTTGCCAACCCATCATCGCAAAGATTAAGGGTCATCGCTCACTATGTCAGCACCGCGCCATCGCAGCAACGGCCCGGCTCCGCCTCAACTCAATCCAACCATTAGCTGCCAGCGGCCCACCTGCGAGGTGGGAGCTCGCGGGCGGCGCGGCGCCGGTGAAATTGGTAGCGCGGCTTTGGCAAGATACCGCTTGCTGGAAGCGTGTGGTCGGCAGGACTAGTGGCTTGTGACTCGTGACTCGCGGCAAGCGCGCTTGCCGCGAGTCGTCATCTATTTTATCTAGTCATTGTAAAATTTACTTTAACGCATACGATTTAAAGGCGTCACTTACGTGGCAAGGCAAATGCCGAGGCGTAGCCTTGCTGTTATAATGAGCGGTGACCATAAGTCGACAAAAATATTTTTTCTAGACTTTTTGTAGCGGAATGATTAATGAGAGTATTTATATTGATAAGGCGGGAAAAGCCGCCATTTTTCTCTGAGATAGCTATAGACTGGGAAACCTTGAAAGAAGCTTTATAACGAGCCATGCTATAGACGAAGTGTTAGTTTGTTGCTATTGAGATTGAGGTCCATATTATATAATGACATTTTCAAAACAAGTATTTTTTTTCTTCAGTAAAACGAATCTAATTCGATAAACACGCATACGGCCCGTCTGATGGTAAGCGGTTATAGTAGCCATATGAAGCTTGCAACACACGAGGCATCACTCACGCGTTACCAACAACTCCTCCCTCCCCAATGAGCTCTGGCGAACTTACTCACGCGCATGAGTTATTGGCTACCGCAATTGAGCTTCTGCTTAATTGCTATTCTGTAAGAGCTTCTCTTTGAGCGAATAAAAGCTATGCTCTACCTCTTCTTCTTCCTAGTTTTATGTTTGGCCACCAAATTCAAATTAGGACTTATTTCTGCCAGTGTCGAGTTATATTATAGTTTCAGTCACAGTAAATTACTTTCACATTAGTCCTCAGTCAGTTAACGTCCATAAAAATCATGTTTTACTACAATGGTGTTCATTGTAATAAAGCCCTTCACGGACTTTTTGAGACAATATGAAAAGTCACGATACACATAATTCATTTCACTGCACTGGTGTACATAAATTGATCTTTATTGGATAAATTACCACTTATGTGGATAATTTGATAATAGAACTCAAAATACACGAATTTATGAAAATAAAAACGAAAACGCAACCAAGTAATCTGTGCCGCAACGTCACTGTGAAAGTTACCCTACCTCTTTTTAAATTATAGTTTTAAGTTTATCTAATATCATTACTATACTTCCTATTTGGAAATTAATAACTCATTGCGTATGAGTTTTGTTTGCGTATGTGTCGTTTGTGAAGCCTCTAAAAAAATAGAATAAAAAATAAAAAAAATGAACAAAATATGCAAAATAAGTCCTGCTCGACGACATGGGCTCCGACCACCTACCTGTAATGATGTCCCTATACCGCCAGACACACATTCCTGCTCAAGTTCTACGGTTTAATACTAACTGGCGAGTGTTCGCTGAAACACTAAACCAGAGCGAATTCCCGCAGTTCCCACTCCACCTTCCTGAAGACATCGACTGTCTGTTGAACTTCATCACCAACAGCACTCAGGAAGCGATCAGAAAAGCGTCCACCGAGCAACCAATTCGCAGGCGCCATGCCAACATACCAACATCTTTGTTGCATGCAATAAATATTAAAAAGCGCCTGCGAAAATTCTATCAACGTAGTCGCTGTCCGAAGGCAAAACGCGAATTAAACAAGCTTACCGAAAAAATAAAAAATATTACTAAAATATATAAATAAATTCAATAGGAGAACAGTCAATACACCGTCTAAACCGCCTAACTTCATCCAGAGGTAATATGGGAAAAAGTTATACATGAACATACAACACAAGTATATTTACTATGGACTCATATCAAAGGCTTTTATGTCAAACAACATCCTGGGAGTTATTATCTACGGAAAAGTTTCGCTGTGACGTTGCAGAATAAGCTTATATTGCGAGCTTATATTTTATTGGTTTTAGTACCACTAACAATGATTTTTAGTTTTTGTTGTTGGGATATTTGATTTTCATCTTAATTTTTCGGTAATATTCGTACTTTTGCTGTTAAATTTTTTATGTTTTTTTAGAGAGTTTTCGCCCAAAGAAAAAGCCTATAAAGTTTTCGCCCTATAAAGCGTGACGACCAGAAAAGACAGATCTGGCTAGATTTTAAATATATATGGAACAGGAACTAAATTACAGTTAATATTAAACCTTGTGTCTTATACGTCACAGTGGCATTTAGCGCACAATGGCCGCGGTTCTCCTTAAATACAAACGGTATGTATAAGTTCGTCTGGGAAAGTATCTCTATATGGTGTGTCCATGCTACGCGAACCGAGCACGAGCCGAGCCACGACAGAACAAAAAATCACTATAAATGATTAACAAAATCACCGACAAAATTTGCAAATAATTTATCCACAAGCCGAATCTGTTATTGACATAAACACAATAGCTTTTAAGTCTTAGGATTTCCCTTAAACCACTATTAATCCTATGGGGTAAGCAATTAATCATGATTTCTTCATGGCTTCACTTCGAAGTGGTTTGGAAGATTAATGGAAAAATTCATTCAAAGTGTCTTAAAAATGTTTTGTTTTAAAAATGGATACATTATATATTACTAGAATTAAATATAATAGTGGCGTCGGACATAAAACCAAATAAATCTTTTAATAGAGGAGAAGAATGCCGTATGCCGTCTTGTTTTAGACTAGCGCTTTAGTGTAACATTATTTACCTATGATATAATTAATATTTTCATGTTCTTACAGTAGTACCCAACTAATATGGCTTACCGATGTACCTGCGCAGAAGACACATTTTCAAAGCGCGGGAAATGATATTGGTCGGCAGCTGCCGCCATGTGCGCGGAGGGGCGTGACTTGCGAATGAGACGGAACTAACAGCAGCAGTGTATTATGAACCTTTTAGTAGTGATCTAAGGTTGATTGTAAGTTTTAAGCATTCTTTTGTAAATCTTCGGGCCATACATTCTTTTCTGTGCGAACGAAGATTCACGACGCGCCTTATTCGTTGTAATACTGTAATATAATATTTGAGTGACATCTGTTTTTTCTTAAATCTAATATTATGCAAAACAAAATAGACTGCACCACTTACTGTAGAAAGAGCAGGCACCAGCGACTACAATGCAAAGAAGTTTCATCATCATCCTCAGCCTATAATGCCCGTTCACAAATCAGGGTGAAAGGGAATGGGCAGAAACTCCATCACGCGTGCCTACTGCAGACCGGTGGAGGTAGGCTAGTGGTCATTCTACTGTTGGAGTTTTCAAGCCGCCTAGAAGGCCTCAAACTAGCTTAACGACTATCACAATTAAGTGATAACCGGGACCAACGGCTTTACGTGCCTTCCGAAGCACGGCAACGCTCGATATGAAATACCACTAGGCGGTCACCCATCCAAGTACCGACCACGACTGTGGTAGCTTAATTTGCCGATCGATTAAAAACGCTACACCACGAGCGCTTCAAAGAAGTGTTTTTTCGACTGATTGAAAAATCGCATCGTGAACTATGTTGTCCATATCAGGACCGGTGATCATACACGCTAGCAAGTCTGAAAATATTGTTGATGAAGTGCTTTTGTGTTCCAGTACGTAGTCCGGGAGTCAGTTCCTTGTATCATAATTGAGATAGACAATGATGTTAAACTTATGTGACATAAAATGATATCAAATTTTATATTTAATACCCCTTGACTTGTGGTAGTTGTTTTTTTTTTCTAATATTTTGAATATTTGTTTCAGGTAATTCAATTGGATTTCTAGTTTAACGTTGTAAGTATAAAAAACTTAGTATAAAAAGTGTTTTATCAATATTTTTTGGTTGTAATTTTAGAGCGAATACGGTCTTTTCACTAAACAATATTAAAACATACGCAGAATTTGACGTATTATTGACCGGTGAGATTAATATTGAAAAATGTCGAAAACCGCTTATAGCACATCTTATTGCTGAAGACAAACTAAAATCCCTTCACAAACAACGTAACACGGCCGTGTACATACATACTGAAGTATTCTCAGTGACAAGGTTCATTAGTGTTAGGCTGGCTTGACAGGCCTCGAGGTCGTCTCTAGTGACACTCGTGTGAGCGCGCCCTTAACGCCTGTGTAAACAAACGATTTTTTTGTAATTACCATCCTTATTTTTACGTCTTGGATTCCTGTCGGTTATTTTAGAGGTGGATTTAGGACACGTTTTTTTTGTAGATTACGTTTTCCCGAGTGCCAAATTTCATTACGTTTATATATGTTTAGCCGTTGAGGCGTCAAGAGGTAACAAACTTAATTTAACATGTATTATATTAGTAGGATAGTAGGAAGTGGGATTGTAGGAATTAGGATAGTAGGAAGTAGGATATTAGGAATCAGGATTGCAGGTAACTATATCCTGCCAATTCTACTATCCTACTTCCTACTATCCTAATTCCTACTATCCCACTTCCTACTATCCTACTTATATAATACATGTGAAATTGAGTGTGTTAGATGTAGGAAGTAGGATAGTAGAGTTGGCAGGATATAGTTTGATTTCAGTGAACTACCACGCCGCATAACAATGAGCTTTTACTGAAAACTTAAGGTTCCTTCTACTTCAACTAATTATTCAAACTTTAGAAAATTAGACAAAACATACGAGGAAAATTCAAAAATTATGCCGATTGCCCAAAAACCGTCCAATCCAACATAAATCCCGAGGAAGTCATTGCAACCGAAAGCCGCAACGCAGTGGGTGGCTCCCCAAATGACATCAATTTATTGCCGGGCCCTATTGACATAAAAAAAAGGGGACGAGATAATAGTCGACCAGCCCGGTGGACCGGCCAGGATGCCGCTTAGTCGTGATATATCAGCAGATATATTTCATTTAGGTCTGAGAATGTTTGGAACTTTCAATAATCTTTCATTGTGGTTGTCGCTTACCGATTAAGCATTAGGTACCGTCATGACGCCTAGGTATGGTGGTGTATTTTTTTGAAGACAATATTTAATTTAATAACTATAGAGATAATTTAGCTTTTTCAACGAAGGAATCTACCTATTAGTCAGTATAGTCAAGCAGAGTCTACAAATCAGGCTAAATCAAATCCTTTAAAAATGTTCAAAGCTTCACTGCTTCATACTACACGATGTTCTATTCTGCAATTTATTAATTACTCTTTGGTAATCAGAATTCCGGAATTACTGGTCTGATCTAATAGGATTTTCGTTCTGATGTTTAGAAATGATAGGTCGGACTCACAGCAAATGTTAGTTTAGTTCATGGAATTATAGTCCGTGTGTATACTTTAATCTGAAGGCTTGATCCGGGTCTGCCAGGCTGGTAGACAGAACACCCTTGTTGATAGGGGATACTCGTCACCCAGCTATGCTGATGATCAAATCAATGCATTACTAATAAACTATGTGGTTGTTTATAAAAAAGGAAACGGGCATAGCATACGAAAGGTACATATCTCCTCGGCAAAAATGTATGAAAAGCAGTATTTTTTTTTGCGATTTCGAATTTGGTCTCATAGCAAAAGTTGATAGTATACATGAGTAGAACGAATGAGATGAGGAGAACGGAACACTTATAGATTCGTCATGTCTGTCTGTCTGTCTGTCCGTCGTTGGTTTGAACGAGATCCAGTTAGTAGTTTTTTTTAGAACGTCATAAATTGAAATTCATATCAAATACTCAGGTCTATACTACCATTTACTTATATACCTAAAGGTTTGTACGGAACCCTCGGTGCGCGAGTCTGACTCGCACTTGGCCGGTTTTTTTTATTTAATGTCGTATTTTCGTATCCACCCCGTAAATCAGTTTACATTAGCATGTCGTCGACACAAATTTAACTGTATAATAAAATGGCACAGTATCTCCGATATCTCAGTTTCCCATTTTCAATACCTTCTGAGTAATCCGGATAAACTGACTCCTCGGCTTGTTGAGTCGACCTCGGCGCGATATCAACGCCCCTTTCTGTTAGTGTATTAAGATTTTCTTTCGATATTGCTAATGGATTAATAGATATTATTACGTTGTTTGCTTTATTGTTTGTTGAAAGATGAGAACAGTTACCTACCTTGCTATGTATCTGTCGTAAAAGAGTTGTTTAATTTCTGTATTATTTATATAGGTTTCATCTCTTCGAAGCTCATCTCATTAATACATACGTAGGACAGATTTTTTTATTGCAGGAATGCAGAATGGCTTTACGTTTTCATTTGACATAATTACATGTTTGATGTTAATAGATGCTTAATCATATTTGTAAATCAAATTAATACTATCAGAAAAACCTAATAAAAAATTTAGAGCTTTTAACGTTTCCACAGCGGTTTTACCCACAACCCAAAAGGTATTATTTAATTCACAAATAATACGAATTTAGGTAACAAAAGGATCACACACAGTGCTAAATCGAATCTATAGACGTGAGAAAGTGTCCGACCTTTTTCCTTTTCATAATTGACGTCTCTTTCTAAATACGTGCGTGGGAACGAGATAGTAATAAAGATATCGTTCACGGCAATCTGATTTAGAAAATAGAGACTTACTTGTGTCCGTTGACATTTTATTTTCATCTGGTCCTTATCAGAAAGGGCTAGCTTTACTGTTTTTGATCAAGTCGAATCGAGTATTTTAGGTAGGAAACGCTTTTTAGACAATTCTTTAAGCTGTTTTTACGGGGTACCTATAAGGAAGACGTGTTTCTTCATAAACTGCTTTGAACCATAACATCTCCAGGTTATTGGAATCCATGGTTGCTGGTGGCAATTTAAACGAGGGTTTTTAGGGTTTCACCCAAAAGGTACAGTCGAGGACATAAATATGTATACAATTAGTAAAATTCAACAACGGTTTCCTCTTAAACTACTGATTGAAATTATGAGATATTATAAAGGCAGAATCTTCTAACATATACTTTTATGATTTGTGTAATAGTTTAACACTTAAACGTTAAACATGCGAGAAAATCGCTTTTGAATTTCAAAAAGTGTATACATATTTATGTCCTCGACTGTACCAACCCTATTACTAAGCCTCCGTTGTCCATCCATGTGTCTGTCAGTGGGCTGTATCTCATGAACCGTAATAGGTAGACGGACGGACGGACAGACGGGCGGACGGACGATAGCGGAAGCTTAGTAATAGGGTCCCGTTTGGGTACTAAATCCTAAAATGACATAAAACTAAAAATTAAAGGGCCTATACAAGAAACATCTTTAAGGAACCCTTCGTGTTTGAGTCCGACTCGCACCAGTTTTATTTTGCTTTATTCGCTTGTATACTCTTGATAACATTTTTTTATGAATTATTATCCTATAGACTAAACCCAAGAGGTTCTTGATGAATAATATTCTATTGTTTTGTTTTTAAAAGCACTAGATTCTTTAGTTTCCTTATTCTATTCCTAGTTCTTTCTGCAGGTATATTTTGATACGATATATAAGCTTAGCAACTCATTCGCACCGTAGAAACATTGGCTATTCGGTTACTAATTGTTTACAACTCGTTGTTGTAGATTTTCCATTCGACTTGTCGATCTTGAATCTTGAACTAATGGCGCGGAAGCCACGCGATTCGATGGTGGCCCTTTGATGTGGTAACCGAGACATGTAGGTATAGTCGTATAGCTCTTTTGTTGCGATTTTATCGATTCTTTTTCAACACTTGTTAGGTTCTAGAAGTTGTGTCAATGGTATATTTTTTCCCGTGAACTTCTTACCAATAAATTTGATACATGACTAGTATGTAAAAACTAGCCAAGTCAAATGTTCGGCTGCCCCATTTGAAAACCCAGTAAGGACTTACAGGAGAGCGCATAAACGTTAAATAGGTCAGCCTATGAAAAGTATTTATGTTAGAATAGTTTTGAATCGGTTAAAGACGGGCCAGTTGGCGCAGTTGGTTAAGAGTCTGGTAAAGATTCCACCTATTGCGCCGCAGGTCCTGGGTTCGATTCCCGCACAGGACATGCATTTGTGTGAGTGAACATGTCTGTATGTCCTGAGTCTGGGTGTAATTATGTATATTAAGTATGTATTTACAAACAAAAAGTAGTATATGTATTATATCAGTTATCTGGTTTCCATAGTACAAGCTCAGCTTAGTTTGGGATCAGATGACCGGGTGTGAGGAAAAAAAAAAAAAAAAAAAAAGTGACTTACTAGGTTTTAAAGTGGTCATGAGGGAGTAAATGGTACTTACTAGGCATCGATGTTTAAATATATCCGCTTTAATGTGCCCGGCCGATAAGGTACGGAGTTGATGTATCTACTAATTTGTATGGTCTCTTGGAGGTTAAAAAATTCAAGCTTTTGAGATAAAGCCATTTATGCCACATATTATAATTGGTATTTTATAAGAGTTATTTTTTTTTTTTTTTTTTTTTTTATATTATATAGGTTTGCGCTTGACCGCAATCCCGCCTGATGGTAAGCGAAGATGTAGTCTAGGGTGGACCGCGCGTACCCATAAGATGCCTGTTCACTCTGGCCTTGAATAAACCCATGTTATAAGTGTCTGGAAACACGTTGTCCGGGAGAGCATTCCACAACTTGGCCGTGCGTATAAGGTAAGAGGAAGCGAAACGCTTGGTACGGCAAGATGGAATATCGACGACGAAGCGATGGAGACCCCCCCGACGCCTAGTGGTCCGATAGAAGAACGGGGATGGAGGGACAAGATTATGGAGTTCTTTATCGCATTCTCCGTGGAACAATCTGTAAAATACCGTCAAACTTGCAACCTGACGCCGATGATCCAGGTTTTGCAGTTTCTTGCTCGTTAGGTCGCTATCGTCAATTATCCTTCGAGCGCGCCTATCTAACGAGTCCAAAGTTGCCAGTTGATATTTGGCTGAGCCATCCCACAGATGAGAACAGTACTCCATGCAAGGTCGAACTTGAGCTTTGTATAAATTTAGAAGCTGTTCCTTTGTGAAGTACCGTCTCACCTTGTTCAGGATTCCAAGTTTTTTGGCAACAGTCTTGGCTTTGGCCTCGATGGACCGTCCGAAATTAAGGTCAGAGGATAAATTGAGACCCAAAAGGTCTAGGTGTTTGGATAACGGTACAGATACATCACGAAATGCGGGAGTCAGGTTAAAGAGACTCCTCTTTGCAGAAAAGAGACAGGCCTGTGTTTTAGAGGCATTGAACTCGACCCTATTGGCGGTACCCCACTCGGATACAATTTGCAGAGCCGAGTTCAACCTCGTAACCATACCCTCTCTGAGAGACTCTGTTGTGGCCCTACTAGCCCGCGGATCGGATACATAACTCTCTGTGACGGTGCTGTCATCTGCGTACCCATAGATTCCGGGTCTCAGCAAGTCATTAATATGCAGCAAAAACAGCGTAGCAGAGAGAACAGATCCCTGAGGGACACCAGCGTTGATCGCCTTTAGTTCAGACGAGCACCCATCGATGACCACTCGAATAGACCGTCCACTCAGGAAATCAGAGATCAGAGATCAGATATCAGAGATCAGATCAGATCAGAGAGTTAATATCTTAAATCAGAATTAAAGGATAATAATATAAAAATATATATATATATACATATATATATATTATTCATGATAGGTATATCTATGTGTCAAGTTCCATTGAAATCCTTTCATCCATTGCAACGTGTTTGAGTGAGAGATATACACTCAAACTTTCGCAAGTGGAATTCGTAGGAGGGTGAGCTATCTTCACTTAAAGCTTGTTCCAAAATATTGCGACACCCATACATTATATCCTACAAACACTAAATCTAACTCATCCATCGGTCGGCATTTCCGCCTTTCGTACGAATAATTGCATGTAATCATGAAATTGTAAGGACTGAAGAAGTAAAATAGTGTTTATTTAGCTATCTAGGTTACCTAAACAGGAATTAATATGAGTTTTTTTTTTATTCGCTAAGTCGGTAAACAATCATACGGGCCGCCTGATGGTAAGCGGTTACCGTAGCCATATGGACGCTTGCAACACACGAAGCATCGCTCACGCGTTACCGACCTTTCCCCCCTCCCCTATGAGCTCTGGCGACCTTACTCACGCGCAGGAATGCAACTTTACACAACATAAAGTTATTTGACTGCGGTATTCTGTACTTCCCCAGTCGAGCTGCTCTTTGAGCGAATAAACGCTATGCTCTACCTCTCTCGAGCCTACACAGCCTAAAAAAGTTGGCCTGTTTTATATAGTCGTGTAGTATGGGGTCTCTCTTTCTAGGTATATCTATTTCTATGGTATTTCAAGGAAAAATCCCCAAATTCAAAATAGTTCCAGAAAAAAAAACATTTTAAATTGATGGAAGGTCTTATTAATAGTTAAGAAACTTTTTGTTTTTTTCTATTATTCCGATAAAACAAATGAAGAAAAACTTCGACAGTTTTCTTGTATTTGATGTTATCATGGATACATGATATTCCAGCGGTAATTGTGGTTCACAAGAATTGTAACTACGTAATCGACACGAGTGTTATTACAGTAAATGTGTTTATCTTAGTTTTTTGTATCCTTTTTGTGTCTGGTCTCGTTTCGCCGTTTATTTGTTGTTGCGTCGGGTTCTTATCGGTATTTAGAAGAGAGGTCTTCATATCGAATTCATTCTTGAATACAAAATTAATCAATACCTCAGGGTCTAACTTTTTACCTATTTTTTTACCTTGAAATAAATAAAAATAACATAAATAAATATCCTGGGACATTCCTCACACACGGTCATCTGATCCCAAACTAAGCAGAGCTTGTACTATGGAAACCAGATAACTGATATAATACATATACTACTTTTTTGTTTGTAAATACATACTTAATATACATAATTACACCCAGACTCAGGACATACAGACATGTTCATGCACACAAATGTATGTCCTGTGTGGGAATCGAACCCATGACCTGCGGCGCTATAGGTTCAGACTTAACGTCTTAACCAACTGCACCAACTGGCCCGTCAAATTACCGAATAAATTTCGTAGAGCTGCAAAAAAAGTAAACCCTAATTAAATTAAAAATACCAATAAATTAAACCTAAGAATCCTTAATAAATGGGCCCTATTTTCCAGGTATAGGGGCGTAAATTGATAAGTTACTGACAGCAATTAATTTGAGACCTTCCCACCATTTACAAAATGGGGGCTGCGGATAGGTAATCAGTATTGGATCCCGTTAAATCCCGCTCTGTCTCATTTTAATCCCAGTATTGGGTAATAAGGCACCTGAGTGAAAAAACCTGTTCATTGAAACTCATGTATAATACGATTGGCTGTCACGCTACAGGCTTCGATTCCCACCCAGGATAAATATTAGTGGGCCTGGATAAGCCCGCTTGTTCTGAGCCTGGGTGCCTGGGTGTTAGTTAATATCTATGCAGGTTTATTATTTGTTAAACCCATCCCTCAAATTTTCTGAGTAGTATCGTTCCCCACGAGTTTCATGCCGATCAAAAACAGTGAATAACTGCACTTTTTGTATAAAAACTACTATAATTATCATCGTAATTTCAAGGTATTCTGCATCGGTATTATATCGATGGTATTCTGAAATATTTTTTGCATTCCATTCACAAACCAAACAGTATCATATCAACAAACACATTTATTATCTGCAGTACACCAAATGTCAGAGTGATCCACAGATAATTAAAAACGTAAAAGTTTATTTAAAATAAATTTACCCTCTTCCCGTTTTCAATTAAGTGAGTAAAAAACGAGTCACACGCGAAACCCTTTATCTGCATTTTTAAACGATATTTACATACATTATTTGGATAAATGTACATCCATTGGAAGCGCTCGTGGTGTACCATGATAAGCCGTTTTTAATCGATCGGCAAGTTAAGCTACCACCGTCGTGCTCGGTACCTGGATGGGTAA
Organism: Achlya flavicornis; assembly: GCA_947623365.1. Lineage (NCBI taxonomy): Eukaryota > Metazoa > Arthropoda > Insecta > Lepidoptera > Drepanidae > Achlya > Achlya flavicornis. Next base: position 10,297,389 of record OX392487.1, on the reverse strand, counting down.
CCGCCTAGTGGTATTTCAAATCGAGAGTTTCCATGCTTCGGAAGGCACGTAAAGCCGTTGGTTCCGGTTATCAATTAATTGTTATAGTCGTTAAGCAAGTTGGAGGCCTTCTAGGCGACTTGAAAACTCCAACAGTAGGTTGACCACTAGCCTACCTCCACCGATCCGCAGTGGGCGGGCACGCGTGGTGGAGTATCTGCATATTCCCTTTCACCCTGATTTGTGAAAGGAGGCCTGTGCTCAGCAGTGGGACATTATAGGAATTATAGTCATTATAAAAGGTGACAATAGCCCAATGCCTTGCCTTCGAAAACATGATTCTGATTCAAGCTGAAAATCTGTTACCTATCGTTGTATTTCGGCAGCTTCATTTGAGGTTCCTTCCGAGGCTTTCTGTGTGCTTGGGCCACATCACCTATAATAAGTATAATATATATAATAATATGTATAATAGGTATTAACTACACTATAATAATATAAATAGAGCAATATATATTATTCTCTTGTTGCGATGTTTTGACAATCGTATTCAATAGGTAGTTACTATCATGGACTTGTTCAGCGTATATTTCTTGTTTTTTGTGTATATTGTTTTGCAATTATTAAAGCTTTACAAAGAAATAGCCAAAATGACTTAAATAAAATTAAAAAATATTCTTTCGATCCGCTTAAAATATATATGAAGTGAGTGTTCACCTGTAAACGTACTAACTATGTAAACGTAAGTCACACCTACTGTTCAGTTCCACTCTACAGAGACGAGGGTCATTAACAGCAGCGGTGGGAGAATGATTAATCCTTCTGATCCGTCACGATCGTATGTGTTGGTGCCAATGTAATTCGTCACTGTAATTTGATACATTATTTATATTCACAGCGTTTGTGAATTTGTCGGAATCTAATGCTCGGGGCAATATTTATCTAAATTCGTCCAACCAGAGTTGACGCCACCTTTGTAGATTCATATAACTTCATAATCTGGTACAAAAATCCCCTGGTAACATAAACTTCTGGATTTGTAAATTCTGCACAATACAGTACCAAATTCTACTTCTGAAATACAAAACCGAACACATTCGAACTGCTTAGTTATTGAAAGTATTAGAAAGCCCACTAGAGGTTATATTTTTTATATAATGAAGTGTAACTAAACCATCCGTTTCTGATATATCTGATCCCTTAAATTCTTGTTTTAAGGATGGATGGACCAAAGTGCTTCGTAAGCAAGAATTGGAGTAAGTTTCCGAGTTATGGATTTACTGGGGACAGACAGATTTATCTTTTAGCAAATTGTCTATGCTGGAGACAAGCCGCAATGTATCTTAAGAGATAAACTAGACAGTGGCGAGAATAATGTCTGAAATACAAATGGATACATTATTGTGTCGTCGCTCACATTTGTTTGAACTATACGGATTTATATTAGGTACTTGCTGAATGATCTTAGCTGGGAGAGGTTTAGCTGTAAAAAGTACAAAGACAAGATTATTTTGATACCACTTTTTATCCAAAATAATACATATGAATATTTAAATTGATAAATGTGTTTTTGATTTAATAATAATGTGTATGTACAATTGTGCATGCTTATTTTTAATTTGCTGCTTCCTATACAAATGAACTGTATAAATATGAGATCTTGTAAAACCAAATTTAAAGCAAATAAATGATATTCTTATTTTATAGTCATAGAAATAAATATACCTAGAAATAACGTCGCCATACTAAACGAATATATAAAACAGGCCAACTTTTATAGGCTGCTGCGCGTAACAGCTACGTTTTACCTTTTACGCACCCTCTACTCATTCTGCATTCCAATAAAAATCGGGAGAAATTTAAATATTAAACATTATTTTGCAATTTTATTTATTTTTATTTGATTTAGCCCCTAACAGTTAGGGGCTATTTTTTTCGACGGGTTCAATATCAATCTAGATCATAGGATCATAGAATGAATGTGAATGAATATGAATATGATTGATCATATTCTAACCATGACTGATGGTGGTAAGCGGCCTAAAAGGGAAATGGCTCTCAAGTACCGCTTAGTGGTATAGTCGACATGAATCATTCAAAACTGACTGGAAATAGGCAGTGCTACCTATATATATATATATATATATATATATATATATATATATATATATATATTTTTTAATATCTTGGGACATTCCTCACACACGGTTATCTGATCCTAAACTAAGCAGAGCTTGTACTATGGAAACCAGATAACTGATATAATACATAGACTACTTGTTGTTTGTAAATACATACTTAATATACATAATTACACCCAGACTCCGGACATACAGACATGTTCATGCACACAAATGCATGTCCCGTGTGGGAATCGAACCCACGACCAGCGGCGCGATAGGTGGAATCTTGACCAGAGTCTTAACCAACCGCGTCAGCTGGCCCGTCAAAATTAGGTGTATACCTTATTAAAATTGTGTTACAGTATCAACTCTATTAAAATCAGATCATAACTCTGTAATTTTAGGATCAACATGCATTTCCAATTTGATGCTGCGCCACGCTTTGAATAATATACTCTCAAATAGGAAATATATTCCATAATCCATCAGAATCAATTTCAACGTTAACACCTACGCATAAAGACCAAAATAACCCGTAGTGTTATAAATATACCTATTAAAACAAATTGAGTAACATTGTTGCGTGTGATCGGGTTACATTGTAAAGTTGATTGCTGCTGTAGTCGTAAGCATTTAGCTCACAATCGGTTTTATAGCAACGATGAACATTAAACTGATTTACCGGGAAACGGTCGCAAATCTGTCAGCGGTAGCTATCTAGTGGTCTTTAGACGGAAACCGTAAGTAACATATGATAGTACTAAAAGATTTTATTTTAATGCTGTAGAAGGAAGAATGGAATCCTATAAAAGTCAAAATATATCTTTAAGGATTTCTTTATTTACTTATTTATTTCATCTTAGGAAAATCAACAGCGATATCAAAAAGAAATAACAATACAGACATTATTACAAGTACAGCCAATAAAAGATTTCCACATATAATAATTTAGAATATTCAAGACCTAATACAATTTATGACACTAACACAATAACCAAAAACAATAATAAACTTATGCAAATTTTGAACCGAAATCAAAAAAAGGAGGAGGTTCTCAATTCGGTTGTATGTTTTATGTTTGTTACCTCATAACTCTGTCATTTATCAACCGATTTGGAAAATTTTCTTTTTGTCTGGAAGGGTACACTTCCCGTTTGGTCCCATTGGGTTTGGTCATCAGATCAGGATTTGATTACTTCTCAGTGTTTGTAAAACAGTCCAATTATTATAATTGACCACAATGCGCAGTAATATGTGTGATTGTAGTAGGGGAATGTGTGAGGAGAGGGTTAGGGGATATGTGTGTGGGGGGTGTGTGCATGTGTATGGTGTGCAGTATGTGCTTGCTAATCGTATATTAAAAAACTTACCTAATCATCATAATTTGCCATCTCTTCAATATTTTTACGTTTGAATGTTCCTTTAGTGAGACAAAATGGGTCTATACTGGAGCAGATTTTATTATAAGTACGAGAATTGAATAACCCGGTGCTGGTAGCGTTAGCTAGTATCTTGTGACTATCATATGTCTTTTCGAGTTCTATTTCCAGTAATGGCTATTTACAAAGGACTGATGCTTGCATTTCACCAGTATCCCAATTTAACAATGAAAATTGATATAGCCAAGCCAAGCCAAGAAAAACAAGAAAATTATGCTGAGTCTATGAGTAACTTTGCTGGGATGGTTGCATACCTATTGACAAAACGTGATACTTATTATAAACGATTAGCTGTTTAAGCTACGTTTTCGAGATATCATTTTAATATGTCAATTTCCATGGTGGAAGCTATCTCTCAGACATATCACAAAAGCTTTGATGTTAATCGTGATAAAGTTTTGTTAATATTAGTTAGGAACAGCAAGAATGATGAATTGTAACCATAACTAACCAAATTAAATACAATTAATACAATCTTGGAAGATTATTTAAAAAAAAAACACTTATAAAGCACACATCTGAGTAAGACAACTCTTCTACATTATGATATCGTTATGAGCGCTACGGTCTCGAAAATACCGAAGCTGTGAAAGGGTTAACCAAAAACCATGTTAATTGATAATGTTGAGGCCAAACCCTTAATCGAAGACTGGGTCTTAGTAACATCCCAAATTCTTCAATAGGTACTTGATGACAGATTTTCAACCTGCAAGTGGTAATTAGTTAGGTGGTTTTTTTTTTTTTTTTTTATTATGTATAGGCCTGTGTTTTACCACAATCTCACCATGGTAAGTGATGATGTGGCCGAAGGTGGTAAGCACACAAAGCCTAGAAGGAACTGGCTCTCAAGTGCAGCTGTCGGAACACACCGATAGGTGCTTGGCGACAGATTTTCAACTTGAGGGTGGTAGCCAGCCAGATGGGTACTACAAAGTACCCTACCACCGTGCAACTTTTTTAACTTAACTTTTTTGGTTACTATAAATGCTCCTCCAACGTGCTCCTAACTCCTTCAAAATGTTCTGCTTCACATAACCAACCTAGCTTATATAGGATTTGAACGAGATTTGTTTGTCGTCACGAGTATTTACCTCGAGTACCTTGAAAAATATACATGAATTACTTTTGTAGGAATAAAGTTTTTTTGTTTGTTTGAACGGTTACTTATTTTATTTGTTATAGTAGCGATCTAATGCCCGGTTTTAATAAACAATAAAAACCGGCCAAGTGCGAGTCAGACTCGCGCACCGAGGGTTCCGTACAAACCTGTAGGTATATAAGTAAATGGTGGTATATCTGGTATAGATGATATAGTAGATCTGAGTATTTGATATGAATTTCAATTTAAGACGTATTAAAAAAAAACTACTTACTAGACCTCGTTCAAACCAATTTTCGGTGGAAGTTTGCATCGTAATGTACATCATATATTTTTTATAGATTTATCATTCTCTTATTATAGAAGTTACCCCCACACATTTTACCACTTTGGAAGTGTTTCTCGCGCAAACTATTCAGTTTAGAAAAAAATGATATTAGAAACCTCAATATGAAGACCTATCCATCCACCCCAAACTTATGAGTTTTATCAAAAAAAAAAAGAGTTTCAGTTCTATGTATGGGGAACCCCCAAAATTTATTGTTTTTTTTCTATTTTTGTGTGAAAATCTTAATGCGGTTCACAGAATACATCTACTTACCAAGTTTCAACATTATAGTTCTTATAGTTTCGGAAATAAGTGGCTGTGACATACGGACGGACAGACAGACAGACAGACATGACGAATCTATAAGGGTTCCGTTTTTTGCCATTTAGCTACGGAACCCTAAAAACTAATCGTTTTGCTTACCAATGGTATGTTTTTTTATTGCCAAACTGGGCTTATATATCATTTCTTAAGCTAATTTTACCTGTGATAGCTACTTCCATATGGGAGGGTCTGTTATGCAAAGCTTTGAGGTATTTGCTTCATTATTAGTAAAGATATAAGAGTCTTAATTTTAACCGATAACGGTCCGTAAATTATTGAAATCGGCCATAAGACAATACAAAGATGGTATAGTTTTCTTTATCATCGATTAATCGATTTGACATTGTAGCTATCAGGGAATCAGTAAGTTACTGACAGTAACTCTTAGTCAGAGCAGCTACTCGTATAAATAACCTTTGCAATAACCTTCATCATGCACCAATATTCACAGTTCCTGAGTGCTCCACCCTCATTCGCTCATCTTCCACGATATAGTTCGCCCTTGGGTAAACCAATCGCATTTACATCGTAAATAAAATTCTCGGTCAATTTTCAGAGTTTCTGAGGGATAATTTTCCTGGGGATACAAAGTAGTTTATTCTTTTTTGAACTTTTAAGATGAATTAAAATATTTACCACCAAAGCCTCATCAAAGTTAATCTATGATGAACAGTATTACCTTCTCTGTCATTATATAGGACATTGAATTCTAGGTTTTGTGTCCTAACCATAGACTTAGCATTGTCCTAACCATCTTCAACAAACTCATCACTGACTATTGTGAGATTGTGTCTATCCGTAACAAAAAATATTGAATATTTTACTCAAAAACCCGTAGAGTAAAATTTATTTTCCAGCAACACTCGTGGTCAATCCTGTGCTATTTTCTAACGACCCTAATTTGAACGGCCCTCTGCACCCCTTTGAATTCAACTGATTGACAGGGAGCCCCATTTTGTTCCCTCATTGGGGGTATTGTTCTTTGATTAATTAGAGTTTAAATGCTACCAACGATTTATGTGTCAGTAAAAGAAAAAAAAGGTCGCGAAAACATATCCAAAAATTAAGAACGAAGGGGATAATAATACAGATTTTAAGAATGATTAAGACAAAGACTGTTAAAATATAATGAAGCGACACACACCCCACGCAAAACCGTTGCCATGCCGGCGTCATTCGGTCACATACAAAACTAGTGTGGTCAGGCTGGTGGTCTATAAGTAGTTGTAGGTAATTAAAATAGTTTGTACGTATCGGGGAATATTAGACCACAATCTCACCGTCATATAGTAAGTAATGTGGTCAAAGATGGTGAGTACACTAAGCCTAAAAGGGAACAGCGAAAGCTTTTACAGCGAAGTGCTTAGAATTTTGATGAAAATATGTTCCTTAAATACTTCTTTAAAATATTTTTCAACACACTCGCTCGTAAATTGACATTTATTGCACCGTTTTTAGTATCCTAATGCAGCTTATTACGCACTAGTGCTTTTTACTCTACATTACTGCACAGTTTTATGTTAGGTATAATGACTAGACAATAAACAAAGCACGCAAATGAACAATATCCCAAGCCATTAACCATAAATGCTAACCACTTAGGTGTTTTAATACAAACTTTATGAATTAAGCATAACTAGCCCTGCGGGTGAATTAACTAAATAACGCCAGTTAGGAAGGACCCACGTAAAGAGTTTGAAAAGCCAAATTAATATACGGACAACTTTACGAGAGAAGGATGCCTGGTATAAACCGACTTATAAAATAAAGCCTCCAAAGCTCTATCTAGATACTACGGTTATAACTTTTTATAGGATCAAGTAAAGTGGTGCAGAGATTGAATTTTATAAGGATTCTTTATCTGAGACAAAACTCGCGAGGAAACGTAAATATCTGAATTGAATTTGTACCCTTTCTACCTAATTTTAAGGTGAAAATTGTAATATAATTTGTCATCATGGGGTATGTTTACTTCAAGATATAACCAAGAATATTTGTCAATAGAGTTATTAAGACGTATAAAAGAAATAAGTAACAAAAGAAAATGCTCATAAAGTGAAAAAAAACTTAGCATAAGATAAACAGATGACAAATAGTAGTATTTTATTATAACGGCTCGACAAAGCGAGGTTGACACGAACTGAAACAATTTTTTTGCGCCTACATTTTGTACTGTCAGCAGGTTATTTCCACAATATTTTCGTGAGGTACAAGCGTTAAAATGGAAGAGACAAGAATGTAATTTACTGTTTTATTGAAGCGTGGTTTGAATACTTAAGAATTTTATATTTGATGCGCTTTTCAGTCAGTAGTTTGCTGGACAGACAGTGAAACAATTTCGCAGATTGTGCACGTTGTAAATGGTTTCATGTTTGTCCACTGCGGATTGGATTACACAACAACACAACTTCGGTGCTCAAGCGCCACGCTCGGTCATCATACTCCTGATTCTCGTGGTTTTGATACTGTATTAGACATTTGGCAAAAAAACGTGACAGATATCAATTTTTTTTTTTTACACCTATTTTGATTGACCTTTTGTATGAAAGGTATTTTTTTTGAGAATTCTCTGTTGGCCCATTGTAAAAGTTGTTCAACATAAATAACCCAACATAGGTTTCGAAAATTTATATGCTATCAGGAAATCTCCAATTTTATTTACAACATTTATTTACAAAATTCAATCTATATATAGAAAATTACCTCAAGCAGGCAAGGTTCCCAGAAGGCTGGCAGCGTTTCCTCTTTGGATAGCCAAGCTGACGCGTTGGCGGAAAAAGCTCCCATCCGCTTGTCTCCGGAGGTCTCGATCAATTTTGATGACAAAGTGCGAGCAAAACGGCGATCTTCGGACCCCACGGTCCCATGGTCTCGACCGTAAAAGGCATAAAAATGTAATTGGGTCCAATCGATGCGTTTTCGAATTTTTAAATTCGAATCGATTTTTTAAATGTTGAATCTCCTACTTGTATAGAGTTATAAATTATCCCCTATGGTTAATTGTTAGACAAAGACAATAATCTTTACATAATAATAAAACAAAATTCAACCACCATTTCTGTCTGAATGCGATAAGCTCAAAAACTACACTATTTTCATACGGTTTTCACCAAACAACGGAGTTATTCAGGAGAAAAATTTAAGTGTATACTTCATTAAGGTTTTGTATAAATTGGCTGAAATATGGCGATGATTGTTGAACATTGTCCGAAAAAATCATGCCGCGCGAATAAAACTACTGTCCTACCCGTGCGAAACTGGGGAGGGTCTAATATAAAACTTTAACTTAAGTTTACTTTTTAATAAGTCGGATTAAGTTAAGTTATAGTTTCTTTAAAACATTATTTCAGAGCATAGGCCATTCATCATCATCAGCCTATAATCTCCCACTGCTGAGCACAGGCCTCCTTTCACAAATCAGGGTGAAAGGGAATGGGCAGATACTCCACCACGCGTGCCCACTGCGGATTGGTGGAGGTAGGCTAGTGGTCAACCTACTGTTGGAATTTTTCAAGCCGCCTAGGAGGCATCCAACTAGCTTAACGACTATCACAATTAAGTGATAGTCGTTAACTAGCTTAACTTTACCGATCGATTAAGAACGGCTATTCGTGCTACACCACGAGCGCTTCTAGGCTATTATCTATGAGTATTATGAAATGAAAGCATATTCATTTACTACTTTAAACAAGTCAAGTAGCATTTCCAGTGACATTTTAGATCTATGATATTTTGTTTTTGAAAGCACCTTCATTGCTCTGAGTGTATGTTTTATTCAGGAGTCTCTTCCGCTGATATACCTAACTAGATGGGACATACTATTTGCAAGACTGTTGCATAAATAAACATGATAACACTGTTTTTGTGTCGTTATTGGCTTATGCCCGGTTTCTATAAACAAAAACGAATCGTTTTGCTTACCAATGGTATAGGTTTTTTATTGCCAAACTGGGCATATAGATCATTTCTTAAGCTAATTTTACCTGTGATAGCTACTTCCATATGGGTGGGCATATGGAATATATATGGAGTTTGGCATCTGCTATGCAAAGCTTTGAGGTCTTTGCTTCATTATTAGTAAAGGGTCCGTAAATTATAGGAATCGGCCATTAGTCAATCGCTCTTTTACACGGACAATGTTTATGCAAAAATATAATGTTTAAGTATCGGGATATAAGGGTTATTTTATCTCTTATAACTATGTCAAAGTTGGCTTCACATCCTGATATTATTGATAATGCCCATAGATGGTAGCCGATGAATGCTGAAAATAAAATGAATCTGTAATGGTGCGTCCATGCTACGCGAAGCGAGCACGAGCCGAGCCTCGAACGAACAGGATTCGTTCGTTGCTCGTGATTTCAAGCGTGGACGTACTTAACGAGCCTTCAACGAGTCCACAACGAGCGCGATGCGAATCCCTGTGTTCGTGAAAAAACTGTCAATCGGGCGGAGCGCAGTCGAGCACGCTTCGAATGCTCTTTCGAGGCTCGCAAGCCCGGCCACGCTACGCGAATCGTGCCCGCAGTGTGCTCGTTCGTGGCTCGGCTCGTGCTTGGTTCGCCAAGCATGGACGCACCATAAGGTATGGAACGTCCCCAGTCAATCTGTTCTTTGTGCGAATAAACGATATGCTCTACCTCTCTTCAGTATTGCAGTATTTTAATTCAGTATATTGCGAATCACTGTAGAGTGTATTGTAGCGTTCATAAATAAATAATAAATTAAATGAAATATATTTATTTGCCTGAAATATGGTAAAATAGGTCATAAAATTAAATATAAATGAGCAAAATATTTCGCCAGTTATATAGTTATTCGGCGTGCCAATTAATTAATTCAAAAAAAATTTGATTGAATTTGAAATGACAGGCCAGTTGGCGCAGTTGCTAAAGAATCCACCTATTCAGGTCGTGGGTTCGATTCCCGCACAGGACATGCATTTGTGTGCATGAACATGTCTGTATGTCCTGAGTCTGGGTGTAATTATGTATAGTAAGTATGTATTTACAAACAAACAGTCGTATATGTATTATATTAGTTATCTGGTTTCCATAGTACCAGCTCTGCTTAGTTTGGGATCAGATGACCGTGTGTGAGGAATGACCCAGGATATTATTTATCACTCAACGAGGTAGAAAAAAAATAAGTTGCATAATGATAAATTAGGTTTGAGTTGGGGTTTACTAATCAATTTAAATACTTTTGTGGCAATGTTGGTAGAATTAGGTAGAAAGGACCAAGGACTAATCAGCATAAATGAATTACAGCTTGTCCTTTTGTAACTACACGAAGTCTGAAAATAACGAAGGTATAAAAGGCACATAACTATTTAGATTGTAATTTCCATCACGTACGTAAAGCTCAACCGAATAAGAAGTATGATTTAGCCTAAAAGTTTTTTAAGTGGCACAATTTGTTCGCGGAACGCCGTCTCCCCTTCAAAACATTTTTATTTATGGACTGTATTTTTCGAATAAAGAGATGACTTATTTATGACCTTGAATTCTTTTTTGTTTCCGTTAAAGTGGGACTGTGAAGGTAAGTTTATTAAGTGAAATCGCGATTTTGTGATAGCTTAAATAAAAACCGGCCAAGTGCGAGTCAGACTCGCGCACCGAGGGTTCCGTACAAACCTGTAGGTATATAAGTAAATGGTAGTATAGACCTGAGTATTTGATATTAATTTCAATTTATGACGTATTAAAAAAAAACTACTTACTAGATCTCGTTCAAACCAATTTTCGGTGAAAGTTTCCACCGTAATGTACATCATATATTTTTTATAGATTTATCATTCTCTTATTTTAGAAGTTACAGGGGGGGGACACACATTTTACCACTTTGGAAGTTTCTCTCGCGCAAACTATTCAGTTTAGAAAAAAATTATATTAGAAACCTCAATATATTTTTTGAAGACCTATCCATAGACACACTTATGGGTTTGATGAAAAAAAAAAATTTGAGTTTCAGTTCTAAGTATGGGGAACCCCCAAAATTTATTGTTTTTTTTCTATTTTTGTGTGATAATCTTAATGCGGTTCACAGAATACATCTACTTACCAAGTTTCAACATTATAGTTCTTATAGTTTCGGAAATAAATGGCTGTGACATACGGACAGACAGACAGACAGACAGACATGACGAATCTATAAGGGTTCCGTTTTTTGCCATTTGGCTACGGAACCCTAAAAAGGACTGTATACTTTTATATTTAAGTGAGCTTCCTACTGCGGTCGCTCAGGTTTAGGAATATTACTCCCGATGTGATTTTTCCCAGCATGGGGATTCATGAAGGATGTAAAGAGATTTAAGCTGAATCGGCTACCACTGGTATTGTAAGCGTCTATATGCTACGTTAATCGCTTACCATCAGAGCCGTATACTTGTATGCCCCCTTAGGCGCAAGCCACATAGGCGGTTGCGGACATGGCACGGTTGTCTTTCCAGTCCATTCAAATTTCTTACAAAACGCACAGTAATAAAAACTCTATCCGAACACACTGAATGGTACGGAAAGACATCCATATCGCGCCTCTAGTATAAAAAAAGTTGATTCGATGCTAAGACAGATTTAGTTTACTAAAATAAAATATGTCTTTAAAATAAATCAAAGCAGACATCTAGCCCACACAGAACATATTTTTTCCTATGATAGCCAACGATAATAATTGCTTGGCTTCTCACAATGTTTTTCGCTGATATGTATTGAGTGAATCGATTAGGGTATATAAATCAATTTCCTAGACAGCTTTAACGGTATTACGGGTTAGACGTAGGGTTGTAGGCTTTGCTAGGGTTGCAATAAAGGCTAGATTCATATCTATGAAATTATATTATTATCTACGCTCAGGATGGGTATGACAGCAACTTCTTGCGATAGGTCTGGCTGGGGTTTCATGTCTCAATTCATTGAACCATTGAACCCTATAATTAATTTGAGCGGGGTTTAAGAAAGGCTTAGGTAATTTTCATGTGATGGAAGATTAATAAATTTATGTATAGATATTAGGATGGATCATGAGCTGAGCTCCCAAAGGACGAAGGCCGTCTTCCGAACCGGTGGTAACATCAGTAAATGTGACCTTCATAAGTGCCCTTTTGGGGCCTAAATTGAATCAATGGACTTTGACTTTGAATGGATCCCATATTACGTTTTCGCGTATTTTGATTACGGATATTTTCATCGTAAACGCAAAAGAGTCAATAAACCAACATATCTGCAAAATCTCATACTATTATTTCAGTTAATTTATTATTTCGATAATCATCATCATCATCATCAGCCTATAATGTCCCACTGCTGAGCACAGGAGGCATCCTTTCACAAATCAGGGTGAAAGGGAATGGGCAGCTACTCCACCCCGCGTTTATTTGATAATAAATAAAAAAAGTAATTTAAAAAAACTAAATTGACTTCAAAATACACTAAAAAGTATGAAATAACTCTAATCTAACACTAATTTGAAGTCAGGGAAATATTTTCAATGGAATACGTCGTGCTCTTTCCTTGATCTTTATCTTTCCCCTTTGTAACAGGGATATTATGGAGAGTAAATTTCTAATCCAAATATGGATACGGATATATTAATAATATTATACCGGTTTCAGAAACGATTACGGATATTAATTATTTCGGATATCCGATAGTTTCGAATAGTTTCAGTTAGGGTTGCTGCTTGTGGGGGCTGGTCTGCTTAAGTCTTTTATTTACCTATTAAATATAGATACATTCTACCTCGTAATTTTGCCGCACGCGCCGGGGCACGCAATTGTTGTCAGTGCGATTAGAATATAAATATTATGTAATGAATCTAAGCTTGTTTTGAAAATTACTAAGTAATTGCTGAGTTTATCGCCGGCTCTTCTCAGCAAATGCAACCTTCCGAACCGGTATTAGAGTCAGACTTTTTATAAGTGCCTTTAATTTTTAAGGAATTGTATAAGGAAAATGCAAATAGCTAACGATTTGACTTAAGACTATTTCACGCACGCGGCTTATGTTTCAGCATGGCCAGCAAAAACCGTGTCTTAGTTAGGTTAGACTCCGCCCCTATCCGCAATTATTATTTTACTTTTATATCAGATGCAGTTACGGTTTCGGATAGATTTTGATTTCGGATATCCGATATTCGATCCGACTTTTTATTTCACTAAACTGATTTTGATACGTTATATACTATTACATGATACAGTAAAACAGTAATATCCTGTAGTTATTTCACTAGAGCTTCACCGCGACACGTATAAACAACAACATTTATCATTTAATTAGATACTTTATTTTTAGGTTGATAGAGTTTATTTAAGAAAGAAATATCAATATACGTATGATAATACAACATAGGTACCACAGATATACATCTAAATAGATGACACGAGTGTATACTTTGCGTGTCAAAATCTGTGCAAAAAGGGAGAACATTTTCTTCTGTTGAAACTGATAAGCGCGGACAGGGAACTCGCATAAGGCTGCATGTCCACCAGATGTGTAGCGAGAGATGTGTTTAGCTGACAAATAGGATAGCTTCATTTTCACGTTAAAAATCAAATGTTAACCAAACTAAATCACTCTTGTGACATTATGGTAGGTACAAAAAATGCGCTTGGTTTTCATACTTATGGAGGGACTTGCGTTATCTATTCAGATTTATGTCTGTGCTAGGTACCTACTTGAGCATTCCAAAGAAGATACGATTTAATAAAAAGCAAAAAAAAAGAAAACTGTTTACACGCAGTAAGAAGCGAATTAAAAATATTGTTGTCGTAATTGGTTTTTCCTTTACGAAAATTTAAGATAACACGATTTTATGTTTCGTAAAAATGTTAAGGATGCAAATTTTTTGCTACAAAGGCTTTTATTGTTTTTATTTGTGTTGAGGTGTTGGCTTTCAGAAAGTTTGCTAATGCCATACTCAAATAAATACGTAGTCTTTTTTTATTCGAGCATACGGCCCGTCTTATGGTAAGCGGTATAAAATATTCGACCAAATTAATCATCAGACCATAGAAGCAGAGCTGTCCTTTATGTAAGCCATACACGCTACGGTCTACCGGAGAGGTTACCTGTGCAGGTTTACCTGCGCAGGTCGTTAGCGTGTATGGGGACGGTCCGGTATACCGGAGCGCTCTTCAGTTCATTTATAAATAACATATTAGGTAAATAGGTAGATATTATTTACGCAGTGAACAACCTCTTTGAACAGACACTAGAAAACAACTAACGCGACCTGCGCAGGCGAACTGAGTACAGGCACACACGCTCAGGTACACCGTATGGAGTCAATCGAAAGAATTGATTTTCTATACTGCACCGGTTACCTGCGCAGGTTTAAAAACTGCACAGTTCTATTGCCACACACACTCAGTTCTACTTGCACAGGTATACCTGCGCAGGTAGACCTGTATGGTACACCGGAGCGTCTGTGGCCGCCATTAAGTCGAATCAAACGAGCCCAAACTCCATGGGGTTACGTTGTTTTGTTACAGAGTTTCAATGGCAACCATCATCGGATCAGCTCCATGTTAAAATTAATATATTGCATTGTTATCCGGTTTATATGTATAAAGAAAACTACGTATAGGTATACGAGCTCTTTTCTTTAGATTGTCTTTGCGACGTAATTAAAAAAACAGAAATGTCACAACTGACTGGTGTGACATTTCTTCTGATGTTTTCGAGTTTATTGTAAAATATAATTTTGCATTAAGATATAAAAATACCTGGAATAAAGGCATTAAATGTAGTTTCTTTATTTTCACAGGTGAGTGAATTTTTGTTAGAACACATATGTAATTGTTAAATGTAAATAGGCACGTTTTGTAAATAAATTCTTTATTTTCACAGAAACGCAATTACGTCTTTGTTTCATTATCTAAGAATATAAAATTATTATAAAACTACATTTTCTGTAAATTTTTCACGAAACATGGAAAAGTTGAGGTTCGATTTTGTAGTGAAACCATCAACAGATGGAAAATCAAACACTATATGCATAATTTCGATAGCTACACCTAAAGGACAGATTTTTGAAATACCAACCGAATTCCAACCTGCAAATCTGCACCAAGTAATTACAAATACTCCTAACTATGCTAAGGTAAGAAAATCATTAAATAAGAGATATCAAACAAGGAGAATATGGATAACCTTAACAGATGATATATCAAAAGTATATTTGGATGAAGAAGAAAACTTACAGTTTAATGATTTTTACCTAGAAGAAATTTTGGAAAAAACAAATAAGGCTGAATCTACACCTAGCGGCTCAAATGAAACGTTGGAAAAAATGTTAGAGAAATTACTTCAAGATAAAAAACAAAAATCTGAAACACAAAATTTAGGGAAAATTGCAAAAGATTTCACGATTGAAATATTCAATGGCAGGAACTCAAATGCTTACCAGTGGATTAAGGATTTTAATAAAGAATGTGAACGTTTCCAAATCAACGAAGACAGGAAAAAAATAGAAATTCTAAAAAATTTTTTGGAGAAGTCAAGTATAGATTGGTATAGCTGCATGCTTATAAAACTTACAGTAGAATCAGAATGGAGCATATGGGAGAAAAATTTTTGCGAGACGTTTGCAAACAAAGGATGGTCACCCATAAGATATGCTTTATCTTTTAAATATCAAGGGGGTTCGTTACTTGAGTATGCTTTAAAAAAAGAAAAATTGTTACTGGAAGTAAGAAAATCAACTGATGTTGGGACACTCATTGACCTTATAGCATTTGGCTTGCCTAATTATGTCGTTGATAAAATTGACAGAGAAACTTTACAAGCAACGGAAGATCTCTACAATGAAATAGGAAGATTGGAACATCTTGTTGGAAAAAGTAAATACGATAAAAAAAATATTACATATTCTGAGTATGACACTAAAACCAAAAATATTGAAGACAAAAAACCATGTCAAATCTGTGCTGCTGAGAAAAAAGGAAAACGTTACCATCCTGAGGAAAATTGCTGGTTTAAGAAGAAAAATCAAAAAGATGTTGTAAAAAATGTAAATAACTCAGAATTGGAAATTGAACTGAACGAGGAGAATCCAAAAAACTAGAGGTGCCACCATTAATAAGAGTAAAGTTAATATTAAATGATACTTTGAATGTTTTTGGAGTTTATGACTCAGGTTCAAATGTGTCATTAATTAATGCAAGAGTATTGAAAATACAGCCAAAAGAAAATACAAGTATTATACGAAAAGTTAACTTAAGGACTATTAATGGTGAGAAGAAAACAAAAGGTATGGTAACATTAAAAATAAAAATCTTCGATATTGAAGAAATTATGAATGTTTTCGTAATAGATAAAGAAAATTTTAACTATGATTTTTTAATTGGCTTGGATTGCATAAAAAAATTCAAGTTAATGCAAAATGAAGAATTGGTGATCTTACAATGTAACAATCCAATAGAAAAAAAGGTAAATTCAATTAAAGATGATAATAAAAATGAAAACTACTCAGACAGTGATATATCAAAGTTTAAAAATGTCAATATTCCTGATGTACTAGGTGACAAAAATGAAACACAAGAAACTATACACACAAATAAAAATCAAATAAATTTCAATGAATATATAAATACAGATGGATTTGAAATGATAGTAAACCACCTAGATTTATACCAACAATCAGAAATTGATAAGTTGATAGAAAAATACAAACCGGTCTTCGCTAAGGATAAATATGACATCGGTACTGTACGAGATTATGAAGCTCATATTGATTTGATGGTTGATAAATATTGTTACAAGCGTCCATACAGATGTACACCTGAAGATAGAAGAGAAATAGAAAATCAAATATCACAATTATTAAAGATGAATTTGATTGAAGATTCTTATAGTCCATTTGCTGCTCCAGTAATTTTGGCATATAAAAAAGAAGACGAACGAAAAACAAGATTATGTATAGATTTTAGAGAACTGAACAAAATTGTCGTTCCTCAATCACAACCATTTCCATTGATTGAGGATTTAATGATCAAGACTGTAAACTGTAAATATTTTTCTACTTTGGACATAAATTCAGCATTTTGGTCTATACCTTTAAAAATTCAAGATAGATACAAGACAGGATTTATTACACAGGAAGGACACTTTCAATGGACATGTCTCCCATTTGGGTTAAAGACTGCTCCAGCCATCTTCCAAAGGATATTGGGAAATATTATAAGAAAATACGATCTCTCTAATTTTGCAGTAAATTTCATTGATGACATTTTGATTTTTTCAAAATCTTTTGATGAACATTTATTACATCTATCACGACTAATGGAAGCAATACTAAAAGAACGCTTTAGACTAAAATTTTCTAAATGTTCTTTTGCAAACAGTTACGCCAAATATTTAGGTCACATAATAGAAAATAATTCAATTAGACCACTAAAAGATTATTTAACCGCTGTCAAAAACTTTCCACTTCCAAAAACAAGAAAAAATATACGACAATTCCTAGGAAAAGTAAATTTTCATCATAAATTTGTACCACACAGTGCAATTACCTTGGACCCGTTACACAACTTACTACGGAAAGATGTAAAATTCATATGGTCCACGGAATGTCAGGAATCATTCGATAAAATAAAAGCAATGTTATGTTCAGAACCAATTTTAAATATCTTTGATCCTGAACTACCAATTAAGATCTACACGGATGCTAGTATCAAAGGAGTGGGAGCGGTGTTAAAACAAGAGGATAAAAACGGAGATAGTAAGCCAGTTGCTTATTTTTCGAAAAAATTACTGAAGCTCAAAAAAAGAAAAAGGCAATATATCTGGAATGTCTAGCAATAAAAGAAGCAGTAAAATATTGGCAACACTGGCTTATGGGAAAAGAATTTATGGTATACTCAGATCATAAACCATAAGAAAATATGAACATCAAGGCTAGAACTGATGAAGAACTAGGGGATCTGATGTATTATTTATCCCAATATAATTTTAAAATTAAATATAACCCAGGAAAATCAAACCAAGAAGCAGACTGTTTAAGCAGAAATCCAGTTCTAGAACCTTATGATAATACAGAAGACTTTTTAAAAGTAGTAAATTTAATAAACCTAAAAGATATAAAAAATGACCAAAACACAAATCTAGACATACAAAAAGAAAAACTTATATTTGAGAATGAAATTTATTACAAAATGAATAGAAGAAGGAAAAAAATCATAATTTCAGAAAAACTTAGCAAAACTCTATTAAAAGACGTTCATGAGATTTACTGTCACATTGGGAGAACCCAAATGACAAGTAAAATAACACCATTTTACACAGCAAAGAATATTATTGCAAACATTAAACAAATATGTGATGAATGTGAAATTTGTATAAAAAATAAATCAAGGAAGAAGTCGAAATATGGCTTAATGTCCCATTTAGGTCCAGCAACACGGCCGTTTAAAATTATATCTATTGATACTATCGGAGGCTTTGGAGGATCACGGTCAACAAAGAAATACTTACACCTTCTGGTCGATCATTTCACAAGGTATGCTTATATTTTCACATCACGAAATCAGCTCCAGTGATTTTATTAAACTAATGAAAAATGTGACACAAAGCTACAATATTGATATGGTACTAACGGATTCAATACCCTGGTATTAATTCCAAAGAATTTAAAGAATTCCTGAAGAAGACAAACATTAGAATGATTTTTACTGCTGTGGATTCACCATTTTCAAATGGGCTTAATGAAAGGCTAAATCAAACTTTAGTCAATAAGATAAGATGTAAAATAAATGAAAGTGGTAAAAAAATAGCGTGGACTACTATTGCACAGAAATGTGTAGAAAAATATAACGAAACGGAACATACAGTTACGAAATTTACTCCAAAATACCTACTGGAAGGCGAAAATGTGAATATTCTACCACTTGAATTGAAATCAAGATGTACAACAGAAGATCTGAAAAGAGATAGGAAAATAGCTCTGGACAACACAATAAAATCTCACAATTATAATAAAAACATATACGTCCTGCATAGGGAAGACTATAAATTCGAAGAGGGAGACTACAGTATGCTACGCATAGCAAAAGCGTGATTTATGCTTTCGTCGTATTATCTTAAAGAAGTGTGTGTGTGTGTATGAATATGCCGAAATCGTTTTAGTGTGCGTGAATTGCGGTGAATTTGAGAGGCGAACTCGCGAGTGCCTGCGCGGCAAAGTTTGAAATTTCGTATTGAATGTTAGGTTAGAGTTTTTATTTAAAGTGATTATGTAGTTTAATTGAATCAAAATATTATTGAATTGAATCTTATGAGGTAGGCATTGCTTATTTGCCTATATGGAATGCACGCCACTGTTGAAAACGGAAATCGACTAAATAGGAAGAAAATGGATGAATTGAGGATTGGACCATACAAAATTCTGAGGAAGATTTCAAATTCAATATATGAAGTTGATACCGGACGCAAGAAAGCCGAATCAAATCTTTACCATGTTACAAAACTATCTCCAGTACATGGTAACAGGTAGTTGTTACTCTCTGAGGGGGGGAGATATAAAGAAAACTACGCATAGGTATACGAGCTCTTTTCTTTAGATTGTCTTTGCGACGTAATTAAAAAAACAGAAATGTCACAACTGACTGGTGTGACATTTCTTCTGATGTTTTCGAGTTTATTGTAAAATATAATTTTGCATTAAGATATAAAAATACCTGGAATAAAGGCATTAAATGTAGTTTCTTTATTTTCACAGGTGAGTGAATTTTTGTTAGAACACATATGTAATTGTTAAATGTAAATAGGCACGTTTTGTAAATAAATTCTTTATTTTCACAGAAACGCAATTACGTCTTTGTTTCATTATCTAAGAATATAAAATTATTATATATGTATGCAATTCAGCTCAATCGGAATCCGGGATGTGGGTGGGGAAATTTAATTTGCAATATTTGATTACAGACAGACTTCAGCAGGGCTATTTTAAAATGCTCGGATTCGATATCGGAAACGGATTCAAAAACTACTGAAGCGATTTTCCGCAATTGCTATTTTAATTACCGAATTCGAATATTTTTGATGTTTCTTTACGGAAATATCAATTCGATTCATCGAAAAGTTTTCGGAAATTAAAATAGCAATTGCTGAAATTCGCCTCTGAATTTTTTGAATCCGTTTCCGATATCGAATCCGACGTTTTAAAATAGCCCTGCAGGACAGGTAAAGCTAAATAAAAACATGTAACAAAGCTGTTTAGTGCGAATAAACAGTAAAAAATCCTAGATACATCCTGAGTCTATACTAAAAATATATTATAATACACTAGAATAAAAACACAATCAAACTTCAACAAATATAACTAGATAAACCAAATTATCATTTAAATTAAATATTATTGTCATGCTCACGCCAAACATAACTCATGTCGACATTGCAACTTTTTGACGGGGCGTGTGGCTCAGCCACATCGATCACGCGCGCCACACGCTGTCCGCAACAACGCCACATATCATGCATAACAGATATTCGGTGATATAACGGAGTATATAACATCAGGACTGACATCTGCTTAATTTAAGATCAGATGGCAATATGTCCATGATAATTATTTATTTTATTTATTATTGTAGAAAAATTAGACGTAGAATATTTATTTAGTAAATTATTGAGCCATTATTTATTTTTGAGGATGGGCAAATTAAATGGAAAAGAAATAGGTTACTAGGCGATAGTCTCATTATTAATTCTTTACCTATAGATATAATAATAATTGTATTTCCTTCGAGTTTGGAGGGACTTCAACAAAAATATTTCCACAATTATTTCTGAATATTTTGCAATAGACAATTATAACAAAATGAAGCAAATTAAACAAACATTTATAAACCATTTGTTACCCAGTATTCTATATGGTAATAAAAGGATATTAAAAACTTTATTTAATTTGCTAGTATGAACATTTTAAATTGGTACCTAGCTTGTTATTTTTTTCGGGCAACAAGGGAAAAAAACTAAATAGGTAGGTAGTAAAATTCCTATTAATTATCATTTTTATACTACTAAAGTAGCAAACAGGTATAAGGCCCACATGATGGTAAGCGTTCACCGGAGCCTATGGACGCTTTTAATACGGGGAGTATCACTCGCGTGATGCCACCTCGCAAAAATCTCTTTACATTCCCTTGGAAAACTATGGCGCTTATCTTTGTTGATATAATCCAATCAGGGCGCACCAATGGTCCTCGTCGTACGACGTTATTGCTTGAAATCAGTAATTGTGTTACGATTACCACCAAAGATTCGTGATAGCCCGGCTGAGCAACCGCGATAGGAAGCTCCTTTGAAACCGCACAGTGCGAGACCATTTTGTTTCATGTTGGGTTATATCTGCACATCGTCCTTTATTTACCTATAGAAGCCGTATGCTTGTTTACCGACCAAGGGGCCTACCACAAGCTCTTAAAACAAGGTTAAAATAACCTTATTTGTCTTTTGTCCCTCTTTGACATCCGGCGTCAAAACAAGACAAAACACAAATAAGGTTATTTTAACCTTGTTTTAAGAGCTTGTGGTAGGCCCCAAGTTGTATAAAAAAAAAAAAAAGAGTTGACGATGGGTAGAAGGCATTATAATTGGTGAACAATATAATTAACGCAGAGAAAAGAGGTAGTAAATACTATACTCAAAGTATATTCATTTCTGTAAAGAGGAAGCTTACGTTCAGACGTGATCTCAAAGCTTTAGAGAACGTCCCTTGCAGCGTATAAAGGAAATTAAACGTCTTGTTAAACTAGCTGGTATTCTTATAGTTTGTTATTATTATAAGATGGAGGGAGATTGTTAACGCCTTTGCAGTGCTTTTTTTAGTATCACGGGTGAATTAGTTCCGACCTGAGACTGGAAATGACATGTCCATAAGTGGTCTGTTTATAAGACTTCTGAGACAAAGTATGCAGTAAAAAAAACTTCCAAAGAAAACATGTCCTAAGGAGTGTGAGTATTCTTTCCACGTATGTGAAATATATTGGTTAGGTATCATCATGTACCTACTCTGGTCCAAAAATCGGCGCGATTTTCTTGTTAAAACTCCTACCCCCTTATTACAAAACATGGTTTAAAGTAAAGCCAGGTTTTACTGTCATTTGGTCACTTTCTAACGTCATATAATAAAAAGGGACGAGGCTATTTTAAAACCTGGTTTGCCTTTAAACCATGTTTTGTAATAAGGTGCCTATAGCTTATCTATGCTGTATGCGTATGCGGGGTATCCCCCGGGGGGTGGGAGGGGGGAGGGGGTTACCCATTCCTAACCTCTCTCACCAGACCTTGCTGGTTTCAATCTATACTACGAATCGGTACCTTTATCTCTTCGGATCTCTCCTAAACATCTACTTCTGTCTGTACATAAATAATTGTCTTTTTACTATTCATATTTCCAAGTTCCTTTATCTCTTATCTTAGTTTATGTATTAATTTACAATCAGCTCCTCTTTTTTCTATATTTTCTTCTATTGCCCCGCCTGAATCTCTTCCTTCTTTTTCATAACGGGCTAAAGCTCAACCCATACAGCCTTTTCAACAGCTTCAAACAAAAATAATAATGGTAATATATATACAAGTTATGTTACCATTATGTATTGAGTATTAAACAATCATATTTTGTTCACTTAACAATGTTTAATTAATAAAAAGAAATGTATTGCTAGGTATGATGTCCCGTAGAAATATTACAATTCAACCAGAATGATTGAAAATGCACACATAACTTATTCTCTTAGTTTTAAGGCTTATATTCCAAGTTTCCATACGTATTCTGCATTGAAAAGACATTATGTACTATTTCAATGAGAGATGGCTAGTCCGTCATTAATCTCATTAAAGCCTCAACGCACATTGTCATGGTAATAAGGGGGCTCATTCCAACTATTTGAATTTAGAACGCTCCGTCATTTAATTTTCCTGACGAGCCCAGGCCTCTGATTCTCGCATTTTCGACATCGATGTCGAATTAGAGATTTGGAGTAAACATGGCGGGCTTCTGTCATAATGTATAGTTTTAAATATATCCGCCATGTTCTTTGGAAAATGTCTGATACGGCATTGATGTCGAAGACGTGAGAATAGAGAGAGAAGAAAAAAACGTGTCAGTACTGTCGATTTGGCTGATTTTATAGTTCATCATCATAATCAGCCTAATGTCCCACTACTGAGCACAGGCCTCCTTTCACAAATGAGGGTGAAAGGGACTGGGCGATACTCCACCACGCGTGCCCACTGCGGATTGGTGGAGGTAGGCTAGTGGTCTACCTACTGTTAGATTTTTTCAATCTGCCAAGGAGATATCCAACTAGCTTAGCGACTTTAAGTGATAACCGGGACCAACGGCTTTACCTGCCTTCCGAAGCATGGAAACGCTCGATTTGACATACCACTAGGCGGTCACCCATCCAGGTACCGACCACGACAGTCGTAGCTTAACTTTGCCGATCGATTAAGAACGGCTAATCATGCTGCACCACGAGCGCTTCTATAATTTCGAATTTATAATTACTGATATAAAAAAGTACCCTAATTAATAAAAAAAAGTTTTCAAAACCTGTAATTTTAAAAAGCATATACCCTATATGCTTTTTAAAATAGAAAATTTAAAGGGAAGCTTTAGAACATGGCTAAACTATAGCCGCGTTATAGGTATAGTTTGACACAAGCAAAATCGTCTATAATCTCTCTTATATCTATAAGTCTCTAATCTACATCGGCCATATACAACGAACGTTATTTTCTATACCAGAGAGCCGTCACTCCCCAAGATGTTAAAGTGAAGGTGTAGTGGTGAAGTGCAGTTTTGTAGATTTAATTACTAAATGGCTGCATATCCTTATATACAAAATTCTACTGTACGTGTGGATGTAACTGAATTCCTCCTAAAGGGCTGGACCGATTTGAATGACTTTGTTTTATGCATTTGAGGGGCGCCCTGGATGGTTAACATTCACAAATCAGCCCGGCAGATGGCGCTGCAGTCGATAATATAACCTAGATACCGATAAAATGATAGATACCTAAATACAAAAAAAAAACATTCAAATCGGTCCAGCCGTTTAGGAGGAGTTCAGTGACAAACACACGTAGGTACAGTAGATTTTTTTTGTATGCGTTTGGGTGACGCCCTTGATGGTTTAGATAGGGTAGGGTAGGGTAGGGTAGCACCAAAGGGTAGGGTAGCGAACGAAGTCGCGCCTGGCAGCTAGTTATTTATATTTTTAAATTAATGACGGAGTTATGAGGTAACAAACATAAAAAAAAAAAAAAAAAAACTTACAACCGAATTGAGAACCTCCTCATGACCTCCTCCTTTTTTGGAAGTCGGTTAAAAATATAGATTTTTAACATACACTGTATGTATATAATACTAATAAATGTATTTATTATTCTCTCACAAAAGTTTTCTTATGAAATAGCTAAGTAAATAAAGTTATATGTAAACAAAACAAAATAATATTATCTGTTTGTGTTCTATTCAAGTTCAAAGCTCAAAGGCTCATGTGCTTACATTAAAGTTACCGTGAAAGGGTTTCCACCGAACGGCTCCCAAATCGCAGCCGTCTCGCACACAAGATCATTTTTAGGGAAATCAATGGTGCTATCTCATATATTATTCGTTCGCTCTCACAGCCGGCCCTCCCTTGTGGTTTACCATGGAGTTACTAGTGGAATGTTTACTCGATTCGTTTTCGTTTGTACGAGTTCTTTATCATAGTAAAAAATATCAAAATAAAAATATATATTTATTCTGAAAAATAAAGTAAGTACATGCTGGTATTTTGGCAGTGCTCCCACATGGTCACAATGTATCCTGGGAGACACGCTCCTCCTATGAACAGTTGCGTTACGGGATATAAGTAAACAAGATTTAAACAAGCAAAAGAAGATACTAATAGTGACTAATTTGGTTAAAGATAAACAGAATTAATGTTGCAAAGTGACACACGTTCACTCACGACAACTACACGGACGGAAGAAGACGGAAGCGGAGTAAGTCTTAGTTTTTTTATGGGCTTAGTTATGGATAGTTGAAATAGTTAATATTATAATATTACACTTATACTAGCCGTCCCTTTTCTACCTTATTATATTAGTATAGATAGATTACTACAAGATTTTTTAAAGGTAGAAAAGGAAACCCTTATGGTACGACTCTGTCCGTCTGTCTGTCATGTCTGTCCGACTATCACAGCAGTATACTTCAGCAACAACTAATGCTATCCATTTGAATATTGGGACAGTTTTAAATATTCCTTAACCAACCTAACAAATGGCTTATTTCATACTCCAAAAATGTAAACAGTTTACCTCAAACAATGTTATTTAGGAACTCGCTCATAAATCATATTATTTTTAGTAGAATCTGACTGTGCGGGCGAAGTTGGATTAAAGGTTGGCGCTGGTCCAGGCTACGTATGCGAATTAAAACCCTCTACATTGTATGCTGAAAAATGTTGTGATATTATGAGATAACCTTAACTTTTCAATTAATTGTTCAAACGATGTTGCTGTTAGATAAACATGCTTAGGTCATCATCATAGAGTCTAGAATAGAAGATACATTGTTCCCCTGCTTGTCGAGGTGAGTAAACCTTTTCCTTATCGTGGGTAGTCTCGGTGGGGACCCTGAGCGTTCAGAAGCAGCTCCGACGAGGACGATGGGCCTTGTTGCTATTCGTCTTGTGATAGCCTAGTGAGGCTGGCTATCACAGCACCGCCTCGGAGAGCTGCTTTGGCTCTCGTTCTAAACATAGAGCATGGCCTGTGCTACAGCGCAGATGATGACCACAGTATTTTAGCTGGTTTGAGCTTGGGGCGGATAGGAATCCGGGATATGAGGATTTCCCCAAACAAGGTCATTATCATCAGCCTACTAACGTCTGCTTCTGAACGTAGGCATTTCCTAATTGGTGCCACTTTTTCCGGTCTTTAATCTTCCTATCATTGGTCTACCTAGCGGAGGAGTGCGTCGTTCTTTGCTTATACGTGGTCTTTAGTCAAGAACACACTCTATGATATAATTTCTATTATAGAAAAAAGATACTGCAAAAATCTTCTCGTTAATTAAACTTGATATATATATATCTATATAATTGATGGTAGTTTTAGTAATAAGCAGATAATTAATTATTGAAAAGGGCCAATTAATTCAATTCCTTGAGATGCATCAGTTCAGCGGTGTACAAAACAATTTCTTTTATAATTTATTGTAAGAAATCATCTCGAAAGTCTAGTCATATTCTAAGTATAATAAACAACTATTACTCTAATAAAACCTCAAAAGATAAAAGAAGCTTGTGTAAACAAAAATAGATTAATAAGAATTAGCTTAACTTAATAGAAGCTTTTTATGGTAACTGTACTTTTTGTTGACTGTACATAGTCACCCAATATACTAATGTATACCAAATTTCAGCTCAATCGGACACTGGGAAGTGTGTCCAATTTAACTCGCAAGATTCGATCACAGACACCGGACACATGAAACCACATAAAAGCTTGTAAAAAGAAATCATCTTTGATACTTTTTGGTCGAATGAGCAATAAACTATCTTTGATACAGCCCAGTGAATTTGTATCACCCTTGCTCAATGCCAAAATGAGATAACTAAAGCAAATAACATACTATTACGTGCGAATTTCATTATCAAGGTCGTTTGCTTCACAGGAAAAATACAGATTATAAGGAAAGGATGGCTGCAAGAAAGAATCATGGCGAGATCCATACATTGATTTGTACAAAAAAAATAAACATTTTAGAGGGTTTTGAATCACTTCCAATGTTGAGATTACATTACCAGCAACATATTTAATATACTTGAAATATTTTATAAACCCCGCAAAACAGAACAACAACATAATGGTTTTGGTCGCGAATAGTCGCGATTCGCCGGCATGCCATAGAAATTCGCATTTTTATCCCGGGGTTCTAAAAATATTTTAAATGGCTCAAGTTATTCCTTAGGCACCAAGGATCAATTATAACTTCATTGTAACGTCTCTAAATATCTTAATTTTTTTGTACAAATCTCGCCATGATCCTTTGAAAAATACGTTTTTAACATAACTATTGCTGTCGCGCTGTGCCCGAGCTATCCCGCCCGAGGGCGATAGAGACAACTACAGCTTGGACCGATTATACCTATTTAAATTAGACGAAATCGCTATTTCGTAATCCCCGGTTTTCTACACCAAAACTGGAACGATAAAAAAAAATTCAAGAATCATAATAAGAAGGGGTTTAGCTATGTCTGTCGGTTTTCCTTTGTTTTTTTTATATTCGTCTTTGTTCGCTGGACGTCTGATAAGGGCATTAAAAATTGTAAGTTTTTGTGATTTTAGAAGGCTCCTAATTCTTATAATAATTAATTAATGGAGAAAAACACAACCAAGCGACATACAGTGGTACCTACAGATTGCATGGTAAAATAATCATTGCTCTAGTGTCATTATCCAGAGAGGAAACTGAGGATTACGTTTGTATGGAACAAACGCCACCAGCATTTCCTCTTATGTATCGGCTACAGGGTGGCTACAGGCCCATTTTTTCTCTATATGCACATAAAAAAACATCTCATGCATCCTAAAAAGATTGTTTTCTACTAAAGTTCACACTCAATTATTCACGTCTCGAACGTTTCCTTCAAGAGGATTGAAGGAAACCAAATGGGCTGGTACTTTTACTCGTATGTGAGGTGTTCTTTGCTCTTATCTCGATTGAACAGTTTGTATTTACGGAGAAAAAGAGGTTTTATTCACTACTTTTTGCACAGTTGTTTCAAGCCCGTTAGCTTTTACTACTTTTCCGACGGTTTGTTTTTCTGTTGATAACTAAATATCCATTTTATACATAGCATCAGTAGCTTAATTACCCGACTACGGCGAAGCAAAAAACAGGGTTATGATTTCGACCGGTATGTATGTATGTGGGTACATCTGTTCCCTCATAACTTATCACAAATTAACAATATGTACCTATATATATTTGAAATTTGCTAATTAAGCCCTTTCATTTGATACACAATACGGTATTATTAAAAAATATGTTTTGTAGTTCATGAATTTTCTTCTTCTAGAGGGCGCCATATTCAATTTAACGTATCGTCACATAGCCTATAACCAGCGGACGATCAAGACGCTGCCAACGATACCTCCTGTGTATAAAAGTACCTAATGTTAATACTGACCTATCTATGTTTTAGTTAATTGTAATTGCGTCGAATGGCGCGCAAAAAATAAAATATTTTTCATTTAATTTCATTTCATTTCTTTGTCAATTTGTAATAAGTAGTTTAGAAGTCATGAGGGAACAGAACATACCCACATACATACATACCGGTCAAAATCGTAACTTTTTCTTTCTTCTCCTTTGTCCTTCGCCGTAGTCTAGTAAAAAATGACGGATTACCTATAGAGACAGCAGAGAGACAGATATAGATCGTAACAATTTTCGTTTGCGAAGAATAAAATTATTAATCTAAAAACAATCCATCGATGTAAAAGTTCCCTTTTTGTCTTAATTGCCACTATTCATTCACTCTATAGTTCTCCTCACGTATCCGAAAATGTCTAATCACTCTTGGTCTCTAGCCCCCTTACTCATAAAGCGCTATTTAACTAATATACTGATTAAATGGTCACGTAAATAATGTCACATTATTTGACAATGACAATAGAGTGACGCTATTTACGTGACCCTTTAAACAGTATATTAGTTAAATAATGTTTTATGAGTAAGGGGGTAGATGTATATATAGGTCTATGTGGTCTATACCGTATCTTCGCAGATACCATATGGCTTTAGTTTCAGGTATCCAGTTTGTATCAATCAAATATTCTCTAACCGACTCCCGAGCATCATACATTACTGTCATAGTTCACACAACAACTACTAGTCAAATTAATGGCATAGGTATAAGTTTGTATGCTATAACTTTGAGTTTCCAAACAATTTATAGTATTCTAGTATTTATAGTAATTTTGAGTGGGGTAGAGCATAGCGTTTATTCGCTCAAAGAGCAGCTCGACTGGGGAAGTACCTCCACCTTACAGAGTACCGCAGCCATATAACTTTATGTTGTGTAAAGTTGTGTTCCTGCGCGTGAGTAAGGTCGCCAGAGCTCATAGGGGAGGGGGGAAAGGTCGGTAACGCGTGAGCGGTGCTTCGTGTGTTGCAAGCGGCCATATGGCTACGGTAACCGCTTACCATCAGGTGGGTCGTATGCTTGTTTACCGACCTTTAGTTGTATAAAAAAAAACAACGTATACAAATTATTTCTCTTGTTTCACGCATGATTGTTGTTTGCGGTTTAGTTCAAGTAATTATTAATCACTTAATTATGATTGTCGTTAAGCTAGTTGGATGCCTTCAAGGCGGCTTGAAAACTCCAACAGTAGGTTGACCACTAGCCTACCTCCACCGATCCGCAGTGGGCACGCGTGATGGAGTATCTGGCCATTCCCTTTCACCCGATTTGTGAAAGGAGGCCTTTACTCAGTAGTGGAACATTATAGGCTGATGATGAAACAAAGCTCAAGCCATGTTTTGAGTCGAAATTATTTCAATCAAATATAGAACCTACACATATCCTATCTACCTACCTATCTAGCTACCCTATCCTACTACCTATATCGAGTATTTTTGAATTGTTTCTCCTTCTATAATACAGGTCAAAAGTACTAAGTTATAAATATATCGATACTAATCGTTTTCTATATGTACCGTATAACGTTTAAATAGAAAGAATTACTGTACTGTTCTTTGGCGGAATATTAACAGTCTCGATTTTTCATTAAACTTGGCAACAAACACTTAAAAATACTTAAAACGAGTAGATGAGGCAGTATTAATTATTTAAGGAAAGCTACTTAGTAAACTCCTTTCTATTCACGAATCCATTTCGGGTTGTCGGCAGCATCATCTTGCTTGTGACCACTGAACCGAATCGACCTGATAGTGAGCAAATGAATGATGAATGAATGGAACGGAATAGGGTTGTGCCACCCTTTGACTTATTGTTGGAGCTATTATGAAATTTTAATGATGGGATGTGTTATTTTGTGTTACGGGATTTTGGTGTTAGTTATACTATGCCTATGAGTCAAAATTGAGAGAAGGTAAAGATAGAGAGTAAAGTTGCCTCATGACAAGGAACAAAAACCTTTTTTTTTACTTTTATAGACCTGCCGGCTGCCAATTCGTAATATAATATCACGATTTAATAAAATGGTGGAGTAGGGTACAGTGACCAAACATATATGGTTACAACAGGACTGTCCTGTCCTACATTAACATGCAAGATATTAATTAATTCTATTGAATACTTCTAGCAGTTTCACAATAATAAAGTTATAATTCAATTCAAATGCCGTATGCCATGCGTATTTTTTGTCCTTGATGCACTGGAAAGAAAATAGGTATGTGTGTGTTTAAAGTAAGGTCTCAAATTAGCATAAATGATGGTAATACGATTCCTAAATCTGTCTCGACATCCGACCAAGGTAACAGCATAGGTCGGCGGTGTCAATACATTTGCATTTCATTACACCACTTCACCCCTAGTTACAATATTGTAATACGGAATTAATTACTCTATATCAGAGGTTAGCTGTCTGACAAAGGTATGTTGTTAGTTGTTTAGTTTGCTTGTTTCACAGGAATGTTTTTCCTGGAGAGTAATTTATATTTAATCTGTTTTTCTTTACTTATTAAGGTATTTATTCAGTTTACTTTGTAGTTTTGACGTAGCGCCGGCAATTGTTGTCAGTGCGATTAGAATATAAATATTATGTAATGAAACTATGCTTGTTTTGATAAGAGTAATTGCTGCTCGGCAAATGCAACCTTCCGAACCGGCATTAAAGTATTAGAGTCAGACTATTCATGTTAAAAGCTTGAGAAGTCTATTTGAAGGTCTATTTGAATAAATAATATTTAAATTTGTATTTTTTACAGCCCTTAAGGTATTAGGAATTTTCTGAAATTACATTCCTAAGGGGGTAAAGGAGGGGGTGCGGGTGAAACCGCGGGGCGCAAAGTTAGCTACCTACTACACTACTCATCACTACTGCAATAGTGTATCAAAATGGAACATCAAACTCAAAAAGATTTTTGTGAAAGAAGAAAGATTTATTTGTGACCTGCGATAAATCTTTGCTACTTCACACAGCCGTGTATAACACTTTAGAAACAATTTGTATGAGCTGATATTACCAGAAAACCTTCAAGCTATAAATACACCTCCATTTTTAAATCCCTCTCTACAATCTATCAGTTTACAGGCTCCACTAATGAGGGACACTTCTCAAACGCCAAGCTTGAGCCATGTCACGGTTACACTCAACTTTGAGTGGAAAAATTCCTCCGATATGGATATTATAAACTGGAGGGAGGTGTCAATACCTGCGACCTCACGGCGAGCTTGATAATATCGTTATATCGCAAACCAAGCGATAGACGGTACGATAGTAAATTTTTTACCGAGTTCAAAAAAAGGAGGAGGTTCTCAATTCGGTTGTATTTTTTCTTTATGTTTTTACCTCATAACTCCGTCATTTATGAACCGATTTGGAAAATTATTTTTTTGTCTAGAAGGGTACACTTCCGTTTGGTCCCATCAGATCAGGATTTGATTACTTCTTAGTGTACTTTGAAGTCGGTTTAAGTTTTTTTGTAAAACAGTCCAACTATTATTAATATAATTTATATTTTGTTACCGTTTATATTTTAGGTATACTTGTTTTCACCCCGTGTTCCCATGGAATCTTGGTTTTAACGGAATAAAAACTAACTATTTTTACAAGCTTTTATTTAACTTGCAATGTATGTATGTATGTTTCTTCATAATCTATCATAAGGTTTATCTGTATCATCATAAAATCAACCACATATTAAACAGATGAACCTTATTGTAAGGCCATATGACTCAAGCAACTGTCGCACAGATCAAGCTATTTTTTACAAGGTATAGTATAGATTATGATAAAAATATCTTACGAAACGCAAGTGAAACCGCAGTGTGAAAAATAGTATTGAAGTCACTCTTACGTATAAGCCAATCCCAAAATTCAAAATTCAAAATCATTTTATGCAAATAGACCTTCGCAGGCACTTATGAAAAGTCTGACTCTAATACTATAATACCGGTTCGGAAGGTTGCATTTGCTGAGAAGAGCAGGCAATAAACTCAGCAATTACTCTTTTCAAAACAGGCTTAGATTCATTACATAATATTTACATTCTAATCGCACTGAAAACAATTGCGTGCCCCGGCGCGGCGGCAAAATTACAAAGTAGACTGAATAAATATTTAATAAGTAAATAAATAGCAAACTTAAGCAGACCAGCCCCCACAAACAGCACCTGTTCACAAGTATGACGCGTGTGGCAGCCATCGCCCTCCTCGCCATATTGGAGGGAAGTGAGCGAAGCACCACTAACTCAAATACACATAATAAACTTGCCATAAACCAACCAATCAATTTCCCTGTGAACCTTAAAACATCCGTCTAACATGAACAAATCTTCGAATAAACAATGCAATAAAAAAATTAAAAGCTGTAAAAATGTCGCAATAAACAATATTTACCGTGACGAGACTGTGAACTTTATCCCGGGGTATACCGGAGATGGATCCCGGGATCGGATTAATGCCAAGCCAACTGCTTAGCTCCTGCCTTGTCTTTTGAATATGCAAGTTGTTCCTTGAATTGTTTTGGTAGCTAGATGCTGAGTGTTCTTAAGTTGTAGTAAATAGCTTAAAGATTTTAATTTTGGATGTTTAAAAGCCTTTTAGGGTTCCGTAGCCAAATGGAAAAAAACTGAACCCTTATAGATTCGTCATGTCTGTCTGTCTGTCTGTCTGTCCGTCCGTATGTCACAGCCACTTTTTTCCGAAACTATAATGTTGAAACTTGGTAAAAATAGAAAAAAAAACAATAAATTTTGGGGGTTGCCCATACTTAGAACTGAAACTCATTTTTTTTTAATAAAACCCATAATTGTAGGGGTGTCTATGGATAGGTCTTCAAAAATGATATTGAGGTTTCTAATATAATTTTTTTCTAAACTGAAAAGTTTGCGCGAGAGACCCTGTAACTTCTAAAATAAGAGACTGATAAATCTATAAAAAATATATGATTACATTCGATGCAAACTTCCAACGAAAATTGGTTTGAACGAGATCTAGTAAGTAGTTTTTTTTTAAAACGTCATAAATTGAAATTCATATCAAATACTCAGGTCTATACTACCATTTACTTATATACCTACAGGTTTGTACGGAACCCTCGGTGTGCGAGTCTGACTCGGACTTGGCCGGTTTTTTCTCTTCTTTAGGTACTTCTTTATCATGATATGTTACAATATAACTGTCACGAGATATAGTATTTTATACGTATTTAGGTATAGTTTAGTGAAAGTCCATAGAAATTAGACTAGCCACTTCCGTGATTAGCCCATTGTCATTGTTTGCAGGTGTAAAATCGCATTCACTGGCTTTCTATTTACATACACCTAAGTATAGCACAAAGTTTCACAGCTATTTGGCCTTTGACTTTATGTGCAAAGGGCATTTTAAAAAAGCTTTTCGTCGTACCTTTCTACAGATCATTAAAAAGTTGAATACAGGTTAGGGTTTAATCATTTATTTTGAGTCCATTTTTAACAGCATCAAAGTAAATATATAAAACGTATAAGGTTGAAGACTACATTAGGTATAGACTCTCTATAAAAAGTTTCAACTCAAAATAAATTACACAAATTATCATTAAAAAGTTGAATACAGGTTAGGGTTTAATTATTTATTTTAAGCCCATTTTTAACAGCATCAAAGTAAATATATAAAACGTATAAGGTTGAAGACTACATTAGGTATAGACTCTCTATAAAAAGTTTCAACTCAAAATAAATTACACAATTATCACACCTTCTTCTTCTTCTTATTTTTAAGTTTGGCAACCAAGCCCAAATTACAGCTCATTTCTGCCAGTGTCGAGTTATCTTATAGTTTCTAGTCACAATAAATCACTTAACATTATAGTCCTCAGTCAGTCACCGTCCATTAAAGTCATGTTTTACTACAATGGTGGTCATTGTACTAAAAGTCTTAACGGACTTTTTGAGACAACTTGAGATACACATAATTCATTTCATTTCACTTCACTGGTGCACATGGGTGATCTTTATTGGGTAAAATACCACCAAAATACGCAATAAAACTCAGATTACACAAATTTATGAAAATAAAAATAAAAACGCAACGTCACTCTGCAAGTTCCCGTCAAAAAGTCATTCACACCTTTTTGTTTCCAATCAAACTCAATGAAGGACGGTATCTTCACGTCAAATGTTAATATTTTTCTCTTTCGCGATATGTTCGCCTAGTACCAAAGAAGTCGGGTATATGAATATACACACGTTATATACTAAAAGCTATCTGTATGCTAACTTTCGTTGCGATACAGACAGACAGAGTTCCTTCTGCATTTATAATTACAAGCTCTCCCCCGTGATTTCACTCGCGTTCCGGGATAAAGGTCATCGCAAGTTGCTATCTACTTTTTTATTAATATAATCCTTTTTTTTTATGCGACGGAGTCGGTCTATAAGCATACGGCCCGCCTGATGGTAAGCGGTTACCGGTTACCGTTACCATATGGACGCTTGCAACACACAACTTAATTTACTTACTTAATTTACTTAATATATGTTAAATTACATTGTCGAAATTATTCGCAGCTTGATAGGTGTTACGTAAATAAATAAATCTATGGCTTAAGCTCTCAAATGTACACCCCTACACAATATGTTAATATAGTATATTTGAAGTTTCTACGTTGCTTGGTCTTTGAGTTTCCTCTTTGACAGACGGACGGACGGACACCAGAGTGATCTTAAAAGGGTTCCATTACCGGAACCCTAAAAAAATGTAAGCTAAATAAACCTTACTCACCTATATTAAAGGTTTATTTTGCATTACATTATCGTCAATATTTAGGCTTTTTACACATTGTTCCATCAAACGCTATGTACACTGTCTGGCATCATAGTGGAAATACTTTCAGTAATTTTGAGCTTGACGCTGAGATATCGATCAGTTTAGGCGATGATAGATGATAGGTCCCGGGTTCGAATCCTACAATGAGCTTGAGTTTTCGTACACGGAAAATATGGTGAGGAAACCATAGCTCCGTGGTAGGGTACTAAGTAGTACCCACTTGGTTGGCTACCACCCTCATGTTGAAAATCTGTCGTCGAGCATCTATCGGTGTGTTACTACAGATGCAATGAGAGGCAACCCTTCTAGGCTTTTCATTACCACCTTCGGCCACATCATCACCAATCATGGTAAGATTTCAGTCAAACACAGGCCTATCCTATACACAGTAAAAAAAAAATATAATTTTCTCCTTTGACAGGATGTAACGACTTCTTCTCTTTCCCTAACTTTTCTTTTTCTCTTCTCTAAATCTTTTTATTACATTGTCTAAACTTATTTTATGTCGAAGTTTTATGAACAAGCTAAAGTGTATTTTGAAAGATGAGACGTCTTGTTTTAAAACATACATTCCTTTGTTTTCTAAATAAATTGTATCTATACCTTGTCCAAAAATAATTGGTCACTTCTAAGACATGATAAATGTACAATAAATTGATTATTATACTGATGTACTTCATGTATTGGTTATTATTTTTATATTTTGGTCAAATATTGAATCCTTCTAATATAAAGAATAGTTTTGAGAATACATGTGACCAAATAAAAAAAAAAACTATAATATCATTATTAAGGTTAAATAATATGCTCCCAAATAAATACAGTTTTAAACAAGCATACGGCCCGCCTGATGGTAAGCGCTTGCAACACAAGAAGCATCACTCACGCATTACCGACCCCTCACCCCTACCCAATGAGCTCAGGAACATGCGCAGGAATACAACATGAAGTTATTTGGCTGCGGTATTCTGTAAGGTGGAGGTACTTCCCCAGTCGAGCTGCTCTTAGAGCGAATAAACGCTACGCTCTATCTCTTAATTTTTTGGATGGTCCATGGTGATTGAGTATCCCCCGCAGTTTTTCTATGTTCGATATTCTCATGGGATTTAAGTATTTATATGTTTAAAAGTATCCTATTTTCTTCTAATCTATATTTGTGCCAAGTTTCATCGAAATCCGGTTAGCTTTTCACAAGTGAAAACATATGTAACAGAGAGCTAGCCACCTATAAATAATCACAATATTCCAACAAATGGCTTATCTATAAAGTGTAAAGAACACGAAGGTTGCAAGCTCGACAGTGCGGAACGGAACGCTTCTCCGCTTCGAAGGTCTGATACGCCGCCCGCGGATTTCTATTAATTTCGGGATTTGGGTAGCTCGAAGCCATTTGTCTAATGAACTTATCCAATAGGTACATATGCGATAGAAATAGATATTGTTAGTTTGAAAATAGGTCAATTTATGTCTATAATTTTGTTTGTTTTATTGTAATGGTATAGGAATATAAGGTCCTCATAAATTAGTGAATTTCCTCCTGAGGGATGAATGTATAGGTCATTAGTAATCAATAAATAATATTAGAAAAATAATCCGTGAGAAAAAACATAACTCCCAACCCAACACTGAATTCTCCATTTTTTTTTTACTTTTCATACATTACGATCGAGCAAGGTTAAAATTTAATATGGAAAGTAAAAAAAAAATATGAGAATTCACTATTGTTAAAGTAAAAGTCACCCATAGTAAAAGTTGTTCAGCATGACTAACCCAACATAGGTTTCGAAAATATGCCATCTCGAAATCTCCACCTGTTATAGATATTATCAATTAAAATATGCAATACATAGATAATCTGGTCATACGATTGTTATTGAGAAATAACTGAAGGATTGCAATCCTGAGACGTCTGTTATATTATATCACATGAAATCCACAGGAGTTTGTCACAAACAGATAATAACCTTGTCACACGAGAGCTTCCCGGTATAATGACGACCACGATTCAATATAAACTGTCAAGTAAATAAGACTGTTACATTTACATTATTTATGAAGATTTGTAATTGTGAATAGCAATCAAAGAAAGAAGCGCTCGTGGTGTAGCATGATTAGCCGTTCTTAATCGATCGGCAAAGTTAAGCTACGTCTGTCGTGGTCAGTACCTGGATGGGTGACCGCCTAGTGGCATTTCAAGTCGAGCGTTTCCATGCTTCGGAAGGTACGTAAAGCCGTTGGTCCTGGTTGTCACTTAATTGTGTGATAGTCTTTAAGCTAGTTGGATGCCTCATAGGCGGCTTGAAAAATTCCAACAGTAGGTTGACCACTAGCCTACCTCCACCAATCCGCAGTGGGCACGTGTGGTGGAGTATCGCCCAGTCCTTTCCACCCTCATTTGTGAAAGGAAGCCTGTGCTCAGCTGTGGGACATTATAGGCTGATGATGAGTATGAATCAAAGAAATAACTATTTATACAAGAACATGTATGGCGATATTCTAGTTTTAATAGTACAAGGGATTAGACAGACAGCTTGTATGAGGAACAATCATACAAGTGCGGTTGGGAACAACACACTCCAACCATCCTACTAGATAATCATGCCATGTCCTTACAATATTAGAACATGATAGTAATCTCCCTTTTCAGCATAAGGATTATGAACGAGATGGAGCTATTCAAAGGCGTTAATAGCATTAGTTTACTCGTTGAGGATTGTTATGAATCTCAGGTCGTGAGTACAGAGAGGTAATATGATTATATGGTAACTACACGTAGTGGTCTACTAAATATATACAGAACTATGCTAGTCTTAATATGAAGGTTGCAACTGCAACGCAATGCATATTAAGAAATATGGCTTGTGTAGTCGTATCGTAATACCCTTATATTCTAATTATATTACAGACTTGTTTGCTTTCAAAGTGGGGCTACAAGTTTAAGGTCTTTATTTGTACAGTCCAAAACAGTCTTTAATTTTCATTTATGTTGCGTAGTTTTTACATTATGAAAATTTACATAAAAATGTTATGTCCGAAGATTGCAGTGCGACGAATCTGAAAGAATTACAATATTTTTTTCAATGGCGTCACACGGCTTGTTTATTTTGCCAATTTCCAGTTATATTATAAGTTCTAGTCACAGTAAATCACTTTCACACAGTTCTTAGTCAGTAATTTCCATAAAAGTCATGTTTTACTACAATGGTGGTCATGTACATGTCAAACTACAGCTGGTGAAGCGCCACAGCTTTATACAAATACATTTAAATTCATTAAGAAAACAAGTAAATAGTGCAGCGCCCATTCAGTGAATTCGTTCCATAAGTTGCACATGATGTGCTCAGAGATGGCGTAATTACCGATTATTGAGATTCGTGAGTGACTGTATTGAACTGTTGTTCTCAATCACTGTTTTGTTTTCTGTGGACCCTTCCGTTCGGCCCCATTGACATTTTACCTGTTTAACTACGATGAAGTGAACATTAATAAGAAAATTACTTTATTTTTCCTTCTCATAAGATATTTGAGAGTTAATAGTGAAAGAACATTAAATACTAACGTGAGACTGGTGCACCAAGAAATCTTACCCTTCTGCTTGTGAATTCCGAAGATATATTCGGATGAAGATTGCCGGCCGGCATCCACTCGTATTCCTTGTGGTCTTCAAAAACTGGATTATGACTTTACCCTGATAAGAGAGGATTCAAGTTTCGATATAAGAGGTGAGTGGGCGATTTTTATAACTGCACAGTGGTGTTACTCGTTTTCTAGTCACTTCATCATAAATTTCATTATTACAAGGCAGCCATATTTTTAGGCCTGTGCTAAAGTATTTACCGTACGCAAGTACACCGGTGATTTGGCTATTTACACGCCAAGATTCACCAACAGCCAATAATAAGTATACAATATAATTGGACTGTTTTACAAAAAACTTAAACCGACTTCAAAATACACTAAGAAGTAATAAAATCCTGATCTGATGACAATGGGACCAAACGGGAAGTGTACCCTTCCAGACAAAAAAATAATTTTCCAAATCGGTTCATAAATGACGGAGTTATGAGGTAACAAACATAAAAAAAAAAACAAAAAAACATACAACCGAATTGAGAACCTCCTCCTTTTTTTTGAAGTCGGTTAAAAACTCAAAATACACGAATTTATTAAAATAAAAACGATAACGCAACGTCACTCTGCAAGTTTCCGCCAAAAATTCATAATTACTGTTGATAAACAGCAATGGACTAAAACAACAGTTATGGCCCAAACCAATAAATGATCCAAAGGAGGTCGGTACCACCGTAGTATTTATCTACTCTGAGGTACCACGGAGGTATTTCTGTCTTCCGTGGTTGGATCCCTCTGTGCGCGAGTCAGACTCAGTGTTTGTTACTCACCTCTATGTTTGAGTAACCGCTTACTGAGAAGTGTCTCTTTAATATAATGAATATTAGTTAATAATGTTAATGCGTGTTAAAGAGCCTTACTACTGACAGGTGGACTGTGACCCAATTCCCAGGATAAATCAGTCGGAAATCAAACCAAACCACACCGTGGGATTACTGAATTAAAGTTTATATTCAATTTTATTGTGTAAAAAAAGAGCTTTTTATAACTTCTGAGAGAAATTTTTATTTATTAAACTATTATGAGTTTTATTTATGATTGAATTTTTTGAATTCCGTTTTTTAATTTGTGCCAATTAAAAGTTATAACACCTCATCATTTATTATATGTTTTCTGTTGTTAATGACGCATACATTTTTTATTCTGATTATGCTGATAGTACACATACAAACATACAATTACCACAATTATTATGTGCCGCAATTTGATCAAAATTAAAAACTTTTTTATCTGAATATTCTTGAGATTATTTCTGTCTAGCGTACCGAAGTGTCCTTCTGCAAATTAATACGAAACAATAATTAAAATCATCATTCCGTAGTTAAGACAAATAAAAAACCGGCTAATTGCGTGTCGGACTCGCAAACAAATGGTACAATACAATATTAACTAACTCATTGTGCTATCAAAACAAAACACAAAAAAAAATTACTTTGCTTGTATGGGCGCTACCTTAAATTTATAATTTTATAATTTTTTTATTAATTATAATGATACAGCCCACTGACAGACAGTCGGATGGATGGACAGACGGACAGCGGAGTCTTAGTAATAGGGTCCCGTTTGGCACCCTTCGGGTACGGAACCCTAAAAATTAAGGACTCTAATGCAATCAAGTACTTATTTGCTAAACTAAGGAGATTCAATTTGACATTCGCAAACAGTCTCAGCTAAAGATTGACTATTTTAATCTCATGAAAATGTCTGCTTAATACCAAATGGGTACTTTCGAATGGTGTAATTAATTTCGTTATTTACAGGAGTTATTCTCTGAAACTGAAATATATGTATTATTTTTGATGAATGTTACTTTTGCAACTAGAAATAGTTAGTTTGGAACTAATAGAAGAAAGTAAGTAGTTAATTATACACACTATTCAAATAACTGCATATTTGGTACTGTATTAACCCGTCGGTTCTTGCGAGAGACGCGCTTCCTATTATAACAATTGATGTCATTGTTAGTATTTTAACCGCGAGCCAATGAGTTAATACGTGAAGAGAGAACTTTGTGGCATATTGCGCGCATGGGGGAGTATTGTGAAGGAGTGCAGAATTATTTATTTATTCAAATTAAAAAGTATATGAATTACAGATCCGACCACTGAGCGACCATTGAGATTACATTATTCTTCTATTTGTAAAAATATATTTATATCATCATATTTTAGTAATTGTCTTATAAATAACTCCCCGTTTTTCCAGTTTCACGCGCGTTCCCGGGATAAAAAGTAGCCTATAATACCTGGGGATGATGTAGCTTCCTATTAGTGAA
Source organism: Achlya flavicornis (assembly GCA_947623365.1). Classification (NCBI taxonomy): domain Eukaryota; kingdom Metazoa; phylum Arthropoda; class Insecta; order Lepidoptera; family Drepanidae; genus Achlya; species Achlya flavicornis. The sequence continues at coordinate 10,256,191 of OX392487.1, read as the reverse complement.
GGATTTTTTGAGTCTGACTGGTAGTTCCTGAGATAAGCCCGTTTAAGCAAACAACAAAACTTTATTATATTATTATTATAGATAGATTATACATAATACATACTGAATATAGAATATAGTAATAACCAATAATATTTACCATTGAAATTCACGTCAGTATTGTACGGCACATACCTGAATAAACAACACAACAATATTACTATTTGCTGTTCAATAACCGTCTACACAAACTATACCGTTGTAATATAGACTGTAATCACATCAGCTTTAAAGTTTGAGGATAGAAGTGTATGTATTTAATCGACTGTAGTATTCGTTTGTGAGACGTAATTCAATGACATTTTCATTCGGGAATTCAGTAAAGTGGGATATTGAATAATAAGTAGTGTCATGTTCCTTTTTTGACGTTCGTGTTTCTAAAATAAAATAATCCAAAGTTATCCTCATACAATCAGCTATCTACCAGTGAAAGTACCATCAAAATAGGTCCAGCCATTTTAGAGATTAGCCGGGACAAACGGACAAATACAAAAAGTTACAAAAGTACCGTATATAATTTACATATGCATTGAGTAAAAAGCCATAATGTTGAGATTCTCCCATGCTATGGTTTTCTCGCGATATTTTCCTTCAATACAACAATCCCTATAGAAGTCATACTTACGCCATAAGACCACGTACCCCATTGACTTATGTTATGACAGAAATCTACAAACAACCTCGAGTAGAGCATCTACGAGAGTCGTAGCGAAATACTTTTTCTCGTAGCACTCTTCGTAGTACTACGAATCAGCTACGATCGTAGAGCCCTCGTACCGTTTAATTTATGTTAGTAAAATGAGTTATAATAATTCTTTCAATTTGCCAAAGAAGCACGGAGGTTTATTTATTTAGGTTGAAAGCTTGTTTATTTGTTTGTGCTGTATTTTAATTGCTTTGTAAGAATATTTCCATTAGTAAAAGTGAGGGGGAATATGAAAGAATTAAGAAGAAATTGTGTTATTTTTTTGTTTGTATTTTTTTTTATTTATGCAATAATTATTTGTTTAAACATTATTTTTGCTGGTATTGTATTCATTTAGACTATTTTTTTAATCTCCAATGAGCTTTGGTGATCTTACTAATGGGCAGGAACACAACATAAAGTTATTTGGCTGCGGTATTCTGTAAGAAGGAGCTGGTCTTTGAGCGAATAAACGCTACGCTCTACCTCTCTCAAAACGTACATTATTATAGTCAAATATTTAAAGTATGAATTAAACATTTACCAATGGATTATGTGCCCCAGTTGTGACGTATTAAGGACGTTTCATACACTTATACAGAGTTACCATTTAAAATGTTTTCGCAATGCAACAGCACGAATATTCCCAAATGAAATTTAAAAAGCTATTCCGTAACCCTATACTTTTACAAGAGGCAAGTTAACTGTGATTTGGAACGAGTGAAATATAAAGTAGTTCAGACCACTTCTCGGCTACGTTCGATTACAGAAATGCTCACTAAAAGTTTGTATGAGTTTAGCATATAGGTAGGTTAACTTATATGCATATGGGTATTGCATGTCTTTGAAGTTAGCTTTATAACCTAATGGTGCGTCCATGCTACGCGAAGCGAGCACTAGCCGAGTCTCGAACGAGCAGAATTCATTCGTTGCTCGCGATTTCAAGCGTGGACGTACTTATCGAGCCTTCAACGAGCCTACAACGAGCGTGATGCGAATCCCTGTGTTCGTGAAAAAACTGACAATCGGGCGGAGCGCAGTCAAGCACGCTACAAATGCTCGTTCGAGGCTCGCAAGTCCGTCCACGCTACGCGAATCGTGCTCGCAGTGTGCTCGTTCGTAGCTCGGCTCATGCTCGGTTCGCCAAGCATCGACGCACCATTATAATTCTCAAATATTGAGTGTCATCAACAAAATTATGTATGTAGAAATAAACCACTGCACTTAGCAAGTTGAAGGCAAAGTGAAGTTGAAGTGAACTTTGCTCATCTTTAGATTTGAAAACTTTTCAGGGCAAAAATCTTGGCCAGTTTTCACGTTTATGTTTCGTGTGAGATTTTAATCTGCCCTGCCTCTTTAAGTGAAGGAATGACTTACATTTTGAAATAACCCTATACATTTGTATAATAAAACCTCTCGTAAAATCTCAACAATAAGTAGCCTATCCTTAGGTTTTCATGTGTCCAATTTCATCCAACAAAACTATTAAAAAACCAAAAAAAAAAAAAGTTATTCATCGTTGAGCTATATATTATTATACATAGTCAATTTCAAAAAAAATAACCTTGCTGAATTTCTTGCCGTATCTTCTCAGTTAAAGGCAGACTTTCAAACGGGTGTAGTTTCGCTTAGTTTATTTTTTATTTCTAAGGCAGACTTAAGTAAGTAATATAGATTCAGTCTACATTGTAATTTTGCCGCCGCGCCGGGGCACGCAATTGTTGTCAGTACGATTAGAATGTTAAGCTTGTTTTGAAAAGAGTAATTGCTGAGTTTATTGCGGGCTCTTATCAGCAAATGCAACCTTCCGAACCGGTATTAGAGTATTAGAGTCAGACTTTTCATAAGTGCCTGCGAAGGTCTATTTGAATATTGAATTTTGAAGTACCGCATGGATGTGTTACTAGGGCCTAAATTTAATACTGTATTTGAATTTGAACGTCAATGTCGTGAGAATTCCGATGTTTTGAATCATTACCTATTCCAGTTTCCGTAAGCTTCATCTCTCTAAAATACAAAATATTCTAATAACCTCCAATAAATAACATCCCAATACAGGATATATGCGGTATACCAATCTTCCATTCAATTTGCTTCCATACCTTTGCGAAATAAATAATATTTCGCGAACGCTTCAAGCGAATTTCCGCCCACCGTGACTTGAATCTTACAAGGATTTACTTTTAGTTTAACAATGAAAATGCACTTTAATGCTTAAAAGATAAAGTTTTTTTTTTTGTAAAGGTCTAGATAGATATCGTCTCTCTATATAGTCTCATCATCATCATCATCAGCCTATAATGTCCCACTGCTGAGCACAGGCCTCCTTTCACAAATCAGGGTGAAAGGGAATGGGCAGATACTCCACCACGCGTGCCCACTGCGGATCGGTGGAGGTAGGCTAGTGGCCAACCTACTGTTGGAATTTTTCAAGCCGCCTAGGGGGCATCCAACTAGCTTAACGACTATCACAATTAGGTGATAACCGGGACCAACGGCTTCACGTGCCTTCCGAAGCACGGAAACGCTCGATTTGAAATACCACTAGACGGTCACCCATCCAGGTACCGACCAAGACAGACGTAGCTTAACTTTGCCGATCGATTAAGAACGGCTAATCATGCTACACCACGAGCGCTTCAATATATAGATATATAGTCTAGTGGAGAATATCTGCTTTTGAATCAAAGTATCACATGCTTCAGTAAGATTTTAGATACACATGTTTTATCTTTAAATTAGGTCTGGAATTTGGAATATATGGATGGTCTAATATGATTCCACATATAGTACATATGTAGGTAGTAGAAAATCGTCGCCAAGCACGTATTGGTGTGTTCTGATAGCTGCACTTTGAGACTGTTCACTTCTAGGCTCTGTGTGCTTACCACCTTCGGCCACATCACCACTGACAATAGACAATACACAAAGCTTTATTTGGCACACATACATCACAAATTGTACGTAGTATTTATATACTCTGGGTCACAAACATTGATATATAATGCAGAATAAAAAACAACAAAAACAGAAGCTTATAAATAAACAAAAGAACAAAAATAAAAACTATAACACCATGCTTAAATATAATATGCAATTAATGTTTGTGGTGTGATGCCAAAAAGGACACCAACTCAGCATATGCTGTGGCACGTACCTACACCATCAGCACTGATTTTCAGTGGGGCCCCTTGAAAAATCAAGATGCGCTCGCGGGGTGATCCTGACATAAATAAATAAATAAGAGGTGTAAAATAACTACATACATAACTAAAATAAAACAATTACAAGTAACTTTATACTGAAACAGAGATTTGAGATTCTGGTGAAATATCCGCTTGTACAACGGAGAGTGTTCTAAGGAATTGTTTGACTTGATGCCCACGGCTACCTTCCACCATCGCAACTCTCGCCATCGACGGGGAATCCATCCATACACATTGAAACCAGAACTGTTTCGAACTGTGCGGGCTAAAAGGAGTTTTCTTCCGCGGACGCTCGGGCTGTGGAATGAGCTCCCCGCCGTGGTTTTCCCAATGGAGTGCAGCATGGGGTTCTTCAAAAAGGGCGTGAAGAGGTTTCTACAGGGTCGACAACGCGCGAGTGATACCCCCGGTGTTGCAAGCGTCCATAGGCTACGGTAGCTGCTTACCATCAGGCGGGCCGTATGCTTGTTGGCCACCTCAGTAGTATAAAAAAAAAAAATATAAAGTAAAAAAAAACATAAATGATTACAATCTTACAACAGTGTTGCGTAAAAACCAAAAGTGTTAATTCATCTGCTGCCCACAACGCTAGATGAGTAACATGATTTGTGTCAATATTGGTAAAAAGTTACTTGAGTAATTCGAAGATTACGTTAGTAGTTTTCGCTTCCTTATGTGTGTTCTACCGCTTGTACAATGGACAGTGTTCTGAGGATTAGTTTGACTTTGATGCCCACTGTTACCTATTACCATCGCACCTCTCGCCAACGACGAGTTCATCTTCACACATTGAAATCTAAATGGTCCTGAGCGGTTTCAAATGTGCTACCATGGCCTCAGATTATGGGATGAGCTCCCAACCCTGGTTTCGATTCGTCGTTCCGTGGCAAAATAAAATTCGGCTTACAATGTTAGACCCAGTTAAAAAGGGATGAAACAGAATATGTGAATTTCACCAATTAGTCATTCTAACTTTTTAATTGAAAAAAGGATATAAAGCTTTTTAACAAACGTTAAATAACAAGGGTAGTTTCACACTTCAGTAGGTACTCAGCTTAACACGGGATTCCAACGTGACTGTCTGTCTTCTATACGTTATTTGCATGAGATACCGACATCTCAACGAACAGCTGTACATAGTTCAAAAAAAATTATTCAGTTTCCACTACGGAACGGTTTCTTAAATTTGACCCCTAAAGTGGTGGATTTCTGTTCAATATATAGACAGGTCCTATTCAGTCGAAATTCACCCCTTTTTATTACTACCATTTCAACAAGGTTAGTGATCATGTGGTCGAAAGTGGTAAGCACAAAAAAGTCTACAAGCATAAAGTACCTATCCTCCACCGTGCAAAATCATCAAACTTTCTCTGTAAATCAATCATAAAGTTAGTTTTCGAGAACCTACTCAGAAACTATAACTTTTATTTAAATCTAGACAACTTGAACGATTTTGAGAACAAACGCTTCAAAGCAGACCTCATCATAAATCATATTAAGTTAGACCCCTTTCAAAGTTATTTGTCGAAGGTTCGATTTTTTTGATAGAGTTACAAATGTTGGAGTAGGTAAAGGGTAAATATTGACATTACTAACTTAATTAAGTTTTCATCGTTGATACTGATCAGTGGGGTCGGCAGTCATGGAATAAAACACTCCGTTACAGATTGCGTAACTCTCCCTAATACAAGAGATTTCAAAATAGTTTGATAGTTCAAACATAAAAGACCTAGTACCGCGCACAAATGCATGGTTGGTTTTCGGATTTGTTTGCCCCGTTTTCCTCGATTCTAATCTTGCTATGGAGAACGGGCAGTGAGCAGGTTAAGGCAGCGGACAGTTTATGGTCAGAAAAATCTGTTTTTTTTTTCTATTTTTCTACTAATTTGCCCGTACTATAGTTGTTAGGTGCGTGTGTCGTTTGGACCGCCTCGGTTGTTAACACCATAGTTCAGTCGGTTCCTATTACAGACTCTTGAATTATAAATAAATATCCTGGGACATTCCTCACACACGGTCATCTGATCCCAAACTAAGCAGAGCTTGTACTATGGAAACCAGATAACTGACATAATACATATACTACTTTTTGTTTGTAAATACATACTTAATATACATAATTACACCCAGACTCAGGACATACAGACATGTTCATGCACACAAATGCATGTCCTGTGTGGGAATCGAACCCACGACCTGCGGCGCTATAGGTTAATAAGACTCCACGTCTTAACCAACTGCGCCAAATGGCCCGTCGCTCGCAATAGAAAACATTTATTAAGCTCAGATTTAAAAACATAACACAAGAAAAAATAAAACAACCGCATAACTGGAGCTGAAACGGTCTATTGCGATGTCAATGAGTGAAAAATGTGATAATTCGAATTTAAAATTGGATAGTTTTAGTTCGCTTGATGAAAATAATAACATGGGTATGACTACAAAAAATCAGCAAATAGAAACAAACTCTTGTTACCAGGTTACTATAATGCGTGTATAAAATGTCGACTCTTTTTATAAAATCATGGTCATCGGACAAGGCGTAGGTTTAAATTGCTTCGTTAAAATCTACAAGTACCACCAGTAGATGCTTTTGTCGACATTGTTTCCGATAACGATCGGACGTGGGTTATCTTATTATCGATAATAGCACCATAGAAATAAATATACCTAGAAAGAACGTCGCCAAACTACACGAATATACATAAAACAGACCAACTTTTATAGGCTGCTGCGCGTAACAGCTACGTTTTACGCTCCCTCTGCGTCATTCTGCTTGTCATAGTGACGTTCATAATGATAGTAGTTGTTGAAATATCCCAATTAAAATCGGGAGAAATTTAAATATTCAACATTAATTTGCATTTTTAATTATTTTTATTTGATTTAGCCTCTATCTAACAGTTAGGGGCTATTTTTATCGACGCGTGCACAGCTGCGACACTCTATCTGGATGTATCCTTAATCAAAGAATAGCACGTTTTATGATTCCGGCTTTAAACAGTGACATTGTATGAGTTTCAGGATCTGCTGCTAATTGAACCTGTATGTGAATATGTTACCTTGGTGGTAGTGACTTATAAATTCGTGAAGAAGGTTGTGACTTCGAATCCTAGACCATAATAGTTGAAAATGTCACCAAATACCAATCTGTGGGTTCCGGCAGCTGGATTTGAGTCACAATTTCTTTATAGACAATATTTGAAAACTATTTTTTCGCGTTTTCAGAGTAGCACCATAAAAATTGTTCACCATAACAAACTGAATATAAGTTTTGAAAAATAAATAAATAAATATCCTGGGACATTCCTCACACACGGTCATCTGATCCCAAACTAATAAGAGCTTGTACTATGGAAACCAGATAACTGATATAATACATATACTACTTTTTGTTTGTAAATACATACTTAATATACATAATTACACCCAGACTCAGGACATTCAGACATGTTCATGCACACAAATGCATATCCTGTGTGGGAATCGAACCCACGACCTGCGGTGCTATAGGTTAAGACTCCACGTCTTAACAACCAACGGGCCCGTCAAACAATATTTCAAAGCTGTATGTATTTATTTGGCAAATAAACGAAAGCACAGCAAAGTCGTTGGCTACAACTCCAAAGTTCCACGTATCAACGTTATTGTCTGTATCACGAGATGGTAAATTACATGAAATGAAAATTTACATACACAATGTGACATCGTAATGTGGGCCAGGAAAAAGAATTGTACGGAAGTACGCCGCTTGAATTTAAATGTTGATGCCCTACGCATTGTGGTGCTATAAAACATATGTGTCAAAATTAAACCTTATACGGTGTTTGTTTACTTTACAGACCTAAGTATAGTTTAAAATGTAGAGTCTTATCTGCGGTGCCATACGTCCTGGATAAAGAATATCCTTTATTCATTTTTGACTCCGAATAGGTTTTATATGTAACACCTTTAAAATTTAAAATCATATTCATACCAATACATAAAATGAAATAATATATAGATTTTTTAACCCTAGAAATCATCCTTTAATGAAAACTTTACAGAAAACTTAAACCGTCTTCAAAGTACACTAAATAGTAATCAAATCCTGACTATGGAACGAAACGGGAAGTGTACCCTTCCAAAAAAAAAAAAATTTTTAAATCGGTTAATAAATTACGTCGTTGTACTTACGTGTTGTGGATTACGTATGAGACAAAAATAAAAAGACATACAACCGAATTGAGAATCTCCTTCTTTTTTTGAAGTCGGTTAAAAACGGAGGCAAAACCGGCGAAAGCTAGTCTCATCTCATTTCATCTCACTAATATTATAAATCTGAAAGTTTGGATGTTTGTGCCTCAATCACGCTTCAACATCTGAACAGATTTGGATGAAATTTGGCACGCTGATAGAATATGTTCTGGATTAACGCATAATATAATTTAGACATTTTATTTAATTTTATGAGTTAGGACATTTGTATTAATATAATTGAAATTTAATTTTAATGTAATTTTTTATTTGTTTTTTGAAGCAAGCACGCCTGCGAGCTGCAAATTTTGCATGCCAAAACTGGCAGAATATGTGATACCACATATTAATAATACCATACCATTTGTTACCATATTCTCGCAAATAAATATCTTTATCTTTATCTTTATAATTTTTATCCCGGGAAACTAATATATCCCCCGAGTACGCGGGAGAAACCGCGGGGTGCAACAAGTATGTAATAAAAAACTGACAAAATTGTCCCAATCCATTAGATACTGCTTTACAAAAAGTCTGATGTAGACTCCCGCTGAACCCGATGATAAAGGACGTCACATTGTTGCTAAAAGGCATTCTCATGGTAATTTCTACACAAGACACATACATAAGTGTCATGCCAAAACAAACCGCCATTTTGTATCTTAAAACGGGACTTCCTCCCATTCTAAACCTCCATTATCTTTCTCTTTAAACCCTCTTCCACAACACATTTTTCATTCAAAGTGTTCCTATCGTATAACTTTTTGTTTTTAAGTTGTTGTGTGACACAGTCCCCATTTGAATCAGTACGACAACATTGCAAACTTGTTTAAATGAAATGTGAAACGATTCATTTTAATGCTATGAAACTAAGAGGAATAAATAAATACACAGGCTTGTCAATTCTGAGTTTCTTTTTAGGGTTCCGTAGCCAAATGGCAAAAAACGGAACACTTATAGATTCGTCATGTCGGTCCGTCCGTCTGTCTGTCCGCTGTATGTCACAGCCACTTTTTTCCGAATCTATAAGAACTATAATGTTGAAACTTGGTAAGTAGATGTATTCTGTGAACCGCATTAAGATTTTCACACATAAATAGAAAAAAAAAACAATAAATTTTGGGGGTTCCCCATACTTAGAACTGAAACTCATATTATTTTTTTATACCCATAAATGTGGGGTGTCTATGGATAGGTCTTCAAAAATAATATTGAGGTTTCTAATATAATTTTTTTCTAAACTGAATAGTTTGCGCGAGAGACACTTCCAAAGTGGTAAAATGTGTGTCCCTGTAACTTCTAAAATAAAAGAATGATAAATCTATAAAAAAATGAAATTCATATAAAATACTCAGGTCCATACTACCATTTACTTATATACCTACAGGTTTGTACGGAACCCTCGGTGCGCGAGTCTGACTCGCACTTGGCCGGTTTTTTTTATTCATCATCTTTGTCTTGAAAATATCACTGGAATGTGTAATAATAAACTTGCTTGATTACGCGTCTAATAAAAATAATGACTAGAGATACCTTGAGTTTGCTGTTAATCTGATGATCATAATCAGAAATGCAATGTTACCAGCATCGCAAATATACCTACCAAATTAGTATTTTTTATTTATAGGAATAATTGGGTGCTTAGTTTTGCTACTGTATGATGGATATACTGTGTCCCAGGGGGTATATTCCCATAGCGGCATTACGTAGATCAATAAAATTGTGCCTCTGTGTTGACTCGGTCGGATCTCTTGCCGTTCGTCACTCGTTCGCTGTCGACAACTTGGCGCCTCTCATCTAGAGATGGCGGATACGGTGTCGATATATCGATATTATATATTATTTTTATCTCAAATAATCCATTTTATCATTTCGCCGCTTGAGTAGAAAATTGTTCATTCCTACTTAATATTATAAATGTGAAAAAAAATCAAATTCAAAATCATTTATTCAAATAGACCTTCGCAGGCACTTATGAAATTTTATAAGTTTATAGCCTGCTTTTCTCAGGTACAACTCCGTACAACCTTCTGACGCGGTATTGGAAAAATCTATTTACATCATCATTTTTGAATATAATATTTTTGTTTTTATTATGTTAACGATGATGATCCGGTGGTAAGAGGTCACTGCCAGCTATCGAATTTGGAATTGCCAAAGTGTTGATGATAATTCAAGGAATAGTTCAATGTATTATATTATTGTATGTTTTAAGAGAGGTAGAGCATAACGTTTATTCGCTCAAAGAGCAGCTCGACTGGGGAAGTACCTCCACCTTACAGAATACCGCAGCCAAATAACTTTATGTTGCGTAAAGTTGTGTTCCTGCGCGTGAGTAAGGTCGGCAGAGTTCATAGGAGAGGGGGAAAGGTCGGTAGCGCGTGAGCGATGCTTCTTGTGTTGCAAGCGTTCATATGGCTACGGTAACCGCTTACCATCAGGCGGACCGTATGCTTGTTTACCGACATAGTAGTATAAAAAAAAAAAATGTTGTTTAAATACTATATGATAGCAAACAATCAATCGACCCGTCGATGATACGCGGGTACCGCAACATATAAACACATTTTATTTTATTACCCTATTATTATCAATAAAATATCGATAACAAAATAAACAATGACACATCTCTAAAAAAGAGGGTGAACTTAAATCCCTTGGATTTTTTCAATATACATTATTTAAGGGCTCATATCGGACGTAAGCTGCAATCTCTAAATGGGTCACATCGTAATTATTGTTTGTTTTTCCAACTGTTTACTAATAAGTAAAGAAAGAAAGCAAAGAATAAAGACAATAAAATTTATGTTAATTAACACAAAGAAATACAAACATTAGAAACCTTTGTTAGAAACAAAAGAGAATAATAATGAAAATAAAAATGTACGAGTGAGTTATATGCTATCACTATAAATAATTTCAAATTCAAATTTTCAAAAACGTGTAGAAATATTTATAGTTTACTATAAATGTGGCATCAGTTTGCTTTACCGACCCTTCCCCCATCCCCACTCAATGAGCTCTGGGAACCGTCACACGCAGGAACAAAAAATTAACCCCCTTACTCATAAAGCGCTATTTAACTAATTATACTGTTTAAATGGTCACGTAAATAATGTCAAATTATTTGACAATGACAATAGAGTGACGTTATTTACGTGACCCTCTAAACAGTATATTAGTTAAATAACTTTTTATGAGTAAGGGGGTAAGTTATTTGGCTGCGGTATTCTGTAAGGTACTTCCTCTTTCTCTCTCTTACATAATTGGACTGTTTTACAAAAAACTTAAACCGACTTCAAAGTACACTAAGAAGTAATCAAATCCTGATCTGATGACAATGGGACCAAACGGGAAGTGTACCCTTCCAGACAAAAAAATAATTTTCCAAATCGGTTCACAATTGGCGGAGTTATGAGGTAACAAAAAAAAAAAAAAAACATACAACCGAATTGAGAACCTCCTCCTTTTTTTGAAGTCGGTTAAAAAAAAATACAACCGGATTGAGAACCTCCCCCTTTTTTTGAAGCCGGTTAAGAAGAAAAGAAGACCGTTTCCTGTTTCAAAAATTAAATTAGAACCTGAGGGTCTATTCTGAAATACCAATAGATATGAAGCAAAGCTGACGACATAAATTTTGTGCAATTCTATTGGTTGACAACGATGATCGGGTTATCGGGTTGTATATTTGCAACCTACTGAATTTTAAATAATTAGCTATATAAAGAGCTGGCGAAAAGATTAGTTGTCACCACTGGGGACCGAAGAGCTGGCAGCTTCTTCGCACAACGCATCAGCATTGCGATACAGCGAGGAAATGCTGCCAGCATCTTCGGAATAATGCCGAGGGGGCCTAATTTTATAAATTTACTAGCTGCCCGGCGCGACTTCGTTCGCGTGGTGCTACCCTACCCTATAGTGCTACCCTAACCTACCCTACACAACCCTACCCTACCCTACCCTACCGTACCCTACCCTACCCTACGTATAACTGCCCAAAATTAAAATATTGGTTTGTAGTACATGCATGTAGTATTTGTAGTACATGACGCTGTATGTGAAAAAAGATTTTCCCGCTTTTCTGTTGAAATTTTTCCTGAATTTTCTTTGTTATAAACCTCACGGAGCCCGAGACCTTTCCAACGAATGCAAAACCGTGGAAATCGGTTCGTGCGTTCTGGAGTTATAGCGTCAGGAAGGAACACCCGACTTATTTTTATATAGTAGATTTCAAATTCTTTTGTAATTTTAACTAATAGTACCTAATATGTAACTAAATAAACAGTCATTCATTATCACGTTATCTTCATGACGTATATCATGCTATTAATAGCGCTACCGTTTCCCAGTGTTTCAAAATAATTATCTAAGTACTATATATAATATGTAATATAAACCTTTATTACAAAATTTAATCCCTTCATTAAGGCTGTAATTAATTCCTGCAATAAAACTTAAACACGCCTATAATTTCAGGTAGGTTCCTATTAAATTTATGTAGACTCGCGCAAGATGTTCGCGCGATTACTTTTAATTGAACTTTAGAAAATTTAGGTTACGTAAGACTTCACTTGATTTCTTAAGTATCAGAATTTAATATTAGTTTACGCTGATGCTAGAAACGCGTGGCAGGCAGCTCGTCCAGGCACAAATATTCCGACCTTGCGGAGATTTCGTCAACGATCTTGGCCACCATGGTCTTTCGTGCTCCCTAAGTGCTCCCCGAATATCACGACACTCAGCTATTACGGCCCGTTCACACATGGGAGTCCGTTTTACTGGTACGTTTTTAACGGATACGTCATAAATTTATGCGCTGTTCACACATAGGCACCGTATAACGTTCAACGAATCCGTCATTACTGGATGCGATGTGTGAACAGAAAAATGTGAGTCAAACAAAACCTGTCGCATCACTCCCCCTCCTACACCCCGCACACACCGCCCGCCACGCACACAGTATCTATCCGTTAAAATTCTACGTATCCGTATAATTTTACTGTTCCGTCGTCCAGTATTCGATGACAAAACGGAATGTATTTTTTTTACGGAACGATATTTTTTACTGTATACAGAATACTGTGCCATGTGTGAAGTCGCTCATACAACTACAAACGCCATCGAAGAAAAAAAAATGTACACGATAAAACGGAACAGTAAAACGGAGACATGTGTGAACCGGCCGTTAATGACACTATCCGCAGGGCTTTTGCTGTCGCTAACGTGCCTTCTGTGCTGGAACCAGTCGATGGGGCGATGGCAAAAGACCGGATGGTATGTCTTTGATCCCGTGGAGTGTCGGCAAGTCGCTAGTATGGGATGCCACATGTGTCAATACACTTGAGCCATCTCACTTACCGGTGACTTGTAATGTTGCAGGGGTAGCTGCGACCGGTGCGGAAAATTCGAAAAATACGCATCGATTGGACCATATTATATTTTTATGCCTTTTGCGGTTGAGACCATGGGACCGTGAGGGTCCGAGGCTCGCAGTTTTATTATATAAGAGCCGTGGCTCGGCTCGTGCTCGGTTCGCCAAGCATGGACGCACCATTATAATAGTCACATAGATTTTTAATTATATCTTTTCATTGTTTCAGATGAAGATATGTGACAGTTTGCAAGATCGGTTGTGTATAGAATTTATAAAAGAAATAAAAAGAACGTGTTATTGTGACTAAGAATAAATGTATAATAATAAAAATATTAAATTTTATGTGAACCAAAACTACGATTAAAAAACGACCTAATTAGTTATGTTTTAAAAGTTATAAAATTGTTTGGATACAAAGTAAATAATGAAATTAAGTGTGAGTGCGTACCGTGCGCATGCGTCTGCGCACAAGAAGATCCTGACGTCATCGTACCAGCAACACTATGGCAGTACCGCGGCGCCTTCGTGCAATCCCTTGCAACCGACCAATTTTACACCACAGGTTAGTGTCTTGTTTTTTTTTATATCTTAATGATCCAGTAGATTAAGTCCAAAACAACAATCAACGAATGATTGATTCTATTTTAAGTAAATATCAAAATTTTCTTCGTAACATACATAATAGTATTTATTTTCACATATAAAAAAAGTGATTGAGCAATAATATACTTACTATTATTAAAAAAATATATAGACAGATACTATCAATAATATTAATGCATCTTTTTAACTAAAGATCAACTTTTTTAATGTTCTTTAGACTGTTCAAAAAATCTTTCTATTTATAACTATTTCAATATGTCGGTGAAAGCAATATGACTTACATACTGCGAGTGTTTGTCGTGTAACAGGAATCAAACTTTCGTCTCAAGTTGTTCTCGAGAACACGATCGAGAACTACGATCAGCCTTTATTGAATTTTCTTCAACATTATGTAAGTTGTCCCTACTATTTGCATTGTGATCTGTGTGATGAGAAATATGTGAGTGATACTCACTTTTTTTATTGTAGCTTGTCTTCGGAATGTTGGACAGTGAAGAAGACGTATGAGAGACTGCATGCAGCAGAGATGAGGATGTTGAGATGATTGTGTGGAGTGACAAGAATGGATAACATAAGGAATGAGTACATTAGGGACAGCTTAAAGTAGCGAGAGATAAAAAATAACATTTAATTATAGGTTTTTTTAATATTATTGGTGCCTGGTTTTTTTTTTTTTTTTATACCACTGAGTTGGCAAACAAGCATACGGCCCGCCTGATGGTAAGCAGTTACCGTAGCCTATGGACGCTTGCAACACCAGGGGTATCACTCGCGCGTTGCCGACCCTGAAGAAACCTTTTCACACCTTTTTTGAAGAACCCCATGCTGTACTCCATTGGGAAAACCACGGCGGGGAGCTCATTCCACAGCCCGAGCGTCCGCGGAAGAAAACTCCTTTTAGCCCGCACAGTTCGAAACAGTTCTGGTTTCAATGTGTGTGGATGGATTCCCCGTCGATGGCGAGAGTTGCGATGGTGGAAGGTAGCCGTGGGCATCAAGTCAAACAATTCCTTAGAACACTCTCCAGAGGCAAAGTCTCTCCTCAGACTGAGGGGCTCTAAACTGCTTGTGAGCTCGGGATCGTCAACAATTCTGGCGGCACGTCGCTGGACCGAGTCTAAAGGCCCAAGCTGGTATCCCGGTGCTCCCGCCAATAGATGACAGCAGCGGATGAATAGGTTGTCAAATATGGCTTTTAAATCTTGAGACTCGATTTAATCTTATTGAATAAAATTGAGACGCAGTAGACGTTAATTACCGCACTTGTAGAGAGCGGGTACTTACTAACAGCACGAAAAGAGTGTGAGAATTTGAAAAGAGTTTAGGCGATATTTCAGTGAGTTTCTATAGTAACGACCTACTTGAACGAAGAGGGTATATAACAACGTACGAGCGGTATTCATTCTCCCCACTGCGTAATGGGAAAATGATGGGCCCTTATTTAACAAAACCCCAGTTACATGAAAAAAAAATCTAAGGCTCTATTCACACGTACCATAACCACACTACAAACGCAACTACATCACAACCAAAACACGTGGGCGGGCGCTAATTTGTATGAAAATACTACATTTTGCCGTCACTATCGGCCGCGTGCGTAAAACCGACCACACCGCAGCGACCACCACAAAGGAACCACCAGCAACACCGCTAAGTAGTGGTACAAACATTTGTAGCTACCACAACGCAAACGCAAAAAGCCGCAGCAATACTATTTAAACGTAACCACAGCTTGACTACAGTTTGTCGCGACGCTGTGGTGTGGTTGACGTACGTGTGAATAGACGAAGGGTTCGTCTATTTTGGTAAGATACCATAAATTCACTACATTTATTAAGAAAGTCTCTTTAGATAATGTATTCAAGAACACTTACCTAATATCGGCTGCTAGTTACGATACGATAATTAAATAATGAATTCTGAAAAACTCGTGAGTGTGAGAGTAATATCAAACCTATGAGTACATACCCGACACTTTATTTGGATTTATATATCTGCTCACGACTTTATATTAAAAGATGTATTTTAAACTTTTTTTTTTTTTTTTTTTATACCACTAAGGTGGCAAACAAGCATACGGCCCGCCTGATGGTAAGCGGTTACCGTAGCCTATGGACGCTTGCAACACCAGGGGTATCACTCGCGCGTTGCCGACCCTAAAACTTACATTATCTTCATACACTGCAAAATACACTTCACTTTATCTTTGAGAGACTAACCAAAGATCGTTCATTCGTATCTCAACATTCGCAAAGTCAGTTCAAAATAGTAGACAATAAGCTTTCAGATTCTCTCAGTAAATGGCATCTTAGGAGTCATATTTCATTTTTATCGGGCGCCTCAGTGCTAGCCAGTGTACTCACAAAGGGCTCGTGCACAATGCACAATGCATGATGCGGTAACAACTCTCTTGACCGCCTTGTTGGGTTGGGTGCCAGTGGTAGCGTATGAGGAAATTATACTCTTTTGTGCCGCTATAAATAAGGAAAACTGTTTTTTTTTTAACTTTAATGTCAACCTTGCTCGATCATAATGTAAGAAAAGAAAAAATAAATTTTTGAGTATTCAGTGTGTAAAAGTTTTTTAGCATGACTAACCCAACATAGGTTTCGAAAATATGCCATCTCGAAATCTCCACCCTGTATAGACGCAAGCACCGAGATTGCTTAAAAAGAGACCAGTAACCCTTCCTAGGTACTCGAATAAAATATCCATATCCTGCTTTAGTCATTATAAAGCGGAGTTTGGTCCCAACGGTCCACTCTCCGACAAAGTACCTACAGAGAAAATCCAATAAACACCTAATTGCTGGCTCATGAACTAAACTACTGTCTTTCGTAAACACAACCTGAGCTAAGCCTCGGAACCACAGATATAGATATACCTAGATATCACGATAGCGTGCCATTGGTGCCGATTCTGTTGTAAATCGCACTAAACTAATTTTAGTCACATCTCATCTCTTTCTTACGTACATTATTGAAAAAGGATAGAATATATTTAAAGCTGTCAACTTAATCGTTGCCATCTTATTTTGCGTGTATTTAGGCGTAACCGCGATAGATGGCGACTAAATTTATATTGAAAACAAGCATTGGACTAATTTGACAGGACTAAATTTCTTCCATCCTTTTCTTGTATTCTTTGTTAGAAAGAGACATAGTGAGATTAAAATTAGTTTAGTTGTAAACAACAGAATCAGGGCCATTGTTGACTTTCTACTACTTCGTCACAATAGTGCTTGTGACAGAAAACCAAATCAACAATCGTGCCATTTTTTGACTACCTACTATGTCGTCACAAGCACTATTTAGTGATGAGAAAAAACAAATCAATTCAAGTGCACCGATGCAATTTGAACACGATAGTGAGTGGCCACGTTAAGTATTTTATGCTTAAGTTAGGCACTAAATCTGGCACGCGAAGTAGGCGTATGTTGCGTTATCTAGGTATATCTATATCCGTGCTCTGGACATTAATAGCGCATAATTGCTCAACTTAGCTGTGTGATTCATCACATGGTTTACCGAGAAGGCTCTTTATGAGGATAATAACTATCACTGGTGGTAAACACTCCTTTCTTCATTTGCCTTGTTTGCGTTTATATTTTGTTAGCTGCTTTGGTTTCTTGATAGTCCTATTGAAATTGTTCTCACAAGTAAGATTGCATAGTATTTATTGTGAGAATAGTTTCAATAAGACTCAAGAAACCAAAGCAACTAACAAAATATAAATGGGTGGGTTCGATTCCCATACAGGACTGCATTTGTGTGCATGAACATGTCTGTATGTCCTGTGTCTGGGTGTAATCATGTATATTAAGTAAGTTGCCCGGTTTCCATAGTAGCTTTGCTTAGTTTGGGATCAGATGACCGTGTGTGAGGAATGTCCTAGCTAGGACATTTATTTATTTAAGTTATGCCATTTAATGTAATGGATCACAAACTCTACTTACGAGAACTTAATTTTTTTTCTGTTTATTTGTTCTATAATAATTGAACTGTTTTACAAAAAACTTAAACCGACTTCAAAGTACACTAAGAAGTAATCAAATCCTGACCTGATTACAATGGGACAGGATGTGTACCCTCCCAAACAAAAAAATATTTTTCCAAATCGGTTCTTAAATGACGGAGTTATGAGGTAAAAAGCATAAAAAAATACAAAAAAAAAATACAACCGAATTGAGAACCTCCTCCTTTTTTTGAAGTCGGTTAAAAATATACAGATTGTTTATTCACCCCCTTAAACCAGTGCTGGTTTGTCTAGCAGTTGCAATACCTCAAATTTCTACGTAGTAACATGTAATTCGGTAGAGTTCACATCATACATGCGTGGAACCCATTATGTTTGTAATAACCCTTTGAGGTTGTTTGTGCCGCAATGGGTCCGGTTGCGGATATTGTGTTGTAAACGTCAATTAATGGGTGTAATTATTGAAAGGGATTTGAACACGGATTTTGTGTTTAAACAGAGAAACAATTTACCCGCTTTAGTACAATTCTTACTTCAGTTACCACAAATAAACAAAATATAAGCTTTTTTACGGTTCCTAACCAAAAAGGTAAATAATTGGACTGTTCTACAAAAAACTTAAACCGACTTCAAAGTACACTAAGACGTAATCAAATCCTGATCTGATGACAATGGGACCAAACGGGAAGTGTACCCTTCCAGACAAAAAAATGAATTTTCCAAATCGGTTAATAAATAAAGTAACCAGGCACCTTAGTAAACAGGTACAGCTACATGATGCCCAGTTCGGGTTCAGGGCTGGGCTATCAACTGAGAATGCTATACTGGCGCTCAAGCGGACTGTCAGGTACTACACAGATAGGAAAACACCTATATATGCAGTCTTTCTGGACCTTTCTAAGGCGTTTGATCTGGTATCGTATGATCTATTGTAGTTAAAGCTTCGTGAGATGAACTTCCCTGATGAGCTGATAAATCTCCTTCAATATTGGTATAAAAACCAGATCAACTGTGTGAGGTGGTCTGGATCTGTATCTGATGAGTATAGCCTAGAGTGTGGTGTGCGGCAGGGGGGATTGACCTCGCCCACTCTTTTCAACATTTATGTAAATCAGCTGATCGTCGAGCTCAGTAACACCGGAGTGGGATGTTCCATTGATGGTGTAATGATTAATAACATTAGTTACGCAGATGACATGGTTTTGCTGGGCCCGACGATAGGTGCTGTCAGAAAACTGCTGTCAGTGTGTGAGAAATATGCGGAGTCTCATGGTCTTGTGTATAATGTTGGAAAGAGTGAGCTGATGGTGTTTAGAGCGGGTCCTAAGAGTCCTGGTTGTGTTCCACCCGTTACGCTAGGTGGGGTGGCACTCAAACAAGTTCGTCAGTTTAAATATCTGGGTCATATCTTGACTGAGGATTTAACTGACGACTATGATATAGAGAGGGAACGCAGAGGGCTGACGGTTCGATGTAACATGTTGGCTCGCAGGTTTGCACGCTGCACGAGGGATGTGAAAGTTACACTTTTCCGGGCTTACTGCCAGTCATTTTATACGTGCAGTCTGTGGACCAATTACACGCAAAGAGCCTTCAACTCTCTGCGCGTCCAGTATAATAACGCTTTCAGGATGCTGATGGGGCTCCGTCGCCATTGCAGTGCATCAGGTATGTTTGCGGAGGCACGTGTCGACGGCTTTCATGCCATAATCCGAAAAAGGATAGCCTCCATGATGCACAGGGTTTGGTGTAGTCCCAATAGCATCCTGAAAGCGACAAGTGTAAAACCGGACTGTCCTCTATTAAGGCACTGGGTCAGCGCCCATGTTGTAGGGGTGACTTAGTTTTTTATTTTTATTTAAGTATGTATTCTTCTTCTCATCACTAACATATTTCATAAGTCTTTTTTTACTAACATAATATGTCTGTAAAGATGAAATTGAAATAAATAATAATAATAATAATAAGAGCAAAAATTAATACGCACATTGTTGCGAATAACGTTTTGGCTTCCTCTCAAAATGGATGTAGGGGTGGGTCCCGTGGTACCAAAGAGCTCCTCCTCATCGACACGACAATTTGCCAACAAGTCCGGCGGAATAGGGGAGCCATCTCGGCTGCCTGGATTGATTACAAGAAGGCCTATGATTCAGTGCCTCACTCATGGCTGGAGAGGATCTTGGAACTGTATAAAGTTGATACAGCTCTTAGATCCTTCTTGAGCGCGTGTATGAGGCAGTGGATCACAGTCCTTCGTCAACCAGTTGGTGGAGATGGCACTTCTGGCCCGCAGGACTTTATAAGGATCCAGCGAGGTATTTTCCAGGGTGACAGTTTGAGTCCTCTGTGGTTCTGCCTAGCTTTGAATCCGCTCAGTACTCTGCTGAAGGATTCAGGACTAGGCTGCCGGCTTCGAAGAGGGGGTGAGGTCATTTCTCATCTGTTGTACATGGATGACCTTAAACTATTTGCACCAAAACGTCAAGACTTGTTGGAGCTACTGAAAATGACTGAAGTTTTTAGTAGCGCCATCAAAATGGAGTTTGGTGTAGATAAGTGTGCGGTCATGCATGTACAGCGGGGGAAAGTTGTAAATTCAACGAATTTACAGCTTTCTGAGACAATGTTTCTCAGATCACTCTCCGAAGCAGAAACCTATAAGTACCTTGGTATGTCACAGTCATTGGGTATTGTGGACGGGGACATAAAGCGGGCTGTGAAGGAGCGCTTCTTCTGTCGCCTGACAAAAGTACTGAACAGTCTTTTGTCGGGTGGTAACAAGGTGCGCGCCTTCAACGCCTGGGTGATGCCCCTGCTCACGTACTCCTTTGGCATACTAAGGTGGACTCAAACTGAGCTGGACGCCCTGGATAGGAGGGTCCGTCTCCTGCTCACAACACATCGCATGCTACACCCACGCTCGTCTGTTATGAGACTGTACATCCCGCGTAAGTGTGGAGGCCGCGGCTTTTTAAACGCCAAAAACCTCCACAACCACGAGGTGTACAGTCTTAGGAAGTATTTCCTTGACAACGAGTGTGGGATGCATCGCGATGTGGTGGCAGTAGACAGGGGCCTCACCCCGTTATCCTTGGCAAACGAGAACTGGCGCAGACCAAAGGTGCTAAGCACCGAGGACCGCAAGGACGTATGGAAGAGTAAGGAGCTACACGGGCGGTTCTACAGGGCCCTAACAGGGCCCGATGTAGATCTGCTCGCATCGGTGAACTGGCTACGTTTTGGTGACCTATTTGGGGAAACCGAAGGTTTTGCCTGTGCAATTGCGGACGAAGTTATCAAGACGAATAACTACCGGAAATATATCCTGAAGGACGGTACGGTCGACATTTGTCGAGCATGCCGCCGTCCCGGAGAGTCACTCAGGCATATTATTTCCGGTTGTTCTCATCTTGCTAACGGCGAGTACTTGCACAGACATAACCTAGTAGCCAGAATCATCCACCAGCAACTTGCTCTTCAATACGGCCTTGTAGAGTCCGAAATGCCGTACTATAAGTACGCACCTGCGCCAGTTCTCGAAAATTGTCGTGCCACGCTCTATTGGGATCGATCTGTCATCACGGACAGGACTATTGTAGCCAATAAGCCTGATATCGTGCTGACAGATCGATTGAAGCGCCGGGCAGTGCTCGTTGACATCACCATCCCCCATGACGAGAACCTCGTGAAGGCCGAGAAGGACAAGCTCAGCAAGTACCTTGACTTGGCTCACGAGGTGACCGCCATGTGGGATGTTGATTCGACGATCATTGTCCCGATAGTTGTTTCGGCGAACGGTCTCATAGCGAAGAGTCTCGACCAACATCTTGAGAGGCTCTCGCTGGATGGCTGGATCAAGGGTCAGATACAGAAGGCAGTACTCCTGGACACGGCGCGCATCGTCAGGAGATTCCTCTCTCTGCAGCCCTAACCACCGGTAGCTTGGGCCCTACCCCGCTACCGGCGGCATACTAGGATTAGGTTTTTTATAACATTTTTAGTTGTTTTTATAGAAATATTGTAAAAAAAATAATCATATTTATATATAGGATTAGGTTTTTTATAATATTTTTGATTTTATACATTAATGTTATAAAAAAAATAATTTTAAGAAATCAGCTAAATAAAAAGAATAATAATAATAAATGACGGAGTTATGAGGTAACAAAAAAAAAAAAAACTTACAACCGAATTGAGAACCTCCTCCTTTTTTTGAAGTCGGTTAAATAGGAACCCTTATGGTGCCAGTCCGTCCATGGTCCGTCCTACTGTCACAGAGCTTTATTTCAACAACTACTGATGTTTACTTTTTGGCGGGAACTTGCAGAGTGACGTTGCGTTTTCATTTTTGTATTTTGAGTTTTATTGCATATTATCGGTGGTATTTTATCCAATAAAGATCAATACATGTGCACCAGTGAAGTGAAATTAAATGAATTATATGTATCGTGACTTTTCAAGTTGTCTCAAGAAGTCCGTGAAAAGTTTTATTACAATGACCACCTTGTACTAAAACATGACTATTATGGACGGTGACTGTCTGAGGACTATATGAAAGTGATTTCTTGTGACTAGAACTTATAATATAACTGGAAATTGGCAAAATACAAAAAGCCGTGTGACGCCATTGAAAAAAATAATAATACTGATGTTATTGATTTGAAGTTTTAAATATTAAGTAATATTTAAAACTATTTCAAATAAAAAACAAACTTGATTTGCAAAAGGGGCCGGAATTACCTTAATGTCAAAGTAGGATCATTATGAAAGGGCTACAGTTGTACATATCAAACAGATTTTTGTTTTCTTTTGATGATGCGTAGTTTTTGACTTATATGATGAAAAATTAAAAAATACCATTCCCTTTTATCTCCGAAGTTTGCAAAGAGAAAAATCTGAAACAAATACAGTTGATAAACATTGATGTTAACATTACAGGAAAAATAGAACTATGTTTCTAACTACAACTTTATAGGTATGCGGTCCTGTATTTGATAAAAGTTACCATGAAAAATACGTCCAAGGAAAGTTATGATATCGCCGAAGGTGGTAAAGTTCTAACCACAGACTAGAAGAATTATAGAAACTTGAAATATCATTTGCTATATAGGAAATTTACTCAAAGCTGTCGCTGCTGCCAATTGGCAAGGTTTGGCAGCGTTTCCAACTTGGATGGCAAAGCTAATGCGTTGATGGAGACGCCGTTCTCTCGAGGCCGTGATTTGGTTTGGTGATAATGTGCGAAAAAATTAGCGACTTTCGGACACCCACAATTTTTTAATCATTGACTTTTCTGCATCAGGTACGCTAAACAGTAATTTTAAAAAAAAAAAGTTCTCTCTGTCTTGTCATCATTTCACAACTCTTCATAACCTATATCTTGAAGTAGGTATTACCAACAAAATATCTGCAGGTATAGACAATTGATAAAAGATAAAAAAGATAAAATGGTATTTATTAAACACACAGATACACACACAACACAATAAAAATAAAAAAAAACAGCATAATAACACACAACATATACAAACTAAAAGACGTAAAAACAATACAATAACAAATACAAATATAATAAAAATTGACAACTGATATACACAGTATATAATGAAGCAGTAGAACAGTGACTAGTAGGAACTTTTAGCCGCAACATGCAATAACAGTTTGCACTCGGAAAACAAAAGAATGTAATATCCGTGAAGGAATGAAACTGTTCAAATACTGTTCATTGGATACCTACGTAAATATTGTGATACTAGATTGAGAAACTAGTGTTGTTCCTATAATCCTGACAGTCCCTGGAGTATAAAGCGTTCAGCTTTTTTGTTTGTTTTCAGGAGGTTTTATTGTAAAAGAGTTAGATGTTATGACGATCTCTGCGACTTTACCCGCATTTATGGGATAATTATCTTATTTTAGTTTTTGTAAAATTGGAAATGACATCTGCACAATGAGACGATAGAAGCCACCGGCTCCTATAATTCAATGTTATATTATATTATTCCTAACTAGGCTTCCCGACTAAGGATTAAAAATAATCTGAAAAAATTATATAAAAAAATCTAAGTAGCTTCGTCCTTCTCGATATTACCTTCATCACGATTGGTCACAATCACAGTTGAGGTATGGTTTAATAGACTGTGGTTGAGGTGTCAAGCTGTAACAAAAAACAACAAACTCACCTTCGCAATTAAAGAGATCAAATCTTAAGCTTTAAAATCCCCAGTAAAGAATTGAATTCCTTTAGAAATAAGAAGTTGCTGCAATAAAATATCTTTTTATGAACTATAAACTTTAAACGGCTCCCAAACTAAATAAAATTCTCAACACTACACAAACTACTCTGTTAATAACAACGTATTAAATACAACTACATAAAGCCAGTTACAAAAGGCTTCTGCAATTTATACTGTGTCTGCGAAGTTATAGAGTGCTCCCAAACTTTATAGACAAATTGGTTGAATTGATTTTTTGTTTCAACTCGTTTTATAGCTACAAATTTTATTATAGTTGTTTATTGTTTCAATTACCAAGTTGAAGTAGCTAGCTAGTACCTATAATAACTGTAGCAGTTATAAGGTAATATGGAAGAAATGTTAGTTTCTGTGTATGTTTATTATGGCCTAATGGCTGAACGTATTTGGAGGAAATTATACAGCATACATAGTTAAATTTTTATTATTTTAAATATTCGATTCACAGGATAACGTGTAGAGTCACAAAAGCGCTTACCAGCAGAAGCTAGTGATTTATCATCATATTTGCTATGTGAAAAAAAAAAACATACTTTTAATCTAGCTTGATCAAAATCTTCAAAAATATTTTTTTTTCCATAAAACGCCTACTTATTACATGCTGTTCTGTGACTTAAGTAGTGCATAGAGAAGCTTGACCTATGTGCAGATTAATGTCACACGTGCTATAAAATAGTATAAGATACTCGTGACTTAAGTGAATATATAATAATTGTACTATTACGGCCGCTAATCATCTGAAATAGCTATACATATTGTTCTACGAAGGTAAAAAATAATTAAGACTCGAAAAAAATCTAATTTCCGGCTTCGGTACTGATTTTTAACCATAGCGAGTTTAATCCATCGGGTGCACAGATATAGATATACCTAGATAACGCAAGAGCACCTACTTCGCGTGCATCGCGATCACATTACATCGGTGTATTTGAATTTATTTGGTTTATTCCATCACTAAATAGTGTTTGTGACATCATAGTAGGTAAGTAGTAAAAAAATGGCAAACTTGGTTTTCATACAGATACTTGCGTTATCTAGGTATATCTATATCTGTGATCGGGTGTTATTAGGTCGAACGTATTGAGTGTTTGATCCCACAGGCATTGGCTAATAAAGATTGCCTATTCCGCCAAACAGAAATCTCCTCCGATTCATCTGGGTTTGTGTATCGAATTTCGATCCTGACTTTAATTAACCGAACAAATACTCGTGTGGTGGTGGTGGAAATACTCTATTTGATTTTTGTTTATAATTTTTCCTTCGGTTAAGTTTTATGTGTAAGAAAAGTTTTAGTGAATGTATTTTTACCTATCACAATTAGAAAAAATATTCATTCACTTTTTTTGTTTACATATAGGCCTGTATTTGATGGCAATCTCACCATGGTAAGTGATGGTGTGGTCAAAGATGGTAAGCACACAAATCCTAGAAGGAACTGGCTCTCCGCAGCTTGAAACACACCTATAGGTGCTTGGTGACAGATTTTCAACTTGAGGGTGGTAGACAGCCAGGTGGGTAGTACAAAGTACATTACCACCGTGCTAGACTACAGTACTAGTATAGTCCGCCGCGGTTTCACTCGCGTTAGCATCATCGATCTCTGAGGTTCAAACCACACCAATGTAAAATATAGTCAAAAATTCGCCATGTCCTTTTCTTCCTTAATATTAAGTACCCAAATAAAAGAAGTCAATGTTTAATACAAATATAGTATAACAGGTGGAGATTTCGAGATGGCATATTTTCGAAACGTATGTTGGGTTAGTCATGGTGAACAACTTTTACTATGGGACCAATAGTGAATTCTCAAAAACAAATGTAACTTTCCATAGTAAACCCTTTGGCGATTGACGAGACTAAGTAGCAAACAAACTGCTCTAAAAGCGTATCATGGTTATGTAGCTTCAAACTTGAGATATGGCATTATGTTGTGGGGTAATTCAGTAAGAATTAATAGAGTTTTCATAGCTCAGAAACAATGCGTAAGAGCAATATGTAATGTAAATTCGTGGATAACCTGCAAACCTTTATTCATAGAACTAAATTTACTTACAGTACCATCTCTCTATTTATATGAGATCTGTGTTTATGTTAAAATGAATCCAAAAATGTTTCTATGTCAAAAGGATATATGTTCATTTAACACTAGATTTCCAAATAAACTAGTTTTACCCAAATCTAAAACTAAATTATATTCCAGAAACTGTTATTGTATGTCAGTTAAAATCTACAATCATTTACCAGATGCCATGAAAATACTGCCATGTCGCAGGTTTAAAATAACTCTCAAGAAATGGCTAATTATGAAATGTTTCTATTCTAGTGAGGAATATTTAAATCAGAAGATTAATATGTAATGTGGTGTGCAAGTTTTTTTTTTTTTTTGTGATTTGTATAATAAATTATAGTACCTACCTAATTTAATAATTATTTTAATAATTTAATAGTCTAGTATTCAATAGTTCAATTAATTTATTTAAGTTGACATAAAATCTGACATTCCACCTATTAATGTTTTCTATGAACATGAATGTGTATGTGCCTTTCTTTTGCATGCCGGAAACGGTAATGTGTTGGAACTAAATAATGTAAAATTAATGACATCTATAATAACCCACATTTTTAAGCAAATAAATGAATTTGAATTTGAATTTGAAATGTCAAACTTGCTCATCTATCTATCTATCTATATATACAAAAATCAATGCCACTTTTCGTTGTAATTTTATAACTCAAGAACGGGCTCACCTATCCAAACCAAATGTTTAGGCTTTGTTCGGACTATTTAGTAGATGGTTTAAGTGAAATTTGCACAAAATCGGTCGAGCGGTTCTTCATTTATCACATTTTTATTATTTCACTTTATACGTAGCGAAGCATGTACCGGGCCGCTAGTTATGTATGAAAACAATTTTTTTTTTTTTGAGAATTCTATGTTGGTCCCATAGTAAAAGTTGTTCAGCATGACTAACCAAACATAGGTTTCGAATATATGCCATCTCGAAGTCTCCACCCAGTCTAGGTAGTTAGTATACTTCTGGAACTGTTGGATAAACCTCCACTATCCTACATACAAAATCAGTTCCTATTTCATAAAAGCCTTCACAGATTACAAAGCTCTATCCTGCAATGGCGACTGAATTATTCATACCTGGCCATCGTATACTTAATTGGGTAGATGTTATTATTATTACTTTATGATATTAGTTCATTATATATTTCGGTCATATCCGTAGGGAATTCCTTATATTCGTTAGATGCCAGTGTGCCGTTTGGGAAATTGTAGATATAATGTAGCTTTTCATTAATCTTAAATAATATATCCTTTACTTACTTACTTTACCTTTTACTACTTTTCTTTACCTTTACTTTCATTAGGTAATCTACTTTATTGAATATGATTGCAACAGTTTAATACATTTTTTAATTTTAAATAAACGTAGCCATTATAATAAGAATACCGTAACAGAAAAATATTATATAAAATCGGTTCGTCGACCGCATCAACATCAGTCTTGTTTGGGTAGGGCTGCTCCATCGCCGAAGCCAAATAAGTCTGCTATTGGCTTAAATCTATGTCTTGTGCCGCGAATACACATACTAGTGGCACGGATTATAGAGATTATTATTTTTGATCTTAGCCAACCCATCACTACGCTAAATGACCTGTTCCAGCGGTCAGAGATTGCGGCTCCAAGATATTTAACGAAGGTAGACATTTGTGGAGCGAAAACTCCGTCAACGGATGTGACAAGAGGGGTGAATGTTGCATGTCGCAATTCGCAAGCGCTTGAGTATTTTCTAATTTTTTCGTCTTCAGCGGATTTTAATACAGAGGCGACAGGACGTGAAATATAAGAAGGAGCGTCAGTGTCTACGACACGGATATCAAATAACGCCTCCCTCTGTGCATCCCAGACGCCACGGCAAGAAATGTCTCCACGTAGTCCGCAGTCTCCTTCAGAGATTATGGGTTCTTTGACTACGTTACCCCATGCATGTTGACATAGGTCACAGAACAAATCTCTAATTTCATTATGACGACGTGTTATTAGACCACCCTTTTTACAACATAGAGCATGATCAACATTGAATTCATCGCAGCCGCAGCCATCACATGATTTTGGCATAGAGACTGGTAATCTGTGGTAACGTAATGCAAGTGCGTCTCTGAACTCAAATGGGGACATATCGGAATGGTCTTTTTTTGTCGGTATGATAGATAGCCAATTGGAGGATTTAGTTTTCATTTTTGTCGAAATTGATCGTTCAATCGCTCTTCTCTTGATAGGAGAGAGTTTGACCAAGACGGTATCCAAGAGTTCGTCATTGAGAGAGTCTTTCTCTTTGCGGCTTTCTTTCTGTGCATCTTTGAGAGATTTATGATGTTGATAGAGGTCCATATGTGTATTTTCGATTAAAGCATTTGAGAGGACTGCACAACCTTTTTTTGAACATTCATAGTTTATATTTGTAATTTTTGATAGAGCGGAGATTGCTAGACCACCTTTGTGAACGGGTAGAGAGAATAAGTCCGGGTGAGATATCGCCTCCTAGTAAAGTGGGTAAAAAATTGGTACGCAGTGTGTTTGTTAGTGGTTCGAAGAATTGGTTTACGTCATCTAAAACTCTTAAAAGGAATGACCATTGAAATTGAACTGCTTTGGTGAGGGCAGTGTAAGCGGCTTGGGGTGAGTCTTTACAGATAAGTGAAAGTTTTTCTATTGTAGATTGCCAGTTTTTAATTTTCTTGTTTACAAAGTGTTCTTTTCCTTCGCCAATATAACTACCAAGGAAGCGTGATCCAGTTATGATGTTTACGTTAATCCCCTTGAAAATCTGTTGAGCTGTTTACCTTTATTTACTTAATTACCGATAGTTAAAAAAATCATATATACGTTTTGAATAGAGAAGTAGCAAGGAATTTGTAAAAATGAGATAGTTTTAGATAATCGGCCAGTTGCATATTAATGTCAAAGCCTTTTATTCAATTTAGGCCCTAGTACGTAAGTAGTAAATTTCAAAGCTACTGCATTTACAACCATTTGGGAAGTCGGTCTTCAACTGAGAAGAACCGGCAAGTAACTCAGCATGTTCACATTTTTTTGACAATCTGACTATATTGGCATTTTTTTCTCAAATAAACTCCTGAAACTAAATTGATTGTGGTTTCTCAATGGTATTTGTTCAGGGCAGACTTAGCAAAACTCAATTTACCAAATCTGTGCTGAACATACCACGGAGCATTGCTCCACAACTCACTAATTCAATATTTGTTGTCAATTACTTTACCTACTATATACTTACCGTTAACTATGAACTGAGAGTACTGGGTTTTGGGTTAATGAAATTAGGTGCATGAGGTAAAATCGATGGCCAGCAGGGGAACAGGACTTCGCGTTATTACTAAGATCGCGTAACGAGACTGATGAATAGCGGAGACTGAACTGCTCACGGCGGCAACAGGCGTATTTATAATCCCCCGCGAGCGCTAACATAAACATTCGTCCCGCGAGATCCCCTTCCCCGCAAAACAGGCCTTTATTTAACAAAATAGCTTATATTAACTTATTTTCACTAACTATTACTAAGTACCAATAATCTTTATTACCTAATACAATATAATCTAATAAGATTAAATGTAAATAATAAAAACGTAAAATAAAGTCTTAACTAAAACGACAAATAACAAGCATCATTTATGTATATTAAAATAACGCTAATAATACACATATTAAAAAGACTTTATTTAGAAAATAACAAAAAGGGGGCAATAATACAAAATTAAACAATGATGTCACATATTCACAATGCCCTCTGTTTTATCTCAATCTTATACTTAACGTAGCGGATACGGTTAAGTTTAATCAATTCTCACCTCTTTGTGCTTTGTATTCAACAAAGGACAAAGAAAAGAAGTGGATTTAAATCACAGTTTACACTTCACAATTTTAACTAATCAAATAACACATCATAACTTTTATTAATCAAGAAGTCCATTGTTCATTATAACTTTGTATACATAGCGAATTCTGTCGCTCACATTTCTCCCGCCGTACAGCTCGCTGTACTAAGCTACGGTGTGAGCGGCTGTACTGGTAGTACAACTAATTTCTTGGTAGGGCGTCGCATCACACCTGTGCGCGTTTGGACGTCGGCGCACCTCACGATGCCATCTTTGCCGGGGAATACTCGTGTGACAAGTCCCCGCGGCCAGACGTTGCGGGGCAGATTGTTGTCGGCAATGATGACGAGATCACCGACTCGCAGTTCATCGCCCCGACCTTGGGGCTCCCGCCGGTGTTGGAGTAAGGGCAGCACCTCGCGCACCCAGCGCGACCAAAACATGTTAGCCAGTGCTTGCGCAGCTCGCCATTGGGAGCGGCCATATGTGTCAGCTTCGGTGAAAGTGCCTGGCAGTGGCACCTTAGACGCCCCACCCAAAAGAAAGTGATTGGGCGTGAGCGCCTCGGGGTCGTCTGGTGAGACCGAGACATGTGAGAGTGGTCGGCAGTTAACAGTGTGCTCGACTTCACATAGTAGCGTGTGTAGCACCTCGTCCGTTGGATGACGCTCGTGCAGAGTAGTGGCGAGCGCCGTTTTCACGGTGCGTACGAGTCGTTCCCACGCGCCGCCCATAAATGGCGCGCTGGGAGGTATATACCGCCATGGTATGGCGTGAATAGCGGCTTCGGCGGAGGTGGCCGCCAAGGCGGCCCGGCGCAGCTCGGCGTCAGCACCACGCAGATTCGTGCCATTGTCGCTTGTTATCTCGGACGGGGCGCCCCGGCGCGCCATCATGCGGCGCAGGGCGAGGACGGCCGAGTCGGCCGACAGGGAGGCGGCCACCTCTAGGTGCACAGCCCGAGTTGTCAAACAGGTGAAAAGCGCCACATAGCGCTTGTGGCACTGGCGGCCTACAGTTACTGTGAGCGGCCCGAAGTAGTCCAGGCCCACGTAGCTGAATGGGCGCTGGTGATGAGCGAGACGACTGGCGGGGTGATCGCCGGTCGGCGGTACGGCCGGCACCGCCCGACGCAGCCGGCACGGCTGGCAGCGCTTGATGACAGTGCGCACAGTGGGTCGTAAGCGCACGACCCAGTAGCGCTGGCGCACCTCGTTCGTGACCGTCTCTACACCGCCATGGTGGAGCAGTCGGTGTACCCAGTCGACATACAGTCGGACATAGGTATGGGCCCCATCTAGGACCGCAGGTGCGCGCTGTCCGGCCGAGATGTCGGCCGCGGCAAGCACACGTGACTTGACGCGGAGTATACCGCGCCCGTCCAGTTCCACGGCGAGCTGCCGCAGACGACTCTGCTCACCCGGCGCCTTTCCTCTACTAAGCTCTCTCAGCTCAGCGGCAAAGCTCTCTTGCTGC
The DNA here is from genome assembly GCA_947623365.1 of Achlya flavicornis. Classification (NCBI taxonomy): domain Eukaryota; kingdom Metazoa; phylum Arthropoda; class Insecta; order Lepidoptera; family Drepanidae; genus Achlya; species Achlya flavicornis. The sequence continues at coordinate 10,224,441 of OX392487.1, read as the reverse complement.
GTAGATCTTATCCATAACTCAACCGCGGCAATCAAATGTGGAACAGTAAGTTGTATATACTTATTAGTCTCCGCCGCTAGAGGGTGCAATTTAAAATAATCATTACCTATCGCAGGCGCACGACATTGTGCTCGCCACGTAGGATCCGCGCCATCTATCTTACCAGTGCGTTTACGAGCGGAAGCTGTTATTTGTTTTCTACATAACTCTATAAACTGTAACGTACGGGCTGTGGCGCGTATCAAACGTAACCATGACGAAAAACGTTCCACGCACGGTAACGCCAGCTTCAGTGAATACTCAGCAGATGGCTTAGCTGTCGCTACTGTGTTGGTACATTCATCGCCGGCGATGGCGCCACTCGGCGGCAAACTAACAACTACGTTCTCCGGCCATTTACATTCAGATTCGTATAAGAATGCCGGACCATTAAACCATCTGTGTTGCGACGTAAATTCCGGCGGTGTCTGCCGGGTGGCATCATCGGCTACGTTTAGTTTAGAGGGCACCCATCGCCACTCATCTACCCGTGTATATTCCTCAATCTCAGCCACCCGGTGCGCGACAAATGGTTTAAAGGCACGAGCACCTGCTCGCAACCATGCCAGTACGGTTTGAGAGTCGGTCCAGTATACAAATCGAGTGATTAGTCTATCATGCGACTCGGCTACCGTTCGTGCTAATCGCACGCCTAATACGGCAGCCTGCAATTCAAGTCGTGGTATCGACGTCACTTTTACAGGAGCGACCCTCCCCTTAGCGGCTGCTAATACAACATTTGTATTTGAATTTCCCACGCATCGGAAATATACCGCTGCCGCACATGAAATTTCACTCGCGTCAACAAAGGTGTGAAGTTCTATGTCCACGGCGTCAGCATACCCCGGATAGCAACGCGGTATTTCTAACCTATCTAAATATCTAAGAGTCGATAGCCATTCCCACCAACTTTGCTCAAGCTCCGCGAGCAGGCGCTCATCCCACCCGATATTGTGTCGCCACGCGTTTTGTAAAATATGTTTCGCTTGAATAGTTACTGGCGTCACAAGGCCGAGCGGGTCGTATAGTGACATTGCCGCACGTAGTAGTTCACGTTTTGTGGGAACGCGTTCCCCAGTGAGCAGCGGGCGGTCAACTTTAGAAAAGTTCAAATTATACCCTAACGTATCACGCGTCGGTGACCATATAAGACCTAATATTTTCTCAGTCCCGCTGTCACTGAGCGGAACATTCGCTGCGGGTACAGTACTTGTTGCAGTTAAACCACTTAATGCAGTGGGTTCGTTAGTTGTCCAACGCTGCAACTCAAAATTAGCCCTCTCGTGCACCGCCACTACTTGTTTAGCCGTGTTATTAGCTTCTTTGATAGAGTCGAAGCTCTCTAAATAATCATCCATGTAGTGATGGTGAACGATAGAGTTCAACGCGGCTGGAAACTCATGCTGATATCGTTCAGCGTTGTGATTCTTTATGTAAATCGCGGTACATGGGCTCGACGTGGCGCCAAACAAAACGGACGCCATTCTCAATTCTATCGGCTCGTCGGTTGGATTTTCTCGCCATAAGAATCGCAACACATCGCGATCTTCCGCACGTACCTTGATACGCAAAAACATATCTTTGATATCTGCTGCCAACGCTACCCGCCTTTGTCTGAAGGACATTAATACGCCGGGAAGCGATCTCAAAAGGTCGGGACCGGTCAACAGCAGATCATTTAAACATATGCCTTTGGTTTGTGCGGCCGCATCGTGTACGATTCGCAGTTTTCCCGGTTTGGCCGGGTGCGTCACACCAAAATGAGGTAGGTACCACGTCCTATCTTTAGTGGGAGGGCCTGGTGCCACCTCTGCGTACCCGGCCTCTAACATACGATCTATCTGGTTTTTATAAGCTATGCTCAAATCTCTATTCTTAGCTAGTTTTTTCTCTACACTAACGAGACGTTTGAGAGTGGCATCGTAGTTTGATGGGATTATTTCATTGTCCCGAGCCCATAGTAGGCCTACTTCATAACCTCCATCGGGGAGCTCTCGGGTTGTTGACTTGAGAATATTAATTGCCCTAGATTCGGGGTCAGCGCGTGGTAGTCGCGGCTCCACCCCCAAGCTCTCTAAGCTAAAGTGCTGTTTTAGCAAATCATCTAGGCGCTCGTCCTCCTCGTCCCGGCAGCGAAGCACAGCATGGCTCACCATTTGAATAGTGGCGCTGCTTGGGTACGAGGCAGAACGAGTGCCGTGCAGCACCCAGCCTAGTGGGGTGTGAGACGCAACAGGCATATCGCCACGCCCCCTACGGACCTCCGATGCAATCAAAAGTTCCCAATTGTCTTGACCAACTAAAAGGGCGGGTTCACCGCGTTCATATAACAGTTGATCGGCAATATCATTCAAATAGTTGCAGTCGTGAACTATATCTTTACCTATAGACTGAGCTGAAATATCTAGTTTATCTATTGTCCGAGCGGTTATTTCCAGGGATTTCTGAGAATACCTACCCCTAATCTGAAAAGTAACTCTTTGCGATGTATTAACGTCTATACGCGCCCCCGCTACAGCTTCAATATAAAAGGGAATAGTAGGACCTTCAATACCTATCTTTTTAGCCGCATTATCAGTTAGAAGCGTCACGGTGGATCCGTCGTCGAGCAACGCGTATGTATCTAAATCACCTTTAGGACCGGAAATAGAAATAGGTATAATTTTTAAATAGGCACTCGAATGTCGCGTTGGTACCCATGTATTCGTAACTTTTGCCTGACTAATCTCTGAAGATACTTTATGCAATAAACTATGGTGACGCATCTCGCAACCCGCGACATCACACACGACATCCTTACATCTGTGCTTCCAATCTCTTCTTTTTAGACATCGAAAGCACAGTTTTTGTGACTTAGCTATCTCCCATCTATCATTAATCGTAGCGGACTTAAACTTTGTGCATTCTATGACTCTATGCCCTATCCTAGTACATACAGGACACGGTAACGCCCCTTGGGTTTCACCCGAACGCGCGCTCTCACTTCGCCCTGCGCGTGCTGTCTCATTCTCTCCGACCGCTGCCGGCGCCCGCGCCGGTGCCGATGCCGTGTAGCTACGCGGGTGCGTTCGTTTTGTGGCTACAGGCGGACCGCGTTCAAAAAAGGATACGTGTTCGAGTTTCGCGTGTCTCGCGTTACGTTCCGCTTCGATGTCGAGGAAATTACTTAGTTTTGATAGACCGGGCTCTGTCTCACTCGCTGTTGGTTCGTAGTCGAACCATCTACTACGAATAATCGGTGTGAGTTTTTCTTCTATAATCATGCAAATCTCGGGACTATACAAAAACTGAGGACGACCTAATGCTCTTATAGTGGCGACTACGTTTGCAATTTTGGATGCAAAAATGCATACATCCCGTGGATTATCGGTGATTTTTGTGAGCATTTTTAAACGATCTATTTCTGCCACTATGAGTGCATCAGGACGTCCAAATCGACTTTCAAGTCTCTGTATGACTTGCTCTGGGTCTGAGGGACCTAAAAATATACACTCAACTGCTTCCTTAGCCTGGCCCTTCAGGGCTCGTCTAAGTCTTGTATTATTTTCTGTTGCCGTAAAGTGTTCAGCTGTTTCCAAATATATTGCCTTAAATTGCAACCATTCAGTCGGCCTACCATCGAAAGTAGGCAACTCAGACATGTATTTAGGTGGTTTCGCAGGTGTATGGCCGGCTCGCGACATATGCGCTATTGCAGCGGCAAGCTCGGCTATATCTGAGCGCACCTGCGATTCAGCGACCACCTTTTTATCAATGACTGGGTAATTTTCCCTATCTAAAGTGATATCTGTACACTTAGCTTTACACCTTTCCGCCAGCGGGTCCCTGGTTGCGCCTGTAGTGCCAGCCATGCCTCCCATGGGCACAGAGCAACTGGTCACAGGTGCAACTGTGAGGGCCTGGATCGGTGCAACGGGAGCGGCCGGTGTCGGCCCGCTCGCCTCGGCTTCGCATGTGGTCGTGGCGGCGGCGCTAGCCTGCGCCGCGCTCACGACAGGTGGCGCTTCTGCCTTCATCGCCTGTAACAGTAAATGTGACTCATGGCTAGGAGCAGCGTCTTGCACCAAGGTGGTGTTTGACGCCCTTATCCAATCGTCAACTCTGCCGTGCACTGATACTACATCATTTAAATGGCTTTCCTCGTCGGAATCATCGCCATGAGTCTCGAGCATAGCTAGCCTAGCGACGGCCAGCTCGTAACGTGCTCGAGCTATTTCTCGGTCTCGCTTCACGGTCCTGCGCGAGGATCTGCCCGTGATCGAAGGCTCGGATGCCTTACGGGACGTTTTACGCGACGACGGTGTAGAGACGGGCGGTACCGTTGTCGCACTCGAAGGTCCAGCCGATTCTCGGGTCTGTTCAGAGGACGTCTCCCCACTAACCGATATCGACGTAGACCTCGGATGCGACTCCGCACCTTTCTCCCCGGACTGCGACCTAGTAACTACCATTTTTTACCTAGACGTCTATTAGCCTAACAAACACCTGATCTTACTCAGCACCCTATCGTAGTACCAAACCGCAGGACTCTCTAAACGGCAGGTAAAGCAACTGACAACAATCCGGATCTGAAGGACCAAAAAATGTTCAGGGCAGACTTAGCAAAACTCAATTTACCAAATCTGTGCTGAACATACCACGGAGCATTGCTCCACAACTCACTAATTCAATATTTGTTGTCAATTACTTTACCTACTATATACTTACCGTTAACTATGAACTGAGAGTACTGGGTTTTGGGTTAATGAAATTAGGTGCATGAGGTAAAATCGATGGCCAGCAGGGGAACAGGACTTCGCGTTATTACTAAGATCGCGTAACGAGACTGATGAATAGCGGAGACTGAACTGCTCACGGCGGCAACAGGCGTATTTATAATCCCCCGCGAGCGCTAACATAAACATTCGTCCCGCGAGATCCCCTTCCCCGCAAAACAGGCCTTTATTTAACAAAATAGCTTATATTAACTTATTTTCACTAACTATTACTAAGTACCAATAATCTTTATTACCTAATACAATATAATCTAATAAGATTAAATGTAAATAATAAAAACGTAAAATAAAGTCTTAACTAAAACGACAAATAACAAGCATCATTTATGTATATTAAAATAACGCTAATAATACACATATTAAAAAGACTTTATTTAGAAAATAACAAAAAGGGGGCAATAATACAAAATTAAACAATGATGTCACATATTCACAATGCCCTCTGTTTTATCTCAATCTTATACTTAACGTAGCGGATACGGTTAAGTTTAATCAATTCTCACCTCTTTGTGCTTTGTATTCAACAAAGGACAAAGAAAAGAAGTGGATTTAAATCACAGTTTACACTTCACAATTTTAACTAATCAAATAACACATCATAACTTTTATTAATCAAGAAGTCCATTGTTCATTATAACTTTGTATACATAGCGAATTCTGTCGCTCACAGTATTGTTCCATAATGGGATCATAACTATAATATATTAACATAAATATTTGCTTCTTTATCGTTTGGGAATATGGGAAAGTTTACTGATATATAAAAAAGTGTTGCAAAGAATACTGGATATATGCTTTCAAAGTCAAAGTCAAAGCCATTTATTCAATTTAAGCCCCAGAAGGGCACTTATGAAGCTCACATTTACTGAAGTTACCACCGGTTTGGAACTTCTAAACTTGTTGAAAGTACTTGCTGGATCATCTTGGGGAGTGCATCCCAAGCATCTCAGACGCATATATATTACCCTAATTCGTAGCCGAGTAGATTACGGGTCGTTTTTGTAACATAGTAGTGCAAAGACACATGTTACTAAACTCGACAGAATCCAAAACCAGGCAATGAGAATAATTGGTGGTTTTATTAGATCGACGCCTATACATGTCATGGAAGCAGAATTGTGTATTCCTCCTCTATTTGTCAGAAGGTTATATCTAGCCTACAAATATATCCTGAAGGTTCAGTCTGTTAAGAATAATATAACTGTTAAACTTCTTAATAAACTTAAAGATAATTGTGAGTTGCGATATTGGGATTCTAAAAAGAAACCTCTATTGGTAACAGTTTATCAAGAAACTAAAGAGGAGGATATCTACTCTTCAGATGTAATAGACATTTTTAGGCTGGATAATTGGGTCACAAATATTAAATTAAACCAAGTCATAAATATTAATTTAGATAGCGTTCAGAATGCAAAGGCATATTACAATACTCATTCATTAAAACCATGTGTAATAGAAGAGTTAATTACTAAATACAATGGGTGGTACAGTATATATACTGATGGATCTGCAAGCAATGCAGGCATGGGAGCTGCTTATTATGATCCACACAATAAATTTGGTGAATGTCATAAAATTATTTCTCGACTATCAATTATGTCTATAGAATTGTTTGCTTTTCTGAAGCTTTGACCTACGCAAAATCCTTGGGTTGTAGACATCTTGTCATATTTTCGGATAGCAAGAGTGCCCTTCAGCATATAGCTCGATGCGCCTCTGGAAAACGAGGTGTATCGACAGCTTATGCAATATTGCGCAAAATTCAGGAATATGCTGAAAATAACACTATAGTTAAACTTCAGTGGATACCGTCCCACATCGGCATAGCCGGCAATGAGGAGGCTGATCGATTAGCTAAATTATCAATAACAACGGGTTCAGAAGTTTATATAGCTCCAAATTATACAGAAATATTAACTAACTTTAAAAAAAAAAGCTATTTAAACTGGAAAGAATATTTTGATGTTAATTCAAGGGAAAAAGGAATTTGGTATAGAACCTTTCAGAGCGAGCCTCCTCGAATTCCGTGGTTTGCTGATGTGGGACTAAGCAGATCGCATGTAGTCACTGCTTTTAGAGTGCGTTCCGGACACATTCCGCTCAATAAGTTTGCTTTTCTCATGAAAAAAAGTAATTCACCGCTATGTGAGGTTTGTGGTATTATCGAAGATGTGCAGCACTTGTTGATGGAATGTGTCCGCAACAAAGTTGAAAGAGAAAGGCTTTTTACTGAGCTTAATGTAAATATAGCTAATATGGGTACTCTTAATGACATCTTGGCCAAGCCCACAAGTGGCGCGGCTAAGAGATTGTACAAATTCGCCCATGAATATAAATAAGTTGAATTTGTGAAATTGTGAATGTAGGTATATATTCAAGATATGATGGGACTGGCATGGTCAAAACTGACAAAAGTCCCTAAATAAAAAAAGAATAAAAAAAAAAAAATATCTTTTGGGAATATGGGAAAGTTTACTGATATATAAAAAAGTGTTGCAAAGAATACTGGATATATGCTTTCAAAGTCAAAGTCAAAGCCATTTATTCAATTTAAGCCCCAGAAGGGCACTTATGAAGCTCACATTTACTGAAGTTACCACCGGTTTGGAACTTAGCCTTCAACTGAGAAGAATCCGGCAAGAAACTCAGCACGGCTACATTTTCTAAATATTTTTGGACAATCTGACTATGTTTGGCTTTTTTTTTCAATAAAAAAGAAAGCATATATAAGCATAAGCTTTTATTTGATAACCTCTCAAACATTTATAATCTCCGCCAATGTGCATCGAATCAGCAACACCACTAAGTTTAATAATACTAAACTAAACCATAGACAAAACTTAGTTTAAACACAATTCGCGGATAATTGCTATTCGAAATTGGAATGCTTTGTTTAAGTTGGAGATTAGAATGATAGCTTATACATTGATGTGACCGTTAACATTAGAAATATCTTCCATGTTCTTATAATTGCTTAGCTATGTGTTAGTATAGGGTAGAGCGGGACCAAATTTAACCAAAGTTGATTAAATACTTTTGATATTGGCCCTGATTCTGTTGTTTACAACTAAACTAATTTTAATCTCACTATGTCTCTTTCTAACAAAGAACATAAGAAAAGGATGTAAGAAATTTAGTCCTGTCAAATTAGTCCAATGCTTGTTTTCAATATAAATTTAGTCGCCATCTATCGCGGTTACGCCTAAATACACGCAAAATAAGACGGAAAAGATTAATATGACAGCTTGAAATCTGTTCTATCCTTTTTCAATAATGTTCGTAAGAAAGAGATGAGATGTGACTAAAATTAGTTTAGTGCGATTTGCAACAGAATCGGCACCATAGTATGTATTTCTTTGAATATGTGCGACTGAAATTTTGATTTAATTAAATGTATGATAAAGATAACCTAGACATAACCGTCCAGCCTATGATATTACAATAAAGTTTATTTCAGTTATTTTGAATTTCAAATTACAGTAAGTTTTATTGTTACTCTTACTAAAATTATTTCCATCTAATATACAAAATACAATCTATAGAAAGGAAATGCTGCTGCTGATCGGCAAGCGAACTTCCCAGAAGCGTTTCCTCTTTGGATTGCCAAGCTAATGCATTAGTGGAAAAAATCTCCCCGCCCGCCCGTCTCCCGAGTCCTAGGTATTGTTCGTATAGTTTTAGTTAAACGTTGCTTCATCTTTCAATTCTTTCACTGAATTATGAATCAACTTTTAACTAAAAATACTATCTTGAGATTTCTTTGGCGTCTTTATGATTAAAAGACTAACTGCAGGTGAATTTCTTATTTATTATCCTAACTAATCTATTAGAAATAAAAACACGGCATTGCATAAAAATAAGGATATCAAACATATACTAATTACATGATAACTTGACCCCGTGACGCAACATAAATCCCCTTATTACATGAGATGGCTTAAGGTAAGTTTAGTAAAACCCAGGTTTTTGATATTTCTGTCTCTTTCTAACGTCATATAGTAAAACGAACCGGGGCTCATAGGGGTGGGGGGAAAGGTCGGTAACGCGTGTGCAATGGTTTTTGTGTTGCAAGCGTCCATTTGGCTACGGTAACCGCTTACCATCAGGCAGGCCATATGCTTGTTTACCGACTTAGTTGTATAAAAAAAAAGGTTACTTTAAAACCTGTATTTTACTAGACTTGGCTTAAACCATCTCATGTTCTTAATAAGACGGTTTTTAGGTTGGTAATTTTGAACAGTCGTGCACTAGATAGAAAATCAGAAAATAGTGACAGCAAGCGTTAGCAAACTGTTAGTGCTAAACAAATCCAAATAGGGAAAAGATTACAGATTCATTATTCACATGCGTAAACGTAATACATCATCAACAATAGCCCCCACAGTGTTTACGTCCTCCACGCGCTCCCCGGAGAGTAATGAACCATGTAATTGGATAATTAAGGTTCATTCGGACGGTATATCAAATATTGCAAGAATTTCTTATTTAGGAACAACTGCAAATTGTTACGTAGCTGAATTTATTGTTCGTCCTTGACCCGTATTTTTAATTCCCTGAACGTTTTTATTGCAGTAGCAGATTCGGAAAAACATTTCCATATTTTAAAACTATACAAATTGTTATTGGTTTGTTTGTAAACTATGAAGCTAAGGAGCATTCTCAATCATCAGTTAACGTCACCATTACGTGCGCTAATCAGTCACGCGGGGTTATAAGTGCATGCCGTGACGTGACTGGACTGTGAACGATGTGTGGGGATGAAGTCCCGGAACTTCTTCAAAACTATACTTTTTGACGTGACGCGACGCGATGTATGTGAATGCACCTTTAATAGTGTGTCACTGAAACTTGGATTTGCTTTGAAGTTCTTGGACGTGTGGCTTTTAACTTAATGCTCGAAGTCGTCACTTCGTTTCGCCGGAGCCATCAGCGCGCTCCAACCAACAAACTCTAACTACCGCCACCTAGCAGCGAAAAGTGTGATGGATGGTTTCATCTAAGCACTTAAATTGAATAACGTGGCTTTAGTTTTAAGACTCCAAATAATAACTTGACATCATTCTCCGAGCGCGAAAGAAACACAAGTAATACTTTCAGAGAATATACATGAATGCAAAATGGTTTTACTTTGGCTTGATTCTATTCAATTCTTGCTTTTTCCACCAACGCATCAGCTTGTCTATCCAAAGAAGAAACGCTGTCAGCCTTCTGGGAACCTTGCCGTTAATCGGAAGCAGCGGCAGGCTTGAGGAAATTGTCTATATATATTGTATTTTGTACATATTTGTTGTAAATAAAAATAATTTGAAACTACTTCAAACTTTGAAAACTCTAAACAATCTAGATATTTAAAATCCACACTAATAGCCATGCTTCCTTAAAGCACACATTAAATCAGAATTAATTTCAATAGAGCAGTGAAATTGAGGCTTAGTCCGACTAATTCCGTGTGATATTCGGTTGGAGTAATTCCTAAGTTGCTATCTCGAATGGAGCACCTAATCTACTAGCTAGTGGTCCTTCCGTGTCGCTTCGACGCGTTCCTACTTTCCACATTGGGTTTCTCAAAGTTTATATTAATAGCCCCGCTGTGGGTGAAATATAAAAACTATTTTCTATATTTCTGTTTCCTCTTTTCGTAAGGAAATCTGCTAACTTGTGAACAGGTGCTGATTGTGGGGGCTGGTCTGCTTAAGTTTGCTATTTATTTACTTATTAAATATTTATTCAGTCTACTTTGTAATTTTTCCGCCGCGCCGGGGTATGCAATTATAGTCAGTGCGATTAGAATGTAAATATTATGTAATGAAACTAAGCTTGTTTTGAAAAGAGTAATTGCTGAGTTTATTGCGAGCTCTTCTCAGCAAATGCAACCTTCCGAACTGGTATTAGAGTATTAGAGTCAGACTTTTCATAAGTGCCTGCGAAGGTCTATTTGAATAAATGATTGAATGAATTTGAAAGATTACAGACACCTGACAGGTGTAACTAAATAAAAGCTTGTAATGACCACTATCTAAGCATAACATCAGAGGGGAAGTTTGACCGCCACTGGCCCCTAGAGACCAGTCTAACCGGATGGTAGACATCTGCGGAAATGCGCATTGGCAACTAGTCCGCTCAGGGTACCCGGTACCGGGCAACTCGCTACGTTGAACAATCTTGTGTGTCGGATATAGATTATTTCTAGTTTATTTGTCCTACAGAATGAAAATTTATCCAGATACGTTATCACTGAATTATTAATACTATAATTACATCAAAATTACACTGACGGTTTGAACAGCATTAATATGACTCAGTATCTATTAGCCATCATCTAACGATTGTTTTTCCGGTACGAGTATGAGTTATCAAAAATAATGTATATACTAGGTTATATCCGCGACTTCGTCTACTGTGGTACGTATTAAAAGGGAGCATTCTTTTTTAGTGGTATATAGGTCGGTTAACCTATTACCGGTTACATAATTATGATGCAATTTAATAAATAAATAAATAATCATTATATATCCTGGGACATTCCTCACACACGGTCATCTGATTCCAAACTAAGCAGAGCTTGTACTATGGAAACCAGATAACTGATATAATACATATACTACTTTTTGTTTGTAAATACATACTTAATATTCATAATTACACCCAGACTCAGGACATACAGACATGTTCATGCACACAAATGCATGTCCCGTGCAGGAATCGAACCCACGACCTGCGGCGGAATAGGTGGAATCTTTACCAACTGCGCCAACTGGCCCGTCATTATACATGCACTTCATTATATTTCACGATACAGTATTATTTATTACATTAATGCTAAAGGACGAATGCAAAAAAAAACTCTATATTTATGAGCAGTACCAAAAGCAAAACAATAACTGTCTCCTTCATACTCATAAGCTTGACCGCACGCGAGAGAGACGGACAGACTTTTCATGATGCGCATGCAGTGCGACGTGACGCCGCGCGCTTATTCACAGAAACTACACAAGCGCAACGTGTAATTGTGTTGAACGTGCCAGCTTTAGTTAACCGACCTGACAGCTTTACCTGTATGACATCTACAGATGTGGAGTCTGTGACACCTAAAAAACTTATCATAACCTCGGAAGCGCTCGTGTTTTTTTTTATTTTTTTATGTTAAATGTGCTTGCGTTTGACCTTCGACTGACCCCATGAGGAGTTAAGACGAGGCCGAGGATGTAGCACGCTTACCCAGAAAAAGCCTATTCACTCTGGCCTTGAATACATCTAGGTTGTAGGTGTCCGGAAACACAGATCCCGGAAGAGAGTTCCACTCCTTTGCTGTTCGTATAAGAAACGATGAAGCGAAGCGTTGAGTCCGGGTACGCGGGATGTCGACAACGTATGTTATCGATCGGCAAAGTTACTACCACCGTCGTGGTCAGTACCTGGATGGGTGACGTACGTCGGAAGGCACGTAAAGCCGTTGGTCACTTAAATGTGATAGTCGTTAAGCTAGTTGGATGCATCCTAGGCGGCTTGAAAAATTCCGCTGTGGGCACGCGTGGTGGAGTATCTACCCATTCCCTTTCATCCCCATTTGTGAAAGGAGGCCTGTGCTCACCAATGGGACATTATAGGCTGATGATGATGATGATATAGCCCTTATTATACCAACATGTATGACTTGCCGATATCTCGAGTGCCTACAACATGATATGATTAATGTTATGAATTATCGCAAACTTTTCAATTAACGCGATAAGTTTCGTAATATCCGCATACTTTGGCTGGAGTTGCCTACTTTAGGAATGACTTGATCGTTATCTGGTTAGGCACTCTAAACTTATTAAAAGTACTTGTATTATACTAGCTGTTCCCCGCGGTTTCACACGCATTCTCTGGTTGAATTGTACCCTATAACACTCGACGATAATGTTATTAGTGAAAGAATTTTCAGAATTGGATCTAGATCCAGAGATTACCCTCCACATACACACCACTCTCTCCTTATAAAATGAGCTATCTGCCAAAATCGGTATAGCCGTTTCGGAGATTGGCCGGAACAAACACATAGACAAAATAAATAGTTTTTTTTTTGTATAGTTTTTCGTATAGTACATTTAGTAAAAAGATGTTACTTTGAAATTACAAACAGATACCTACTAAAATTTTTACCTTTTTTTAGTAGTTCTTGTAGTAAATTTCGAAGGCAAAAACAAAGTGTTGAAATTTTGTATACACGTTTAGTTTAGATGACAATGCAACAAAAGCTTGTTTTATTTTCACTAAGATGGAATAAAATATAAGATATTTTTATCCTATGAACCCAAGAAAACAGCGAGGAGAAGCTAGTATGGTATACAGCATATTTTATAGTTTTTCAGGTGAAACTCCTGAGGCTGTTGATTCAAGTCCCTACGTAAGTTGGAAATGTTTCAAGATGTCTAAGTTTAAAACTAAAAGCCGCGTATGAGCTTTCAACAGTCTTAACGTGCTACACTTTTGTCAGACTTTTGCATAACTTCAGACATAAGTGTACCTGTGAATAGCATAGTTAAACAGAACTTTTTTAATAGCTCCTTCCTTCCTAATCCTTTGGCTACAAAGGAGTTTTGCCATTTGAATAAATTTGCATTAAAACCAAAATAAAAAAAGGTATTATTCAGTTTATACTGTCTAACTATTACGGTTCATGAGGTACAGCCCACTGAAGGGCAAACCCTTATCAATCTACTGAGATTTTCTATAGTGGCAACCTCTACCAACCGCTAGGTCATAAAAGTCGGCACTATACCTGGCAACCCCTTACGAAGCGTCAGAGACCCTCTGCGGTAGGTCACGCCGCCAGAGTACTCGCCCCTGGTACTCTTGAGAAAATGTGACCAATGCCACTGACGGGCAACCGGAAAGACGGACGGACGGACAGCGGAGGCTATATAGGGTCCCATTGGCACCCTAAAAACGAGTCGCTAGAAATGGCTTCACAGCCGTTGTCTATAAAAGCTTCCAACACCAGATGAATTAATCGTGCGTTTATGTGCATTGCCACCCGGAAAAATCACAGAGACTTGAAAAACCCCATGCATTTTTTGGGAAAACCGGGGCATTTTTATTATCAAATAACCATATACATTAAAATCAATAACTCTCCCATTTATTATAAAACAAACAACACCAATGAATCTTCAAACTCTTCGACGTGTTAACAAGAAATTTTCCTTGCACCAATCACGAGGCAATCTAGTCAGTTCAGAATTTAATTTAAATTCATCCAATTATAAAGAGTGAAGCGGGCGGAAGTGACAAATTGCAGGAAACGGAAGCCCCCTTCGCTATTGTGAGGCTGGGCGTACGTCGCGAGGCGCTCAGCTTCGTGATGAGAGCGGAATGAATATGTCGAGATTAAACTTACGTTTGATTCATCTCTAAGTTTCGACTGATTATATTTGGATTATATTTTGTGTTTACGTCACTTGGGAGATTTGAAGTGTTACCAGATGTTCATCATGGTGAGTTGCGTCAATTTAACTCAACCTTTTTTTGCAAAGGAACAGTTATTCCTTTCAACTTACCTGGTGGTGGTAACCAGGAGGTGGGGTACTTTATAGTACCCGCTTGTCAAGCCGGGATCGTCGATAAGTTCTATAAACTAGGTTTTTTCAGCAATATTAGGTATTTATGTCCTTCTTTTATTTATGTCAGATTATGTCAAAATGATCAAGAGAGAGACAGAGAATGTGTGAACATTCGGAATGTGGTGCTGGAGGCGAATGCTACGAATATCATGGATGGCCAAACTCACAAATGTATCTATTCTCTCCCAACTTGGCATTAAGACCCGACTGTCCATCACATGTCTGCAACGCGTGCTTTCATATTTCGGCCATATAATGAGAAGAGGGGATGACAGCCCTGAAAAGCTGGTCATTGTTGGCAATACCGAAGGCAAGAGAACACGAGGTCGGTCGCCAACAAAATGGTCAGACCAAGTGAAAGAAGCCACCTCCTCTTCTAAATTCTACCAAGTGGTGAGGGCTACTTCGGACCGGAATCGATGGAGGCAGATTGTCCGTTTAAGGGATTCCAGTGACCACGATCCTCAGAAATGAGGGACCGACTGAAGAAGAAGAAGATGTCAAAATTTGAACGTTTGATCCATCTCTATGTTTCGACTGGTTATATTTTGCGTTTACGTCACTTGGAGATTTGAAGTGTCAATTTAATACAACCTTTTTTTTTCGGAACAGTTATCTCTATCAGCTAACCTGGTGGTGGGGTACTTTATAGTACCAGCTTGCCGAGCATGGATCGTCGATGAGTTATGAACATCTATGAACTAGGATATTTTTTTATCGATACATACATGCTCGCAGCGTAGTTTAGCTAACTACTGTCCTCGTTTTTTATTCCGTTAGCTACGAGAGCAATTTCATATTGTAGTAGGATATTCTATGTATATTCAATGCCTTTCTGTTCTGTATTCTAAATTCAAAAGTCACGCAAAAGGAATTTATAAAATAGGTATTTCCCTACATTCAGGCCAAGCAAAATCCGGAGACTAACAACTTAACCAGTTAAACGTACCGTAAACCTCACATGCAAGATAAGGGGCAAACACTAAGGGGTAAGCTGTGGGAGGGTTAAAACTTCTACCGCATTCTGGTTTCCGTGTACCTTTGTTATTTGGGTGTTACTTATAAGAGGGTGTGTTTGTTTCTTAGATTTAAACTAAAAACTGGCCAAGTGCGAGTCAGACTCGCGCGCTGAGGGTTCCGTACAAACCTGTAGGTATATAAGTAAATGGTATATAGTATAGACCTGAGTATTTG
The DNA here is from genome assembly GCA_947623365.1 of Achlya flavicornis. NCBI lineage: Eukaryota > Metazoa > Arthropoda > Insecta > Lepidoptera > Drepanidae > Achlya > Achlya flavicornis. The sequence goes on along the minus strand of OX392487.1, from coordinate 10,208,828 downwards.
ATATGAATTTCAATTAATGACGTATTAAAAAAAAAACTACTTACTAGATCTCGTTCAAACCAATTTTCGGTGGAAGTTTGCATCGTAATGTACATCATATATTTTTTTTAGTTTTATTATTCTCTTAGCTTAGAAGTTACAGGGGGGTACACTCATTATACCACTTTGGAAGTGTCTCTCGCGCAAACTATGCAGTTTAGAAAAAAAATGATATTAGAAACCTCAATATCATTTTTGAAGACCTATCCATAGACACTTATGGGTTTTATTAAAAAAAACATTTTGAGTTTCAGTTCTATGTATGGGGAACACCCAAAATGTATTGTTTTTTTTTCTATTTTTGTGTGAAAATCTTAATGCGGTTCACAGAATACATCTACTTACCAAGTTTCAACATTATAGTTCTTATAGTTTCGGAAAAAAGTGGCTGTGACATACATACAGACAAACAGACAGGCAGACAGACATGACGAATCTATAAAAGTTCCGTTTTTTGCCATTTGGCTACGGAACCCTAAAAAAGGAAATGCTTAGTCCACGAGGACAAGAAAACTACAGCTATGTCTAGCTGACTCACAAGTAGGTACTTTATCTTTTGGTGAAGACAAACAGCTTGGAGTAATTATAAAAGAGGTCATGGACGTATAAATAAACAGGACGAAGCATTGCCTTATAAGAAAGTACCTAAAGCACAATATTTCCAACGTATTCGTGAGTAACATACGTACTCGCCCATGCAGGCACAAGTGATACTAGGGACGTCTCAATGCGGAATGACAACCTTTTGGCTTACTATAGTGTATATGTTGGATGAGGCTTGTATACTTAATGTTACATACTTGGGGCACTCAACTTCATTTCGTATGAGGCGACATCCGTACTGATTTTTTTATAAGTCCATGACCTCTGCTATAGTTACCCCATGATGTTTTTCTTCTCCAAAAGAAATACTGATATAAGTATTAGGTTCGATTTTAAATGTTTAATATCAGTTTACTCCAAAGATCTTTGAACTTTTATTTAAAATCCAATCAAACCACACTAAAATTCCTAATAAATTCGTAAAACAACAAACACTGCTATCAAAACCTAAAAGAGCATGCGACGCAAAAAGCTTTCATTATAATTAAGTTAATTTATCTTTGAAACGAAAACTGTAATTACATAAATTTGAAGAAAGATCCACAAACAAGTGCCTCGTTGAGTTTCTTGTTGGAGTTTGTGTATAACGAACCGGTGTGGTAGAGTCAATTGTGACGTTAATAAGTGCCTTAACTCGGCGTAATCTGAATAAATGAGTTTTGTGTTTGACTTGGGAATTACCACAGATATAGATATACCTAGATAACGCAAGAGCGCCTACTTTATGTGCCCTATTTAGTTCCCGACTTAAGCATAAAATGCTTAACGTGGCCACTATCGTTTTCAAATTGCATCGGTGCACATTTTTTTTTTATACCACTAAGGTGGCATACTAGCATACGGCCCGCCTGATGGTAAGCAGTTACCATAGCCTATGGACGCTTGCAACACCAGGGGTATCACTCGCGCGTTGCCGACCCTGAAGAAATCTCTTCACACCCTTTTTGAAGAACCCCATTGAATTTCCGTCTCTAAATAGTATATATAGCTTGTGACTTCATAGTAGTAAAGAAAGCACGCTTGTTGAGTTGGTTTTTCGTCACTGAATATAGTCCTTATAACTTCATAGTAGTAAAAACATAGCACGCTTGTCCAGTTGGTTTTCCGTCTTTAAATAATGCTTGTGACTTCATAGTAGTAAAAAATAGCATGCTTGTTCAGTTGGTTTTCCGTCACTACACAGTGCTTGTTAAGAAATAAAGCTTTGTCTATTGTCTAAATAGAAGGTAGTCAAAAATTGGCATGCTTTGTTTTCATATAGATCGTGACTAGAGATCGTGATCTAGGTATATCTTATATCTATGGGGATTACCGTGTAGTGATATAATAATATACTTTTCTAGACTTTTTCTAGATTAAACAGCTTGGAGCTTAATCCTATAAACATCGTCGTTATTTCAAAGTCACGTCATAGTAAAGAAGGGAAAATGAGATCGCATAAGTAGGGATCTCGAAAATCGGCCGCTCAGGAGTTGATTAGCGAATTATACGACTAAAAAGAGTAGCGTTTGCCTCTTTCGACTCTGTTCTGTTTTGTTAAACCTAGATTTTAACAAAGCCGAAACAGCCGAACGCTCGTTCGAGACTCGCAAGTCCGGCCACGCTACGCGAATCCGGGCTCCACGTGTGCTCGGCTCGTACTCGGTTCGCGTAGCGTGGACGCACCATTAGAATGTGACGGCTATAGTTAAAACCTGGGATATTTTAAGGCTTTATTTTATAATAATGATGGAAAAAGCTTTGTACATAATTTTCAAGAGTGAGAGAAATTTTTCATTTTTAGGGTTCCGTAGCCAAATGACAAAAAATGGATCCCTCATGGATTCGTCATGTCTGTCTGTCTGTCTGTCTGTCTTTCCGTCCGTATGTCACAGCCAATTTTTTCCGAAACTATCAAACCCATACGTGTGGGGTGTCTATGGATAGGTCTTGAAAAATGATATCGAGGTTTCTAATATAATTTTTTTCTAAACTGAATAGTTTGCGCGAGAGACACTTCCAAAGTAGTAAAGTGTGTGTCCCCCCCCCCTGTAACTTCTGATCTGAATGATAATACTAAAAAAAAAATATGATGCAAACTTGCAAACTTCCACCGAAAATTGTTTTGAACGAGATCTAGTAAGTATTTTTTTTTGAATACGTCATCAATTGAAATTCATATCAAATACTCAGGTCTATACTACCATTTACTTATATACCTACAGGTTTGTACGGAACCCTCGGTGCGCGAGTCTGACTCGCACTTGGCCCGTTTTTATTTTCTACAATAGAAGCACGAATATTGCGATCACTCGTACATTTCATATCATACGTAGGTAAGTAAATACCATGCGTAGGGTTGTCGATTTCATATTGTTAAAAGAATTTATTTTTTATCAAATTTCTTCTTTTCAAAACTTTTAAGTTGGACGCAGCACTCACTTTAAATCTAATTTTGATTTTAAAAGTAATTACAGATTTTTGTCGGCTCTTACAAACCGTGCCGAGCGTCTAACCAAAAATAAAGATGAAGACAATTCATAAGTGCCTGTTCATTTGAATAAAAATAATTTATTTTATTTCTTTTGTATGGAAATTTTAAAAGTTTCTGCTATTTCATAGCTCTTCATGAGATTAACTCAATTGCTTTTCACCCATATTTTATGACATTATATCACCTGAAATTTTACGTTTAACCGTTTTTTATGACGACCTTCCCTCATGATAAGGTAACGTAAGCATTAAGAGGATAGGATGGCTGCAAGAAATTTGAAAAATAGGTTTTTAACATATCTATTGCTGTCGCGCTGTGCCCGAGCTATCCCGGCCGAGGGCGATAGAGACAACTACAGCTTGGCCCGATTATACCTATTTAAATTAGACGAAATCGCTATTTCGTAATCCCCGGTTTTCGTCTCCAAAACTGGATCGGCTTTGGCTATGTCTGTCGGTTTTCCTTTGTTTTTTCATATTCGTCAAATTTGTTTAGGACGTCTGTTAAAAGCGTTAAAAATGGTAAGTTTTTGTTATTTTAGAAGGCCCTGATTCTTATAATAATTAATTTATGGAGAAAAACAACTGAGGGACATACAGTGCCAGTGGCGTGCATTGGTTTTCAGACTAGGTAGGCAGAATAAATCATGGCCATACACGCCTAAATATGCCTCTTAGATAGATCATGTTTTTTGACCATATTTGTAAAATTGTTTAGGTCAGCGTATCATTCCACACACATTTGGTATGATTCATTAGCAAACAAAATACGTAATAATAACAGTATAATAGATTCGAATAACAGCACCCAGTTAGCCAGGTGTATAATAAACATAATATTCTGTGTTAAAATGTCTAAGATTTTTACCTTTGTTTTGAATCCATTAATGTTTTGGAGTTGGTCTACAGCAAGTTACCTACTATTTTCAACAAACGAAAACTGACTAAAGGACTAATTTATCAATACATTTTGCATCTTGACCACAAAATTTCTTCATTTCACACAGATACACTTCGTAAAATCACAATAAGTAAATAACAACAACATTGCAAACAATGCCAGCCAAACCATAAACAAACCAACACAAATAAATTGCGAAGTTATATTTGAGTTGCTCTAATGTTGGTAAACTGTAGTCTTTTTAATTTGGATGGGTTACTTTACTTACAACAGAGTAGGTAAGTTTACTTTTGGTCCATAAATCGCGAATGTCAAATGTCAGTATGCTACGCATAGCAAAAGCGTGATTTATGCTTTCGTCGTATTATCTTAAAGAAGTGTGTGTGTGTGTGTATGAATATGCCGAACTCGTTTTAGTGTGCGTGAATTTGAGAGGCGAACTCGCGAGTGCCTGCGCGGCAAAGTGAAATTTCGTATTGAATGTTAGGTTAGAATTTTTATTTAAAGTGGTTATGTAGTTTAATTGAATCAAACTATTATTGTATTGAATCTTATGAGGTAGGCATTGCTTATTTGCCTATATGGAATGCACGCCACTGTACAGTGCTACCTACAGATTGCATGGTAAAATAATCATTGCTTTAGTGTCATTCAGAGAGGAAACTGAGAATTAGGTTTGTATGGAACAAACGCCACTAGCATATCCTTTTAAGCAGTAATATATTTTAAGGTTTCCCAGGGTGCGTGGCTTCATGCCCATGCCCAGTTCACATGTCGCAGGTTAGATCTGCCTTCTGACCTTCCAGGACAAATATTTATGTGCAATAAACGAGTATCTATTTGTTCTAAAAAATCTAGGTTGCAAAATAACCCTGTATAATGAGTACATATTTACAATTACTGTAATAATTATGTATATATCAGTTGGTGTTCATAGAACAAGCTTGCTCAGTTTCGGATCAAATGAGATATAGAATTGATTATCTGATATTTATGGTATTGCAAGAGATTTCCCACGTTACCGGAATAAAAGAATCCCCATGTTTTTATCCACGCCATATGCCACCTGTCTGGGTGGCATTCGATATAATTGGTTGTACTATTTAGGCGCCAAGACTAACAAAAAAAGTCACTTACTCATTTAAATATTAAGTTGAATGAAGTAATATTATTATTAATACATATCCAGGAACATCTAAACATACCTATCAATTTTCCCAATATAGCCCTAATTCTCAAACCGGAACGCGACAACCCTACAGAAACGTGCACGGCATGCGAAGGATTCGTATGCATGTGTCGAACGATATGCTGTAACGATGTTGACATTCAATTCTATAACGTATAGAAATCCTTCGCGAATCCGGAGCACCAATAGCCTGGTATTTTCGAACGCATTTCAAAAATTGTATACACTAGGTATGTCAATACTTTTCCCCGTATTTTTATTCTGACGTAAAGATGATATTACAGAACTAAACAAGTATACCAAAAATCGGCCAAGTGCGACTCTTAGTCTGACTCGCTCCCCAAGGGTTCCTTCCAACCATCCTTGGACGCATCGATGAAAAATCCCTTTAGAGTAAACTCGGTAAGATCTTATAGGCCCGTTCTAACAGCAAATATACACCAATGTATCAAAAAGAGACAAAAATAGTGCGACAAGAAGACACCCCCTTGTCAAAACCTATGATATAAATCGACACTGGAAAAATAATTCCTAATTACATGGCAACAATACCTTGTTTGTATTGTTGAGATTTTATTTGATTGAAATTTTATGATGGTCGAGACCAAGTGGAGACGTAGTAATTATTTCGTCGTTGTGTTGATAAGTTAAATTAAATACATCAATATACTAGCGAAATATTTTAGCGACGATTTAATAATATCCTGTGACATTCCTCACACACGGTCATCTGATCCCAAACTAAGCAGAGCTTGTACTATGGAAACCAGATAACTGATACAATACATATACTACTTTTTGTTTGTAAATACATACTTAATATACATAATTACACCCAGACTAGTTAGAACAGACAGACGTGTTCATGCACACAAATGCATGTCCTGTGTGGGAATCGAACCCTTTAAGGCTGATAGAAGAATTGAAAACCAGCAAGAACAAGTCAATTGTGCACTGTCACTGGCAGCTGAGAACTGTCAACAATTGTTGACAGTTCTCAGCTGTTATTATCGTGATATCTAACTCGGTACGCAAATTATTGCTGTGAGCACTGTGAGCGATATTATCTAATTCGGAATGTAGCCCTAGTATCTCACTTCGAAACGCTATTCCCGCCTTATCTTTTAACAACAAATATCAGAGGATAGCTTATTGTCTCAGTGACAATGAGAGGGCGCATTAAACATTAATCCCCTTACTTATAAAGCGCTATTTAACTAATATACCGATTAAATGGTCACGTAAATATTGTCACATTGTTTGAAAATGACAATAGAGTGACGTTATTTATGTGACACTTTAAACAGTATATTAGTATAACGTTTTATGAGTAAGGGCGATATAATACTTGACTATATCTAGTCTTCTTATAGTAATCTTGTGTTCATTTATCAATGAACATCAAACATTTTGATGGTTGAAACCATAGAAATAAATATACCTAGAAAGAACGTCGCCATACTACACGAATATATAAAACAGGCTAACTTTTATAGGCTGCTGCGCGTAACAGCTACGTTTTACGCTCCTTCTGCGTCATTCTGCTTGTCATAGTGACGTTCATAATGATAGTAGTTGTTGAAATATCCCAATTAAAATCGGGAGAAATTTAAATATTCAACATTGTTTTGAATTTTTAATTATTTTTATTTGATTTAGCCCCTAACAGTAAGGGGCTATTTTTATCGACGCCTGCACAGCTGCGATACTCTATCTGGATGTATTCTTAATCAAAGGTTGAAACATGCATTTGCTATTTTACAATTTTTTTGTATGCATGTATTCAGTTGGAATGGTTTTATAATAATTTAATAAAATATTTTATATAATTTTGTGTTTACATTTATATTTCGCTAAAAGGTTCTTCTAATTTTCTAAATTGTTAAGCCATGATATATAAACGTTACTACGTAATATACATATAATGAAAATCAAAATAGTCAAGTATCAAGTTCAATATTAGAGTACTCCAAAGATCTTTGAACTTTTATTCAAAATCCAATCAAACCACACTAAAATTCCTAATAAATTTGTAAAACAACAAACACTGCTATCAAAACCTAAAAGAGCATGCGACGCAAAAAGCTTTCATTATAATTAAGTTAATTTATCTTTGAAACGAAAACTGTAATTACATAAATTTGAAGAAAGATCCACAAACAAGTGCCTCGCTGAGTTTCTTGTTGGAGTTTGTGTATAACGAACCGGTGTGGTAGAGTCAATTGTGACGTTAATAAGTGCCTTAACTCGGCGTAATCTGAATAAATGAGTTTTGTGTTTGACTTGGGAATTACCACAGATATAGATATACCTAGATAACGCAAGAGCGCCTACTTTATGTGCCCTATTTAGTGCCCGACTTAAGCATAAAATGCTTAACGTGGCCACTATCGTTTTCAAATTGCATCGGTGCACATTTTTTTTTATACCACTAAGGTGGCATACTAGCATACGGCCCGCCTGATGGTAAGCAGTTACCATAGCCTATGGACGCTTGCAACACCAGGGGTATCACTCGCGCGTTGCCGACCCTGAAGAAATCTCTTCACACCCTTTTTGAAGAACCCCATTGGATTTCCGTCTCTAAATAGTGCTTGTGACTTCATAGTAGTAAAGAAAGCACGCTTGTTGAGTTGGTTTTTCGTCACTGAATATAGTCTTTATAACTTCATAGTAGTAAAAACATAGCACGCTTGTTCAGTTGGTTTTCCGTCACTTATCAGTGCTTGTAACGAAATAAAGCTTTGTCTATTGTCTAAATAGAAGGTAGTCAAAAATTGGCATGCTTTGTTTTCATATAGATCGTGACTAGAGATCGTGATCTAGGTATATCTTATATCTATGGGGATTACCGTGTAGTGATATAATAATATACTTTTCTAGACTTTTTCTAGATTAAACAGCTTGGAGCTTAATCCTATAAACATCGTCGTTATTTCAAAGTCACGTCATAGTAAAGAAGGGAAAATGACATCGCATAAGTAGGGATCTCGAAAATCGGCCGCTCAGGAGTTGATTAGCGAATTATACGACTAAAAAGAGTAGCGTTTGCCTCTTTCGACTCTGTTCTGTTTTGTTAAACCTAGATTTTAACAAAGCCGAAACAGCCGAACGCTCGTTCGAGACTCGCAAGTCCGGCCACGCTACGCGAATCCGGGCTCCACGTGTGCTCAGCTCGTACTCGGTTCGCGTAGCGTGGACGCACCATTAGAATGTGACGGCTATAGTTAAAACCTGGGATATTTTGCAGGCTTTATTTTATAATAATGATGGAAAAAGCTTTGTACATAATTTTCAAGAGTGAGAGAAATTTTTCATTTTTAGTGTTCCGTAGCCAAATGGCAAAAAATGGATCCCTCATGGATTCGTCATGTCTGTCTGTCTGTCTGTCTGTCTTTCCGTCCGTATGTCACAGCCAATTTTTTCCGAAACTATCAAACCCATACGTGTGGGGTGTCTATGGATAGGTCTTGAAAAATGATATCGAGGTTTCTAATATAATTTTTTTCTAAACTGAATAGTTTGCGCGAGAGACACTTCCAAAGTAGTAAAGTGTGTGTCCCCCCCCCCCTGTAACTTCTGATCTGAATGATAATACTAAAAAAAAAATATGATGCAAACTTGCAAACTTCCACCGAAAATTGTTTTGAACGAGATCTAGTAAGTATTTTTTTTTGAATACGTCATCAATTGAAATTCATATCAAATACTCAGGTCTATACTACCATTTACTTATATACCTACAGGTTTGTACGGAACCCTCGGTGCGCGAGTCTGACTCGCACTTGGTCCGTTTTTATTTTCTACAATAGAAGCACGAATATTGCGATCACTCGTACATTTCATATCATACGTAGGTAAGTAAATACCATGCGTAGGGTTGTCGATTTCATATTGTTAAAAGAATTTATTTTTTATCAAATTTCTTCTTTTCAAAACTTTTAAGTTGGACGCAGCGCTCACTTTAAATCTAATTTTGATTTTAAAAGTAATTACAGATTTTTGTCGGCTCTTACAAACCGTGCCGAGCGTCTAACCAAAAATAAAGATGAAGACAATTCATAAGTGCCTGTTCATTTGAATAAAAATAATTTATTTTATTTCTTTTGTATGGAAATTTTAAAAGTTTCTGCTATTTCATAGCTCTTCATGAGATTAACTCAATTGCTTTTCACCCATATTTTATGACATTATATCACCTGAAATTTTACGTTTAACCGTTTTTTATGACGACCTTCCCTCATGATAAGGTAACGTAAGCATTAAGAGGATAGGAGGGCTGCAAGAAATTTGAAAAATAGGTTTTTAACATATCTATTGCTGTCGCGCTGTGCCCGAGCTATCCCGGCCGAGGGCGATAGAGACAACTACAGCTTGGCCCGATTATACCTATTTAAATTAGACGAAATCGCTATTTCGTAATCCCCGGTTTTCGTCTCCAAAACTGGATCGGCTTTGGCTATGTCTGTCGGTTTTCCTTTGTTTTTTCATATTCGTCAAATTTGTTTAGGACGTCTGTTAAAAGCGTTAAAAATGGTAAGTTTTTGTTATTTTAGAAGGCCCTGATTCTTATAATAATTAATTTATGGAGAAAAACAACTGAGGGACATACAGTGCTACCTACAGATTGCATGGTAAAATAATCATTGCTTTAGTGTCATTCAGAGAGGAAACTGAGAATTAGGTTTGTATGGAACAAACGCCACTAGCATATCCTTTTAAGCAGTAATATATTTTAAGGTTTCCCAGGGTGCGTGGCTTCATGCCCATGCCCAGTTCACATGTCGCAGGTTTGATCTGCCTTCTGACCTTCCAGGACAAATATTTATGTGCAATAAACGAGTATCTATTTGTTCTAAAAAATCTAGGTTGCAAAATAACCCTGTATAATGAGTACATATTTACAATTACTGTAATAATTATGTATATATCAGTTGGTGTTCATAGAACAAGCTTGCTCAGTTTCGGATCAAATGAGATATAGAATTGATTATCTGATATTTATGGTATTGCAAGAGATTTCCCACGTTACCGGAATAAAAGAATCCCCATGTTTTTATCCACGCCATATGCCACCTGTCTGGGTGGCATTCGATATAATTGGTTGTACTATTTAGGCGCCAAGACTAACAAAAAAAGTCACTTACTCATTTAAATATTAAGTTGAATGAAGTAATATTATTATTAATACATATCCAGGAACATCTAAACATACCTATCAATTTTCCCAATATAGCCCTAATTCTCAAACCGGAACGCGACAACCCTACAGAAACGTGCACGGCATGCGAAGGATTCGTATGCATGTGTCGAACGATATGCTGTAACGATGTTGACATTCAATTCTATAACGTATAGAAATCCTTCGCGAATCCGGAGCACCAATAGCCTGGTATTTTCGAACGCATTTCAAAAATTGTATACACTAGGTATGTCAATACTTTTCCCCGTATTTTTATTCTGACGTAAAGATGATATTACAGAACTAAACAAGTATACCAAAAATCGGCCAAGTGCGACTCTTAGTCTGACTCGCTCCCCAAGGGTTCCTTCCAACCATCCTTGGACGCATCGATGAAAAATCCCTTTAGAGTAAACTCGGTAAGATCTTATAGGCCCGTTCTAACAGCAAATATACACCAATGTATCAAAAAGAGACAAAAATAGTGCGACAAGAAGACACCCCCTTGTCAAAACCTATGATATAAATCGACACTGGAAAAATAATTCCTAATTACATGGCAACAATACCTTGTTTGTATTGTTGAGATTTTATTTGATTGAAATTTTATGATGGTCGAGACCAAGTGGAGACGTAGTAATTATTTCGTCGTTGTGTTGATAAGTTAAATTAAATACATCAATATACTAGCGAAATATTTTAGCGACGATTTAATAATATCCTGTGACATTCCTCACACACGGTCATCTGATCCCAAACTAAGCAGAGCTTGTACTATGGAAACCAGATAACTGATACAATACATATACTACTTTTTGTTTGTAAATACATACTTAATATACATAATTACACCCAGACTAGTTAGACCAGACAGACGTGTTCATGCACACAAATGCATGTCCTGTGTGGGAATCGAACCCTTTAAGGCTGATAGAAGAATTGAAAACCAGCAAGAACAAGTCAATTGTGCACTGTCACTGGCAGCTGAGAACTGTCAACAATTGTTGACAGTTCTCAGCTGTTATTATCGTGATATCTAACTCGGTACGCAAATTATTGCTGTGAGCACTGTGAGCGATATTATCTAATTCGGAATGTAGCCCTAGTATCTCACTTCGAAACGCTATTCCCGCCTTATCTTTTAACAACAAATATCAGAGGATAGCTTATTGTCTCAGTGACAATGAGAGGGCGCATTAAACATTAACCCCCTTACTTATAAAGCGCTATTTAACTAATATACCGATTAAATGGTCACGTAAATATTGTCACATTGTTTGAAAATGACAATAGAGTGACGTTATTTATGTGACACTTTAAACAGTATATTAGTATAACGTTTTATGAGTAAGGGCGATATAATACTTGACTATATCTAGTCTTCTTATAGTAATCTTGTGTTCATTTATCAATGAACATCAAACATTTTGATGGTTGAAACCATAGAAATAAATATACCTAGAAAGAACGTCGCCATACTACACGAATATATAAAACAGGCCAACTTTTATAGGCTGCTGCGCGTAACAGCTACGTTTTACGCTCCTTCTGCGTCATTCTGCTTGTCATAGTGACGTTCATAATGATAGTAGTTGTTGAAATATCCCAATTAAAATCGGGAGAAATTTAAATATTCAACATTGTTTTGAATTTTTAATTATTTTTATTTGATTTAGCCCCTAACAGTAAGGGGCTATTTTTATCGACGCCTGCACAGCTGCGATACTCTATCTGGATGTATTCTTAATCAAAGGTTGAAACATGCATTTGCTATTTTACAATTTTTTTGTATGCATGTATTCAGTTGGAATGGTTTTATAATAATTTAATAAAATATTTTATATAATTTTGTGTTTACATTTATATTTCGCTAAAAGGTTCTTCTAATTTTCTAAATTGTTAAGCCATGATATATAAACGTTACTACGTAATATACATAGAATGAAAATCAAAATAGTCAAGTATCAAGAATAGATTGAATTTAATGGAAAATAACCCTACTGTTACACATATAGATTCCAAATTCAATTGATTCAATCTCGACTCAAAACTGAACGTAAGCTTTGATTGACGTACATGCTTTAGCTGAGTAATGGCTATCACTATAATTTGATACTTGCAAGATAGTAACATGAACATTTCTTAGTCAAAGTATACTTAGTTACGTTTACTTATCCTTAGGCGTTATGGTCTCGTAGTGTAACTTAACGGGCTGATTCACGGCTGCCAACCAGCCAAAAACCAAGGACAAGAAGAGGCGACTTAATTCCCACAATTAACTGATTAACAACCGTGATGAAGCTCATTTCTTAACTGATTAAGTCAAGTAAATAATCAGTGATGCAAAATTCAAAGCGCTAAAATAAGGGGCCAACCGCCATTTAAAAACAATAATAATAACCTTACCTTGTCTTTTATTCGTGTGGTGGTTGGCCCCCTGTTTGTTGGACTGCTAATATTTATAGTTGGAGATATAGAAGAAATGCCTGCAGGTGCTTTGCTCCTCAGGCCATGCAGGCGAAGGAATATGTGCATCCCACCGTGTACTCTCTCGCCTCCATGACCTGAGGAACCGAGTCGAATCTTCTCAAGAGGAACAACAGCCATGAGGGTAAGAAAAATATGTTTTTTTCGTATTATTATTGAACTAGTAAAATTAAATTGTTTATTAATAGTAATGAAAGCTTCTTTATTTAATTATTTTGTTGGAATTCTCGATTATGTATTTTTATAATAGTGATATCAACATTTATTATGTAATAAAGCTTATATATTTGATTTGTCATGTAAATTATAATTTATTTTTATTAAGTTACGTTCTCAATCATTTATTTTAATATCATTCAAAGAATACATGTAAAACGTACATAATAGGGTGTAATGGTGCGTCCATGCTACGCGAAGCGAGCACGAGCCGAGCCTCGAACGAGGATTCGTTCATTGCTCGCGATTTCAAGCGTGGACGTACTTAACGAGCCTTCAACGAGCCTACAACGAGCGCGATGCGAATCCCTGTGTTCGTGAAAAACTGACAATCGGGCGGAGCACAGTCGAGCACGCTACGAATGCTCGTTCGAGGCTCGCAAGCCTGTCCACGCTACGCGAATAGTGCTCGCAGTGTGCTCGTTCGTAGCTCGGCTCGTGCTCGGTTCGCCAAACATAGACACACCATAACAGTAAACAGTGGATATTACGCACATATGAATGCCTATTTAAATATTCTATCCCAAATAACAGATGTAGGAAAATGACCTCTATTCAAATGATAAAGTATGATGAAGACAAAATGTTCTGCACTTAAATGCGGGTACGGCTCGCTGAGCCAGCATCACGCTGCTGTGACCCCAAATAACACTCCCGTATTCTTCAGCACTAAAGATTTAACGCGTAAAAATACTTCATTCGTATGTGTTCATGACATAAAACTGTCTTCGTTTTACTACGGCGTAAGTTATATGCGATAGCGATTTAATTATATACGATCTGCATCCGAAACTAAGCAGAGCTTTTACGTGGCTTGTACAATGAAAACCTTAAAAAAACTGTACGAACTAATGTGCAGATTTTTTAATAAAACCATCAGGTTTTCTTATACGACGTGGGGTTCTTGAAAAAGGGTGTAAAAAGAGATCTTCAAGATCGGCAACACATCGGCAATTTCACTGATACGCCGCCCAAATTGTGTACACATTTCAATTAGTGGAAACTAAGAAAATGTCATTAAGCAGGTGAAATTATGACCAATCTATACCTACTAATATAATAAGGCTAAAGAGTTTCTTTGTTCGAAAGCGCCAATCTACCACTACCACTACGATTCTAAAAAATCTTTCACTGATAAGAAACTGCATTGTCCCCGAGTACCATAAGCTACCCGGTTTTATCTCTAGAACTTGGGTGTAAACAAGGGAGACAGCTAATATTAAATAAAGTGATGAATAGTAATGAAGTGATGATACGATATGTATATGTATACGCTATAACGCTTTATGAACTATAAAGTTTCTGATTTTTTAGACGACAAGAATGCATTTGAATGAATTGTTCGCTTCGCAGGCTATTGTAATTTTGTAAATTGTAATACTTATAAGTACACATAAAAAAAAAAAAGACTTGCTGAGTTTCTTGCCGGAGTCTTCTCAGTTCAAGTTGTATTTGGAACCGGTGTAGAGTCATTTGTTAACGTTCATAAGTGCCTTATCAGGGCCCAAATTGAATAAATAATTTTTGAAAATGAATTTGAATTTTGAATATAATAGTTCATCATAAACATAGAAAACATACATAGAAAACGTAAAATATCCTTTTACCTCCCGCTCTATTCTTATAACTTGTACCACACTTCAACACCCGGTGCCATTTTATATTATATCCCAAGAGGGCTTTATTGTTTTCTTTTACACAATTGAAGTGCGAGTAACTGATGTATTGAATTTTGAGCTTTTCTAATAGCTGCCTTTTACATCTACGTATACGATAATTTTGTATATCTCGTGGCCGATCACCCACTCGTTGGACGGATCTTATCAAGACTGTAACCCAATCTACCATGGTACAGTGTACTCGCAGCACTTCGAACCGCCAAAAGTGGAGAAGCATTGCAAAAGCAGTAACCCTAGTCAAGGAGAACATTGGCGTTGAAGACCCTCCATGTACACCATCTTTTGCAACCACGTCCACTCTGGCAAGACTGCCCGACTGAGAAGAAGATACGATAACTGATTGATTTATTCAAAAGTCTAAATCTCAATCATCATCATTAAAAGAAAGCAAGGCAGGCACCTTCCCACTGACGTCATAATATGGTGATGCTATATGCATTTACAGTTGTATATGCTACATAAGAATATAATAGATCACTACATAGTATAAAAAAAAATTGTCCCGCTGTCTGTCTGTTATATGTATGCTTAGATCTTTAAAACTACGCAACGGATTTTGATGCGGTGTTTTTTAATGGTGCAGTGATTCAAGAGGAAGGTAAGTATATAATTTACCAAGTTTTTGTATACATTGGCTAATATATAATGATATTTGTTGGAGGTGTCGGAAAAAAAATAAGCCGTCTGGGAGCTTTCAACGAAAACGCTGCCTAAACCCTTTGAGATATATCAAAATGATAACGAAATGCGTATCATAAAAATATCTACAAAAAAGTCTAGGATGGTATATGTCTGGTGTGTCTGTATGTCATTAAAATGGTTACTGTGGGTTATCCATTCCTATGGATATGGATCCATTTTTATGCGATTGAGAATAATTTTAATGAAGGTTATACTTTCGATGCTATTTTGACATATATAATATTAATCCTCATCTAATTAAAGTTAGTTACGACGGGCATTTAATGTAGATAAAGTTTTCTCTTTACAAAAAATCATTATCATTTATATTTTAAAAGATATCACAAAATTAGCAAGAAACAATATTCGCGATACCGTGAACGGCATTTCCGGGAAGGGTTTGATAGAAGTCGCTGTGCAGGCAGTGGAAGATACGAAGCGCAGTGTCATTTCACCGGAGTGCTGTACAGGTGATGTGGTTTACTGGTGCGGCAGTCGGAAGGGCCCCCGGTCCCCCCTGACACAGTCGGTCGATTCCACTCCGGTCTCCTCCTCAGGCACGACCAACTGCACCAGGGATTATGCGGCGGGCCAGCCTCTCAGGGCGGAG
This sequence comes from Achlya flavicornis, assembly GCA_947623365.1. Classification (NCBI taxonomy): domain Eukaryota; kingdom Metazoa; phylum Arthropoda; class Insecta; order Lepidoptera; family Drepanidae; genus Achlya; species Achlya flavicornis. Next base: position 10,192,769 of record OX392487.1, on the reverse strand, counting down.
ATTAAGTGCTTCGTGGGTTCGGGACCTTTACAACCAGCGGGCGGCAAGCGGGTAGCCGTTTTACCGGGTCTCCCTGACTGCCGCAATAACACGCCACGCCTGCAGAGTCCTACGGCAGATCTACACCGCTGGTCCCCACACACACAGCGCCTCCTCATGGAGCTCTGGTGACCTTACTCACCGCAGGAACACAACATATATTAAAGTGATGTTATTTGGCTGCGATCTACTGTAAGGTAGAGGTACTTCCCCAGTTGGGCTGCTCCGAATTTCGAACGGGAAATTATGCCCGTTTGCCCTGTAATTTGGATATTCAACTGTATAAATGACCCATATATTACGCCAGAGCTATTTCATCTTCAGCCCCATTATGTCGCGCATTTGCATTTATAGCGCGGTAAGCTTATACAGGGACCCATTTGTGGGCCTATTTATTCTTAATAAGTATATCTTTTACTAAGAAAATGTTCTTAGTTCAGGTTACACAGTTATTGAAGCATAACATGTTTTGCAAATATTATAAAAGAAAAAGAAAAGTATTAGATGGGTACATTAAAGGTAGATTCAAAACCTATAGGGTACTTCCCGTTGACCTATGATTATGAAATTTGGCAAGAAGCAAGATCGTGTAGCAACCAAACCGAATACAAATCGAAACAAACTTTCACATTATTATTTGTATTTTTAACCGACTTCAAGAAAAGGAGGAGGTTCTCAATTCGGTTGTATGTTTTTTTACTGGAAGGGCACACTTCCCGTTTGGTCCCATTGTCTTCAGATCAGGATTTGATTACTTCTTAGTGTACTTTGAAGTCGGTTTAAGTTTTTTGTAAAACAGTCCAATTATTTTACGATTAGATACCATATAAGTATTATATTGTAATAAATCGAAGCTTGTTTTGAAAATACTTATTGCTGAGTTTATTGCCGGCTCTTCTCAGCAAATTCAACTTTCCGAACCAGTATTAGAGTCAGACTATTAAGTGACTGCGAAGGACTATTTGAAATAAATGGTTTGAATTTGAATATTTTAGAAAAGTTAAAAAGTCCATTAAACTCAACCTCTAGGCCCTGATAAAGCACTTATAAAACAAACAATTCCACCACCGATTCGTACACTTCTACTTCAGCACTAACACTGATCCGTCATTCACACTTGAGAGCCATTTTATTAAGTGAATTTGATTGGGTTTATGTGCTTACCACCTAGAGCCACATCATCATTTACCACATTGAGACGGCGGTCAATTGAAAGCCTAAAAGCATGTACTTAGTAAGTTTTAAATCTTCAAGTACTTTTTAGTACTCCGAGTACTTTTTCTGTAGTTTTCATGGGTACCAAAAAAAATTTGTTATTTTGTCAAAATGAAAATAGTCTCGGAACTAGCAAAAAAATTAGCGATTAAATGTTTTTTTTTTACACAAAGCCTAGAAGGAACTGGCTCTCAAGTGTAGCTGACGGAACACACCGATAGGTGCTTAGCGACAGATTTTCAACTTGAGGGTGGTAGCCAGCCAGACGGGTACTACAAAGTACCCTACCACCGTGCTATGGTTTCCTCACGATGTTTTCCTTCACCGAAAGCTCAAGCTCATTGTAGGATTCGAACCTGGGACCTTCGTCTCGGTATCCGACGTCACTACCACTGAGCTATCATCGCCTCGAATTACACTTTAGCGTATGAAATTAACCTCCGGATAAATGACCTGCGTACCGACAACAATAAGACTCTTTTCAGTATTCACAAAACTCTAACCATGTAGAGTCAGGGCTTACATTTTAGCGCATTTCTATGGACACGTAGTGCGCCGCAAATTTTCTTGAGTGCACTTTTGGTAAGCTCCAATTGAGTGCGAGTGTTGAATGTGTAAGAGAAAAGTTGATTCTGATCTTGAGCTTTTGTTCTGAAGACTGTTGTACATAGTTCGAAGGCATTTTGAATCTTAGCTTTTGTAGTATGAATAACAATAACAAAAAATCGGTCAAATGCAAGTCGGACTAGCACACGAAGGGTTCTGAAAAGCCTTACCCTGTATATTTTTTTCAATAGAATTCTGTCAATATTTCAACTGTCTTCCTATTATGGTGCATAAGATACAGCCCACCGACACAGACAGACGGACGGACGACCGAAAAGACCGATAGTAGAGGCTTAGTAATTGGGTCCCGTTGGCACCCTTTGGTTGGCAGACTTGGGCCCCTGCTTTTACAAATTCCAATAAAATAATTTTTTTAGCGGATCAGTATTTATAATGAAAATTTTTTTTTTTTATAAATTCCATATCTCTGAAAATACTATTTTTTTGGCATTTTTATTTTCTTCACAATTCAGCTCATTCCTTTCAGCGTTTTTCTCTAAGAAGAAGTTCAGAAGATGCCCTCACTAGCTGGAAAAAAAATCGGCCTGTATAATGGATATCTGGCTGTCACCGGTGGTTTCAACCACGGCCCCGGGATAATTATTAGCTATGTCCCTCTCCATCCCAAAGACTATCTGTGTGCCAAATTTCATCTCGTATTCAAGGGGTTAGGTGTGAAAAGGTAACAGAGTTACTTTCCTGGGAAGGAATTGAATCCACTACCCGTAAAAAAAAATAACTTGCTGAGTTAATCGTCGGATTCTTCTCAGTTGAAGGCCGAGTTCCGAACCGGTGGTATCTTCAGTAAATGTGATCTTCATAGGTGCCCTTCTGGGGCCTAAATTGAATAAATGGCTTTGAGTTTGACTTTTTAACTGGCAGTCAGATTACCTAGACCGACAAAGTAAAAAGTAAGTTATATTATGCTAGAGCACAGTTAATTGCTAACCCCCTTACTCATAAAACGTTATTTAACTAATATACTGTTCAAAGGGTGACGTAAATAAAGTCACTCTATTGTTATTGCCAAATAATGTGACATTATTTACGTGACCCTTTAAACAGTATATTAGTTAAATAGCGCTTTATGAGTAAGGCGGTAAGTCGTTAAAATTTCCAGCATTGGCATTCTCGTTACTTTTTCAGGATATTATAAGAATAATGGAACTGTCTTTTAGATGGTGTTGGAATGATGCCAGATGAAAATTCCCTCAGGGTATGCATTTGTGTAGCACAACTTATTTACATGTATAACATGAGGTTGTACAATCTTTTAAATTAATAGATATTTGAGTTGATATTATTAACGTTATAATTATTTGTAAAGACTGTGGGAAATAAATAGGTGGGAAGGCAATTTTGTCCGTATTTAGTTTTATATATTTACTAGCTGTCTCTTGTCACCCGCGTTCCCGGGATAAAAAGTAGCCTATGTCCTTCTCGACCATAGGCTATATGATACAGAATACACAGCTATGAGTAATTAATTTTACATCTTAACTAGGAGGTACGTGAATTATGACTTATCATAAATAAATAATACATTGTTTACGGGATGCGACAATACGACATTAAATGAAACCACGTAAAGTACTCATGTATCAATCATCAATCAATCATTTCAGCCTATTGCAGTCCACTGCTGGACGTAAGCCTCCCCCAGAGTTCGCCACATGGCCCGATCTCCCGTTTTCGCCATCCAGTCACCACCAACCACTTTTTTCAGGTCGTCGGTCCATCTGGCCGGAGGGCGTCCTACACTACGCTTGCCGAGTCGTGGTCTCCACTCGAGAACCCGTCTACTCCACCGATCATCGGTTCTGCGACAGATGTGACCAGCCCACTGCCACTTCAGTCTGCTACACTTCTGTACTACGTCAGTGACTTTGGTTTTTTGTCGGATAATCTCGTTCCGGACTTTGTCCCTTAACGAGATTCCGAGCATACCCCTTTCCATAGCTCGCTGTGTGACGTGTAGTCGGTGGGCTAGTTTCACTGTCAGGTTCCACGTCTCGGCTCCGTATGTCATGACCGGCAGGACGCACTGATTGAATACCTTGGTCTTCAGGCATTGTGGCAAGGGTGACTCGAAGATGTGACGCAGCTTTCCAAATGCTGCCCAGCCAAGCTGCACTCTTCTGGTGATTTCACTCTCAAAGTTGTCTCTACCCAGCTGTAGCTTTTGTCCTAGGTAGACGTACTCCTGGACAACTTCAATGGCTACACCTTCGACGGAAACGGGCACAGGGACGATGTGCTCGTTGAACATGACCTTAGTCTTGTCCAAGTTCATCCCTAGCCCAACGCGTCTCGAGGCAGCATTAAGACCGGACAGCATTTCCTGCAGGTCTTGCAGCGATTCTGCCATTATAACTATGTCGTCAGCAAAGCGGAGGTGTGTGAGATATTCACCATTGACATTGATGCCCATTCCATTCCACCGCAGGGTCTTGAAGACATCCTCCAGAGCATTGGTGAAGAGTTTCGGGGAAATAACGTCACCCTGTCTTACACCTCTGAGCAACTGGATGGGTCTTGTTTGGTGGTTCTGCACTTGGACGGACATAGTCGCCATTTGGTAGAGACTTCTCAGCACCTCCACGTACCGCCAGTCGACTTGGCATCGCTGCAAAGACTCCAGAACGGCCCAGGTTTCGATGGAGTCGAAGGCCTTCTCGTAGTCCACAAACGCCATACACAGCGGTTGGTTATACTCCTCGGACTTCTGTATAACCTGCCGAACAGTATGGATGTGGTCCACGGTGCTATAGCCTTTACGAAACCCAGCCTGTTCCGGTGGCTGAAAGGCGTCAAATCTTCATGCCAGACGATTCGTGACGACTCTCGAAAACAGCTTATAGACGTGGCTCAGAAGCGTGATCGGCCTATAGTTTTTAAGGAGCGTTTTGTCTCCTTTCTTGAAAAACAATGCCACTACACCTCTGCTCCACGCCTTCGGGGTAGTCCCATTGGTTATTACAGAGTTGAAGAGCCTCTTCAACTCCCCAAGAACAGGTTTGCCCCCAGCCTTGAGGATCTCAGAGGCTACTCCATCTTCACCGGGAGCCTTCCCATTACTAAGCTGTTTGAGAGCCGCCTCGATTTCGTCGACATCTACGTCTGGGAGATCTTCAGTGAAGTGGCGGGTAAGTGGGGCTCTAGGGTCTCTCGCGTCAGGTGTCGACTTCGGTGCATGCGAAGCATACAGATGTCCGTAGAAGTCCTCAATTTCAGCCAATATCCCCGGGACTGATGTGACGGTTTCACCATTCGAGGTAGATAACTTTGTCAGATGACTCCTCCCCAGTGTCTTGGTAAAGACCTTCGACCCCCGATTTCGCTCGATCGCCTCATGTACTAGGCGAGTGTTCCAGCTGCGAAGGTCGCGTCTCACCAAGCTCCTGATTTTCTTGTGGAGTGACTGGGGATCTGACAAAGTTTCCTCTGGTGTCTCACGTCTAAATCGCATCAAATCCAGGGTCTCGCTAGAAAGTTTGGACTTCCTATCTGACCGCCTTTTCCGAAAGTGCCTCGTTCCCACTTCGCGTATCACCCCAATTAAGCCGTCCAGATCCTCGTCAACATTTGCCGGGGTCTCCAGTGCGGCGAATCTATTTCTCAATTCCAGTTGGAATGCATCATGTCCAGTTTGGGGCACATTTGGACGAAGAGCAGACCTCACCATGCGAGTACGTTCGAGCTTAAAATTGATATTTAGGGTGCCTCGCACAAGCCGGTGATCGCTACCGGTATTAAACCTGCTGATCACTGAGACATCCCTAAATATATGCTTCTTGTCGGCTATGATGAAGTCAATTTCGTTCTTCGTCACACCGTCGGGGCTCTTCCAGGTCCACTTCCGTTGGGGCTTTTTCTGATAAAAGGTGTTCATACAGAACAGCCCCTGCATGCTAAGGAAGTTGACCAGCATTTGGCCCCTACGGTTTCTGCGCCCATAGCTATGCTGTCCCAAACAAGATTCACCGCATTATTTTCCCACTTTGGCGTTGAAGTCCCCCATGACAACGGTATAATGGGTTTTGGTGGTACGATTCATGGCCTTTGACATATCTTCGTAAACGGCCTCCACCTCCTCATCTGAGCTGCTCGACGTCGGCGCATATACCTGTATGACCTTGAGAGAGTATCTCTCGGTCAGTTTCAGTACAAGGTACGCTACCCGTGCCGAGACGCTGCAGATCTCCATCACGTTGTCACGGAGGGCTTTGTTGACGAGGAATCCCACGCCACCCTGAGATTTTTGGCTCCCTTCCCTAAAGTAGAATAGATGGCCCGACTCAAGGGTTATCGTGTCCTCCCCCTCTCTACGAACTTCCGATAACCCGAGAACATGCCATCGTATCTTCTCTAATTCTACTTCAAGGATCTGGAGGCTTTCATCCAGCCGTAGACTGCGTCCGTTGTATGTAGCCAGGGTCAATTGTTGGCAGCCGTCCGTAGCCCGGGGATTCCTAGCACCCCCTACCCTACCGTAACCAAGGCCGCTGCCGTGACCTGGAATAGTAGGGCGGCCGGGAACTGGGGGCCGTTTCTTTTTGTGTGTATCCATAGGGGGTATTGCCCGTAGTCACCACGCTGGGCAGGCGGGTTGGTGACCGCAGTGTATTTATGTGGACTGTGTTGTCTACACAAGAGGCGCTGCTGCCCACCTCTCGGATGGTCCCTTAATCGCCTTCTACGATACCCACGGGAAGAAATGGGGTGGTGCTATTCTACTCCGCCGGCACCACACGGCATGTATAGGTACGATCAACTTTTACTATGGGACCAACTTCGAAATCGCAATATTTTTTTACAGCTTTTCATACAAAAGGTTCATATCTCCTCGGCAAAAATGTATGAAAAGCTTTAATTTTATTCCATAGTAAATGTTGATCGTATACATGAGTAGGTAATTTACGTGGTTCCATTTAATGTCGTATTGATTGTCGTATCCACCCCGTATAAAGATAATTTTATTTACAACAAATATGTACAAATTACAATCTATAATTGAAGAACAATTTCGAATTTGAATCCCATATAAATGTTGATCGTTTAGTAACGATGACGATTGTCGATATTCATCTTGTCTAGGGGATTGGCCCGTCAATGGGTGCTTCTTCATTGGGGCGACGACATGTCGTCGGGCGACTCCGGCAGCTACGTTCTTCATTGGAACGACACGACACGACACGACACGACACGACACGACACGACGCGGTTATAAAGAGAGCCGCGGGGGCGCAGGCGGCGCGTCCACTCGCACGCCAACATGGAAGCTTGCGTGTGTACAAAACACATGCATAAAGATGCCGCCACGACACCAGTGGGAGACTTGCTGCCGACGAAATGTCGCCACCGGCAACGACATTTCGTTGCCGTGCCGGCCCAGTGAGACAGCGTGCAGTACAATCTCATAGAATTATACCGGCTACATGTCGTGGACGGCATGTAGCCGGTGCCGTGTCGTGTCGCCCCATTGAAGAAACGCTCAACGAGATGGTAGTTGTAATTAATATTAATCAAGTTTGTAGAAACTGGGGGTAACTAAGACCTAAGACACTTTAGCCACGTCTTGCAAACAGGCAATGCAGTCGCTGATACCTTATTGTTATGCACGGTCATACTATCTCTCGGACTGCGTCTGATTTGATAAACTAGGGTAGTCTGGGGCTTAATAAGAAGCTCTGCTATTGAATGGGATGGTTGATTAGGTTTTGTTACTACCAACCATGTTCGTCGGTTCATCATATTAGAGTATTTTTTGTTTATACGCGCTAATCTCTGGAACTAAAATATTTATATAATAAATCCGAATGTGTGTTTTGGTCTTTAGCGTTAGCCGCAGCAATGGTGTGCGATGAAATTTGGCACGCAGGTTATAATGACTTGGAACAACTTTTATTTATAAAATTATGCTTTTCATCCCGGGAAAAGAGATCCGTCTGAAAATCGTGTCATACCGGAATCTAATTTTAACTAGCTTTATAGTTTAGCTTCTTATCTTAGACTCTTACTAGTGACTTTAGTCCTCTGTCGTGCGTTAGTCCAAAGACAAACTAGGGGTGCTGTTGGTTTATCTTTAGTACCATAAATAATCCACGAATTTCAGATAAACTACGTTTTGTATCACGAAATATTTTAGTACATGTTTTTTTTTTTTTATACCACTTATGTGGCAAACAAGCATACAGCCCGCCTGATGGTAAGCGGTTACCATAGCCTATGGACGCTTGCAACACCAGGGGTATCACGCGCGCGTTGCCGACCCTAAAATGGTTTATTACCATGTTTAATCCAGGTACGAAATTTTGTCCACGTTTTGTAATAAGACCGTTATGGGTTGATTTTTTATCCCCTCCATTAGGGTCTGTAGGATGTACACGTTATTTATGGCATCTGTGTACAATGACAAGTTTTTAGATCCTGCGATTGATACGTCCTTCGGTTTCTTTTTAAGTACCTACCTGGGTGACCAAGCTTTGCTGGAAAACTCGGAAAAATGCGTTTTCCCAAAGATGCGACCTAGAACAATTTATCGCCAAAATATAACAAATTTTATCAAAATCTTGATGGTATTTTTAGAAAGAAAAGGCTTAAAGTATAAGTATCATATCGCCGCTATAAAATGCCTGGTTTTATTGTCGATTTCACATTTTCACGTTTACGAGCTTTCGACGTGAACTACATTTTAGTGAATATTAGTTGTAAAATCTTCACTTCTTTGTAGATTTATAGCCTTGGAGACAACGTATTTTAGTGCCTACATTTTTAAGGAAGATCCTTGATAAGGGAAAGTTCTGGTATTTTTGATCGGTCTTTCAATCAAATAATCTTTTGTGATTAGTGAATCCAGCCAGTCCACTAAGATTGATAAGTACCTCCCCGTTATAGTAATATGATGTTTTTGTCTCGTAGAAGTTGCAGTTGCAGTATCATCTCCATAAGGAAGCTACAGAGTGCAGAATCGCGTGCGTTACGTACGTACTACCCATGGTACTACTGTCTGTACAGTACCGCCTTAACTAACTATCCGATAGTCTTGTGTAGTTCACGAACGAACTAGTTCGAAAGAGCGCTCCCACAGATGAACTACGCGAACTAGTTCCCAGATATCTCGCTCCTTAGTTCCTTAGTTCGCTTCGGTACCTATAATAAAATCGACTTGTAATAGCGAGAGTGAGTGAGAGCGCGCCCGAAATAGTCACGTTAATATGCACTTGCATTATACCTAGTCGATTACTTATTCATAATTTTATTCTCTAAAATAAGGAATACAATATACCTACTTATTACACCTATTTACACAATATACAAGTTAAAACTCTTATTAACACACTTGGAATTATAATACATTATAAGTAATAATGTGGTAATATTTCGAACTAGGTAAATCATTTAAAAAATTATATTTTATACATGAGTACAATGTATGTAACATAAAAAGTAACGGTAAAAAGAGCTACTATTAAAAAACTAAAGAAATTGTGCAAGAGCTTTAGCAAAGTGGGCGAACGATTTGCCTTTCTCTAGTTCGAGACGGGAGCTGACGAACTAAAAGAGCGACCTAGTTCGCCAAAGAGGAGGAGCCAACTAAACGGAGCGCTCCCGGGCCTCCCGGTCGTGAACTATTACGCGCAAGACTACTATCGGATCTGTAAATCTAAATAAGTCCAAGAATAATGTTCTGAACTCATTCAAAAAATGTTTTTTTTGTACGGAACCCTAAAACAGGTGTCCGTCCGGTATGTCACAATTTGACAGATGCCAGTTCATGTACTTATCATTTCGGTGAGAACGAAACCATAGCGCGATGTAGAAATTTTGCAGCGCCATCTAGTGACGTTAAGCTAAATAAACGTGGTGCCGAGCTACCAAGTTCAAAATCTTCCCTATTCATTTTCTAGTTTACACGCTAAGGGCTGGTTTTTGGCAATCGCTAGATAAGCGATGTCTGCATGTGTTTTTTAAAATTAGAACATCGACCCTAAGTAGCATTTATAAAAAATCAAAGACTTTTTTTTTCATTTGATGTTATAGAATGTTAGTAGACCATGCTCTGAACAACGTTTGTTCTAGCGAAAAAAACGATTAAAAAGTCACCGTGTATATTATATGTCGAGATATAATATTTTATCGCTCCTCATACATTTTGTCGAAAAAATATTTATAGTTTGGGACGTAATATACAAATATGTTTGAGTTGAGTAAAGTATTGTTAGCATTAACATTATATTATTTGAATATTATTTAATTTCATACCATTGAATATTGATTAATTATAATTAATTGTCAGCATTATTTATTATGAAAGTGTAAAACGGTTTATTTTGATATGGTGTATTTGAATATCGAGGAATTGCAACACCAGAAAAGCATAATTGTAATATAATGGCGGCCATGGCAGAAAGTGTTTTAATGCATTTTGTGGTAATTACCAAGTTTACCAACGGTGTAAATACAGATTTAGCTTGTTTAAGCCAACTTCTTTTCAGTAAATAAGGGATGGTTAATAGTATACTCAAACTTGAGGTTTTCAAAGGTCAAATGTCGACCACTATGGGACCACTAGAATATAAATCTCAAAAAAGTGTTAACCGAACATACTCGTCAGGAAATGACAATGCGTTCTATATTCGAATTGTTGGAATGAGCCTCATGTGAGTCTCTAATTCATGACAATTTACATTAGAGTCTTTGGTGAGAATAATGCCCGACTAGCCATCACTCATTAAATTGGTACATTATGATGTGTCAATGCAGAACAGCTTTGGAAACATGAAATATAGGCCTTAAAGCTACGCGGATAAGCTGTTTTGAACGTGTATACTGTATCTTTTAAATTCTTAACAGGAAAAGAAATGCATTGTGTGATTTAAGATCCCGATAAAACTGACTCAAAACAGAGTAGACAAAAAATAAACATGCACGATGGCGCTTTAACAAATAAACGCCTTATAGTGTGCGATAAAAAAAACTAATGATAGAGAAGAATGGAAGAAGCTACACTGACAAGACACAGCTCTTTAAAATAGAAAAGAAGTGTGCGATGAAGAAAAAGGGTGGGATAGGGAGATCTGTGCAAATTTTTTATATTAAGAAAATTGTTTTTTTTGCATTATTTTGCTTTTTTTACTTTTCTCATACTCGAAATGAAGTGCAGAGTTTTTACTAACACTCGAACTGGCTCTTAATATATCGTGTAGGATGTGTGCCTTACAACCCTTGGCTTACAATCTACTATTATTGTTCTCAAATAACTCTCCAACATTATTTAAAATTCAAAACTACCTACAATCCGCGTTTTTGATGAAGCTATTGTTTTCCTGGAATAGGACTTATCTATTGCAGTTTTCTATATTTTTAACCGACTTCAAAAAAGGAGGAGGTTCTCAAAAAAGGTTCTCAAATCGGTTGTTTTTTTATGTTTGTTACCTTGTAAGTAACTCCGTCATTTATTTACCGATTTGGAAAATTCTTTTTTTCTCTGGAATACCCAAACTTTCTGTGTGGTCCAATTGTCATCAGATCAGGATTTGATTACTTCTTAGTGTACTTTGAAGTCGGTTTAAGTTTTTTGTAAAACAGTCCAATTATGTTCATTCGCTGCAGTAATATCATAACATGCTCTTTCTCTTTCTTTCTCAAGCTATCCATTCCAATTTGCTTATTATATAATAGAAATAAATCATTATTTATCAAAATACATGTACAAAACCTATAAGCGGTTACATAGAAATGGAGCTTGTATACTCTTTCAATACTGGAGTGGCTTGGATTCCTTATAAGCTATACATAAACAAATGATATACAAACAAACAAAACCTAGCCAGCCAACCTATCAAAGATTATTGCACAATCTGGAGCAGTATCTTGAAGCGAGGGTTTAATATTCATTAAAACGGATAATTTACCAACTTAATATGCTAGCAAGGTTTGCGGGAACAAGCAAATTGCAGTAATTTAATTGAAAAACGGGGAAACTTCAGCAATCACCGCAAACAATGACCCATTTGATCCATTACTCTTGAAGATTGCTGGCTACTTCATAGCAGTTCATCTGGATTAGGTCAATAAATGGAAACTGAGGTATAAGAAGTGATGTAATATAGTAGTTATTAGGTTATAAATAAATCTAGTTCTTTTAAAACATAAATATTCGCGTTTTATTGTATTATATTAGGTACACTGAGCCTTACCATTTTTTTTTTAGTATTGACACGGTGCCCAAAATTTTGCCTTAGCAGCCTTACGCGAGCAAGCTCTCAACCGGGGTTGGCCAGTATTATCGTGCTAATAAGTTTATAGGCGGGTCAGTGGTCACTCCCTAAATGTGGCTTTTACGAGACATGTCGAAATGCCTACACATGGTTCTGGACCCACAAAATCATTTGCTGAGCCCTCTCTATTTTAAATCTAGACAAAATTCATCAAAGTTACAATTGTTTTAACTCGGCATTATAATAGGGGTGTAAATGTAAGCTTAGATAGGGGTAGGTAAGCAGAAGCACGGTCCTGTGTAAACTTACACTACCCATAAAGATCTGCAAACACTATAAACTTATAATCGCTTCTCAACTTTGCTTCTCTATCGTATAACACACTGTGTATGATGGATGTTCAGATGAGGCGGGTTTTATTTTTTTATGTTTTTATAATTTTTTACCTTCATAAAACAATATGCTTTTTGTTTAATATGTTTTTTTTTAATTCAGTAAAATAATCAGTTTTACGGTTTTTGGGGGTACGTTCAAATATGGCTCATATTATTCAAAAAACATTCATGACACAATTTGCCAAATGAACTACTACTGTCACAGAAATATTTAGCCATATTTTTCTACGACGCGACGTTCGGCAAAAAACAATAAAAACTTGAAAAAAATACTAATTTCCCGCCTCATGCTGATACAATGAAAACAAAAATGACATTCAAGAATATTAAAAACTGTCCCAATTTTAAATATTAAGTCACTACATAATATTACGGCACAACTGAAATTTGGCACTTAGGTAGATCATAACCTGGAAAAATATAAAATATACTTTTTAACTAATCTGAGTCTTCTCAGTTTAAGCGTATTTTGAACCGGTGGTAAATTCAACTGTGTGTTACGTTCATAAGTGCTTTACCAGGGCCTAATATGACTCAAGGGCATAAATGACCTTTTGATTTTGATTTTGAATCGAAATAAGTACATCCTAAGTTTGCTTTGAAATCGCCCCTCGCATGTTGTACAAATTGTGAACATAAGAGTAATATAATTAATTAAAATTTATATTTGGTGTGTACGATAAACGGTTACACGAGAGGATATAAACTCTGTGTTCTTATTAATTAATGTTTCGTTTGTTTGTTTGTGTTACCAAGGATCTAAAATTCATTTAAGTCTTGCATGAATTCTTGACTATTTTATTGTAGTGTACAACACAAAATTCTTTATTATTTACACAATTACAATAATAATGTGAATGAATAACAAAAAAAAAGTGCTTACAATTCAGATGGCCTTATCGCTGAAGCGATTTCTCCCAGGCAATCTACCCATTTCAGACATTTTCAATAACTTAAAAGTTTTGTTTACATCTTGTATATATGAACACATGGTTTTGTATATTAGAAAGGTGGTAGCTTAGTGGTGGTGATGTTAAGTGCCGTAAAAGGCGGCGGATAAGAATTCAATCCACACCCTTCAGCTGAAAATCTATCACAGATAGACAAGGCAGTCGATCCACCGCACGAAAACAAAATGGTTCCATATGTTTTTGTTGAGCAGCTATCGAACTTTTGCACAAAACCGTAGATAATGTTGCAGCGGCAAACTAAACCTGAATCTCTATATATAAAAATGAATCCCCATTTCCCTTGCTCACGCCATAACTTGAGGACGACTTTACTTATTTCATCAATCTTTTTTTTTTAATTCTGATACTCTGGAGAATATTCTTACGGAAAAAATAATTCAGAAAGTTGCGTAGAAATTTAGAAAACTTAACGGTAGGGTACGGTAGTATATCCCTCGGGTACGCGGGTAACACCGCGGGGCGCAACTAGTTATATGTAAAAAGGGGCAACCTAATGATTAACAGAAGCACGCACGGTCTACAACACTTGGCAGAAATAATCCAAAACTTTTGGAAATTAAATACAAAGTATCTTACTAACAACACAAATTCATTTAACTTCAAGTACTCACTTATAAAATTAAGTTACTACTTACTACGAACAAAGTGAGAGTTAAGTGAGTTCGTTACTCGTAGTTCTACCACAATATGTCTGGCATATTAAACTTAATTACCCAAATCTATTCAAGTTAACGCTAAAATAAAACATTACGCTCCTGAAGCGGTTATTAACATAATAACGCCATTCACTTGTTATTACCACCATTTTTATGCGTTAACATACAAAATTAGGCTTACAGGGGCTAACGAATAAATTGCGAATAAGTTAAACGATTGTGAACCTTATTGTAACGGAATAGAAATGAGCATATAAATGTAATAGATCGTAGTTCTATTATATGTGGTTATTTTTATAAATGGTAATGGTAAGTTCAATAAAAGTTACATAGAGCTATAGCGAGAGTTTATATTAGAATTACTCAAATAAATTAAGTTAAGAAGGGGAAGTAAGTACATCCACCTTACAGAATACCACAGCCGAATGAACTTTTGTTGTGTTCCTGCATGTAAGGTTGCCAGAGTTCATTGGGGAGAGGGGAAGGGTCGGTAACGCGTGAGCGATGCCCCGTGTGTTGCAAGCGTACATATGGCTACGGTAACCGCTTACCATCAAGCGGGCCGTACACTTGTTTAACGACTCACTAGTATAAAAAAATGAAGAATTAAACCTTCTGAACCGGTATTAGAGTATTAGAATCAGACTTTCCATAAGTGCCTGCGAAGGTCTATTTGAATAATTGATTTTGAATTTTGAAGTCTCGTAATGTTTGTAACGAAAATGGTCTCGGTCTTGTACTGTGCCTTTTCAAAGGAACTCCCTATCGCGGACGATTAGGTTGTGGAATGCGATCCGTGCCGTGGTGCCAAGGGGGTGAAGAGATTTTTCCAGGGTCGGCAACGCGCGAATTATACCCATCCATGGTGTTGCAAGAGTTCATAGGCTACAGTAACTGCTTAACATCAGGCGGGCCATATACTTGTTTGCTACCTTAGTGGTATAAAAAAACCGGCCAAGTGCGAGTCAGACTCGCGCACCGAGGTTCCGTACAAACCTGTAGTTATATAAGTAAATTGTAGTATAGACCTGAGTACTTGATATAAATTTCAATTTATGACGTATTAAAAAAAAACTACTTACTAGATCTCGTTCAAACCAATTTTCGGTGGAAGTTTGCATCGTAATTCGTAATGTACACCATATTTTTTTTTAAATTTTATCATTCTCTTATTTTAGCAGTTACATTTTACCACTTTGGAAGTGTCTCTCGCGCAAACTATTCAGTTTAGAAAAAAATGATATTAGAAACCTCAATATCATTTTTGAAGACCTATCCATAGACACTTATGGGTTTTATTAAAAAAATAAATGAGTTTCAGTTCTAAGTATGGGGAGCCCCCAAAATGTATTGTTTTTTTTCTATTTTTGTGTGAAAATCTTAATGCGGTTCAAAGAATACATCTACTTACCAAGTTTCAACATTATAGTTCTTATAGTTTCGGAAAAAAGTGGCTGGGACATACGGACGGACAGACAGACAGACAGACATGACGAATCTATAAGGGTTCCGTTTTTTGCCATTTGGCTACGGAACCCTAAAAAAGCAGTGCTTGTAAATTTAAAGGTATCTAGTTCTCTTTATAATTAGACAAAAAGTAGTGTTCTATAATTGATACATAATGTAAGAAACAAATAAATAAACTAACATCATATCAATTGAAAAGGACGCGATAAATAAATTACCTATCAAAATGACTACTCTAAATCCACAGTATTTGAACAACTATCAAATGACCACAGTTTGAAATTGATCTCCAATTAGCAATTTCACGAGTATTATTTGAATTTGCTCTCAATTCTGCGATCGCATCATGGGATTATCTAGGATCACTACAGCGTGAAATCTTTTTGCCAATATGTATTACCTATAACTGACAATGATTTTCATAACTCTATGGGATTCATAATTTCTAAACGCAGTTGGAATTGAAATTTTCAATGGTAATTTTTATTCAATTCTGATAGGTATCATGAAAATGGTTTTTAAATAATAATTTACTTTAGTATGATATATAAACTAGCTGTCTCGAGCGGTTTCACCCGCGTTCCCGTGATAAAAAATATTCGAATCTGACTGGTAGTTCCAGAGATTAGCCCGTTTAAACAAACAAAAAAACTCTTCCGCCCCTAATATGAATCAAAATAAGATATATAATACATGAAGCTTTTTTTAAAATATATTCCAAATACAATTAGATGAAATAAGTTACGAAGTCCAAACTAATAATTAATTAATCTAAAAGGTACTTTATCAATTCAAAGATTAAATAAATATTTCATTAAGGTTCAAAATAAATTAAAATATAAATTACACATAAAAATCTCAAAGTAGAGCGCGAGTATGCCTCACATAATTAACCTAATAGTACTTTCTTCCCTCAACCGTCAAGTTGGACGTTCTTGAAGTTTCCAGCCAGACCGCACTGATTGATGCCACTCGGTCAAGTTCCAGTGAGTTCATCGACAAACTTCTGGAGTAATTAAAATTGTGAATAGCGTCATCTATTATCTGTGGAGAATTCATGCATATAGGGTAACTGTTACTGCTATCGGTCAATTCTAAAATATAATGGAAAATAGGACAGTTGCAGTTACGATTGTATCCACAAAAAAATTATAATTATGAATTTGAATTTAAGTGTGATAGATAAATCATACAGATTATTAATAATACTAAAATAGCTGAAAAACTCCTTAAAAGTTACAGGAAGTCCGCAAATAAATAATAAATAGGTTTAGTGCCATAGCTAACATCATTGGGGCGATTAAATCGGGGGCTCTACCGCGAAACTTTGGTGGTAATCGTAACGAACACCATTAATGCATTTCAACCAATCAGGGCCCACGAATGGTCGTCGTCGCGTCATACCGCGTGTGCGTCATTGGATGAAATAATTAATAGTTTTCGTTACGATTACCACCAAAGTTACGCGGTAGAGCCCCGGGACTCTGTTATTTTTTTTCGTTTTTGAAAATTCTATCTTAATCTTTTATTCGTACCTCTGGTACTGTGCTTGAATTTATTGATATGCACTTTAATTCACTACACATAGGTCGAAAATTGTGATAACATAGAATAATAATATTAACTAACCGCTAGCTGGCCCGCTAATATACCGTTTACCCTTATTAATGGATGGTACAGAGTTGAAGTAATTAAGCGTTTAGTTTAATTGCGAGTCGCGTACCTTTTCCGATCAAATCAATTAACATTTTTGTCGATGAAGGGTGTAAGGAATTTTGATCGAGTATTTATGCCTAATGTTTAACGTAGTTTCAAGGCAAGAATTCAAAGGGTTTGACGTATTTGTAACTACGAAAGTCATCGTATGCCAATACGAGTGGCAAAGTTTTTTTTTTATACGACTAATGCCCGGTTTCTATAAACAGAAATGAAACGTTTTGCTTACCAATAGTAGGTTTTTTAATTGTCAAACTGGGCTTATAAAAAAATTCGTACGCAAATTTTACCTGTGATAGTTACTTACATAAGGGAGACTACTATGCAAAACTTTGAGGTTTTTACTTCTTTATTAGTAAAGATACAAGAGTCTTCGGTCCGTAAATTATAGGATACGGCCATAAGACGGTAAATAAGCTTACGGCCCGCCTGATGGTAAGCGGTTTCCGTAGCCATATATACGCTTGCAACACACAGGTCACCACTCACGCGTTACCAACCCTTCCCCCCTGTAGCGTCCACGCACTGACTCCACTGCACAGATTAGTGACTAGTTACTCCGTAGCACTGGCTCACCACTACACCAGGTCCGAGCGCAAGCGCACGTCCAACCCGCACCGCGTCTAATGTCAGACTGGCCGGTTGACAGCTACCCCCCTCTACTGGTGTACATGAGACAGTGTATTATATCTACTGTATAGATACAAACACTACATCCCTTCCCTTTTAACAAATTTTAATTATTTCAAATGTAGGTAATCAATACTAGAGATAATTATTATTTACTGATGCAAATTACACTTTTGATATTTGTGGCTTTCACCCAGTGTCGCGACAGACACGTCTTTAATTTTAATACCGATTCTAACCAACACCGGTGTACATGAGACAATGTATTATATCTACTGTATAGATACAAACACTGCATCCCTTCCCTTTTACCAAAATTTTATTATTTCCTTAGATGGTACTCGCGGTCCTTTACATGAGTGCTTGAACCATTCACGTAAACTTGGAAGATATCGGTTACAAAACCATCTTTGGAACATCCCTCGCATCTCGCAAACCATCCACTTGTATAATTCTCTAAACTATGGATCCAATTCAGGGATGAACCTGCATTTATTTTAATAGGACTGGGTATTGTTTTCGTAGATATTATTCTTTTTAGAGCTAATAGACCTTTGTCGACTGATTAATCTTGTACTACTTGTAAATGTATAGCTCTAATCTTGCTCTAACTGCTAAACAAGTAAATAAACATATCCACAATTTAAGTTTTTTCCGTTATCCAATTTAAGTCAATAACTAATAACTATTTCAACGCAATGGGAACCTGTACCTTAGTACCGTATTAGGAACCTACGCAATATATTAGCAAACAACGTGAAATCGACTCACCAGATACTGCTTTCAAAGCTATCCCAAGCACCACCACATGGACACCAAATAGAAAGTAAGTGCTCACATGAGACCCCCGGCACCAACTGGAGATGACAGCTTCAGGCCGCTATCAATATGATGCTGCCAGCATAGAATCACCACCATCGAACTGCAAATAATTCCAATTGAATGGAATTCTAACAAATTAATTCCAATTGTATATAATTTAAACAAAGTAATTCCAATTGAATGGAATTCAAACAAAGTTATTCTAATTGAATGTAATTCAAACAAAGTAATCCTAATTGAATGGAATTCAAATAAAGTAATTCTAATGGAATGGCATTCAAGTAATTCCAATTGAATGTAATTCAATTAATGCCAATCGAATGTAATTCAAGTAATTCCAATTGAATGTAATTCAAGTAATTCCAATTGAATGTAATTCAAGTAATTCCAATTGAATGTAATTCAAGTAATTATATTTGAATGTAATTCAAGCATTCAATTCATATTGAACAAAGTAATTCTAATTGGATGGAATTCAAGTAATTCAAATTGAATGGAATTCTAACAAAGTAATTCTAATTGAATGGAATTCAAGTAATTCTAATTGAATGGAATTCAAGTAATTCAAATTGAATGGTATTCAAACAAAGTTATTCTAATTGAATGGAATTCAAGTAATTCCAATTGAATGGAATTCAAGTTCCAATTGAATGGAATTCAAGTAATTCCAATTGAATGGAATTCAAGTCCAATTGAATGGAATTCTATTTTGTGGGTGTTTGCATTATTCTTTCCTTACATTTCTTTTATGTCATTTAATTCCAAATTTCAATTTTTATGTATGCCTTGTCAATGACATTTCAATTTTAATGTATGCTGGTCCACATCTTGCTTAACATCGTTCCATATACTACTTAAAACTGTATACTACTTTAAAGCTGGTCGTATCCATGTTATTTCTTTCTTGAACCATCCATCTTATTTGCATCTTCCATTTCTGTTATTATTATCTCTAACTGCTTGCTTATTTCTTCACTAACTCTCTCTTTTTTTTAATTTTTTTTTTCTAGAATGTGTACTTTATTGCCCAATTCCGACAATTTCCAATTTAATGAAGGTATTAATTTAAAATACCAGACGATTTCCAATTTAATGGAGGTATTCATTTGAACTTCCCGACAATTTGCAATTTAATGAAGGTATTAATTTAAACTACCAGACGATTTCCAATTTAATGGAGGTATTAATTTGAACTTCCCGACAATTTCCAATTCAATGGTACCACTTTTAATTCGTCTTTATCTGATTATTTTCAATTTGATAGAGCGTTTCCTTTCGTTTCGTTTCTTTGCATTTCATTTCATTTCGTTTCGTTTCGTTTCGTTTCGTTTCGTTTCGTTTCGTTTCGTTTCGTTTCGTTTCGTTTCGTTTCGTTTCGTTTCGTTTCGTTTCGTTTCGTTTCGTTTCGTTTCGTTTCGTTTCGTTTCGTTTCGTTTCGTTTCGTTTCGTTTCGTTTCGTTTCGTTTCGTTTCGTTTCGTTTCGTTTCGTTTCGTTTCGTTTCGTTTCGTTTCGTTTCGTTTCGTTTCGTTTCGTTTCGTTTCGTTTCGTTTCGTTTCGTTTCGTTTCGTTTCGTTTCGTTTCGTTTCGTTTCGTTTCGTTTCGTTTCGTTTCGTTTCGTTTCGTTTCGTTTCGTTTCGTTTCGTTTCGTTTCGTTTCGTTTCGTTTCGTTTCGTTTCGTTTCGTTTCGTTTCGTTTCGTTTCGTTTCGTTTCGTTTCGTTTCGTTTCGTTTCGTTTCGTTTCGTTTCGTTTCGTTTCGTTTCGTTTCGTTTCGTTTCGTTTCGTTTCGTTTCGTTTCGTTTCGTTTCGTTTCGTTTCGTTTCGTTTCGTTTCGTTTCGTTTCGTTTCGTTTCGTTTCGTTTCGTTTCGTTTCATTTCATTTCATTTCAGGTTTATTTCATTTCAGGTGGTGGTACCTGATTAGTCGTAAAAATATGATTAGTCGTAATAAATACCCTAGTAATATAGATTTCTATAAACCTCTAATTTATTGAAATTCAATAGGTATGGTACACGCTAAGTACAGTACCTCTTATTTAAAAGAAGTCTGAAGCCTCAATTTCAATTTAATGAATTACTTATTGTCTTAATTTACTTATATAACGACAATTCCCAATTCCAATTTTATGAGACAATTTACAGGTGCTCAAACACGTTCATCTTTCTCACATCCTGAAGAACACTACCCTGCCACATCCAAAACTAACAATGTTTAGTTCAGTATCATATTATGTTAGTGCAATAATAATATATCTTAATCTTCCTAAACTGATACTGGAAGAAAATAAGTTGATATACTTTATTATCCAAATTAGAAAGACTTTCTTATATAAATACTTTTATAATCTGCAGGAATTCTTCAAAGCTACCACAGATAAATATGCCTGACATGTAACTCATATAATCAATATACTGTATTACTATTCTAATAATACTCATTCCTTATTTTTGTTGAATATTCTAATAATACTCATTCCTTATTTTTGTTGAATTTAATTGGATTTATGTATTTAATTATTACTTAATATTCTTGTAATGTTGCAATGCCCTTGCAGGGCTTATGTATTATACCACTTTATTCTTTGTAACATCTTTAACATACTAGGTACCTATGTACCTAAAATGTATGTGTAGGTGTGCTTCATGTGAAGCAGCAAATAAATAAATTGAAATATACCTGCATAGTTTATTACATATATACAGTCATGTTCATGCACACAAATGCATGTCCTGTGTGGGAATCGAACCCATGACCTGCGGCACAACAGGTGGAATCTTCCAACTGCGCACACGGGCCCGTCACTATATTTACTATAGGTAATTAAGCGCTTCCTTTAAGTATGAAACAAATAGGTACAATAAAGCCTATAGAAAATACAATATTACCGAAAACAACCTGCTAATGAGAGTTCAAAGCAACCTTTATATGCTGGTATAAAGGTATTAGTGACATCTTTTTAATTAGGAAGATTTGTAGCTCAATGCAATCTCCTTGTACCTTTTTTGAATAGACAATAATCATTTATTCGACAACACATTTATTTTGTTACCTTTGCGGAATAATTTTGGACATAAGTAGCATTTTTCATTCTATTAATCTTGTTAAAAGATAAGGAAGGTAGGTACCCAAGCATCTTATAGTTTTTCTTACATTATAATTTATTCTCTCATCAATCCATAATACCACTGACGAAATCGTCACTTCACTTAAATAAGTGGAATGAAATGTTTTACATTGGGATTATTTTGCGTAAACAACATTCCATGACGATCCAACTGATTATTCTTACTATTGTAGGTACTACTGGGTTCATCTACTTAGGAAATGTTATAAATATGGTATAATATTTAGTACGCATTGCATAAAACTCACACACTTTTTATTGTCACCTTCCTTCCCTTTTAATAATAATTGAATTTTATTTACTGGCCTTTTACACACGTTTCTCGTACTTTATCTCGTCGCCACTTGTAGCGTCCACGCACTGACTCCACTGCACAGATTAGTGACTAGTTACTCCGTAGCACTGGCTCACCACTACACCAGGTCCGAGCGCAAGCGCACGTCCAACCCGCACCGCGTCTAATGTCAGACTGGCCGGTTGACAGCTACCCCCCTCTACTGGTGTACATGAGACAGTGTATTATATCTACTGTATAGATACAAACACTACACCCCCTACCTAATGAGTTTTGGAAACCTTACTCACGCGGAACACAACATAAAGTTATTATTAAACTTCTCTTTTTAATCTTCTTGCCAAGTGCATATGTATTTTTAGTACCTACCTATGCACAGCTACAAACCGGAGGTCCAGGGGCTCTACGGCGTAACTTTGGTGGTAATCGTAACGAACACCATTAATGAATTTCATCCAATCAGGGCCCACGAATGGTCATCGTCGCGTCATACCGCGTGCGCGGCATTGGTTGAAATAATTAATAGCGTTCGTTACGATTACCACCAAAGTTACGCGGTAGAGCCTCAGTTCCATTATGAGCTGTAAATTGTAATATGACGTTCGTTTGTTAAAAAATATCAATAAGTAAATTCATATTGTGCAAAAAAAAAATTTGCTGAATTTCTCAGCTGAAGGCTGATTTCAGAATTGATGGTAACTCCAGACTTAAAGTGCCTCCTTCATTTGAATTTATAAATGACAATGACTTTGACCTCTTTGGCGATATATTTATTAATTACATATTTTGAGCACGTGACAAAACATGTTTTTCCTTAATTTTATTGCAATGAAAACTAATAATGAAGTGCTACTGTTTAAGTAATTAAGCCGGTACTCGTTTACGCCGCTTTCCAAGTGGGTTGTTTACATTTGGGGTACTTTTGCTAATGGAGGGTGAAGGGAAATTGTTTTCCTGTTCAGTAACGTGTAGCGTTGATATTTGATTTTATTTCAAAATTATTTCTATATTAAATATAATTAATTGTTCTAACTGACTACCTGCTCTATCAACGAAGAAAACCAAGGTATGGAATAAATATAGATTTCTTTATGGATTTAGCATCCTAAGAAACAATTTTTGGAATCCAGTGGGTGAAAAAGCCCATTTGAAATATTAATTTGATTAAATCCCTGGTCTGATATTTTAATTACCGTTATAACATCAGGCCTTTTTTAGATTACAAGGGATTCCGTTTTATAAAATTTTATGAGGTATCTATAATCTTTTTATCAGGATATTTCTTGTAATACTTTTTGCACGGTGAGTCTAATTATTTTCATATCAGTGTTTCTAAAACATAAGTACTACACACAGTTTACAAAACCGCTAGTTTGTATCTATGGTAGGTATGGTTTGCACGGTGGTAGGGTACTTTGTAATACCCGTCTGGCTGGCTACCACCCTCAAGTTGAAAATCTGTCGCCAAGCACCTATCGGTGTGTTCCGTCAGCTGCACTTGAGAGCCAGTTCCTTCTAGGCTTTGTGTGCTTACCACCTTCGACCACATCATCACTTACCATAGTGAGATTGTGGTCAAACACAGGCCTATAACCGGTAAAAAAAAAAAAAAAAAATGGTAAGTTACTGCGGAGATTCGTGTTCTTATTACAATGGTAGGTATACCATACCGAGGGTCATCACTAACTTCTAAATAAGGCGTCAAAGCCACCCGCATAATATGGGCTCATTTGTGTCTAGTCACATGTATAGGAAATAAAATGCTCGTATGTGTCTAAACTTCTCCTTGTCATCAAGGTTTCCTGTCATTGACAGGCAGCAGGTAAAACTTTTGAGACGTTTCTTTTAGATATTATATTTTTATGCCTTTTGCGGTCGAGACCATGGGACAGGGGTTCCGAAGCTCGCCGTGTTGCTCGCAATTTGTCACGAGGCGTCCGGAGACCAGCGGGCCCCCGGGGAGCTTTTTCCGCCAGCCTTCTGGGAACCTTGGCGTAAATCGCAGCGGCAGACATGACGAACTTTTACTTTACTTTTTTTTGTAATTTATACATAAAATTTGTGGTAAATAAGATATTACATTTTTATATAATTTTCCTCCTTATATAGCTATCATAACTCAATTATTTGTTTGTGTTACCTATAGCGACATCTATCAGTAATACTCAGAGAGTTCACACGCAGATAGATGGCGCCACAACATCCTGCATCGCGCTGACGAAGTTTTTTCTACGATCTGCATATATACAGTCTCTGGCCACTGCTGGATGCAAGCGGCCCCAAACCGTTAGATGTAGAGTCAATGTGAACGCCAATACCAGCTGAATCCGACTGCTGACCCAGATCACACTACAGCAGTCGAGAAACACCTTGAGACTTACCTAGCATTGCCAGTAGCCACCGAGGAAGACCCTATTGTCTTTTCACCGGGACAGGTGCAGCATGCCATCAAGAAAATGAAGACAAGAAAGGCCCCGGGCGCAGATGGAATCACCAGTATGGCACTTCGTCACCTGCCGCACAGATCCACGGCAGCACTGACACGCCTATACAATGGTATTCTGCGCTCGGGTAGATTCCCAATAATATGGAAAACCGGCACTGTGATCATGCTGCCCAAACCGGGGAAAAATATATTGAAGCCGGAAAGCTACCGGCCAATTACCCTGTTGCCCACCATGTCCAAGGTGTTCGAAACACTCCTGCTGCGGCACCTACTGCCGCACATAACACCACGCCAGGAGCAGTTCGGATTCCGCGCTGGACACAGCACCACCTTGCAGCTATCGAGGGTACTGTACGCCATGACGGCAGCTACGAACAAAAAAGAGACTACCATCGCAGTATTCCTCGATATGGAAAAGGCGTTCGATAGAGTATGGCATGCAGGTCTGCTGTACAAACTCTCGACGTCAGAGATTCCCCGTCGCATAGTGAAGGTGATCGCATCCTTCCTGGAAGACCGAAGATATAGGGTGGGGGTCGAAGACTCCACATCGACCGAACGCCCAATAGCGGCTGGCGTGCCCCAGGGCAGCTGCCTCTCGCCATGCCTTTACTCTCGGTACACTGACGACATCCCCCTGGAAGAGGGTTCCCAGCTGGCACTCTTTGCGGACGATGCGGCGTACTATGCCACGTCGATTAGCAGAACCCACGCCGCATCCAAGTTACAGACTACCCTAGACACACTACCAGACTGGCTCTCCAGGTGGAGACTATCTGTCAATGTCGGGAAGACGCAGGCCATCATGGTAGGCGGCGCCCGGAAATACCCCCCACCCCTACGACTCCAGGTAGAAGCTATCTCATGGTCCCCAAGTGCCAAATACTTAGGAGTGAACATAGATAGAGAGCTGACAATGCGGCCCCACGTCAGGAGCATCATTGGGCAGACCAGGAGCGCCCGTGCACTATTGCGTCCAGTCCTAGCCTCCCCGCGCATCCCTCTAAAGGTAAAGCTCGGGGTGTTCAAGACTTACATTAGAAGCCGTCTAACCTACGCTGCCCCCGCCTGGTATGCACTCACAAGCGAGTCTACCAAGGGGCAGCTTCGTGCGCACGATAACGAATGCCCCGAGGTACGTAAGAAACGCCACCATCCAGAGGGACCTACGGGTCGAGAGCCTGGACGCCTTTGTCGCCCGCCTTGCGAAGAGGATGTTTGCGCGCGCGGATGAGTCATCCCTGGAACACATCCGGGGATTGGCCCCGTGGCGCGCGTTACCCACAAACCGCAAGGCCTTCCCGCGAGACCTGGTCGTCGAGGAAGACACCGAAGCCGCCTGGGCCTCCATAACAAAAGCGCCGCCCGTTTTACCACCGGTGACCGCTCCTGCTAGGCCTCCACTGGTGCCGCCAGTGGTCTCACCTGGTAGGGCGGACCGCACGGGCGGCGACTCTCACAGACTACCATCGGACTAGACAACCCCCAAAAACACATCATTGACACCTGCAAGCAAACCCAAGGACCCGCCCGTTTTTACGGGTGGCGATAGAAACCCCAGGAAAGGGGTCCGTCCCGGACCTGGCTCCCCATGCCCCGTGAGGGACAATGAGAAGACCTACGTACAGTCGAGGACATAAATATGTATACACTTAGTAAAATTCAACAACGGTTTCCTCTTAAACTACTGATCGAAATTATGAGATATTATAAAGGCAGAATCTTCTAACATATACTATTATGATTTGTGTAATAGTTTAACACTTAAATTTTAAACATGCGAGAAAATCGCTTTTGAATTTCAAAAAGTGTATACATATTTATGTCCTCGACTGTACTGTAGAGTCAATGGGTGACTGATCTGATTATGAAATTTATTTCACAAACAGAAAGTTACATTGTCCTCGATTGCTTGTGGCAAGTAAGTGGCTAAGTAAAGAACACACACAGCCGCCAATTTATCAAGGCTATCTTCGTCAGCATCGTAATGTCGTGATAGTACTCCTAATATTATTACCTATGGCCGTACCCATCGACCGGCCGTTCGCTACCTGAAGTATTCAAAACGTTGTATGAAGTGTAGTACTTTTTCATTCCGGGAACGCCGTTTTAGTAATCTATAAAGTGTACTAAGGTTTTTTTATTATTTGTCATAGGTACTCATTTCATGACGCGCTCGTTATACTAAAAATTTACGATGTATGTCGAAGCGTCAATAAAATTTAACCTCTTTACTAAACGGCACAGTTTTGTTAAAATGGTTAACCTGACAATCACAATTGTGGAATGTTATTTCGTTGCGTTTTATCTGGCTTTGAAGCTGGATTTTATAAAAATGGCTTTTATACAAACATTTACGTTGTCGCTTATATACCTAACTTTGATAGTAGAATGGAAAGTCAGAATTTGTAAAGTTATATATGATATAATAGTTATAATATTTTTAAATAAAAATAAATTTGACTTGTTTGTAGTTGTTATAATACCAAATAATTGTTCGTTACTAATAATTTACGAAGTCTCGTAGCCTAAGGGTCAGTTCACACCGATACGTGGCAAGCTTAGATAGCAATAAAATATATATAAATATATTAGATAGAATAGAACTTTATTTACTACACAAAAAGGTTCACATTTCAGCGAGAGAATTGGTGACAAGTGACTCGCGCCGCCGCTAGGCGTACCTGAATTATCTCCCTGAAATGCTAACATTTTTGTTAACTAAATAAAGTTCTGTATTCTTCTGGTATTGCCGTGTCGTGTCGCGGTATGACTCGGTGTGAGCTGACACTAAGACTAGATGGCAAAAACATCAAACTTACAAAATATATGCTAAAATTCGTTTACTCGGCTTTACAATAAAATACCTACATTTTCTGAAGTTGAATTTTTCTTTCGTATTATCTTAATAAATTATATAAGTTTCACAAAACAACACACTGCTAGGGTTCACTACCCCTGGAACATCCAGCGAGCATTCAAGTGAGCTTCCTAATGTTCTGTATATCTCAGCTCCTTATTCTGAACTTTTTTTACATTTAAACTTTCGACTATTGCATCGCATTTTTATTTTCGGATGATACTTGTTTGTCGGAAAATGTTTATGTTATTGTTAATTTTATTATCCGTACAGCTAAGTCAAACATATTGAAAGTAACAAAAATAATCGAAATTTCTGTATACATATAGATAGAGCCAATATTATGGCAAGTGCGTTTCAAACGAATTTAGATTCGAATTGCAGATTCTAAATATAAGTATTTGTTTTATTACCATGGTATTAGCCCGCTACGTTACAACCAAGTTGGCCAACAAGCATACGGCGAGAACGGAAAGCACTCATCGTAGACATATGAACGCTTACACACCTGTAAGCGTTACGGACCATTCACCCCTCTCCAATGTCCTCAATTTAATTTTCATCTTATTTGCTATGAATGTTAAAACAATAACAAATATCTCCGCATTCCAAATCTATCACTAAAAATGAACCTATCAAAATCAGTAATTACGATAAAAATAGAACTTACATCCATAACGGTTTCATATCGACACAATATCGTTTGGATTCAAACCTCCATAAGAAGAAATTTACAGAATACAGCCAAAATCTGCAGGTGAGTGCAAACTTTTGCTGACTGACGACGAATGGTCGAAGCTCCTCTAATCTTGTTTGCAGAGACACTGTCTAGACTCAAACCTTGTGATGGATGTCTAGAAATCACCAGGATTATGGCTAGAAAGATCTTTGATTTAGACTTTCTACTTAAAGGATTTATTGCAATAAGAAAATGATCTAGTTTCTAGTTTAGTTTCACATGAATGATCATTGTTGTTAGACTTTGTTTTTTTTCAAGCTTTTATTTAACTTGCAATGTATGTGACTATTTTTGTACGGGTTCTGGCAAGTCGAATTTCACTCACTTGTACATTCTTATATTGAAAGACAATGCAAGTACAGTCACCAATAATTTGACTGTTTTACAAAAAACTTAAACCGACTTCGAAGTACACTAAGAAGTAATTAAATTCTAATCTGATCGGGACCAAACGGGAAGTGTACCCTTCCAGATAAAAAAAGAATTTTCCAAATCGGTTGATAAATGACGGAGTTATGAGGTAACAAACATTTAAAAAAAAATACAACTAATTGAGAACCACCTCCTTTTTTTGAAGTCGGTTAAAAAAGCATGTATTAAAAATGAAATATATTAGATAGGCTTTTATTTTGCGAAAAACTTACCGTGAGTGGAGAAGGATGACAAACAATGTTTAATTATTATTTATATTTATTGACGATTATTGAATAACAAAGATAAATCATTGTGTATAGGGCCTGTGTTTGACCACTCTTCACTTTCCACTCACACATCTTACTATGGTAAGTGATTTATTTATTGCCGGCTCTTCTCAGCAAATGCAACCTTCCGAACCGGTATTAGAGTATTAGAGGCAGACTTTTCATAAGTGCCTGCGAAGGTCTATTTGAATAAATGATTTTGAATTTTGGATAATGTGGTCGAAGGTGGTAAGCACACAAAGCCTAGAAGGAACTGACTCTCAAGTGCAGCTGTCGGAACACACCGATAGATGCTTGGCGATAGATTTTCAACTTGAGGATGGTAGCCAGCCAGGTGGGTACTTACAAAGTACCCTACCACCGTGCGGTTTCCTCACGATTTTTTCCTTCACCGAAAGCTCATGCTCAAGCTCAAGCTCATTATGGGATTTGAACCCAATAATTACAACCAAACTTTATGGTGATGCGAGAGCGGTTAAGAGGACTGTATTTTGGCGGGTGCCCAAAGTGTAAGGCAGGGCTGGCTGGCACTTCCTATGTGGACCGGAACAAATATCTTTTCTCCTGTAGCGTTTCAGTATTTGAATCCGTGAAATCACACACAATGGGAAACTTCTAAATTATTTCAGCTCTATTAAACAAGTAAAGGGAGATTTAAATTAAGTATTTAATTGACCCTTCAAAATATCGAATTCCAAACTATCACAATGTCAACCAACAACTATCTTTGCTACACAAATAAACTATAACAGTGAACAAACAATAAGCCAGTGAAATTTAATTAAGCAATTTCCCTTTGACAGAGTGTACGGGTGAGCATAAGATATGTTTACACCTACATATAAGGCAACGAATACACAGGGACAATACTTGACTTGTATGAGCTGCGCCTGGTGACAGGTCGCCTGCCAACTGTCTAAGGGCTGTTACACACACGGGTTTAGTAAAGATCAAAGTGTCACTTCACTGTACTTTGTATAAGCTAAAAATGCAACTACAGATCTAAAAAGGAATTTATAATCATTGTCTGAAGTGGCGGTGGTGGTTCAATCTGTTGACGGGAGAACAGTCGCAAGGGCAGTTGACGCTGAGTAAGATGCCCACCGGTCTGCTGGACAGAAAACTGAGGAAGGTGGTGGAAGGGAATGGATGAGGAAGACAAAGGACTGGAAGTAGTGGCATGTCCTGTAAGAGGCTTAAATATGAAAGTAAAGAGATATATTATACAAGTCTAAAGATGAGAAGCTTATTCTCTTTAGACCCCCTCGTTAACCTTTTTATCGAGAGTCTTATGATAAGTTTTACTAGACCAGCTAAAAATGATGCTAAAGAAACTATAAATGCATGACGTGGATTATAGATAAAAAATATAAGAATTATCCGTAGTAAAAATACAAATTTTAGTAAAAAAATAACAAGTGAAGTCTTGGCAAGAAACTCTCCTCACTAGTGCTTCATCAACGCAGTAAGGGCAGAATAGATTGGTACTTAGGCAAAAGGGTTGAGTTTTATCGTAAACCATTAAGAAGGTACTAAACCTTGGTTTATGGCTTGGTAACAAATCATTCAATTTCGGTGGTAATTTAAATTGATTGGTATTTTTATTACGATTTCCATTTTCTTTTTTTAGTTGACATGGTCCTTATTGATAGGTTTACAGGAATGATGGGTATATAAGATATCTTAAAGTAATATCTTCAATTATGGAGTTTGTTAAAAACTATTTTGTTGGCTAGTTTTGGCGTTTGTTGCATTTGTTCAAATTATTTTAGACTACAGAAACTTTTGAAACACTAGGAAATACATACAAAAATTTTCTATATATAGATGGTATTTTGTACATATTTGTTGTAAATAAAAATGTATATACACTCTCAAAAAAAAAAAGTTTATAAATTCAGATTGAGAAAGAACCGCGTCGTGGGTCTTGATCCACATATTTATTATCTTAGGAATGTCGATAAAACCGTGCGGCATCGGTAGTGATAAATAAAGCTTAACTTCAGCGTAGCATGTTATATACTCATACCTTACAGCTGCAGCTATTGACTCGCTTGTCATGACTGTAAGCTTTCAGACAAATATTGCACCAGCACTAATAACTGCTCTTTGCTCAGCATTCATAACGACTACATTGTCTTTTGTGTCTCTGTTCTAGTAGGTATTTTTTAGTTTATGAGGTTGCAATTTTATGGGGTTAGTGGTTTTGAATAAGCTGTTGACTTATTTTAGTATAGTTTCATTAGTATAAGTTATCATTCCAGCACAATAAACTATTATTATTATTCAAAAAATTCTGGATGATTTTTTCAAAGTACTTTTTAACGAACAAGGCTTTAGCCAGCCGATCAGCCAGATTCAATGTATTTTTTTGTAGTTCAAACAAAAATCTAAATTTAAAGCTCATTGGTACTATCTTATGGTGCGTCCATGCTACGCGAAGCGAGCACGAGCCGAACCTCGAACGAACAGGATTCGTTCGTTGCTCGCGATTTCAAGCGTGGACGTACTTAACGAGCCTACAACGAGCGCGATGCAAATCCCTGCGTTCGTGAAAAACTGACAATCGGGCGGAGCGCATTCGAGCACGCTACGAATGCTCGTTCGAGGCTCGCAAGCCCGTCCACGCTACGCGAATCGTGCTCGCGGTGTGCTCGTTCGTGGCTCGGCTCGTGCTCGGTTCGCCACGCATGGACGCACCATTAGATCTGTAATATGGTAAGCGCATACTATATCAAAAACTGTACCTTCCCATCATACACTGCAGCTTATTTATAGTTGCTCACGACAAATTTATTAAGCTTGGTTTCAACATATTCCCTGAAGAATTTATCATTCTGCCGGTATGTAAATAAGGTAGACTTTACAATGCTGCAGACTATGCTTTTACGTAGTAGCTCATTATAATAGACTCCCACACGTTTTGTTGGTGACTTAAGCTAATTAAGACTTACTTGGTTTCAGTCCTTTGGGAGCTTATTATTTAAGGCTTAAAAAAAGCTATTTATCATTTGCAGGTTGTAACAAACGACAATTGTATCAAACTTATGACTATTGGTCACTAGCCAAGTCTAAAATTCATAACGCCTTATCGACTTAGCTAACATAACCTTCCATAAGCAGAAATAAACATCTAAGTGGATTTCCCCACAACTTAACATTTGTTTACCAGTATTTGTTTAGCCAAGTAAATCCCAGTTTGTTCAATAAACAATACCTATCGAAATATCTACACAAATTGTCATCTTGTTTGTCCGTGAGGAGGTTCTGACGGGATTGCCTTAAGTTTATTTTCGTATTCGATTTGGGACGTAGGTGAAGGCCGTCTGTCTAGGTAGGTAGGTTTATCGTATTATATAACAGGTGGAGATTTCGAGATGGCATATTTTCGAAACCTATGTTGGGCTAGTCATGCTGAACAACTTTTACTATGGGACCAATAGTGATTTCTCAAAAAATGATTTTAACTTTCCATAGTAAATGTCAACCTTGCTCGACCATATGTTTTATTTTATTTTTGGGAATTCTATGTTGGTCCCATAGTAAAAGTTGTTCAGCATGCCTAACCCAACATAGATTTCGAAAATATGCCATCTCGAAATCTCCACCCAGTAATAGTATTTTTAGTATCGTTTACATTCCTTCACGTTTTTTTTTATTTTCGTCATTATTTACGGAGAGTACCTAAACATAATTAAAGTTTCATGATATCTATAATAATATTATACTTTATCAATAAAAAATTTTTTTTTACCTCTGGTGTTACATGCTAGGTATATGTTACTTACTGGTATAGGCTATTTGTAAGGCTTACTTAAAACAATTGTTTTCAGTGACAGCATTAACAGAATGTTATTATTTTTGATTCGATACATGAGCTACTTACGAACTCTTTAACCAAGCCAAGAGAGTCAAATATTCTTTACTTTGAAGCGTATATTTCCACGAATATTCATGACATTTCCCAATTTTCCCTGTAAAATTGATAATTATACTGGATACCATATAAATACCAAAGAAAGTATTTTCTTATTTTAATAACTTCAGTGAGAAATTAGCTGTCTCCTGAAAAATACGTACAGCGCCATCTGTGTAATATATGGAGAACTAGTAGGGATACATTTTTCTGCAATGGAGCACCAACTGTATTCTGAGATTCTCGTCTTCTTTTGGTCTAATTAACCAATCGGGTGGCGCTGTTATTTTGCATTGACCAATAAAAAGGAGTTAAATTTTACATTATAAGAGACCTCGTGTAAAGTAACATTTAACTTATGAATTAATTCAAAAAGTAATCTACATAGTACGTAGTACGTAATTTATGTATCTACATACTTACTAGTGTAAACAAGAGTTTAAATATAACTCCTTGAAAAGACGTATCTGATCTGATGCTTTACAGAACAGCTCACCAGCAGCTCACAGATTTTATAAATATTACTACGATTTGAAAAATGTTATAGGTCAAGCAGCACTAAAACCTTTTTTTTACCAAAAAAACTTTATATGCCAGAATTTAATAATATTATTTTAAATAATGATGACTTTGCTTGTTACACACATACACATACATTGTTACATTCTTCTGCTTAGAGCTCGTTCCCACTATGTCGTGTGTCGGATTCCGATTTTAATCGGGTATCGGCGCCTCTGTTCACACTAGTCGGCTGTCGGCCACGACCGCAGCTGGTGCCATTAGTTTGGTTGGATTCTTGTACACGATGGACGTCGACGAAGCTTTTGTTGTGATGTATTATTTGCGAAGGAAACGAAAGACAGCTAAAAATAGAAGATATTGGGTGCACCCAATTCTGAGGAAAAGATTTACTTTGGGAATATTTCAGAACTTAATAACTGAACTAAGAAGTGACGACGTTAAGTTTTTCAATTATTTTAGAATGTCAATAACTACATTCAACGATCTATTGTCTCGTATATCAGGGAGCATAAACTATCAAAAAACAAGTGCGGCAGCGACGCGCGGCGCGGGCGGCACAGGGGGTGCGGCGCGGGCGGGGTCGGCCCGACATCCGGCAAATGTGAACAGTGCCATATGCGATCATATGCGAGCGTTGATCAGACACGATTTTTTTCCGGACGGAAAATTATATAAAATTATATTTTTGGTCGGATACGACACAAAAACGTTGTCCGACGAGTGTGAATAGCTTCATATAAAATATTCTGCCGCTACGACACACGATAAAAAATCGTCCCGACAGACGACATAGTGGGAACGAGCCCTTATACAATAAACTTTCCTTTCATGTATTTGCCAGGCATTTCCGTATTCACTGTTTTCTTCAAATGTTTATTCCTTAATAGGTTGTACATAACGATGTTTATGTTTGTCCTTGTTCTATGTTTATATTTTTAAGAGGATTTTCATAGAAAAGTATTAAAGAAAACATTACTGACTGAATGCGAGTAATTTTACAATACCGACTTTTATTATTAAGTAGTAAGTAATTAAGTATTATTAAGTAGTAAGACTAATATTATGATATTTGCCATTAATACAACAATCATAATTTTTAAGGCTGAAATTATCATTATATGTTAAATTTCAACTTAATAGGGCAAAGAGGAAACGTTGCCAGCCTTCTGAGAACCTTGCCGTTAATCGGAAGCAGCGGCAGGCAGGAAATTTTCTATATATAGATTGTATTTTTTTACATATTTGTTGTAAATAAAAATACTTACAAATAAAATATCAAAGGGCAATTTAAAAAAATATATTTATTAAATTCCTACTGTAAATTTTGGTTTTTTCTGGTTACGCTAAGTCGGCGGTAATGTCTCGACATATTCTAATATCACTAATATTATAAATGCGTAAGTTTGGATGTTGTTTGTGAGTTTGGATGTTTATAAGTACCTCAATCACGCTTCAACATCTGAACGGATTTGGATGAAAATTGGCACGCTGATAGAATATAATATAGAGTACTTTTTGTCCCGGGAAAGCAGTATATCCCTCGGGTACGCGGGTGAAACCGCGGGGCGCAACTAGTACCTCCAATTTATGTTACAAGCTACAATCACAGCGTAAAGACAAGTACCGCTTCAGAAGTTTTTTGTGTATTCAACTTTATTTCATTTACTTCAAAAAGTCTTCACTTAAAAAAGGTTTCATCTTACTTTTCACAAGAAATTTGCTTCCTTATCGTACAGTGTAGTTTATTGATCCATCAATATAAGGGTCCACGCTAAGTATCCCCACAAACTACTGGGTTTTATCTCTCACCGATGTTTGTTTTTTTTTCAAGGCTACTATTGGTAGCCAGCCTTCCGTTATTGCCTCACCTTCGTAGCTGACCCTTTCAGGGCTTTTTAAGTTAACATAAGTGCTTTTGGGAGAGAAAAAAAAACCCTTGTCATTTCAAATTGATGTATCTTGTGTAACTTGCCGTCAATTGAAATCATCAGCCGATGTTTGGGTACTTTTAGATTGGACTTTTAAGCTGGATATGTCCAAATATCAATTAAGACCTTTGTTGAGTTCTTAGGACGCATGTACTACTACTTT
Source organism: Achlya flavicornis (assembly GCA_947623365.1). Taxonomy (NCBI): domain Eukaryota; kingdom Metazoa; phylum Arthropoda; class Insecta; order Lepidoptera; family Drepanidae; genus Achlya; species Achlya flavicornis. The sequence continues at coordinate 10,157,335 of OX392487.1, read as the reverse complement.
TGGCTACGGTGGCCGCTTACCATCAGGCGGGCCGCCGTATGCTTGTTTACCGACTTAGTGGTATAAAAAAAAAAAACAATACTACTTTGTTCATATGAGAAAAAAATCAGGAACTGCTATTTAAGTGAGCAGCTTTGTACCTTGTTCCATTTTTAGGGTTCCGTATTCGAAGGGTTCCAAACCCCCTATCCCTATTACAAAGCCTCCGCTGTCCGTCCATCTGTTCGTCTGTCCGTGGGCTGTATCTCTACAACCGTAATAGGAGGACAGCTGAAATCTTCATAGAATATATGTATTTCTATTGTTGCTATAACAAAACATAATAAAAATAAAATAAAAATAATAAGTAAAGGCCCATATAAGCAAAGTCTTTATTTGCGTGTATAGCAAGTTGAGTTAGTTAATATTGTTCGAAACCCTCCTCTTTACGCCGATTATACATAAAATAAATTTAAAAATATATGCAAGCAAAACATTACACACGTTTCCGAACGTATAAAAAATAATCAATCTCCAATCCTTCCGCTCACTCATTCATCTCTCTACTCATTATTCTCTCTTTGGTTACTTCTCACGCAACGCTGGCGTAGAAGTCACTCCCGCGCACTCGCCATTAATTTGGCTTGAGAAAACACCGGGTTCGCGTGGTAACAAAATAAATCATCGCAATTACTTGTACAAGAGGACCGATCCAGCGATAACGAAAGAACCACAGAGAACTCCAGTTATTCCCTAAACTTGTTTACGACTTCGTATAAAAAAACTATCCTTTTTTCCCACACCTCCGTTAGCTGGTTTTTTATCCGTTTTCATTTAGTCGAGCTACAATTGACGCTTTTGTAATAAAATATATATAATATTTATATTTTATCCAAACTCAACATATCTTATCTGAACCCAACCTACAAGCACAATTCGTGCAAACTTCTAATAACAAGCACTTATCACTAACAATCAATTTGCGAATGTTTCACAGACGAGTCTCACGGCGGCTATTATGCGACTTATAGCATGAGTGTAGGCTTACCATGATATCTTATGTGTCGGGACAAGTCCCGCTTGACATACGCTTGTGTTAGCAACGGGATGACGCGGCAGTTCCCGAGAGCAAATTACTTGACGAAATTGAAACACCCGGATCACTTGTGCAAGATAAATTGAATTTAGAAGTAATAGTAATAGTAATCTTTATTCAGAAACAAGAATTAAATTAGATACACAACATCAATATAGCTAATCAAAGTAATTACAATTAATTCACTCAACATTAGTGCCCTGGTTCTCAAACTAGGTCCAACCTGTATCTTGAGAACCAGGTTCCTCTCTTAGTGTGTCATTGTCAGTGTCATTAAATTAGGTAGAATTACGAATCGCTTTTAATTTTAACTGAAATTATGATGGTTATGGAATTTTGTAAAAAAATGCTTGTGTACATTCGTGTTCAATGCGATTCTGCATTTCTCATGCGATTGAGTTGAAACGTCATTAAGTTGTTCGCAGTTGCAAGGATGTTCCTGAAATAGTAAAAAGAATATTACCTATATATACAACAGCGGTGAAGCCATTTATTACTTAATTTTTAAGAAAAATTGTAGGTACTATTTCCCATGAAGAGAAATGTCGTAAACGCAAACGGTATATTAAGCTTTTTTCATTACACTCGGGGTACTGTAACAAGACTAATATTATTTATATTATTTAATTTTTTTAAATACCACAATAACTTAACATTTATTGATTTTTTATATAAGCGCTCGTGGTAGCATGATAAGCCGTTCTTAATCGATCGGCAAGTTAAGCTACTACCATCGAGGTCGGTACCTGGATGGGTGACCGCCTAGTGGTATTTCAAATCGAGCGTTTCGGTGCTTCGGATTCGGAAGGCACGTAAAGCCGTTGGTCCCGGTTATCACTTAATTGTGATATTCGTTAAGCTACGTAGAGGCCTTCTAGGCGGCTTGAAAACTCCAACAGTAGCTTGTCCACTAGCCTACCGAGCTGCGATCCGCAGTGGGCACGCGTGGTGGACTATCTGCCCATTCCATTTCACCCTGATTTGTGTGCAGGAGGCCTGTGCTCAGCAGTGGGGCATTATAGGCTGTTGATGATGATAATGATATAATTACTTAAAATACCACGAAAACTTTTTGCATAATAATAATTCTGTGGTATTATGTTGTTTTACAATTAGAGCTAACACCGTACGTACCCGTACGATATAAAGAGTATATATTTGAATTTTAAACCGCTTAGTATACTCTATATCTAGTTAGACCTACGTCAAACTAGGTTTTTGCATAAAGTATCAACTTCAACTGCACATGGCTTACCGTTAACGATCGAAGCTTTGACGACATAATAATGACGCTATATATACGATACTCAACTTATATCTTTTGTCTGAGCCCGTGGGTTTGTCTTCAATTCAAAATCATTTATTCAAGTAGACCTTCGCAGGCACTTATGAAAAGTCGGACTCTAATACTCTAATACCGGTTCGGAAGGTTGCATTTGCTGAGAAGAGCCGGCAATAAACTCAGCAATTACTCTTTTCAAAACAAGCTTAGATTCATTACATAATATTTACATTCTAATCGCACTGAAAACAATTGCGTGCCCCTGCGCGGCGGCAAAATTACAAAGTAGACTGAATAAATATTTAATAAGTAAATAAATAGCAAACTTAAGCAGACCAGCCCCCACAAGCAGCACCTGTTCACAAGTATGACGCGTGTGGCAGCCATCGCCGTCTGTTTTCGGTTGTCGGTTCCTGTTTCTACAACTATAATTCTACTATCTTTAAACTAATATACTATGTGAAAGTTTATGAATCTTTGTAACTCCATCACGTCTTAATGGCTACATGAATTTAGATGAAACTTAGCACACAGACAGAATATATCCTGAAATAATATACTGGGTGGAGATTTCGAGATGGCTTATTTTCGAATCCTATGTTGGGTTAGTCATGCTGAACAACTTTTACTATGGGACCAGACACAGAATTCAAATACATTGATCGAGCAAGGTTGACCTTTTGTTAGAAAAGTATTCATACAGCATATAAGAGAACTTCCTAGAAATAAATTCAAGTCGAAGCTTTATGGTTGGTTAATGGATAAATGTTTTTTATAATTTAGGTGACTTCTTTAAATATAAATAAGATTTAACATAATAGTATTCAATGTGTCAATTCAATAAATGTATTTTCAATGTTTTTATAATTAATCATATAATCAAAATTGTGACATCTTGCCAATTATTTTATTTTCTGTATTATATTTAGTGTGTTATTATAATAATATATTGTGTCATAAACTGTGACGAAATATGTGAAACATACATTTTAAAAATAAATTCATTTCATTTCACATCATTATTTTTGGGAATTCTGTAAATATGCCATCTCGAAATCTCCACTCGCGTATACAATACCTTTTAATCGCGGATAATTTTAAATCTCTTCGAAACTTAGGTGAATGCACGGGCAGAAGCTAATCTAAATAATACTATATCCTATTTATCTCACAAACCCTGGCAACCCTGTAGAGTAATTTTCATTAATGAAAACAAACCGGTGACATTAGTAAACACACGAAGGGCACAAGTGCTATTAAGATGCCTTCACACGCAATCTCGGCCTGATATGTCTACGGAATATCTAATTTAATGGCCTTAAGAAATTAGTGGTCTGTAAAGCCTTTAAGAGTCATCAGTATTATCTTTAGACGTTTGTCTGCACGCACATTCATCGTTTAACCACAGTATAGAAAGAGAGCAGCGTGATTTATATGTTGATACATGACCTTTTTAAAAACCATCTGAGGATCATCAAAGGAGGATATGACTGCCTGACAGATGCACGTATAGCAGTGACAAAAAATTTGAAATTTTAGACACAAGTTTCGCTCATAGAGCAGCGCGATTGGAGAAGTACTTCCACCTTATAGAACGGTATTCCACGGTAAGCCAAATTCCTGCGCGTGAGTAAGATCACTAGAGTTCATCCGAGGATGGGGGAAGGTTCCATAACGCGTAAGTGATGCCCGAGGTACTTGTGTGTTGCACGTCTATAGAGCTACGACAACCGCTTACCAACGGGCGGGCCCTATGATTGTTTACAGTCTATAAGAGAGCAAGATTTTAGCCGTTTTAGCGTGAACTACTTTTGCTTGCGTTTGGTTGGTTACTGAACCGCCACTGACAATGACCAGGAGTCAGAGGGGCAATGACGTTCACTTTTTTTGAAAGCTATACCGCTACGATATACAAACCCCCTAACTCATAAAGCGCTATTTAACTAATATACTGATTAAATAGTCACGTAAATAATGTCACATTATTTGACAATGACAATAGAGTGACGTTATTAACGAGACCCTTTAAACAGTATATTAGTTAAATAACATTTTATGAGTAAGGGGGTAAATATTGAGATGTAGTGATGTAGTGGTCTTCGCTCAACCGCTTGCGGGGCGGGGAATCAATTGCGGGGCCGGGTGGCCCCTATGTTGAGGTCTCCAAACGCCGCGTGCTACGCACGCGGGGCCTTAGGGCTGTCATATAGACATATGATAATTTAGAGATGTAGTGATTGTTCAGTACTGTTATTTAATAGTGCAAAAAGACTTATTAGTTGCGGAGTAGGATATATTATTAATATTTATTAAAAAAAACTTATATTAGATTAGAAATACATACGAATCGGCCTATTATAAGAGTATTTTTCAATAGATCAATAGGTATATATATTTCTGTTGCATTACAAACATCTGTATCTAAATCCCGTATGACTCACTTAGTTTCTCAAAAGCTAATACCCATACTTATTTAAGCGAAAACAATCCATTGCTACCAACTGTGCTCTAATGATTGCCAACGAGTTGACCCCTGCTGTTAGACTCATGCTCATCGCCCGAGACTACACGTCTGTTACTAATTATGCTGAGGGACTTGTCAATAAAATGCACCAGTTTGTTTTCTTGAGAGTGGGAGTCTCGTAAGAAAGTTGTTTATTTATACGGACTTAAGTTTTATTTTCGGATGTTATTTTTATCCCGAGGGCATAAAGCACTAGAGCCCACGCGTTCCTAAATACTCCTGCCCCCTAGCAATGGATGTCGACAATCGTCATCGTTACTAAACGATCAACTTTTGTATGGGATTGATATAAGAAATTGTCACGTGATACTTCGATTTGATTCCAAACAAAAATTGATCGTTTACTAACGATGGCGATTCTCGATATCCATCTTGTCTAGACCCCCTGGGCCGGTTGCGTGTACAGGCGTAGTCTACCGACTTCAAGTACCTTGCTGTCCATAAGCCGTGGTAGACGGCATGCTATTGGCGGGAGCGGGGGCAAATACTTGAGAAATACCCAAGAAGATATCGCTGTAGCGCGCCAAGTTAAGATAATATACGACAACATTACTCGCTGGGTTACATATGTAGCCCGCACGTGCGCTTTAGAGAGCCCACAATCGCTGTCATTATCACCGCGATAATTGCGGCTTTTGTAGCTCGTGTGCGTTTCAGTATTGAACTCTGAATATTCTATATTCGGCGTCAAAATATCGTTCGGGTGTCGGCTCACTTAGTGTTGTAAGCACTGGTTTCCAGAACAACATTTTCAAAAGCTCAAAACAATTTTTTTATAATAATTCACTCTTTTTTTTAAATAGCAAGTTTTGGTTTGTTTGTATCGAACAAATGTTATCGTGACAGGCAAATCACACAGCCCACATTGTCTCCACAATTATTGATGTCTAAATGCACCTCAACTAATGGTCCGTTCCTTTATCTTCCAATCATTTAATTTTACATCTAATATCGCTTATGTTTTGATTGATTTTGGCATGTATGTTTGATTGAGGATGTGTAGGTACAACAACATACAGAATTTAAATGTGTTAGACCAAAGAAATCTTGGTTTGTTTATTATGTTTCTTAAAAAATCATGGAACAAAAGTTGTTGTCTATCCCCCTTACCCATAAAACGTTATTTAACTAATATACCTACTGTTTAAAGGGTCACGCTTTGGGTCACGTAAATAACGACACTCTATTGTCATTGTCAAATAATGTGACATTATTTATGTGACCATTTAATCAGTATATTAGTTAAATAGCGCTTTATGAGTAAGGGGATACCATGGTTAGTCATACAGTTCTGCAAGGAATTAGTGTTTTACCTAAAACCCTGTGTAGGCATCCTTTTAGGTAAGGTGTTTCAAAATTTAACTCTTGAGGAGGTAGAAGAGGGCATCGCGATAAAAAAAATTGGGGTGGAATGATTCTAAAGTAAGTACCTTTTTTTTTTTTATTAGCGTGGGGAAATCCTCATAGGATACCCGACCGTCCTGGGGGGGAGCGGCCAGGTTAGGCCAGGCTAAAACCCCACGGTGGTCGCCATCTGCGCTATAGAGAGGGGGGCGGGCTCTCGGGTGTTGAACGCGTACCTGCTCACCCCTCCAAGCGCGGCGCTTAGTTAGCTCGTCCCGGGGGAAGTCTGACACCTCCCCCCAGCACCCTCGCTGTGCTATCGCACGATGCGTCGTGACCACATCGACCCATCGTCCTCCTTGAAGTCGCTACTGGGCGCACAGAGCCCCCGCTCTGATTGGCCACGACCCCAAAGGCCCCGTTTAGTCGCCATTTACGACAGGCAGGGGAACACCGTAGCTGTAAGCAAAAGTACCTACTCCATAAAGCAGTTTAAATCAAATAACAATCTATGTTAAATGTTTAAACCTAGCGTTCACTATTCTATCATCCGCAAACATTTTATGTGATGAGTATTACGATATAAAATTTAAGTCTCTCAAAACTGAAAGACATCGTAAATATTTTTATAACTTCCCAAATGTCTTATATAATGTTCTGACGTAATATTTGGAGCTTCTGTTGCGGCCCCAGTGACAGGAAACAGTAAAGATCTGCAGGAATTTCATGGATTTTGGACGTACAATATTTGTTGATAATATGACTGTTTGTGTTTTAATTTGAGAAATTATTTACAGATTTAAATGTCTCCACTATGCTTCTTGAAGTTAGGGTTTGAGTCTAGATATCGAACGATTAAATTTGAATCCTGAATCTGAGATATAAGTTTTTTTTAATAATCACAACATATTTCTGAGACTATTCAAGTTTTGAATTTCGTTTGCTTTTCACAGAATATTCAATAGTACTACGCTTTGTATTCGTCTGAAAAACTGACACTTGATGGGCCGTGCATACCTTGTAATGCTTTCAGAGCATGTGCTTGTATGTTTGAGAGAGGTAGAGCATAGCGTTTATTCGCTCAAAGAGCAGTTCGACTGGGGAGTACCTCCACCTTACAGAATACCGCAGCCAAATAACTTTATGTTGTGTAAAGTTGCGTTCCTGCGCGTGAGTAAGGTCGCCGAGCTCATAGGGGAGGGGGGAAAGGTCGGTAACGCGTGAGCGATGCTTCGTGTGTTGCAAGCGTCCATATGGCTACAGAAACCGCTTACCATCAGGTGGGCCGTATGCTTGTTTACCGACTTAGTCGTATAAAAAATAAATGTGCGACAGAGGTGCGTTTCGTGCTCCCACCACGTCCAGACCATACGAATTTGTTTTAACGAGATACCTTGCGAGTTGCATTGCATCAATCTGGACACGGCATAAGATATGACATGTATTTTTTATCGTATGATAATATTGGCAAAGATCCAAATTCTATCATCTAGCCATTGACATATAAAAAAATCAAGACGGAGTGTCAAGCGAAAATAAAGTGAAGCCGAAAATTTCCTACGTATGCGTGACTAAAATAAGTACTGGCCCAAGCAGGCACAAATGATACCGAGCCTTATTGTCACTGTCAATGTCTCAATGTGGAATGACAACCAATCGGCTTCTGGTGTATATGTGTGTGTGAGGCTATGTATTTACAAGAAAACCGGCTTCCTTTTGGTGCTTCACTCGTTTATAGGGCGACACTACGTCCTGATTTTTTTATACGTCCATGCTTCTAGCTATCAATTCTGACAATAAAATGGTTGCGTGGAAACATAATTTAATCGCCAAGTTGATATCGTCTATCTCTCATCAAATGTACCACAGTCTAAGTTACGGCTTACGGGACTATTATCTTGAAACTGAAATGAGCGAAAAATGTTTTAGTGAAATCGATAGCGCGTTTTATTTCACATTCGAAGAATCTACACGCTTATAACACATATTATCGGTAGCCGTAACTTTAGATTCACTTATAATATATTGAATTAGTACGTTGGATTTATTTATTGATTTTCCAATAGGGTAATAATAAACAGAAATGATACAGTTATGGGAAAATTCTGCTTAAACCTACCTTTATGGATTTAAATAAGCAATGATCCGAGCTTATATTGATATAGGATTTTTGTATTTATAAAAGGATCAAACAAAAATATCATTGTTGTTGATTGTTGAATATGATTGCGGGCGGGGAGCTTTTTCCGCCAACGCGTCAGATTAACTATCCAAAGAGGAATCGCTGCCAGCCTTCTGGGAACCTTGCCGTTAATCGGAAGCAGCGGCAGGCTTGAGGAAATTTTCTATGTAAAGATTGTATTTTGTACATATTTGTAGTAAATAAAAATTATGTTGATTGTTGATAATAAAATGTTATGTTTAATTGAAAAATCATTATGGTCTCGGTAAATCCTTGGTATCAAGCTGTTGGAGTTAGTGCAATCAGTAAGTACATCGTAGTTAGTAGATTGGTATGAAATGGGCGTAAAGTGCACGATGCAGACCTAATAAAGACGTTTAAGAAGATAAAAATATCTTCTGACTGAAAGAAGAGGTATGATGTTAGTGTTATAATTAAGAACCGTATACAAGGTTCGCTATTTTAAGGACACGAAAGAAAGAGTATCCTTTCGGGCAGCGTAGACGACGTACTTTTTGTGCGAAGGAGTCTGCGGCACACAAAAAGTCTGTGTGAAACAAAGGGCGCCTGACTTATAGCGCGTCGTGTGCGTTACTGCTTAGAATTGTATAGGTTCTATTTTCACAGACTAAAAAGTGCGGCGCGGTGCGGTCTGTCGTCTGGACTGCAGCTTATCTTTAAGATCATGCCATTATTAACATGTATCTTTTTTAGTACTGCTACTAAATTATATATTCAATATTATACAACGAAATTCAAAAGCACGAATATATCGGCGCCAAACAAATCTGTTCATCGTTTCGGTATAAATAATACCGATTTATTTAATTCTGTCACCCAGACAGAACCATGCTTTTATTGGGAACAAGTCATGAGCTTAGTTACATTAATTAGATAACAAGCTGCATTCAGTGCCAGAAACACGCTCCCATGATATTTGAGATTGGTGTGTCAATGTTAACAAGACGTTTGCTAGTTTCAGTGTACAGTGCAGAAAGCTTGTATGAAAGCAATCCTATAATATCTACAAGGCAGAGCAAAAATACGGACTGCCACTTGGGATCAAGTAAAAGGTTACCTGATCCGGACGTTTGGCAAAGAGTTTCGCTATACCTATACCGATTTTTTGTAGCCGAAATCTCAAAATAATGTGTCTGGTTCAACACATTATAAAAAGATAACTTGTCGGTGGTAAAACATGATAAACCGTGGCATTCTACAATTTAAGATTTACAATTAACGATTAATTCTTCTATATTAAAAATTACAGGAAGAACTACCATGTAATTATTATTTGGCAAGCAATGCGCGGAGTGCATTACTTGCGTGTATCAAGCTCCTTCATATTGATGATGAAAGATCTAAATACTGTAAAATCGGTAAGTAGGTTAAGGATGGACGAGCAGGTGAAATATCTGATTATTAACTTATCCACCTTTCCAACCCTAAACGCTGGCTGGCCACCACGCGTATCCTTTTCCTGGTCTTGAGAGGCTAGATCCCAATGGGTGATGCCTAGTTGATTGCTTTGTTCGTTGTGTTGTGGTTAGACCCAAAATGGGTTTTGCCTAATGTTGAATTGGTGTAAACTTGCATTTCTAAAAATATGTTCTATATCCAACTATCCTCCCCTAAACGCTAGCTGATCACTATGCGTATCCTTTCCTGGTCTGAGGGGCAAGATCCCAAGCGGGTGATGCCTAGCGTTGTGGCTAGATCCTAGGTGGGTGACGCCAAACGTTACGGCTAGATCCAAGGCGGGTGAGCTTATTATTACGAAGGGATCGACAGCGCAGAGAGCGCGCTGGAACAGAATGGCCATATCGGCGCCAAACAAATCTGTTCATCGTTTCGGTATAAATAATACTGACTTATTTAATGCTATTTTAATTCATACGGGTTTTGCCTAATGTTGAATTGGTGTAAACTTGCATAGGTATCTAAAAATATGATCTATATCCAACTATCCTACCCTAAACGCTGGCTGATCACTATGCGTATCCTTTCCTGGTCTGAGGGGCAAGATCCCAAGCGGGTGATGCCTAGCGTTGTGGCTAGATACCAGTTGGGTGACGCCAAACGTTACGGCTAGATCCAATGCGGGTGAGCTTATTATTACGAAGGGATCGACAGCGCAGAGAGCGCGCTGGAACAGAATGGCCGTATCGGCGCCAAACAAATCTGTTCATCGTTTCGGTATAAATAATACCGACTTATTTAATGCTATTATAATTCAAATGGGTCAAGAATATGTTTATTATAATTTTGTTGTTTAAATGATTTTGATTTCCAGATTTATTTCAGATTATATCAAATTAATTAATCTAAGAACATTAATGTTTTCATATTTTATCATCATTATTCAATTTTTACAAACAATTCAGTATTTTAATTGACAGCTCACTCTATGATTTTAAATCAACCGGAAGTCGATCATTTCATTCAAAATAAAAGTGTTTTGTTCGTTGAGGGTAGATTCCATGCGTATAAAAGCAATGGTGAGCCGAGCTTGTGGATTCATTCTGTGTTCAGACGTGAAGGAGTAACAATCGTGAGCTAAGTACAAGCTTTTTTATATTTAATTGTTATATTTGCTATATTGTTGATATATTTTATGTGTGTGCGTGTTCTAATTTAATTATTTACAGTACCTGTATCATAAATAGATACAGTTCATATGAATAACGGTGTTTTCAATACAAACGGCGATTGTCCGCCGATATGTACTAAACAAATAACGAACATATCACACACATTCTAACCAAATCGAGTAAGCACAAAGGGAAAGGTTTTTATTTCACAGAAAAGAGTATTTTTACTAAAAAAAAGAATTCGTTGAAGAATGATTTTGTAGGCGTTCTGCCGGGCGTTACCAAGCCTTTATGGTATTAAATAATATATTCTGATTTTCACAGCCAGTAATATTTATATTTCAACAAAAAACATATTTCTATAAAAATAATATTTTTATAATATACCTAACTAGCGGCCCGGTACGTGCTTCGCTACGTATAAAGTGAAATAATAAAAATGTGATAAATGAAGAACCGCTCGACCGATTTTGTGCAAACTTCACATAAACCATCTACTAAATAGTCCGAACAAAGCCTAAACATTTGGTTTGTACAGGTGAGCCCGTTCTTGAGTTATAAAATTACAACGAAAAGTGGCATTGATTTTTATATATATTGATTTTACCTCATATTTCTTTTATTAAGATAGTATAATGTACTATTGTGCTGAAACCACGGAAAAGAGAATTTATTTCTTTTCTCTGTGGCTGAAACTAATTATAGAGAGTTACCCAAGTATGTGTAATAGTCTTCACCTCTATTGAATAGATGTAACCTTTCCATTACACGTTGTATAAAAATGATAATACAAATCCTGAATTGCTTCGTCTAATTCTTGGTTATTATCGTAACTGTAAATAGGCTTAGTTCGAAATGCTTAAGATACCGATAAATGCGGCAATCTGTCTTCATTACTCAAAGACTTAGGTAGTGTTGTGTTTGAATTTTCAAGAGTTCAGAGTAACATTTCTGTGTAACATTTGGATCATTATTTACTCCTCAATTATTTAAAAGAGAAATAACTTTATAATGCTGTTATGGGGTTTCAATTACCACGGCTGTTATTAAAATAACATTGTGCTAAAACAACGAAAAAAGGATCTGCATATTCTGCGTAATTTTAAATAGAAACGCGTACTACATCACAATTAAAAAAAGGTTTATGTAGATGTGATTACCTTTCCTTTTCCATTGTGATGTATTATTATTAACTCGGTTCGAAGTTCAGTGACCTATACTAATGACATTATCTAATCAACTCTGTTATCTTGATTACCTGACGCTAAAACCTATACATATATATTACAATGAACTATACCTCAGACGATTAGTAGACCTCGTATTATATAGAATATTCCAACGGTAAAGTCAAATGTTTTAAGCTGGCAAGGGGCTATTCTAGAAAAGTAGTAATTTGCAAGGTCGGCAACGCGCGATTCCTGGTGTCCATAGGCTACGGTAACCGCATACCATCAGACGGGTATGCTTATTTGCTACCTTAGTGGTATATAAAAAATAGAGATAAATAAAAAATATAGAGAGGTAGAGCATAGTGTTTATTCACTCAAAGAGCAGCTCGACTGGGGTAGTACCTCCACCTAACAGAATACCGCAGCCAAATAACTTTATGTTGTGTAAATGTGTTCCTGCGCGTGAGTAAGGTCGCCAGAGCTCATAGGGGTGGGGGGAAAGGTCGGAAACGCGTGAGCGATGCTTCTTGTATTGCAAGCGTCCATACGGCTACGGTAACCGCGTACCATCAGGCGGGCCGTATGCTTGTTTACCGACTTAGTTGTATATAAAAATAAAAAATAAAAATAATCCGGCGTGTTAAAAATATTGGTAAACTAATACAAAAAAACTTCTTACACGTCTTATTTTTAAGTCTTATTCGAGGATAACTTTAATATATCCCAAATTTAATTTATGACGTATATAATAACAAATACATACGTAGTACGTACACACATCCGCGTTTATCGTATTACTAGTGTAATAAGAAACACTAACAAAAACAAACAAATCTGACAAACACATCATTATACCTCAGAGTATATAAATACTATACACATTATCCTGACCGACGACGGTCGACATTTAAAGGGCAGCTAAGCCTTCCGAAGGGAAAGTATCCCAGAATGTAAAAATAGATAAAATTATTGATTTACATTCTTGTTTACATTAAAAGAAAATCTCCGGATCAATTTTATAAGATAAAACGTTTCATGTTGTTTATCTTGTAATTATAGCCGGTAATCCAAACGTGATGGGTCTTAAAGACTCCATTAAATATATTGACATGAATGTTAATAAAAGGATATTAGAGTTAGAACACACACAAAAATCCCTTCTTGATGATAATGTATGTGAAAGATTAATGTAAAGTATTGTGAATTAATTTCTGTATTTTTTAAGTTTATGCCAAGTAATTGTCTGTAATATATACAGCCTGTGTTACATTGTATTTATTTTTCTTACATAGAATGTACGGTTCAAAAATGTATGAATTAGCACCGGTCCCACAGCGCGCGGTCTTCAGTAGTTCAGTATAGTAGTAGTAGTCTTCAGTAGTTAAAGTTGGTAAAAAATGGTAGAGCATAGCGTTTAATCACTCAAAGAGCGAATAAACTTTCGACTGGGGAAGAACCTCCACCTTACAGAATACCGCAGACAAATAACTTTTTGTTGTGTTCCTGCGCATGAGTAAGGTCAGGTTGGGTGGGGGAAAGGTGTATATGGCTACGTTAACCGTTTACCATCAGGCGAGCCGTATGCTTGCTTACGGACTTCGTCGATAAATAGTAAATAAATCTAATCCGATGGAACGTATTTTACGCACGAACACAGTAGCTAAACATGATGTAAACAGTTTGTTCACAAACGTTTGTGCTCTAAAACCAATACCAGCCATTTTCTATACTATTACTATGCAGTAAATACCAGGAGTTCAGTGACACATATTTTTTTATATTTTTTCTTAATGGTTAACGATTATTTCGATATAATAAGGGAGTGGTTTTCCCAAGGAAGTACAGAATGGGGTTCTTCAAGGGTGATTTTTGCAAGGTCGGCAACGCGTGTTTAATAAATAAATAAATAATAATAAACATAGCACATTCCTCACACACGGTCATCTGATCCCAAGCTAAGCAGGGCTTGAATTATGGAAACCAGATAACTGATATACCTTCAACTTACACTACTTTTTGTTTGTATAACACATATTTAATATACATAGACTCAGGACATACAGACATTTTCATGCACACAAATGCAGTAATACAATAACTTTTAAAACTTCTGAATATCAAACGTACATAACCTTGTAAAAAAACCCGGTAAAAACGTTGATAAAATATATAAAATAAAATTACTCTTATTACCAATGAATGAAGCACACAATTAAAGAAACTAATATTAGCAGTATAAATCGACATAAACCAGTATAACTGCTTGTAGATTATGCTCATGAACCCTTTAGGCCATGCTCAGATCTTAGAAAAATGGCGAATTACTGACATTAGGCATTATTGTACATTAACAACATTGTACTGTGATGTGAGGTTGCGACAGTGCAGTATATATTTATATAAAACATTTGTCGGTCTGTTTTTTTGTTTTTTTTGTTTTTGTAATTCCTTTGAGATAGTACCTATATTCTCGTAATTTTAGTTAGATTTACTATCAGAATTAAAATAGTAGGTTTCAAATGAAATATTATGAGTCGTCTAATTGTGTCAATTACCAATAAGGTGGAAACTCAGCATGAGGCGTTTTTTTTTTTTTTAATTTTATCGATTTTTACCTTCGTAGAAAAATATGGCTAAATATATCAGTGATTCGCGATCGTATTGGTTCATTTGGCACATTATGTTATGAATCTTTTTTGTATAATATAATATAAGACAGTTCAAATATGGCATGTTCAAATATATATATATTTGAACTGTCCTATAAAAATCGTAAATCTGACTATTTTACTGAATGTACAAAAATAGTTCATTATAAACAAAAAGTATCAATTCCACAATATGCCAAATGAACTACGACAGTCGCTAAATACTGAAATATTTAGCCACTCAAGTAAAAATATATATACGGGATGGATTCGACAATACGACATTAAATGAAACCAATTAAAGTACTCATGTATACGATCAACTTTTACTATGGGACCAACTTCGAAATCGCAAAAAAAAATACTGCTTTTCATACAAAAGGTGCATGTCTCCTCGGCAAAAATGTATGAAAAGTTGTATTTTTTTTTGCTATTTCGAAGTTGTTCCCATAGTAAAAGTTGATCGTATACATGAGTACTTTACGTGGTTTCATTTAATGTTGTATTGTCGTATCCACCCCGAATATATCTACGAAGGTAAAAATAAATACAATCTTGATAAAATTCTAATTTCCCGCTTCATGATGAGCATCCACTTTAAACAGATTACTATCAAATTGTAATGCCAATTTAAAAACGTCATAATAAACACAATTCAAATGTTATAATATTATTTTGTACTAGCTGTTCGTGCTGGTCGTCCGGGTGAAATTTCGTTTACATTATTGGAGTTTTCCTAGGGATCCCTATTTTTTTTTTGGAAATAATTTATAGTCTATGTTATTAAGTAATAATTTAGCTTTCTCCTGGCCAATGAATTTTTAATATTTGGCAGTAGTTATTGAGTTTATTCAATATAAACCAAAATCCAAATCTTCTCTCTTTATTAATAGTGTAGATCTAAATTATTTTCGTATCTATCTTTGAGATAAAATTTTGAGTTATGTAATTTTTTACTACATTTTTTTTTACAAATAAATAAACAAATATCCTGGGACATTCCTTACACATGGTCATCTGATCCCAAACTAAGCAGAGCTTGTACTATGGAAGATACCAGATAACTGATATAATACATATACCTACTACTTTTTGTTTGTAAATACATACTTAATATACATAATTACACCCAGACTCAGGACATACAGACATTTTCATGCTCACAAATGCATGTGCCGTGTGGGAATCAAACCCACGACCAGCGGCGCGATAGGAGGAATCTTGACCAGAGTCTTAACCAACCGCGCCAAATGGCCTGTCAATATTAATAAATCTGTGTAAGAAATGTTAATTAACTTAATTTTTCTCTTACAGCAGCAGTATTAATATTCCATAGCTATATTTTATTAAGTTGGTATCCGCATCTTACCAGTTTCCGTCGTTTGCGGATATTGGCCGTTGGTTGTGTTGTGACACATATTGGCAGAGGCTTTGTCCAGAATCCATTGTCTCATAATTTCTTTATTATCATTCGTGGTGTAGCATGATTAGCCGTTCTTAATCGATCGGCGAAGTTAAGCTACGTCTGTCGTGGTCGGTACCTGGATGGGTGACCGCCTAGTGGTATTTCAAATCGAGCGTTTCCGTGCTTCGGAAGGCACGTAAAGCCGTTGGTCCCGGTTATCACTTAATTGTGATAGTCGTTAAGCTAGTTGGATGCCTCCTAGGCGGCTTGAAAAATTCCAACAGTAGGTTGACCACTAGCCTACCTCCACCAATCCGCAGTGGGCATGCGTGGTGGAGTATCTGCTCATTCCCTTTCACCCTCATTTGTGAAAGGAGGCCTGTGCTCAGCAGTGGGACATTATAGGCTGATGATGATGATGATCATTACTTTGTCTCTGTAATAGTTATAGTCTTTATTCTACTTCACAATAATTTATTGACATTCTCTTGACAGTTTGTATGATACCTGTTAATTGCATAATGTGATCGGTTACTTTTTATGAAATATCTATACATACTAATATAATAAAGGGGAAGAGTTTTTTTGTTTGTTTAAACGGGCTAATCTCTGGAACTACCTATCGGATTCGAAAAATTCTTTCACTAATAGGAAGCTATATTATCCCCAAATATTATCGGCACTTTATCTCGGGAACGCGGGTAAAACCGCGGGAAACAGGTATGTTAATAAAATGAAGAAGCTAGGCAGTTCTAGTCATGATGAAATGTCAAATATAAAAACCTTTTTACATATTATTTATAGAAAAAGATACCACATAAAAATATCACACAGCAACAAACGTCCACAAAGTTTTACATGTATTATATAAACTAGCTGTCTCACGCGATTTCGCGTTCCCGTGATAAAAAGTACCCTATAACACTCGGGGATAATGTAGGTTATATAAGTGAAAGAATTTTTCGAATCCGACTGGTAGTTCCAGAGATTTTCCCGTTTAAACAAACAAAAAACTATCGCTTATTTTTTTATTATACATCTAAGTTGGTAAACAAGCATACGGTAAGCGGTTACCGTAGCCATATGGACGCTTGCAACAATAAGCATCGCTCATGCGTTACCGACCTTTCCCCCCTCCCCTATGAGCTCTGACGACTTTACTCACGCGCAGGAACACAATTTTACACAACATAAAGTTTTTGCTGCAGTATTCTGTAAGGTGGAGGTACCTCCCCAGTCGAGCTGCTCTTTGAGCGAATAAACGCTTTGAATAACCTCTCATAAAAATATGATAACTAGGATATAGTATAGATTAGAAATCCTATCCTACTATGTCCTACCACTATCCTACAATGTGTAAGTGAATTTGTTTTTTACCTCTTTTCGTCAACGGCACAAACAATCGTGATGAAATTTGGCACGCAGACAGATCATTATCTGGAATAACATAGACGATACTTTTTATCTCGAGGCGAAAGCTTGAATATGTTTGTGAAATAAACACGTACTTTTATTTCATACAGTGTCTACGACTCTCATTGTGTTCGCTCTACGAGCTACGAACTACGGGCTACGGCGTAGCAGAGCGTAGCGCTAACGTAGCACTCACTATAATAATTAACTTAGCACTAGTTTCTGGAATACGATTATGCGATATAAACATTGTTAAGCGAAAAACGCTTTTAAGAAATTATTTCATAAGGATGTTTGTTCGTTTTAAAACAAACACTTTTCTTTCAACGAGTACCGCGTATTTATTATAATGTTTGGAGCTGAAAGATTTTGGTATGGAGCCTGGCATTCCCATCATTATGCCATTTTCATTTTATTTCAAAATTATTATATATTAAATTAATAAATTAACCCAATAAATTAAAGTTAAAAACACTAAAAATCACTTTTGAATTTTATACAAGGAAAACAGTATAGCTGTCATAACGGACTCGGTATAATGATATAATATTATTTATTATTATTATTAGCCTATACTGTCCCACTGCTGGGCAAAAGCCTCCCTTTCCTTTTTCCATACTTCTCGGTCGGCTGCAACGCTGAACCAGTTATTTTTGAAATTGTCTAATTCGTCCCGCCATCTCCGGCGAGGTCTGCCACGGCACCGCTTAACATTTTGTGGGGTCCACTCTGTGGTAATTTTCGCCCACATATCATTCGGCATGCGGCACACGTGTCCAGCCCAGTCCCACTTCAACTTAGCCGCCTTAAAAGACACATCAGCGATTTGTGTTTTGGATCGTAGTATAGTGTTTTTTATGCGGTCTGTAAGTTTGACTCCCAATATACTACGCTCCATGGCACGCTGGCAAACTCCGAGGGCGGACCTCTGCTGTTCTGTCAAGGACCAAGTTTGAGCGTCGTAGGTAAGAATAGGCAAAATGCACATGTCCATGAGTTTCCGTTTGAGCGCTATTGGCAATTTACCCGTCATTAGCTCCTTCATAGACCAATAGCTCTTCCAGGCATTGTTTGTACGTCGTGTGACTTCTTTGTCTTGCCTTCCCTGGAATGAGACTATTTGACCTAAGTAGATGAACTCATGAACATATTCAAATACCACATCTACCATTTCAATCCTACGTTTCGCGCTATTTGTCATAAGCTTAGTCTTTGACATGTTCATGCTAAGTCCGACCTCGAGACTTGCCTCATTAAGGTCTTTAAGCATTCCGTTTAGCTCGGAGGCTGAAGATGAGAAAAGGATGATGTCGTCAGCAAAACGGAGGTTATTCAATCTTTTGCATCCCATGACGACACCTTTCCCCTTCCAACTGTGTGCCAGTTTCCTAAAAACTTCTTCTAGCACTGCAGTAAAAAGTTTAGGAGATAGCGGGTCCCCTTGTTTGACTCCTTTCTGTATGGGGAAAATATAAGTATGTATGTATGTATATGTATGGATATAATATTAAGTAACCAATATAGTGATGAACAAGCGAAATACGACCCGAATAAGTAAGGTCGCTAGAGCTCATAGGGGAAGGGGGAAAGGTCGGTAACGCGTGAGCGATGCTTCTTGTGTTGCAAGCGTCCATATGGCTTCGGTAACCGCTTACCGTATGCTTGTTTACCAACTTGAATGTACATATAATGAAAAAATAAGGCTTTTTATCACGGGAACGCGGGTGAAACCGCGCGAGACAGCTAGTACTAAATATAACGCAAAGCGATGATAACTCAGTGGTAGTGACATCGAATACCGTGACAAAGGTCCCAGGTTCGAATCCTACAATGAGATCGAGCTTTTCGTGAAGGAAAACTTCGTGAAGAAACCATAGCACGGTGGTAGGGTATTTTTAGTGCCCTTCCGGCTCCTTCAAGTTGAAGATCTGTCGCCAAGCACTTATCGGTGTATACCGACAGCTGCACTTGAGAGCCAGCTCCTTCAAGGCCATAGTTTCAGGAGAGATTGTGGTAAAACACAGGTCTACACATAGTAAAAAAAGCCTAAAGAACAGACACTCAAAACAACCTCCTGCGAATTTATCGACGCTCACCATCGTCACCCGCGACGTAATGGCGCGGCAGTACTCCTGGGCCCAAGTCTGCTATTACAATTGTGTTCCAATGAACTAACTATCAGTGGTTTAATTTTCAGATTTCACAGTTTTTGTTGCGTTTAGAAGAAAAGGACATTGGCTGCATGACAATGGAGTGTAATGAGATCGTGTCGGAATGAAGATACATTTGCCCCCTGATAGTATTGCCCCGCCCGGCGACCAATGGCATCACCACTCACTGCGTGTGCGAGTAAACAAAGTTCATAGTTCCCTTGTATGAAGTGCGTAAGGTGCGGTCCGGGCAAGATAGTGGTGGGCAAAACGGTATTGTGGGCAAGACGATCATTATATTATTTAATATCAATCTGTCACGTTTGTTCTAATGAAATAAAATCCTAGCATTACAGTTGCGAAGTAATGGTACCATATTCATTGAGCTATTATTCTTACGTATAGATAAGCTATTATTCTTACGTATAGAGAAGCTATCATAAGGAAAGGTTCTGTCCCATGTTTTTAGTCTTTTAGGAGTATTTTTCTCGCAAACACCGTGATTTTCACGGAACTTACGTGTTTCGTTCATCGTTCTACAACAACAAGTATGGCCGGATGGCCTCACTTGAACGGAACGTAGTTTTGATGTGTGGCGACGTCTCTATAGGTAGTCATAATAGCTTAATGATCATAGTCAGTTTTTTTAAATTGATTTAAATGCATTTAGGACGTTTTTGTGACGTCAAAAGCCCCCGATGTTCGTCACGGCATTCGAAATCAGTACTATTGAGCTAGCATTGTTTTTTTCCACTGATTCATCGCTGAGTTATCGTAAATTTTGTACATGTATATGTAATTATTTACCCCGAGATTAAAGTAAAATTATCAGTGCCATTATAAATGGCTTGAATGTTGGTGCTAATATAATTTGTGTTTTTCTTCACAAATGCAAATCAACTTGTTAACATAACTTAGAATATCTATTAGATAAATATCTAGATATTTGGGAACAGCCTTTACGTCTCGTGCCTTTAACCTGTTTTCGGAAATAATATTCAAATTTACGAACACGATACCATGATCCGTCACTGATTTGCATAAAACATAAAATTTGATGTCACGAAATTGTAAGGGAAATAGCAAATGAAGTTATCCACAAATGGGAGTGGAGTTATTTGATTTAGATATTAGCCAATTTTAATGAAATACATACTTGTTTTGTTGTGACTCTATAGCTTATATACCTATATAGTTAAGCTTTTCAACTTTTATCTGAGATAATTAAAATTAGTTCAGTTTCAAGTCCATCCCACATTTATACTATTCGTTACGTATTCAATGGGCTTGATGACTAAAAAAATCCACAACCTTTTCTAAAATCTTAATTCTTATGCAGCCAAATAACTTTATGTTGTGTAAAGGTGTGTTCCTGCGCGTGAGCAAGGTTGCCAGAGCTCATAGGGGAGGAGGGATATGTCGATAACGCGTGAGCGATGCTTCGTGTGTTGCAAGCGTCTATATGGCTACGGTAACCGCTTACCATCAGGCGGGCCGTATGCTTGTTTATCGACTAAGTTGCATAAAAAAAAAGTTGTATAAATAAAATTCTTAATTTAAATTTAATAATTAGTTTAGTTGTATATAATAGAATCACCAACCAATCTTTATCCAATTTTTTTTATCCAATCTTTACTGATATTATAAATCCGAATGTGAGTTTGTTTGCAAATAGTCAATCGAGGCACGTAAATAGCCTATGGTATGGAGAAGTACATAAGCAACTTTTTATTCCGCGATAAACTAACGGTATTTACAATCAGACTGTGACATATACACAAACAAGTTCATAGTAGTAGCTCAGAGTATATAAATACTACGTACAAGTAGTAGTAAGCGATTATAATTCGAATCATTCAACTCAATCGACTAACCATCATCAGCCTATAATGTCCCACTGCTGAGCACAGGCCTCCTTTCACATGAGGGTAATGGGCAGATACTTCACCACGCGTGCCCACTGCGGATCGGTGGAGGTAGGTTCAGTGGTCAACCTACCGTTGGAGTTTTCAAGCCGCTTAGGAGACCTCCAATTAACTTAACGACTATCACAACTAAGTGATAAAATAGAGTCAATTCTGGGACATTCCTCACACGGTCATCTGATCCCAAACTAAGCAGAGCTTGTACTATGGACACCAGATAACTGATAAATCATATTATACTTTTTGTTTGTAAATACATAATTAATATTCATAATTGCACCCAGACTCAGAACTGTGCACACAAATGCATGTCCTGTGTGGGAGTCGAACCCACGACCTGCGGCGTGTTAGGTGGAATCTTTACCAGAGTCTTAACCGACCAGCTGGCCCGTCAAGCTCAGTGATAACCGAGACCAATCGCTTTACGAGCCTTTCGAAGCACCGGCGGCATTAGGCGGTCACTCTTCCAGGTACCGACCACGATGGTAGTGGCTTAAATTTGCCGATTCATCATCATATCAGCCTAAGGATGTCCACTGCTGAACATAGGCCTCTCCCATTAACTTCCACTTGGAGCGGTTTTGGGCCGCTTGCATCCAACGGAGCCCAGCGACTCTGACCAAGTCATCGGTCCACCTGGTGGGTGGTCGTCCCACATTTGCCGATTAAGAACGGCTAATTATGCTATACCACGACCGCTTCAAACTTATGCATATCTGAAACTAATGTCACCGACGAGTGAAAGTAGTTGTTTATGTGTGGTCGACTCCTTGATTCTTCTGGCTGCCGTCAGCTGTACTGAACCGACTAGCCGACGACTTGCCGAGTAATCGAGTCTATTAGTATAACAAACGGCATATTAGTATAACGATATCGCATTGATTCAATCAATTGCCAAACAGCAGACTGGCAACTGTCACGTCGATTGGTTATTAGGTTAAATAGACTAATAATAACAATACGCTATGGTATTAAATAGTTGAAATTGAACCACGATTTTTAACTAATATAAGTAGTCATTCGAATACAAAAATTCAAAATCATTTATTCAAATAGACCTTCGCAGGCACTTATGAAAAGTCTGACTCTAATACTCTAATACCGGTTCGGAAGGTTGCATTTGCTGAGAAGAGCCGGCAATAAACTCAGCAATTACTCTTTTCAAAACAAGCTTAGATTCATTACATAATATTTACATTCATAATAAATATCTAAATGAATGTAAAATTAATGAAATGCTAAAAATGTTATGCCACCAATCTTTAAATTTTAAATATGTAAGTGTTGAAAAGCATTATTTTTTAACACATAATCAATACTTGAATCAATTAGGTAAACAGATTAATTATGTTATTGATTCAAGGTATTACGATGAAAATATTTTAAACATCAGGAATAAAAACTCAAATATTGCTAGTAAGACTAATAATCCTAAAAAGGGGACTATTCCTTTTTATTTCAAAAAAAAATCCACTGACTGTGGAAAATCAATTGAAGTTAGCATTGTAAAAGAAAAGAACTCACCCAAGAAAGGTACCATTCCTTATTATTTTTGTAGCGTTAAAAGAGTTGACAATAATGAGGACGGAAGAGCAATGAATAGTTTTTTTCGATCCAATTGAGAATTTAGGTACTGTCACAATTTTACACCAAAACATAGCGGGTCTTCTCAATAAAATAAATTATTTAGAGTTATGTATTGACGATTTTGCACATAAAAATATTATTATAGATATAATTGGTCTATCCGAAACATTTGTAAAAGTGGGAAGTGAAGCAAACATTGGCCTTAAAGATTTTAAATTAGCTGCTAATTTCTCCCGGAATAATGAGAAACGTGGTGGTGTTTGCATTCTCTTGCGTAAATCCATAGAGTTTAAAGCTATCACCTTCGGCGAGAAGGCGTCCCTAGAAAAGTCATTTGAATGTTGTGGCATAGAATTGGTATCACCTAAATGCTATATTTTGTGTATATACAGAACACCAAACAGTGATATCTTGATATTTTTTGATAAACTTGAGACTCTGCTAAATAAACTTTCTAGAAAACACACTAAGAAAATTATCGTTTTGGGAGACCTTAACATAGATACTATGAAGGAAAACAATGCGTCTACTCGTCTCAAGGATTTAATATCGAATTTTGGACTCAAACTACATATCCAGGAACCTACACGTGGTAAGTCTTGTATTGATCACATTATTAGTAATATTCCAGATGCAAATGGCAAGGTTCATCAGTTGTACCTCTCAGATCACAATACTGGACAAACATTGACCATTCCAGGAACACAAATTAAAAAAGTGGCTCAATATTATTATATAACAGTGAGAAACTACAGCAATGAAAATATAGAAAAATTTAAAATGTGCCTTTCATCTCTATCTTGGTCTGAAGTATTTAATGAAATAGATCTAAACATAGCTTTTAATAAATTTCATGATGAGTTTGTTTTGTTCTATGATTTGTGTTTTCCAAATTATAGAATAAAAGTGAATACAAACAATAAGTCACCAAGATGGATAACGAGTGGTATAAAAACATCTTGCAAACATAAAAGAAAACTACGGTATGGAATTTATAAATGTAATACAGCCGATAAAAAACGAGGGTACAAAAAATATTGTGCTATTCTTCAACAATGTATAGTTCAATCACAAAAAAATATCAATTATAAATTAATGGCCGGCGCAAAAAATAAGGGTAAAGCTACATGGGACATCATAAAAGATAAAGTGGATAGTGTACAATATGTTGATAGAATTGGGCCAATAAATATTAAAGGACAATTAGAAAGTGTACCTTCACAGATAGCTGATGCATTCAACGATTTTTTTATTGAATCTTCAAAGATAAATCTTACATCAAAGAAAAATTTCTCCCAAAGCAATGCAAGCATGCCCAGCTCTTGTTGTAGTTTGTTTATTTCACCAGTTGATGAATTCGAGTTAAGAAAAATAGTTATTTCCCTTAACAATACGAAGGCTGTTGGATTTGACGGAATCAGTACTTTTATAGTTAAAAGCTGTATCAATGTTATTTCTGGTGTATTACTACATCTCGTAAATCATTCATTGGCTGAAGGTATATTTCCCGATAGATTAAAGTTTTCGATAGTAAGACCATTATTTAAAAAGGGTAGTAGACAGGAAATGAACAACTATCGCCCTATTACGCTGATTTCCATATTTTCAAAAATTTTTGAGAAAGCTATGCATAATAGAATTAGCAATTATCTGCAGAAATTTGATATCATCAAGGATGAACAAAACGGTTTCCAGAAGGGAAAGTCAACGACCCTAGCTGCGTTTACCCTAATGCGTTATATTACTGAGAACATAGATAGGCGTATCCCAGCTACTGCTATCTTTTTTGATATGTCGAAGGCGTTTGATCTTGTAAACCATAACTTGCTTTTGCTAAAATGTGACAAATACGGGATAAGAGGACCAGCGTTAATGTGGCTAAAAAGTTACCTTTTGTATCGGAAACAGTGTGTAGAAGTAAAGAATGTAAACAAGGAGATGGAATGTTTAGTTCACAGATCTTCATATCAACATAATGAGTGTGGAGTGCCTCAAGGCAGCATTTTGGGTCCACTTCTCTTTCTGCTGTATATTAATGATTTACCAGCTTCAACAAATCACAAATGCATTCTTTTTGCTGACGACGTATCTGTTATTGTGACAAAACAAAAGGATCAGATAAATTACGAAATGTCATTAAACTCGGCAGTAGAGTCCATTTCGAACTGGCTGGAATCAAATAGCCTTTGTGCAAATATTGGGAAAACCAAATATGTTAGTTTTAGTAACTATAAAGTGAAACAAGGAGATTATGAAATAATGTACCGGGATCAAAAAATAGAAAGAGTCAGTCAAATTAAGTTTTTGGGAATAATGTTGGATGAACTTTGCAACTGGAAGTCTCATGTCGATTACATATGCGGCAAATTAAATAAATTCGTGTTTGCTCTGAAGAAACTAAGACGAACATCGTCGCAGTCTACTGCTCTCACTGCATACCATGGTTTTGTTGCTTCCGTTCTGCGATATGGACTTCTTCTTTGGGGGAATTCTACAAATATCAATAGAGCTTTTATTGTTCAAAAGAAATGTGTAAGAGCATTAAGTGGAGTTGGCCAACTGGAATCGTGTAGACCCCTTTTTGGGAAATTAAACTTACTTACCCTGACGGGGATGTATATATTTCAGGCAGGAACATTTGTTAAAGAGCAACACCAACTATTCTGTCACTTTGATGATGTTGCTACCTCTAAAGTAAGAAATAGGGATCCAACAAGGCTTAAACTACCCTTAACGAAAACCGCCTTATTCCAAAAGAATTGTTATATAATGTCCATTCTAATATTTAACAAAATACCACAGCATATAAGAGAACTTCCTAGAAATAAATTCAAGTCGAAGCTTTATGGTTGGTTAATGGATAAATGTTTTTATAGTTTAGGTGACTTCTTTAAATATAAATAAGATTTAACATAATAGTATTCAATGTGTCAATTCAATTAATGTATTTTCAATGTTTTTATAATTAATCCAAATTGTGACATCTTGCCAATTCTTTTATTTTTTAGTGTGTTATTATAATAATATATTTGCATGTCATAAACTGTGACGAAATATGTGAAACATACATTTTAATATTGTAAGAACTTATCAACCATGTTTCAAGCAAAATAAATTCATTTCATTTCATTTCATTTCATTTCATTTCATTTCATTTCTAATCGCACTGAAAACAATTGCGTGCCCCTGCGCGGCGGCAAAATTACAAAGTAGACTGAATAAATATTTAATAAGTAAATAAATAGCAAACTTAAGCAGACCAGCCCCCACAAGCAGCACCTGTTCACAAGTATGACGCGTGTGGCAGCCAGAATAAGGAGATTAGTTGCTACTAATATTCAACTTAAATTGTTAATAATAGTCGCAGATTATCCAAATGACCGGATCATTCGCAGTCGCGCATCGCTAGTTCAGAAAATGCCTATTTAGCTTAGACCCGAAGGATCCATATACATACACCGGTCGTGTACGACATAGTTACTAGAAACAGTTAAGAGAGCAAGTGCTTAGAGTTTTGTTTGTTTGATTGTTGTTGATTGCATAATAAATCAAGAAACATTTGTTTTCTTTATCTAACTTGCTTTGATCCATTGACTATCTCGAACTAATTTGAATAATCTAGTTTAATTTAGAACAATTTATTGTTTGCATTATTGAATGCAGGTAAAGCAAAATATTACTCAGCTTACATTATAGTGACCTTCCAAGGTTATTCTAAAAGAAGTATTGTAGGACAAAAGGGCGGACAGACAAACGATCTGTAGCACCGATCTGATTAGGTAATAAAACGGAATTGAAATAAAGTTTTGAATGAAACTATATTATCCGCGCATTCATAAAAAAATATGAAATCTTCGAAAAAATCGCGTTCCATACACTTGGTTTCATGAGATGCGATGAAAATTAAAATAAATAAATAAATATAAATAAATATCCTGGGACATTCCTCATACACGGTCATCTGATCCCAAACTAAGCAGAGCTTGTACAATGGAAACCAGATAACTGATATAATACATATACTACATTGTGTTTGTAAATACATACTTAATATACATAATTACACCCAGACTCAGGGCATACAGACATCTTCATGCACACAAATGCATGTCCTGTCTGGGAATCGAACCCACGACCAGCGGTGCGATAGGTGGAATCTTGACCAGAGTCTTAACCAACCGCGCCAGCTGGCCCGTCATCTGTCTCTTGATAAACTTGTTTTTGATTACATGTAGGATTATGGTAATTGATGATGCGTCACCAAGCTTTATTGTTCGTACTGTGGCAAAATAAAATCGGACGCCATGTTGGGAGGTCAAATAGCGAGCGCGAATAGCTGCAACGTATCGTAGATGGAATACGTAGCGCACTCTAATGGCGGGGTACGAGGTAGCGTAAAATGCCTGCAGCTCCTTACACCTGCCGACCCAGGTACCATGCCTGCGAGAGGCCTACCACCATACCAGGCGCCAGGTGACCAGGGTTTGTTTGTTTTAAGCACCGTATTATATACTCATATATACTTTCATAATCTGGTATTCCAACATTACAAATAGTCACTTCAATTTTATTTATTTGTTAACAACGATGTTGATGAAGTATTTAAAATCCTATTAAATGTAGTGTTATTTATGGATTTTAATCATACTGTAACGACTGATTTAGATGGTTTAAGAGGAAAATCTCAGTTTCCTCTCTGGATAATGACACTATTTCAATGATTATTTTACCATGCAATCTGTAGTGTACCACTGTATGTCCCTCGGTTGTGTTTTTCTCTATAAAATAATTATTATAAGAATTAGCTGCCTTCTAAAATCACAAAAACCTACCATTTTTAACGCCCTAATCAGACGTCCAGCGAACAAATTTCACGAATATAAAAAAATAAAGGAAAACCGACTGACATAGCCAAAGCCCTTAATTCTTATTATGATTCTTGTTTATTTTTAAATCGATCCAGTTTTGGAAGAGATAACCGGGGAATACGAAATAGCGATTTCGTCTAATTTAAATAGGTATAATCGGTCGATGCTGTAGTTGTCAGCGCGACAGCAATAGATATGATAAAAACCTATTTTTCATATTTCTTGCAGCCATCCTAGACTTTCCCAAGCGAGTAAACTGCGGGTTACCTCTTAAATAATAAATATGATTCAATTAATTGCGAACCAATCCTTTCTTAAAATCAGTTAGATAACATAAGATTTACCTAGGATGGCCTAGTTAACTCGTCCTAAATGTAAATATTGACCGTATAAAAAAGTACTTACTAACAAAATTTTGTATACGGATAACCATGCAATAAGTGCGTTTTTTTACACATGTGTTAAAATGTTATAAGATACTCGTGACTTAAGTCATTTTTAAAGGCGCTTAAATAAATAAAAGCGCGTAATATACTATTTCAACACACTCGCCCGTAAAGTGACAATTATTGCAAAATTTAAGTCTGTTTTTTTCCTCGCAAGTGTGTTGAAAAATGTCTTATGACACTCGTGTGCATTGATTTATTACACTCTCGACTCCCTTATCGCTTAATACCGCCTCGAGTGTTAATAATCAAATTTGCACACATGTATCATAATGTACTATTATTAAATTCATTATACATATATTTTTTTGATAATAAATGCTGAAACCTTGTTATGCTGTATCAGTTCTTTGGTGTACTAAGCACAGCGTTATAGGTATATTTAATTAGATTATTATATAGCTCACGTGAAACACTTTCAATTCGTTTTTACATACTGACGTGACATCATCACACGTATTTTCGAATGAATAAGCATTACGAGAATCGAGTAAATGTAAGTCAAGTGTCTACAATAGATTGTCGAATCGTAAATAAACATTCCAGTTCATTAATCCAGAGTTCAAAATTCAATTCCCGCGTTCACTTGGTACTGCGAATGCCTCGCCACGCCACGCATGCGTTGCGATGCTTCATTTCAGGACATAGATCCAATTCTTTAGCCGGTTTTTCACTGTGGGATATAATATAATATAAATTACATATTGAGATATAATATTTTATCGCTCGTCATTTTTGTATATTACATCCCAAACTATAAATATTTTTTCGACAAAATGTATGACGAATGATAAAATATTATATGTCAAGATGTAATATAATTATGATGTATCATTTAACTACAGCTTCTACTCCCTGCTGTTTGTTTTAACTTTAGCCACATTTTTTTTATACCTCTAAGGTGTTAAACAAGCATACGGCCCGCCTGATGGTAAGCAGTTACCGTCGCCCATGGACGCTTGCAACACCAGGGGTATCACTCGCGCGTTGTCGACCCTTAAGAAATCTATTCACGCCCTTTTTGAAGAACCCCAAGCTCTATTGGGAAAACCACTAACCACTTTTTAGGGTCGGCAACGCGCGCGTGATACCCCTGGTGTTGCAAGCGTCCATAGGCTACGGTAACCGCTTACCATCAGGCGGGCCGTATGCTTGTTTGCCACCTACGTGGTATAAAAAAAAAAAAAAAAAAAAAAAAAAAACGGCGGGGAGCATATTCCACAGTCTGAGCGTCCGCGTAGGGAAATCTCCTTTTAGCCCGCACAGCTCTAAATAATTCTGGTTTCAATGTGTGAGGATGGACTCCCCGCCGATGGCGAGAGTTGCGATGGTGAAAGGTAGCCGTGGGCATCATGTCGAACAATTCTTTAGAACACTCCTTTGTACAAGCGGTAGAACACACATAAGGAGGCAAAGTCTCTTCAGACGAAGGGGCTCTTAACCGCTTGTGAGCTGTTTTTATAATAATGTAGTAATCTGGCATACGGCCCGCCTGATTTAAGCGGTTACTGTAGCCTATGGTCGCTTGCACAACACCAAATCACTCGCGCATTGCCGTTTTCGCGAAAGATTGGATGCACAGCTGTACCAAGTAAAATATCATTAACAGCACCAATCAAAACTGCGAAGTCGCGTGTGTAAATCGCGAGGGGCGCAGTGGAGCGGTGTTCCGTGCGCCGTAACTCCACACGGTTGTCGTGTGCAATTTCAGACGACTATTACTAACAATTCATAAATAATATTTCTAAGGGTTTCTATCGTCGAGAGAAGACATAACCTTAATTTCAATGGTGTCATTAATTAGGTTCTACATGATCCGATAGCGATTAATAAACTTTACTATACAGGTGTTTTTTTTTGTTCTGCGACGAGCGACCCAGAGGCGGTAGTACATAAAGTGCATTTTCCAAAAATGACCTTGGAAACTTGATGATTTTCCAATTAGTCCTAACTACAACTTTCACATGTCTGTATAGAACATTATACAATTTTTTGACGAGGCTTTCAGTTTAATTTACTCCTCCAGACTGTCGCATAGAATGTAATAAACAAATAATGTGTTCTACTTAAATAAGTCGAATAAAGTATAAATTACTTTGGAAAAGATATTTCCTGTATCGAACACAGAAAGTTACGTTTTCAATCCAATACTCCCAAACAAAACTGTCTCAAACAAATGACTCATCCAATATTATTCGGTAGGTAGTGAAGATATCGATCCCTCTACTTCATTACAAAAGTTACTGAGTAGCGATTTCAGTACATTCATTAGCAAAAATGTGGTTACAAAAAAATACCTCATGTGTACAATACAAGATGTGTACAAAGTACCACAGACAGACGCTAATTAAAACCTCAAAAGATAGATCACTTGAGTACTCGTCAGTACGGCTTATAGACTAGTGACTCAGTGCTACGTCGGCGGTGAAACGGGACAGAGTCTTCCGTGAGACGCGTCGGATAAACTCGCCTTTGCTCGCGTGTAGAAAAAAAACAAAATATTTAAATCAAAAATACCGCGAAGCCAAAAAAGTGCCAATAAAATCACGCGTGAAAAATGTGAAAGTGATTTGAAATTAGAACGTTAAAAAAAAATTAAATGTTGTTAGTTTAAATGGCAACTAAAAAAAATGTTGTGCGTTTGCCGTCAGTGGTAAGAAATAATAAAATGAAATGAATGTAATGAAATGCACAAAATGAAAATGGAAATGTTATAATAGTGGCATGTTTACAGGTTTTTACATGAGTTGACGTAGTTTTCGCTTGGCTTTCATTTCTTTTTTCACCATTTTTTGCTCGTTATCTCACCCTAGAATACAGTTGTTGTTTTATACACGCAAATAAAATAAGTGTTACTATAAAAATAACACCCTTACACCTATTTTGTACAAAACATTTTTTATATAACATTGAGTAATTATTGAACTTTTTAATCAAAGCTTTTTGTATTCTTATTATAAAAAGATACTACGATTGATATATTGGTAAAGCGTATATCAATATTGATTAAGTGTTTTAACCGAAACCTCAAAATATTTTTAAGTTATAAATGTTTTTTTTTTAATTACTGAGCATTGCTTAGGTACCTAGTACATAACTTAACATTAACATTTTACATTCTCATATTAACATTTTTTTTAAAGAAACAAGAGAAAATGTGGAATTATTTAAGGTAATGATGGCTTAGTTACGTTAGTATACTGACGTTGAATGTCATGGCGTGGACCATGAGTATGAGTTTCAGTAAGAAAAAGTGAGAAAACCATAGCCAACACCCTTTTTGTATGGAAATACATACTTAATATACATAAATTACACTCAAACTCAGAACGTGCAGACATGTTCATGCACACAAGTGCATGTCCTGGGTGGGAATCAACCCATTGGTTTGATTCCTGCGGCACGTAAGGATATAGGACATTTTTTTTTTTTTTTTTTTTTTTACTGTGTATAGGCCTGTGTTTGACCACAATCTCACTATGGTAAGTGATGATGTGGTCGAAGGTGGTAAACACACAAAGCCTAGAAGGAACTGGCTCTCAAGTGCAGCTGACGGAACACACCGATAGGTGCTTGGCGACAGATTTTCAACTTGAGGGTGGTAGCCAGCCAGACGGGTACTACAAAGTACCCTACCACCGTGCTATGGTTTCCTCACGATGTTATCCTTCACCGAAAGCTCAAGCTCATTGTAGGATTCGAACCCGGGACCTTCGTCTCGGTATCCGACGTCACTACCACTGAGCTATCATCGCCTTAAAAAGTCATAGATAGTCAAGACATAAAGTATGTTGTACATTTTGATTTTACAACGAGGAGAGAAGGCTCGTCTATAGTATATTAGAAGACTTCACTTACCTCTGAACTATAGTAACTCTCGAGTTGGGTTCTCCTTAAAAGATAGTGATAATTCTATTGCAGTTTTAAATTCGGATGTAAATAAATACTGACCAAACCTACTCTTGAGTATTATAACAATTTTAAAAGGTAGTGTAGTGCAGGGATTATTTGTAGTACCTACTTCTCTTATGCGCCAATCACCTACCGCTGTCTATCGGGACATGCACTTGAGAGCCAGTTCTAGGCATAGTAATCCCCTGGTATTTCTATAGACAACTATGGCTACATACCAACAGGGGCCAAGTCTACTATTTTAAACAATGATTTTATGAGTAAAAGAGATAGATAGGATATAAGCGCTCCGCGAGTGCCACGTTAAAACTGCTAGTTAGCTCAGCTATGACTCGTGTCAGCGTCAACGACACGACATGTATGAAAGTGTACCATTTATAGAGTTCAAATCTTGTGTAACCTATCTACCTCTTTACTTATTAATATCATTGATTTTAAATCAAGAATGTCATTCTGACACGATGCCAATATAACAAGGCAGTGGGCCTTGAGCCAGTGTGTATTGTCTAAATGCATGATTTTCGATGCTATTGATTTAGTGGAGAACCAAAACTGTCATATATGTAAATTTTTACATCATTGATAGTTCATTGGTACACCGCAGACTTGAGCCCCAGGTGGATAGTTTGTCATTTTTGATAGCGGGAAAACACTCTCTGCTCTTTGTTAACACCACAGTTTTATGTAGGGCCCGCCTGATGGCAAGCGGTTACCGTAGTCTACAGACGCTTGCAACAAATACCTATTTATCAACAAGTTACAAAATCCAGGTATCTCATGAATAAAAGCGGGGTAGCAAAACTTACTTCTTAACAAAGTTGCCATGTTTATACAAGTCATTTCAAACTTTAGTCAGTTTGTGTTTTGTATTTTTACTAAGGAATTTAATTGTGTGTAAATTACTTGCTAACATTATTAACTAGAAATAATTTTATGTTGTATTACTGCGCGTGAGTAAGGTCGTCTCATTGGGGAGGGTAAGGGTCGGTAACGCGTGAGTGATGCCTCGTGTGTTGCAAGCAACCATATGGCTACCGACTTGGTAGTGTAATAGTATATTATGATACATGTGTGCAAATCGGAGCGGAATTAAGCGCGTGAGCCGAGAGTGTAATAATTAATGCACACGCGTGTCATACGACGTTTTTCACCACACTTGCGTGGAAAAAAAAGACTTGTATTTTTTAAGTAGATTTTTGAGAAGGTTAACAAATATGGAGCGCAAGTTAATATTTTTTTTGACAGGGGGGAGCTGTCAATCTATTTTACCCGTTTAAATTAAGAATGCTTGGTCTACACTCATATCACTTGCAGTGAGGTACAATCTTATCATAATCGGGATTATACCTATCATAAAACTGTGCGGTAATGTAAAATAAAATGCACTAGTGCGTAATTGTTATTAGCTGCATTAGGATACTAAAAATGCATTAAGATACTAAAAACGATGCAATAAATTTCAGTTTACAAGCGAGTGCGTTGAAAAAACATTTATGGTCCTTAAATTATTCGCGACTCAAAATTTGTGCTGTTGCCCAGTACCTGTACTGGGCTTACAGTTGTGTCCATTTCTGATGTCACCCAAACAATAATTTTTGTATATTTTTTTTTCTTTTGTTTGTTTTATATTGTGTAATTGTGTTGTGGTACTCAGAATAAATATTTTGTCTTTCCTTTCTTTCTAAATTGACAAATTAGGTTAACTCTGCTTTTGAATTTGGCTTGTTGAATTAAATATGTTAACATGATTTTTTTTATAAAAAGATCAAACGATCACAAATGGAACAGACTTCATACACAAAGTTTCATCGCAGAAATAAAATCCTCACAAAACCCCGTAACACAAACACCGATTTTCCTTCAATAATATGTAAGTAGCGTTTGTTTTGATTCTTTGTGGATGCCAAAGGACCGCTTTTTCTTTAAGAGGTGACCTTGTAACCCCTGTTTTTTTCCCTGGAACCAAGTTTTAAAATCATCAAATAAAGGGATTGAATTTCTAAATTATTTATTTTTATCAAATATTTTTATTAAGTTGTTAATTGACATTTTTGTATAAGCTTTATTTACTTAGGATTGAATAATACTTTTATTTACTAACGACAAATACATTTTAATAAAACTTAATATAAATCATTGTTTACTTTTCGCTATATTTATGTACCATTTTACCTTTTCTTTCTTGTTATATCAAACCAAGATATACGTTTTGGCTAAATTGAAGTATCCCGAAACAAACATAACCTTATCAAAAATTCACAACCTTAAAATAACCTTATTTGTCTTTTGTCCCGTTTTGACGTTGGATGTCAAAGAGAGACAAAAGAAAAATAAGGTTAGTATAATATGGTTTTAAGAGCTTGTGGTTGGCCCCCTGCTTTACTTTATGAAAATATCCTAGGAATTAGAAACCTATCTGCTTATTAGTTTTAAGAATGAAAGTCCTGTCTTCCTTGATGTAGTTATAATAATTTACTGCTACTAAAATCTTCTAAACCTTTTCGAGCTCTGAGATAACTCCAGCTGACAAGATTAGTATCATTCAAAAATTATACAATTCAAGTTAATAATTTTAAGTTCCTTAAATAAAGATTTTTTTAGTTATTTAGACGGCAATAATATAGAATGCGAGATGTATGTAACATCTAAAAATACAAGAAGCTGTTTCCGATGCACTCTTGTGTAACAATCAGAGTGTTCGTGGAACGAAGCTCTCGTTTGTAGGGTATAATTAGCGAGGGTCAGGCTGGGCCTCGCCCGATGAGATCGGAAAACTTAGGGTTGTCGTTTTTAAAAATAAAATGTTCCCAAGTAATTTTCAAATATAGTACCTATAGTACCTATACATATATGCTTTATGTCGATATTCCTCATGATTGTAAAGTAAAAGTAAAGGTGTTCTCATAATACATAGAGAATACCGAATTGTACGAGTTTTCCAAACACGTGTCGTTCGTTTCTCCGATTTCTAAAGGTTGTCTGAAAGTGACAATACCATCCAATATTGTGGACAAGGACATGTCGAATTCAACAGCTAGCAAATTTTAAGCAGTTGCAAGGTTATAGGGTACTTCTGTTGTACCCAGCTAGGTACGATCCTCAAATATAAAACCTCTTACTAAACACCTACCTGAGAGTTTTGAGCTTAAAGCCGATGGGCGTGTGTGATGACACACGTAGCTATAATATATATATTAATATGCCGAGCTATAACATAAATGCCAGTACAAGTTGGTGAAGTAACAGAAATATATATTACAGCTGCGTGTGCGGTCACTCAAGGATTAGTATTGAAAATATATCGTAATATGCTTTGCTATGATTCATATTAATATATATTATAGCTACGTCTGTGATGGGCTTTATGTGATTACTGTCTACCACGGTATATGACACCATATTTACTGTATTCATGGTATTTATAAGACAGAGAACAAAACAACACCCCACAGTACAAATACAACCTAAATAAAAATGTCACGTAACGCATTTATCGTAATCAATTCAGTTATTGTGATCGTACATCGGTATTTTATTCTGTGGTTATTGCAATACCGCCATGGATATATCATGAACATGAAACGTGAGAGCCTTTTAATGTGGCGACGTCGGTGCGGAAAATTAGGAAATGGTGGGTGATAAATAATTCAGATAATATAACATTGTTTGTTTATAATTTTGTTACGGAATCTCCATGCGGATCCCTAAACACACGGTCTTCTACCATTACCGATTACTCAGCATAGTGTCTGATGTCCTACGCTCCGAGAGAACCGCGAGTGTTACGGATTACCGTGGCTTTTTCCAACCTAACATCGGTGGGACTAGTCGTCCACGTTAATTTTAATTAATTATAAGTTTTAATCTTAAGAAACTTTTGTGGAACTATTAATATACCAGTGATTATTTTAAATTAGACTCTGGATTTCATTTCAAACTGCACCCACCTACATAAGACTCTTTAATTTTCTTAGCGGATAAAGCAAGATACCATCTTACCTAGCTAAGATCATGTATCTTGTTTTATTTGACTTATTATTGTGTCATTTCTTTTTTTTAAAGTTTCTATTCTTTTTTGGTTTTATATAAATTTTTGTTTTGTGCTATTATAAAGATAACATGCGTATATGTATAGCGAGCGCCTCTTTCGCCAGCAAACTGTGTTGTGCAGTTTGGCGAAACTGAATAATTTATAATAGAATTTATAAAAAGTTAAAATAAATTAAAAAAAAAAAAAAAGTATTTCGTGAATTGTTGTTATTGTTTCTTCTGTTTACAACTACACTAATTTAGTCTCACTATATCTTTCTAACAAAGAACTTAAGAAAAGGATGTAAGAAATGTAGTCTTGTCAAATTAGTCCAATTGCTTGTTTTTAACATAAATTTTGTCGCCATTAAAATTTGATGCGTTTGACCCGCAAATGAAAACGGCAAAGACTAATTGACAGATTTAAATATTTTCAATAATGGTTATAAAAAAGAGATGTGATATGATTAAAATTAGTTTTCAACACGCTGAGTCGTAAAGTGACAATTATTGCAAAATTGATGTCTGTTTTTTTCCTCGCAAGTGTGTTTTTTTTTTTTTTATACAACTTGGTCGGTAAACAAGCATACGGCCCACCTGATGGTAAGCGGTTACCGTAGCCATATGGACGCTTGCAACACAAGAAGCATCACTCACGCGTTACCGACCATTCCCCCCTACCCTATGAGCTCTGGCGACCTTACTCACGCGCAGGAACACAACTTTACACAACATAAAGTTATTTGGCTGCGGTATTCTGTAAGGTGGAGGTACTTCCCCAGTCGAGCTGCTCTTAGAGCGAATAAACGCTACGCTCAAAAAAAATAAAAGTTGTATTATACTCGTGTGCATTGATTTATTACACTCTCGGCTCCCTTATCACCTAATACAGCCTCAAGTGCTAATAATAAAATTTCCATAATCAATCTCATAATCATAATGTACTATTAGTGCGATTTACAACAGAATCGCCACCATTGACTCATTTTTTATGTCTGAGTGAAAAAACAATATGAAAATTAAATAATGTACTTATTTCCGCCCCGTGGTTTAACCAACGATCCCGCGGGTTATATTATTTCCCGGGGTAAAAAAGTATCTTATATGTTAGCCCAGAACATATGTCTATCTGTGTGTCCAATTTCATCTAAATCCGTTCAGCAGTTTTTGCATGAAAGAGTGAAAACATCTATACGTCCTCCTCGCAAACTAACGTTACTGGTATTTTTTCAGGGGTAGAATTTTGAAGTTTTCTTAATGTAAACATGTATCCCTTTAATCATATTAAATGGTCATGTAAATAACGACACAATGTTTGACGACGAGAGTAAGGTGACGTTATTAACGTGATCTGCCCATTATTCTTTCTGCGTTTTATTAGGAAGGTAATCTTATTGGGGTGTATCACGTCATTCCTTCTTTCTTTTTTATATTGTGGTATAAATCTGGCGATAGCTCTATGACAGTATTATCCAAAAGAAATAAAAGAAAAGATAATATTCAAATAAACTACTCCACCTTGAACTATACTCTCAACCGTTCACGACACTACTTGGTCATATTTCAATTTATAAATAAAACTCAACGACATATCCCAAAAATTCGTTAATAACACTTCTTCACAGTCATTTGTAAGCAATAATAAAAGCCTAAGTAGGAATATTTCCCAGAAATAGTGGGAGTTTGATCAACCCGTCACGTGTTCCGACTCTAAATGGCCTAATCTGTTGAAATTGACCATTGTAATTATAGGAGCGTCTGTTGAAATTGTAGGAACGAATTTCTGTTTGGAACTACGACGGGACGACCATGGAAGGTTCTTCAGAATACTTATTAAGTCGACCTACGATCAAGATTGTTTACACAGTTTGCTACGAAGTGTACTACATTTGCTAAGCGCTACGAAATGTGCTACGAAAGACTAGCAGGTCTAATAAATTCGCGTCTTTATTTCGGTGTCTTATATTTTGTAAATAGAAAACAATCATAAAATATCGCTTAAATAAATAAATGCGAGACGGATACGCGCAGGTAGGGTTCCGTTCGATTATAATACAGCTAACATAATTTGTAGTATTTGGAGTATCTGTAATAGTCATCGTTTTTTACATTTAATTATAGGTTAACAGTACATTTGTACAGAATTGAAAAATATTATGTTCAAATTGCTGTTTCATACATATTAGCGTTAATTACTATAAAATCTCTGGTTGAAAATAATTCAATTTAATCAAGACTTTTATTTATATTCAAATGAAAGAACAATGTGTAATCTAAAAGTTTTGAATAATCAACACAAAAAATACATGCTATTTTTTTTATCAATAAAATATTTAGGCGTAGATTTTTCATCCGAATTTGCATATTTTCGCTCTCATCTTTTTTTATCGTTACGGAATATTTGCGTATTTAAAAATACGTCATGTTTGGACAATAAAATTTAGAATGTCGTAGCTATTATAAAAACATTCGAATTAAATAGCAAAATCATTTGTGAATCATCAATATTAATAAAATAAATAACTAGTAAAAAATATATACCTATTTTAATTTATTAGATTCAACAATATGTATTTTACTTTTCAAATAGATATAAAAAAACTTCTCTTAAACTAGGAGTAGGTATTCTATAATTCAGATATTCTTTATTATACCTATGCATATATAATTTTAAAAGGCATAGTATAATCTTTTTTATTCAACTTGTATGAAAAAAACATTTGACTGTAATACTCTGAAATCCCTTATTATGTTCATTCAAAGCTAAATACATTGTTTCAGATTGATTTTTACAGTAATCGCGTCTGTAACACGCAATTTCGTTTTATTTCCCTCGCTGCAAAGACTCCGCGGATTTTCAATTGTTTTTTTATGCACTGTTTTATATCTGGTAATAGGTAAAAAATTCCACGAAATAACAGTGAACAGTGGTGACGTTGTAAGAAAATGTATAGCGATGAAGTTGAATGTATATAATTTTTATTTGTTGCATATAATAGATGGCTTTTTTAAGAGTGATAAGTAACATATACATAAAAACCGGCCAAGTGCGAGTCAGACTCGCGCACCGAGGGTTCCGTATAAACCTGTAGGTATATAAGTAAATGGTAGTATAGACTTGAGTATTTGATATTAATTTCAATTTATGACGAATTAAAAAAAACTACTCACTAGATCTCGTTCAAACCAATTTTCGGTGGAAGTTTCCACCGTAATGTACATCATATATTTTTTATAGATTTATCATTCTCTTATTTTAGAAGTTACAGGGGGGGGACACACATTTTACCACTTTGGAAGTGTCTCTCGCGCAAACTATTCAGTTTAGAAAAAAATGATATTAGAAACCTCAATATAATTTTTGAAGACCTATCCATAGACACCCCACACTTATGGGTTTGATGAAAAAAAAAATTTTGAGTTTCAGTTCTATGTATGGGGAACCCCCAAAAATTATTGTTTTTTTTCTATTTTTGTGTGAAAATCTTAATGCGGTTCACAGAATACATCTACTTACCAAGTTACAACATTATAGTTCTTATAGTTTCGGAAATAAATGGCTGTGACATACGGACGGACAGACAGACAGACAGACAGACAGACAGACAGACAGACATGACGAATCTATAAGGGTTCCGTTTTTTGCCATTTGGCCACGGAACCCTAAAAAGAAAAGTTAATATCATCACTTTAATAAAAAAATATAAAATGAAATATCTGTCAAACGCAGATATACTATAAAATTAATTAATTATACACACAATAAAAATATATTTCATTTACATATTTTAACGTTACGCAGAAATTATTTAGTCTTACGACAAACTCGTTTATGCCATGTAGTTGTTAATAGTATTTATTGATAAAACGATTATTATACTAAACATATGAAATTAAACCAGAGCAAATAATTATAATAACAAAATATACAGTTTTCCAATGCTAATGTTTTTCTTTCTTTCTTTCTTTCTAATTACCTCTACAAAAAGCGTAAATCCAAATCAATCGTCAGTTAATTTTAGATTCTATTTCTTAATGTAATGGTTGATAATAGATTTTATTTTGATAAGTCTCTCGAGTAAAACTTTACTTATAGCACAGGATAGATAAATAGTACTGACGTACTTATAGGTATTTAACATGAATTTATAAATTAATATGTTTGCTTTCAACCTGTGAAATACATTACCTTACACGGTACAACGTATGCTAGTTGTAACAATTGGACTGTTTTACAAAAAACTTAAACCGACTTCGAAGTACACTAAGAAGTAATCAAATCCTGATCTGCTGACAATGGGACCAAACGGGAAGCGTACCCTTCTAGTGAAAAAAAATATCCAAATCGGTTAATAAATGACGGAGTTACGAGGTAACAAACATAAAAAAAAAAAACACAACCGAATTGAGAACCTCCTCCTTTTTTTGAAGTAGGTTAAAAAAAACTATGTTTGTATTTTACGAATTTTGTTCGGTATTTTTAATTGTTTACTTTTTTGCAAATGTGCACATAACAGTAAATTAAACAATCACAGAATTATGAAACGACATAATCTGGTACGTGTAAAGCCAGAAGCCAGACTTACGGTATAACTCTCCCTATCGCAGAGTATAAACAGGAAACGAGAGCTCTGATCCCGTCAGCAGCCTCGTTGACAACTCGACCTACTTAACGTCTGGATTGGATGGCCAAATAATGTTTGTATTGTACGAATATATTGTTTTTTTGTTATTTACAAAACGGCTTTTATGAATGTACATATGTCACGCACGTAGGTTTGGCTATCAGCCCTATTATCAGCCTACGAAACGAGCATTCAAAATAGTAAATAATGTAGTTGAAGATAATGAAACTTAAAACTGTCTTCCATAAAGTTTATTGGGTAAAATAAAGAACTGTAAGAATGATAAAAACTTTTCAAAAAATGAATTAAATCACCGAAAGAACTGAAAAGCCAAAAATAATTAACTGAAAAGAGAAAAACAAGCTCTTTAAATCTATAGAAATTTGAATATAGTAACTTGAATTTTATAAGGTTTTGCAGTCTGGACCACACATTATAAGTAGGTTCTCAGAACTGATAGAGTTGAATGAATGGCTGATGGGACATTCTTCAATGAGAATTCAAAAATGTTAACATTTGAAAATTAGAGCAATATGTCAATTTGGAAATAGTGTTTGTGACCAGAAGTAATAATTGAAATAGGAGAGGTCGCATCTTTATGGTGCGTCCATGCTACGCGAATCGAGCACGAGCCGAGCCACGAACGGACCACAACGAGCACGATGCGCATCCCTTTGTACGTGAAAAAACTGACAATCGCGCTCGTTCGAGGCTCCCAAGCCCGTCCACGGTGCTCGCAGTGTGCTCGTTCGTGGCTCGGCTCGTGCTCGGTTCGCCAAGTATGGACGCACCATTACAAATACTAATCATATCTATGCAGCGTGTAACAAAGGATATATACATAAAAGTACACGATTTCTTTGGTACTAGGGGCACAGATCGCGAAAGAGAAAATTTTACAACAAGCAATTGACGTGAATAGATGATGACACTTATTGAAGGGTGACACGCTAGTTCAATAAACTAAAGGAAGTAAAAATTTGGTACGAATTTATGTTTTTATAGACCTGGTGTAGTCTTTTTCCCTTTCGGATAGATAATACCCTTTCCGTACGTTGTATATAAATACCTAGGTGAAGATATAACCCTTTTTGAGCATATTGCGCATACGGGGTGTGTGATATTTGGCACAATAATCTTTGTTGTAAATAAATATTTATCAGAGCTGTTTATCCTAACTTAATATTATAAATGCGAAAGTGAGATTATTGTTTGTTTGTTACCCCTTCACGCCTCAACTACTCATCGGATCATCATTAAATTTGGCATGTAGATAGCCTATGGTATGGAGAAGGACATAGGCTACTTTTATGCCGGGAACGCTGGAGAAACCGCGGGGGGCAGTCTAAAATAATAGTTTAAAAAACTAAAGCCCAGTACTATATACAAGTGAAGCTAATAAAATCGTGTTAAAAAATACTTGTTCTGACAAACCCGTGTTTATGGCTTTGGCATAAATGGAATCTATATTTAACATTTCGTGATTTTTTTGGGAAACAACAAGGCGTAAAGCTTATAGCTAGCCTTTGGTTTCGAACTTTCGTGCTAATGTTTGTTTTGAAAACAAATTCAAAAGAAAACAATAACCCCTCCAAGACAAGAACTAAATTTATTACTGGATGAAAAATTAAGATTGAGCAAAGGGAAAATTGGGCCAAGAAAAGTCCAAACTGAGCTACTTTTTGTTATGTTTTTTACAAACATTTATCATCACTAACAAGACTTTTTTTTTTCACTTGACATCTCAGGATTCCGTTTTAAAATAGAACTTCTAAAGAAACCTCTTATTTTTTTCTTCAAGATGAATTAAGTTTCGTGATTTTGGTACTAGGTAATGTAGTAACAAGTGTTTATAGTTTTTATTGTTTTAATTATCGTACCACAATGATTCAACAAAACTTTAAGTAATAATTGTAAAATTATTATCTTTTACGTTTTATCATCATCATCATCATCAGTCTATAATGTTTACTGCTGAGCACAGGCCTCCTGCACACAAATCAGGGTGAAAGGGAATGGGCAATACTCCACTACGGATGCCTACTGCGGATTAGTGAAGATAGGCCAGTGATCAACCTACTTTTGGAATTTTTGAAGCCGCCTAGAAGGCCTCCAACTAGCTTAACGATATCGCAATTAAGTGATAACCGGGACCAACGGCTTTACGTGCCTTCCGAAAATTTATCGATGCTTCCGAAGCACGGAAACGCTCGATTTGAAATACCACTAGGCGGTCACCCATCCAAGTACCGACCACGACGGTGGTAGCTTATCTTGCCGATACATTAAGAACGGCTAATCATGCTACACCACGAGAGCTTTTCGTTTTATACCGACTTATTAATAAAATGAATTTTTTTTAATCTGTTTATTCCTGCTTATATTTTCGAAACGGCTGGACCGATTTTGACGGGACTTTCACTGGCAGTTAAGAACACAATACACATAATTCATTTCATTTCACTTCACTGGTGCACATAGATTGATCTTTACTGGATAAAATACCACCGATAACAGGCAATAAAACTCAAAATACACGAATTTATGAAAAAAAAAAAATTAAAACGCAACGTAATGCAAGTTCCCGCCAAAAAGTCCCATACACTTCTTGTACCATAGTGATAGTTCAGTTTATCTATCTCTATATTATAAATAACTTCAATAATTAAAATCCCTCTTAAACCATTAAAAAATATTAAATCACAATTAAAAAACTAAATGAAAAAATTGATATTTGAGGGCAATGTTCCCAGAATGCTGACGGCATTGCCATTATGAATTCAAGCAAGAGGTAGGTATAGACCTACGAAAGGTCTTAGATAAATGTTAAATGCCTAGTAGCCTCTAATACATATTCAACTACAAGACCACATCAAGGACATTTTTTCAGTCGTAAGGACCATTTTCCAATCAACAGTTTATGTTTCCCCCACACTTTCTACCAAATTCAATTCTTTCTGCATCGTTCTGAATGTACGCCATCGAGATGTGTAGTTTTACGATAAATAAATTTACTATTGAGTAGTTTTGCCTGTGTAGTAGCTTGCATTTCTTGTATTTTCACATTCTGATGTTAACTCTATGAATGTTCGCTCGTAGACATCTGTTTTGAACCTATCTTTGGCAGATAGCTCGATTGGAGCGCATATTTATCGAAGTAGGTGCTTCTTACCTATT
The DNA here is from genome assembly GCA_947623365.1 of Achlya flavicornis. Classification (NCBI taxonomy): domain Eukaryota; kingdom Metazoa; phylum Arthropoda; class Insecta; order Lepidoptera; family Drepanidae; genus Achlya; species Achlya flavicornis. Next base: position 10,112,980 of record OX392487.1, on the reverse strand, counting down.
GCTCTAAAACTGGCTTGCCTGTATTAAGATCAAATTATATGTATAATAAAACGATAAGTGTTTTTTTTTGCCTATTATATATAGTAACTATTTAAATATTTATGAAATGTTACAGTGTCTTGAAACCATAAGAACGGCACAATTGGATTAACAACGCTCGTATTAGTTCAAATGACATTCACACACGTCTATTATAGAATGGAATAGAATATAGGTACTATATTTGTATACATAGGTATGTATATCAATTATACATTATATTACAGGAAAACAAAACGGAAAAAGCTAATAGATAGATGTGTCTGCAAAAATGTCATACTGACACGATACTATTGAAATTCGATTAGCATTGAGCCGATGTGCGCAGTCTACTAATTCATAAAGGCCTCATGGAGAAATAAATGACAAAAAATACAACGGAATTGAGAACCTCCTCCTTTTTTGAAGTCGGTTAAAACTGTCAAAACTTACAACCTAAAGATCATTGTGGCACGATTGTAGTTTCAGTGGAAAATCATCGGAAAGCTATTATGGCGCCATTATGATGCTATTGTGTTAGTATACTACCAAAACTGTGAAATGTGTCAATTTTGACACCACTGATAGTTCAATGGAACACAATTGTACAAGACTTGGGCCCCAGAGCTTTGGTAATAGTATATCATCATCTGCCTGCCCTGTTCCCAATTAGGGGTCGGCGCAATACGATTCATCCACACGATTCTTCTATCCCGCATATCAGCATTCACTTCTTTTTTACTCATATAATTTTCCACACAATGCTCTGTTTTTCTCTGTTGTGGTGTTCCTCTTCCCGTATATCCTTTATACCAAATTATAACATAAGTGGGATATATTGCTAAAGTGGGATACTCAGTCAGTTTCGAATTATAAATTCCCCATGACGATAAACGAGGAAGTCGGTTGTGAAATGAGCTCCTCGCCGTGGTTTTCCAAGAACACCATGCAGGGTTGGAAATACGTGAGTGTGGTGGTGTTGCGAGCGTCTATTGGTTACGGTGAAGCGCTCGTGGTGTAGCATGATTAGCCGTTCTTAATCGATAGGCAAAGTTAAGCTACCACTGTCGTGGCCAGTACCTGGATTGATGACCGCCAAGTAGTACCTATTTCAAATCGAGCGTTTCCGTGCTTCGGAAGGCACGTAAAGCCGTTGGTCCCGGTTAACACTTGGTGATAGTCGTTAAGCTAGTTGGATGCCTTCTAGGCGGCTTGAAGACTACAACAGTAGGTTGACCACTAGCCACAGAATAGTTATGTACTAGCCTACCTCCACCAATCCGCAGTGGGCATTTGTGGTAGAGTATCTGCCCATTTCTTTTCACCCTAATTTGTGAAAGTTGGACTGTGATTAGCAGTGGGACCTTATAGGCTGATGATGATGATGAATCGTTATAGTAACGGCATGCTGCGGGCCGTATGCTGTTTTGCTACCTTAGTATAATAAAAAGAATTATCCAAAAAGAAATTGAAATAAAAATATACATGAATGTAAAGTAAATATCACCGCAAAATATTACTATAAGCTTTTTTTTTTTTTTTTATACCACTTAGGTGGCAAACAAGCATACGGCCCGCCTGATGGTAAGCGGTTACCGTAGCCTATGGACGCTTGCAACACCAGGGGTATCACGCGCGCGTTGCCAACCCTGCAGAAATCTCTTCACACCCCTTTTGAAGAACCCCATGCTGTACTCCATTGGGAAAACCACGGCGGGGAGCTCATTCCACAGTCTGAGCGTCCGCGGAAGGAAGCTCCTTTGAGCCCGCACAGTACGAAACAATTCAGGTTTCAATATGTGAGGATGGACTCCCCGTCGATGGCGAGAGTTGCGATGGTAGAAAGTAGCCGTGGGCATCATCTTAAACAATTCTTCAGAACACTGTCCGTTGTACAAGCGGTAGAACACACATAAGGAGGCAAAGTCTCTCCTCAGACTGAGGGGCTCTAAACCGCTTGTGAGCTCGGGATCGTCGACAATTCTGATGGCACGTCGTTGAACCGAGTCTAAAGGATCAAGCTGGTATCCAGGTGCCCCCGCCCATAGATGACAGCAGTACTCCATATGAGGCCGGACTTGCGACTTGTAAAGTTGCAGCCTTTGCCCCGATGTGAAGTACTGCCTCGCTCTGTTGAGCACTTCGAGCTTTTTGGATGCCAGCTTAACCTTGTCTTCTAAGTGACTTCGGAACAAAACGTCGCTAGAAATGTCGACGCCAAGGATCCCGATGCTTTTGCTGATGTTCAGGGACTTGTTCTGGAACTGTGGAGCCACAGCAAATGGGGTTTTCTTAGCGGTGAACGCGCAGGCTTGAGTCTTAGTGGGGTTGAAATGGACTAGGTTTAGTCTGCCCCAATCGGAGACACTAGTTAGTGTACTCTCGATTTCAGACAACAGCCGTTCGCGGCTTTCCTCCACCTCGGAACGAGGGATATTAGCACGGCCCGTGTAATAAGCGTCCCCTGTACTGTCGTCTGCATAACAATGAACGCCGTCAATAGACAGCATATCATTGATATGCAGTAGGAACAGTGTTGGGGACAGCACAGAGCCTTGCGGGACGCCGGCATTTATGTCCATGCTGTCGGAGCAGCTACCGTCAACGACGGCTCTTATGCATCTGCTGGACAGAAAGCTGGCAACCCATTTGCATAATCCCTCGGGAAGCCCGTATGCTGGTAACTTCGTTAGAAGACCCCGGTGCCAGACCCGATCGAACGCCTTCGCCACATCTAGGCTTACTGCCAATGCCTCACCTTGACTCTCGATGGCGAGTGACCAACGGTGCGTGAGATACACAAGGAGGTCACCAGCTGAGCGACTGTGGCGAAAGCCATATTGTCGGTCGCTCAACAAATCGTGACCCTCCAGGTATCTCAAAAGCTGCGTGTTGATCACTCGCTCCATGACTTTGGAGAGAAGGGAGGTGATGGCGATAGGCCTGTAATTCGTCGGGTCTGATCTGTCACCCTTTTTGGGCACTGGGTGCACATGGGCAGTCTTCCACGAAGACGGGACTTCCTTTTTGGTGTAGGAAAGCGCGAAAAGGCGCGTTAGTACTGGACACAATTCAGGAGCACACCGCTTCAGCACCACTGCCGGTATGCCGTCTGGCCCACTCGACTTATGGATGTCCAGAGAAAGCAATTCCCGCCGGACCTCCCGTTGGGTAATGCTTATCTCTGGCATGGAGCTTCAATAATAAACTGTTATATTGATAACCAATCTCAAAACAATGAAGCGGTAACTTCAGTTTTGAATACCACCGGTTAATGTTTTTAGCAATTATTGGTAACTTGGTAAATAAGACATGATTACCTATAAATATTGGACGAAAGTTATAATTAAGACCCGAAGCGATATTATGTTTGCCAAAGTTATATCGCCTTTAGCCACTTGACCTGTTTTATAAGTCTTCCTTTCGTGAAAAGCGAGTGATACCCCGTTGTTACGAGCGAATATGCACCTGAAATATCAGGCAGGCCCAGGGCACCATATGTATTTAATAGACTTCATCAAGAAATACTCGGATAGCAGAAAACCGTAATTAAGTTTATCATAAAGGCGCACTAACGGCACAGAATGAGATACGTTTCGTTTTAGAGCCGATAAATCATGATATTAATTAGCAATCCTACCAAACTTGAGCAATTTGGTGCCGCAATCAAGTGACGAAATCTCTTAAGAGTAGTCAATCCGCCATACTTTTCATACAAAACCTCTGTACTGATGATGGCGTTGTTAAACATTTTTCGTGAGATGTTTTAAACAAATTGGTATATTGTGTACTATATCTAGCCGTGTATCTAAGCAAAAATAAAAAAAGTGTGAAACGAATTCAGTAATAGCCTCCGAAAAACAGCGTTTTTGCACAAATTTTACCTGAACTTTGGCCATATCTAATGTATAAAATGAAAAAGTAAAGAAAACATCTAGATACCAGGCTTGCAAATGTATTGGAGATTCTAACGTGGTTTTCCCAATGGAGTACAGCATGGGGTTCTTCAATAAGGGTTTGAAGAGATTTCTGCAGGGTCGGCAACGTGCGAGTAATACCCCTGGTGTTGCAAGCGTCCCTAGGCTGCGGTAACCGCTTTTTATTAAAGACTAGCGGCCCGGTACGTGCTTCGCTACGTATAAAGTGAAATAATAAAAATGTGATAAACGAAGACCGCTCAGCCGATTTTGTGCAAACTTGATTTAACCATCTACTAAATAGTCCGAACAAAGCCTAAACATTTGGTTTGGGTAGGTGAGCCCGTTCTTGGGTTATACAATTACAACGAAAAGTGCCATTGATTTTTTTATATATTGATTTTCATAAGATTAATCATGCATATACATGTACATAATATTATTTATGAAATACGACGCAAATTCTGATATATTTGAACCCCTATACATTTGTAAATGTAATTTCTTTCCTTCAAATAACGGAAATGATCCGGCTGGTAATCCATCTCCGGTATTATTTATATCTATTGGTAACGGGTGGGAAATAAGAATTCCACAAAAAGGATTGCGATGTTTCTCTCACCGGTTATTTCATGGACATATAGAGATCGATAGATAGGTTGTCTAACGCGGCACGCGAGACAGCATATGCAGCGTTCACGGCATACACCGCAAATACCGCGTCAGTCGTAACGTAACCTATTCGAAGCAAGTGCGCGAGCGGACGATATTTATTAAAATGCCGTATTGTTCAGTGATCGTCTGCAAAAATCAAAGCTTACATGTGAACTATAAGAATCATGGTGTCACTTATCACTTTTAAGTATCAAATTTTTCACATTTTTAAAGTATATATCTCAAAAATACCTTAAATGATTTTAGCTAGGTCATTACCAAGGTACAACTTGAACAAAGAACATGAAGCGCATACATTGCTGTTTTGTTCTACAGGAGCGTAAGGCTAACGAAGTTAGCCGTTAGTTAGTGTGTTAGAGCGCGGTAGTGCGTATTTACAAAGAACACATTGAAGAAAGCACTGTAGTGTAAGCGTTTACGAACAAGTGAGTTGTTGGGCTGTGTGAGTAAAAATTGTCTAGTTATTGGCGTTTATTAAGTGGGGAGTTTCGTAAGACATTAGGTCTAAGCTAAATCCAAGCGTCATCATGAACCATCCCTCGAGATCTATGGACGGACACCTCAAAATATTCGAATAAAAGTGTCATAATTCTGAAGGCCACACAAGTAGTCTACAAGTTTTATAGCTTGTTTTTTTTTTACTTTACTTAAGTTGATAGCATTATATTTTTGTTTGTAAAACTAGGGCAGAAAATAAGAAGTAAATGCCAAATGTGGTGTAAAACTACGACACATGAACGACATAACGTATTATCTATAAAAAAAACAGTAACTTCAGAAGTAGGTAAAATTCAGAACATAGTGTAAAAAAAATGCTGTCTTATTTTTTTCAGTAAATTGTAAGTAATTCCTTTTCATCAATTTTCCTCCAGATATTATGCAAGATAAGATTATACACTTGGGATTTTCACGCTCACATTTTGACCAACCCCACTTCAGATGATCGTATATCAATATCGCGCTTCGTTCAGCGAATCTCATGCGTGATTGATAAGGGTCATATTTTGTCGGTATCTTAAAATATTAAAGCTTTTTGTACTGAATGGCTGACGGATAATGTGAAAAGTTTGTACAAAACCTGTCCACTCGATTTAGAAGGTTCAATAATATATATGCTTGTATATTCAATATCTAGAGAATTTTGACGGAGGGTAATCAAGATGTGGATGCTCCCCATTACGGTTTTTTCATGGTGCTGCGACATCGGTTTAGTAAAGAATGGCTTGAAAAAACTTTTCAACGTCAACACTTGAAATATTTAAACTGATGACAGCCTTCTACCAGTCGACCTGGTCAAAAGTATTGGAAACAACTGGATCCATGCCAGCGACTTTCATGGTCCCTCCGGGGATTTCCGATATGTCCAATATCAAAATTAATATTCGATCTATTCTTAATAGATCCGTTATATCACTCACTCTATTACCTAGTAACATTGACTTATATATTACTGGCGAAAGGACCGGGCCAACCGCGCGACTTTAATGGCACCAACGCGCTGGCCCTAAAAAGTCAGTTTAGGGCCAACGCAACACAGTCGTCTGCGGTCCGCGGAACAGTTCGTTCGTTATTTTTTTCTTGTATGTGTGTATTATACGCACATACATCGTACGCCTATGCAACGCGGCACTTCATAGTTCGATTGATTCTAAACAAATGGGGGTACTGTTTACTTGTATGAAGAAGTTTTTTGCAAAATGTTCCGGTGGGCCTATACTTAATTTTGAAATCATTGCCTAGTAACGTCATTACAGACACCGTTGCATTGAAAAATACTTAGCGCGAACTAGTAAATAAAATAAATAAAAAAAACATAATTGCGTCAAATAATTTGCGATTCATTTTATGAGGTCATTAATAATAAGCTTTTGTTAAAAATTTCAACATTAATTCAAGCTTTTTTTGGTGACTGTACTTGTTGATGACTGCACTTGTATTATCTTCCAATATACTAATGTACCACTATACATGGCAGATAATGTACCTACATATACCAAATATCGAGTCGATCCGACCACTGGAAGTGGGTCAAATTCGACTTGCAAGATTCCACCTGAACAAACATAGTTACATACATTGCAAGTTAAATAAAATATTGTAAAATTAGATGGCAATATTCCATAACTAGACACACAAGTTATGTGCGATAAATAGGCAATAAATACAAGAAACACGAAAACAAATCATAACATTAATATCGCGTGGGATCCCAGAAACGAGATATATTGCGTTTGATGTCCAAAACTTATTATAGACTAATACAACTTGTCCCTGGCAGTTCGACGTTAATTTAGAATAACTTTATGTTCAATTTACTACTTTCTTATGAATTACCAGTACGTGGAATTTCATATGAATTGAAGTAAATTAAGGAACGAAAGCGAAGCGCTCGTAGTGTAGCATGATTAGCCGTTCTTAATCGATCGGCAAAGTTAAGCTACGTCTGTCGTGGTCGGTACCTGGATGGGTGACCGCCTAGTGGTATTTCAAATCGAGCGTTTCCGTGCTTCGGAAGGCACGTAAAGCCGTTGGTCCCGGTTCTCACTTAATTGTGATAGTTGTTAAGCTAGCCAACTAGCTTAACAACTATCACAGGCGGCTTGAAAAATTCCAACAGTAGGTTGACCACTAGCCTACCTCCATCAATCCGCAGTGGGCACGCGTGGTGGAGTATCGCCCAGTCCCTTTCACCCTCATTTGTGAAAGGAGGCCTGTTCTCAGCAGTGGGACATTATAGGATGATGATGATGATGATGAAGGAACGAAAAAAAAATGCTTCTATGGTTACTAGCTCGTAAAGTTAGTAAGCTGAAGTGGCAATGGGCAGGTCACATCGCTCGAAGAGCCGATAACCGCTAGGGAAGAAAGGTTCTCGAGTGGCGATCACGTATTGGAAAGCGCCGAGCGGGACGCCCTCCTACCAGGTGGACCGACGACCTGGTAAGAGTCGCTGGGCGCCGTTGGATGCAAGCGGCCCAAAACCGTTCGAAGTGGAAGTCAATGGGGGGGCCTATGTTCAGCAGTATATATCCATAGGCTGATATGATAATGATGATGGTAAATCGTCGACAACCATACTGTGATCTGATATTATAAAATGGGAACGGCAGAGCAATCGGTTTTCAAGACAGAAATTCCGAGTATTGGAATTTCTGTCTTGAAAACTACAAATGGCCATGCTTTTATAAACAATTATCTCAAAGAAAAAAAGTTTCAGATCCTCAAGCTACATAAAACATTTCAAAATAAACTCTTAGCAATCAGTTCAGGTATTCGATTGGAAGCACACTAAAACGTCGGCTGACCTACTAAACCTCAGCTATTGTACTCTTATCAAATGTCCCAGCCCTGTCCTGAATATTAAGAGAGCCGAACATCTTGCCTTTACAAGAGTGCGTGAACTATCGATTTGATTGGGTACTATAACCTGGTGGCAGATGGTAAATTATTTATTGGTAAGGTAATCTGAAGTACGAAATAAAAGAACAGAAAAAGGCTCAATTGACATTGCCCGGAATGGAAAGGAAGCGAATAAAATTGTACATAGCATAATGAACTTTATGTCAATTTGTATAACATACAAACTAAATACGAGCCAAAAAGCAAGGAATTCTCGAGAATGCGTGTAGATTCCCCGGAAGACGCGCGACTTTTTTTTGTCAATGGACATAAAGTTTAAGAAAAAATTCGCTTCTCGTCTGTTCCGCGCATTGAAGCGCGGCTTGTTTATTGGATTCTTAAAAGTACACGATATACTAACATTTGTTTACTAGTGGTCCCGACACTAGGTCAAGCATGTCTCGTGGGCGCCACAAATCCAGTTTATAAAAAGATTTACAACAACAAGAGCATTCAGTTCATGCAATAAGTTAAATAATTTATTCATAAATACTAAGATACAAAAAGTGCTTACAAATAACCTTAGCAGTACGACCGTGACATCACTAAGGGCGTCAGCTGAAAATCAGCGCTGCTGATAGTAGTCAGTAGCACTATGCTGAGCTGTGTCCTATTTGACGGCACAGATTTACTGGTTTATTTTTAATTTAAATATTGTTTTGTTAATGTGTTCGTCAAATAAATGAGTTTCTTTCTTTCTTTCTTTCTTTCCGTATGAGGCCAGTTGGTGTGGTGGTTGCATGGCCTGAATCTGGTTATATGGCCCGACGGTTCTCGCGAGGGAAGCGCGTCCTATTATAACAATTGATGTCATTGTTATATTTTTAGCCGTGAGCTATTGAGTTAAATTATGTATTTTAAAAACAAAAAGTAGTGTATGTATTATATCAGTTATCTGGTTTTCATAGTTCAAGCTCTGCGTAGGTACTTTGGGATCAGACGACCGTGTGTGAGGAATGTCCAAGGATATTTATTTATTACTAGCTGCCCGGCACGACTTCGTTCGCGTGGTGTCCTACTAACCTATACCCTAACCTACCTTTTTTTTTTTTTATTAGCTTGGGGAAATCCTCATAGGATACCCGACCGCCCTGGGGGGGAGCGGCCAGGTTATGCCGGACTTTTACCGGAAAAAACCCCACGGTGGTCGCCACCTGCGCTATAGAGAGGGGATTGGGCTCTCGTACCCTAACCTACCCTACCACTACCCCTACCCTACCCGAAATTGGTCCAGCCGTTCACGCGTGATGGCGTGACCAAGGGAAATAGGGATTCATTTTTATGTATATAGATTGCTTCTTATTAAAATCGGAATATTTTTATTCCATAGTAGCAAACATGAAGATTTCGCCAGTGCGTTGATAAATTAGTCATTTAGCTAGGACAAGTCATTTTTTCACCATCGCGGTATATCTTTCAATTGATAATCTCCAGGGTATTAACTATCCTCATTACTTATTAATATTATAAATGCGAATGTGAGTTCGTTTGTTTGTTACACTGTCACGTCTTAACTACCAAAACGATTATCATGAAATTTGGCATGCAGATAGCTTCTTCTCAGTCGGGCACTCTTGCCCAGAGTGGTCGTGGTTGCAAAAGATGGTGTACATGGAGGGTCTTCAGCGCCAATGTTCTCCTTGACTAGGGTTACTGCTTTTGCAATGCTTCTCCATTTTTGGCGCTGCGAGTACACTGTACCATGGTAGATTGAGTTACAGTCTTGATAAGATCCGTCCAACGAGTGGGTGATCGGCTACGAGATCGTTTGCCGCCTTCAACCTGACCCTGGACAACAAGTCTCTCCATCGAGTGTTCGTTAGATAGCTTATAGTATGGGAAAGGACATAGGACGTAGTTCTATTATCCCGGGAACGCGGGTAAAACCGCGAGGGACAGTTAGTAATTTAATAATAGTAGATAAAAATGTCTCTCCTACACGCTTTACTATATGTACACTCCCTGAAGCACTTTCTCAGAAGGATTGCACCAATATTTCTCGTCAAGTAACCGTGTTATATCATTTACCCCCGTCTGGGTCAGACATATTACAACACTTGTTCCGTCCCAGGAGTTACAAGTCCGAGTGATTTATGAAGCTTAAACCGGGATTTAGTTATTTCAGTACGTTTTTAAATAATATCAGATAAAAAAAGTGTGAAGAAATTAAAAACCCAACTGCGGACAGAGTTTTGCAGTGGACTTTATGGGTAGAATAATGAAAATGAGGTTTATTTAATAAACTTACCGGCATACAATTTAGCTCAAGCACTAAATTACACACAGAATAATTGTTTGTTGCAAAGATTTTATCGTCTTTAACATAGTCTTATTGTACTGTTTTTCTTACTGCACTGTTGTTGCACAAGTACACTCTCATTTCACACCAGATTTTATGATTGAAATAAGTACTCGCTCGCTCGCTCTTTGGGTGCGATTACAAGGATAAAAATCTAAAATTGCCTATAAGAAGTAAGTTCTTGATGAAATGGTCCATTTAGATTTTATTCGACAGGCTGTAGACTACAGCTTAATGTAATTGAATACCTCATACTAATATTTAACCGACTTCAAAAAAGAGGAGGTTCTCATTTCGTTATTTTTTTTTGTTTTTTATGTGTGTTACCTCATAACTCCGTCCCGATTTGGAAAAATATTTTTTTGTTTGGAACTACCCGTACACTTCCCGTTTGGTCCCATTGTCATCAGATCAGGATTTGATAACGAGGTAACAAAAAAAAAATAACATACAACCGAAATGAGAACCTCCTTTTTTGAAGTCGGTTAAAAACAATTATAGAAGATCCACCCATAAACTCAGTCATGCCGTGGTAAGTAAAATGAATTTCACTTCCCTGGTTGCAAGTTCTTATAGCGCCAACATTCTCTATTCAGCTAACTTAAGTATGTTAAAGTACCTCACCTCTTGGTTGGAAGTAAACCTAATTTGGCTTACGTAACGTACGTAGTGTAAATAACAATGCAATTTGCCAAAGTTTGAAATCAACCTTTGTTCCGGACTTCTTCGTAGCGATTTTAACTAACTTAACATAGTGTTAGTGCCTAACTTGGTGAAACATTAACTTTAAACTTCTGTTTCTGAGCTATATCTGTTTCTGACTTGGTGCCTGTTACTCAAATAACAGTATTTGTATGTATTCAACTAACTGTCAATTTACAGGGGTTGTAAACACTATGAACCATATTAAATAAAAGATCATTAATGTATGGATAGACCCACTTGCCCACCAAGCATACGGCCTGCCTGATAGTAAGCAGTTACCGTAGCCTATGGACGCTTGCAACACCAGGGGTATCACTCGCGCGTTGCCGACTCGGAAGAAATCTCTTGACGCCTTTTTTGAACCCCATGCTGTACTCCATTGGGAAAACCACGGCGGGGAGCTCATTCCACAATCTGAGCGTCAAGAAAGCTCCTTTGAGCCCGCACAGTTCGAAAAAATTCTGGTTTCAATGTGTGAGGATGGACTCCCCGTCGATGGCGAGAGATGCGATGGTGGAAGGTAGCCGCGGCCGGAAATTAATGCCCGGCATGCGTTATAATGTCTCTTTTTTTTAATTTCCGTTTCAATATCTGACTGAATACCGGCTAAATGTTTTTACTTTTAAGCACTCTTCGTTCGTGGCAAGAACACATTAAGTTACACGTAAAAGATGCGCTTTGTCATTCCGTGTGCGTTGGCACACGGAATGACAAAGCGCGAAGATCCATTAAGGGTAAACACAATAACCACATAAATCTTGCCGTAACTGTACAATACAGAAGCATTCCCCTTTTTATGGTTCCGTACCTAGGTCGCTAAGAGAAATTGCGTAAGATTAGAACTTCTAACACTCACGGTCAGGCGCAACGCAAGCCACTCAGATATGAAGCGCGTGATAACATTTCACGCGTAAATCGCTGAGCCCATCGCGATGAAATTTGGCACGCTGATAACCTATGGTATGGTTACGTAGTACTATTAAATATTCTGTGGTATGGTGAAGGACATGCTACTTTTTCTCCCGATACGCGTGTGAAACCGCGGGGGACAGCTAGTATAGAAATAAAGCGCAAAAGAGTATAGTTAATAACTGATGTAAGTAAATAGTGGGATGTGTTTTAAATTGCGACTTATTAATTTTATTTCGTTTGAATTTGAATGAAATGGCGAACCTTCCGCGCCACATCCACGCCAGATGTTGTAATCTGTGAGGTTATAATCACTTTAGTCGGTGTAAGCCTGTAAAAGTCGTTTAAAAAGCCGTTAGGTATTTAAAAAAAATATAAATTTAAAGGATAGTTTGAAAGTCAAAAATGTAACTAAATTCTATTCCATATTTTATTGTCAGAATAACTCGCTTACTTATAAATGCCATGTTTTTTTCTCGGAACTGCTAGCTTGTGAGCCAGGCTCGTACTTGCCTGTTTTCTACGTCGCGTTGGATGTATTTCAAAGGCGTCTTATCACAATGCAAGGCATTACCAAGCCAGATTCCAGGCAGGTAACAGCACGGGACGCAATTATGAATATGAGTTTAAACCATTTAATTCTGAGTGCCAGGTACGACATATAAAGTTAAATTTCAGTTTTGTAAAGCTGTTATTATGTCTCTCTTTTTATGGGACTGTTTGTTTTAATGTTTTATGTAAGTGTAGGTAATAAGATAATATTATGAGAATGGTATTTCTTATATAATTTATTCTACCTCTGGCCATATACCTACCGTCGAATAGGTTCGCATTTTTTATTAAGAAAGTTGCTTTACCCTATAGTGTTGATTGCGGAGTAGTCGAAGATGTTCAACATGTTCTATGGGAGTGTGTACGACATGCAACCTTTAGACAAACTGATTTCGGTGCGGATAGAGGTAGTGACATCGGTATTTGTAATCGTATTTTAGCTTATCCATCGTCTGACAAAGCCAACGTTGTACGAAATACTTAAATTAGGATTAAGTTCATAGCTGTTTCGTTTTATTTCATTTGTTTGTCACTTTAATTTTGTACCTTTATAAGGCGATATGGTCGCTCAGCGACAAAGCCTTTCAATAAAAAAAAATAACAAAATATTCTAAGTAATTTATGATATTGTTGTACCTAAAAACTTGCCTTAAATAATTTTATTTAGAGACTAGCTGCCCGGCGCGTCTTCGTTCGCGCGGTGCTACCCTACCCTGTGGTGATACCCCACCCTACCCTACCCTATATTAATATTTTTCCCCGTTTTTGCAACATTTTTCACTGATGCTTCGCTCCTATTAGTCGCAGCGTGATGTTATATAGCCAAAAGCCTTCCTCGATAAATGGGATAGTCCATTTATCGAGGAAGGCTTTTGGCAAAGGCAACACATAATTTTTTTTTCAATTAGAACCAATAGTTCCTGAGACTAGCGCGTTCAAACAAACAAACTCTTCAGCTTTATAATATTAGTATAGATTAGTATAGATTAGTATAGATATTTGTGCTAATGAATTTATTTAATGTAACAGCAACTCTAATATTCAAAATTAAATTCTACCATCAATATAGTTCTCAAAATATACAGTCCACTCATAGTTAACATTACTAGGCCGTGGTTATATCAATAATGTAGAAGATCGTCAATAAAATGTCATAAGTTCGGGTCCCACGGTGGGCGCCAATATAGCGAACTGATTGCATAATTGAGTATCATATCGAGCATCAAAATTACATATCAAATATTTGGATTATATTATTATTATTTATTAATATGATGTATTTATAGTAAAAGGTCAGCTCTTATAGGCTAGATCCCTCGTGTAATAAAAAGGTAGAATATATTAGTGCGTGAAACTGAATACATGATCCGATCCGATCCGATGAGGTCCGGCCTCATATGGAGTACTGCTGTCATCTGTGGGCGGGAGCACCTGGATACCAGCTTGGGCCTTTAGACTCGGTTCAGCGACGTGCCATCAGAATTGTTGACGATCCCGAGCTCACATGCGGTTTAGAGCCCCTTAGTCTGAGGAGAGACTTTGCCTCCTTATGTGTGTTCTACCGCTTGTACAACGGAGAGTGTTCTAAGGAATTGTTCGACTTGTTGCCCACGGCTACCTTCCACCATCGCAACTCACGCCATCGACGGGGAATCCATCCTCACACATTGAAACCAGAATTGTTTCGAACTGTGCGGGCTCAAAGGAGCTTTCTTCCGCGAACGCTCAGGTTGTGGAATGAGCTCCCCGCCGTGGTTTTCCCAATAGAGTACAGCATGGGGTTCTTCAAAAAAGGCGTGAAGAGATTTCTTCAGGGTCGGCAACGCGCGAGTAATACCCCTGGTGTTGCAAGCGTCCATAGGCTACGGTAACTGCTTACCATCAGGCGGGCCGTATGCTTGTTTGTTTTGGTATAAAAAAAAAAAAACAAATATGAGGTCTAATTTTAATATTAGGGATACTTTTCATTGGTGTAGGATAATTTGATGTTGTTTTTTTTTCTTGACTTTGTGATTAGTTCTATAAAACAATATATTTATTTTTACTCAATTTTGTGTTTTTAAATGGCTTATTTTGAATGCTGTTGTGTTGTCCACGAAACACACTGTGAAGAATTTATATAAAACGCAAAGGTTTTCAATTTATCATTATTCCAGAACAAATATTTTCTATCTGTAGTAGATAAGATAAGTTTTTTTTTTGTAACAGAAATAGTGGAAGCACATAACAATAACATAAAAGTACCTTTTTACATCACTTATTTTATGACGTTTAAGATACAAATAAATGAGCAAAATTTTAGAGACAAAAGCATTTAAAGAATGTTCATCTAAAGTATTTTCCAGCTCGAGGTCAATTAAGAGGTAACACCGATGAAAGACTTCATTAAATAGAGCGGTTTCACTTCCTCAAGAAAATAGTCGTTCTTTATTTTTGCTGAAACACGATTCTCTATTGAACCACTCACAGTCTTTGTAAAGAAAGCGTTTGCAATAAAATTGTACACAATTTCTATTGAACGTTTTGCTTGCTCAATTAAAAGTGTTATTACAATAGCTTCCAGGGCACAAAACAAAGCCACAAAAGGATTGGTTGGAGATGCACTACCAACTCTGAATCATAGAGAGGTTGGAGCTGCGACATTTTTGCTGCTGCTGCATGCAGTCGGCTACGAACTTGCACCTCAGAATCGTGGTACGTGGGATGCTAAAAACTCACGAACTCTATCAAGGAAATCTCAATATTATCTCAACGAAGTATATTTAGTTGAAACACAACAAAGCGTTCACTTACGAGGAAGCTCAAAATAAATAATTGAACTGTTTTACAAAAAACGTAAACCTACTTCAAAGTACACTAAGAAGTAATCAAATCCTGATCTGATGACAATGGGACCAAACGGGAAGGGTACCCTACCAAACAAAAAAAAAATTTTCCAAATCGGTTCATAAATGACGGAGATATAGGTAACAAACATAAAAAAAAATAAAAAAAAACAACCGTATTGAGAACCTCCTCCTTTTTTTGAAATCGGTTAAAAACACGCTCTAAGTGACGAATAAAAAAAGTTAGAGGAGCCTTTATAAGCTCGGAAAACAGTTAACAGAATCGGTTAACAGTTATTGTATATAAAAGTATCAGATACACCTACTTGAGCAACAATTATTGTAAACTTCATTTCAATTATACGAGAAACAACAATCTTCTCGGCAATTGTATAACTGAAGCCTGTTCTCAATAATGTTTCAAAACAATCAACAATATTGTGGTTAGTAACTGAATTTAATTTTAAGAACCAGGGCCTTTGATTTTTTGCAGCATATAAGAATCTACGTGGACAGTTTTTAAATATTTGTGTCCACCGCGTAATAGTTTTTTTTAGAGCGAATTCAAATTTTTTAGCAGCTGAAAATAATTGCCCTCATTTAACGTGCTCGTCTATTCTAAAAACCGTCAAAATTATAAAATTCAAAGTAGCCAGTTGTAAATAAATATTGAGTAAGAGACTTTAGCGAGACCTCTAACAATAGCCAAAATGGGAATAATCAGGAATATTGAGGATTTAGAGGATTGCGGTTAACACATGCACACGGAATACTACCGGAGCACAGTTACAACCACTAATCTCACTTTGCCAACTCCAGGCACTTGATTTTCGCACGTGGAATTGTAACTTGAGATCAGGGCGCCAAGTCTACTAAAAAGATGTGACCGATGTGCACAGTCTACTTATTCATAATGGTCTCATAATGAACGAAGATAATTTTAGTACAAAAACTGACAACTAAAAGATCATTGTGGCACGATTGTAGTTCCAGTGTTAATCATCGGAAAGCTATTATGGCGTCATGATGACGCTATTGGGCATGGTGACTATCAAAACTGTAAAATGTGTAAATTTTTACACCACTGATAGTTAATTGAAACACAATTGTAATAGCAGCACCTGTTTGTGTTCAGATATTACTCAAAATAATAGACAAATTTTACGTCCACC
This sequence comes from Achlya flavicornis, assembly GCA_947623365.1. Classification (NCBI taxonomy): domain Eukaryota; kingdom Metazoa; phylum Arthropoda; class Insecta; order Lepidoptera; family Drepanidae; genus Achlya; species Achlya flavicornis. Next base: position 10,096,509 of record OX392487.1, on the reverse strand, counting down.
ATTTGTTAAACACGTCAACTGGTTCACATTAATAGTTATATTTTTGCCATTGTACCTGGTCCAATGTTTAAGCGATGACTGTCATTTATTCTAATGGGGTTTGGAAAATGTCCCTTTCACGAGGGTGTTTTTTTCACACTAGACAGACAAGTTTTTAAGACCTTCGTAGAAAAACTTCATTAATTGAAAGCGTGTTATAAATGGTATTTTGTCGGTAGACCAAAAGTCCGAGAATTTAATCTGTGGCAAGCTGCTCCTAGCTCTTAGAGTCGCTTGTTAGCAATTAAAATCAACCTACGACAGCCCAAGTAGCACATAAAATGTCCGTTACGGTAAAACAGTCCTTGAAGCCTGAATGAGGCTTGACCGGCTCTTTTATTATCCTACAATTGTATTAACTGTCCTGACTGACCATCCTTATAATTGGTACTTTCACCACGTTTCATTGTTTCCATGACTGGCCAATAAAAAGCTTCTTTGGTTTAAGTATTGGTCTCTTTACCTTGAGTTTTATTAAAGATTTACTTGATATGTGTCCCATCAAAAGCTTTGCAACACACTTGTTATGATTTTGTGATTCATTGTTAATTCTCTGTGATTTAGCATTTAGTAAAAAATATCTAAACTCTTCAGAACGTTTTTCTCATGAACATGATTCGCCTGGCTTCATCATCATCATTATGAACAGTCTGAAAAAGCCCTACCTATATGTAATGAACATGTGTTTTTATGTTTATCTAACGTTTCAGAAAATTTCATCACCCCCCGAACACGGGTCCTAGCTAAGGCCCTAGTCTTGATATACTTATAGGTAAACAGCGGGCTCGCAAGCCTAATATTTTGCTATTATATAGTTTACTAGCGGCCCGGTACATGCTTCGCTACGTATAAAGTGAAATAATAAAAAATTAAGAAAATAAATGAAGAACCGCTCGACCGATTTTGTGCAAACTTCACATAAACCATCTACTAAATAGTCCGAACAAAGCCTAAACATTTGGTTTGGATAGATGAGCCCGTTCTTGAGTTATAAAATTACAACGAAAAGTGGCATTGATTTTTATATATATAGATTTGTATTATTCTTTCTTATACACCTGTTTTACGTGGGTAATTTTGCCTTGCCTTGATTACCTATTGCCAAAGTTGATAGCATTGTATTTATAATAATTTCCACTTTTGCCTTACAATATTCATTCGTTAAGGTAATAATACGAAGAAATTATTTCAAGTCACGGGTCTGAAACTTATTAACATTTCAAAATTATTGTATTTAAATCGTTTACATGAAACGAATAAGCTTATAACTGTATCTTAACTGTTAACTGAATCTTTAAAGTCCATACAAGAATGTAAGTTACGATAGGTACAGCAAAAGGCTTTTACTATTTTGTCTTTGAAATTGCTTTTCCGTGCTTACTCGCGCGGAGAACTTAAGGACGCTTAAACAGTGATGCACTGAGTAAGTGAGTGATAAATAGTGAAGTGAATGACTCATTTCAATAGCTCGGTGAGCTAGAAAATGCAGACTAGACTGAGTGATGCGTACCTGGAGTTTCTGTATAGTAAGGGGCACGAGTGAGCACAGATTGACACCTGCGCAGTATTTAATTTTTCGGTCTGTTTGGCGGAATTAAGAAGGGGGGAGCGCCGAGCTGGACACGATTGGTTCGTCAGTCAATGCTCGTCGTCTAATGGACTCTTTTGTGTCGTTTGGCTACTGTGATTTGGCCAAAAGTATACATGCGCGAGCTTGCCCCCACTACTGCCTATCTGTGCTCACCATTCGTGCCTCATACTGTACCTTGTTAGTCTGATAATGTCATTTTATAGCTTACTAGCTGTCCCGCGCGGTTTCACCCGCATTCCCGAGGGATCGTATGTTTTCCTGAGATAAAAAGTATCCTATGTATCCAGAACATAATTCTATATGTGTGCCTTTCATTCAAATTCGTTCAGTAGTTTTTGCGTGAAAGAGTAACAAATATACATCCATACTCACAAACTTTTATAAAATTAGAAGGATAAGATCAGTGACAGCGACAACGGGACAGTTGAAAGTAAATCAAAGCTTGTAAAAATACACAATTTATCCGTTTCAACTGATTTCGACGACAAAGACTACAAGAAGATTCGGTGGGACGACGAAATATTTTTTTATTCGGGAATAATAAGAATACCTATTATAAATTCAATACATTCTAAGCTACGCATCACTGAGTAGAACTTTCCTCAATTTAAAAAAAACCTTCATTCTTACATTAATATTCATTAACATTCAAAATTACCTTGTAAGGAGTACCTTTCCGTGGAATCTTTCATCAAAGAAGGTTGGATCTTAAGATTAGCAATTTAAAGTAGGATATTGTGCGCATAAGTATGGAAATGACAACGATTGGAAGAACTTAGAATTACCGCAATATAAAAACTAGATCCCGGCCTGTAGTTTCGTTCACTTTTCAGAGGAAATTAATGTATATTGGGATAAAGAAGTCGATAATAATAATATTTCCTTTTTCGTACGTGTTTCTTGTATAAACAAGCAGGAGACACCTCATTCCCCATGGAGTATACAAATGCGACCATCAACAAAGAGTACCATCTACGTGCTTATAATCTCCTGGTAGTCCTATTACCTTAGTAATTATGCCTTTAGCCCCTTCGCAGATAAAGCTATATAAAAGAAACTGGAAACCAATATTCGTACATGAAGCTTGTCAGATTACGATAATTTTAACCTAATGTCAGCAAAATTTGTTTCAATCCCATTGCCATGATGTCTACTAATTAACTCGATGAGGATATTTTCTTATATAAATGTGGTTTCGTCAGTAACTAGTAGCCCGGTGACTAGCACTCTGTGTCACTTGAAATTAATTAATTAGTAATGAGTTACTAAGCGATTACTAATCGGTAGCGCCGAGAGAGAACCTCTATGGAAATACTAGTACTAGTGACTAGGATTAGTAATTGGAATTAGTAATTAGTTTCGTTTGAGTAGCTACGTGTGAGAAGGTCCTTAGATTTAGGTATCTACAGGGTGAAATCGAAAACAACGCAAAACTAATATAATTCGGTAATCCGAAAAAATAATTTTGTGATGTTTCAAAATATCGGAAACTTAATTTTTTTTTTGAAAACTCGTTCTAATCAAATGTCATATTGAATCTTATAACCCTTTTGATTATTAAGAATAAGAATAAGAATAAGAATAATTTATTTAGACACACGTAATACAAGAAATGATATAGTATATAACAAGTAAATAATTAAAATTAAGGTGTGTCGTAAAAAGGTAATCGCTCAGCATGAAGTTGCGACGACAAGCGCCACAACGCTGGTTTTCAGCGAAACCTTCCGACGATGGACATACATGGTATTAACACAAATAATATAGACAGACAGTATAGATACAGATAAAAATAATAATAAAAAAAAAAAACACTCAATTTTTTACATAAAAAATACTAATAATAATTGATACAAAAATACAATATTCATATTATATACAGTAAATAGATACCTACATTATAATTAAATACACTACTCAATTAAACAATATTTATAAAAATAATAATAATAATAGTGCTGCCAGTTATAATAACAATAATAATATAAAACGACCAGTGTGATGCGCCGCAAAGTTACATTTCGAGTTGTCTATCAAATATGTACTTTTTGAATTTAAATCTGAAACTATTAAGTGATAGACAATCTCGTAGTGGTGGAGGAAGGTTATTCCAACACTTGGTAGCGGCGTATCGGAAACTACCTCTAAAAGCAGCTGTACGATGATGCGGTACGGAGATCATTTTACTCTTAATCAGTCTAGTACTATATTTATTTTGATCACGTAACCAACTAAACTTTTCATACAAGTAAATAGGAGCTTGACTTTTTATAACACCAAAAAGTAAAGTGGCTAAATGATACTGTCTGCGAAATTTCATCTTTAAAACCTTGGACTGATTAAGGTATGGTGTTACGTGTGTACGAGGTGGAATATGGAAACAGTAGCGGGCACAGGCGTTCTGTACACGTTGAATTAGCCTTTCACTACGTGCCAAAAGACGTGGTCCAAAAACAGTGTCTCCATAATTAAACCTGGACAGTACAAGCGAGTCACACAATTTAAAACGCATTTCAGTACTTAGAAATTCACGCACACGATACAGAACTTTCAGTCGATAAAAGCACCTACGAGCTGTCTCTATTATGTGGTCTTCAAAACGTAGATCACTGTCCATGAAAATACCCAGGTTACGCGCACCGCTAACTCGCTCGATGAGTTGACCCCCGATTTTAACCAATGGACTATATCCTTCAACTTTAGATATTTGTGACTTAGAGCCAAGAATTATATACTTTCTTTTACTAGTATTTAAATGTAAGTTATTTGAAACGCACCAAGATGCTACACGATCCAAGTCTTGACAAAGCTTACCAACAGCGGATAGTGTATCTTCAGGCCTAAAAGAAATATATAATTGGGTATATATTTCTTTGGGAAATTGGCGGAATACTATTACTTGCCGGAGTCTTCTCAGTTTGTGTATTCTGAACCGGTGTGGTTAATTCAACTGTATGTACCAATATTTCATAAGTGCCTTACCAGGGTCTAAACTGAATAAATGACTTTTTGATTTTGATTTTGAACGTCATTGCGCTTCTTTGGGTAAATTTGTTCGATGGGTTTTATTAATCTATATTAAGAATGTAACGTCTTAAATGATTTCCATGTCACCCTGTAGGTACATAAACTAAATTATCAGTGACCGTTTATAGCTGACGATTTTCGACACTGGCGTTTTCCCAATTATTTCCATTTCACCCTGTAATAAACTAAACTAATTTATCAGTGACCGTTTATAGCTGACGATTTTCAACACTGGCGTTTTCCCAATTATACACAATTAAAATTTAATACATAGAGCGACAATTCAAACGATTGTTCATTTATTAACGATTGTTGGGAGTTACTTTACAAGCAATAATACCAAGTTGTCTGTAGTAATAATTTATAGGCCGTTTGGTGCCGTTTGCTCGTTACACGTAGATTGTAAAGTGAAATGTAATTAATGTACAAATTGCTAATGGTGTATCGTTAAAACAATTGTATTGGGGTATATTATTTTATTAATATTATGTAAAGCGTGGGTATGAACTTTTCATAATTGTGAACAGGTGCTAGAGTCTGTTATTTACTTATTAAATATTGATACTTTGTAGTTATTCCCACGCAATCTTTGTTAGCGAATTCTAGAATGTAAAATGTTATGTAAAGAACCGGAGCTTGTTTTGGAAATAAAAAAAAAATGAGTTTATTTTCGGGTAATAGGGTAAACAGTATCAATTTTGGCACCCCCCCCCCAATGATTGGCACCTTGCAAATTTATTCTGTGTCCTAAGAATGTTTTCAACTTTTTATGTTATCGCAACACAAATATTGGTAGAATATACAGTTGACCAATTGCAAGTAGAAATAGGCTTATAGTGCCAAAAAACACACACAAAATAATGCCTTGATGAGTTTCTTGCAGGAGACTTGTATTCCGAACTGGTGATAGATTAAATTAACAAGGCAGGATCCGACTTTTTGCGGGAACTTGCAGAGTGACGTAGCATTTTCATTTTTATTTTCATAAATTTGTGTGTTTTGAGTTTTATTGTGTATTTTTGGTGGTATTTTACCCAATAAAGATCATCCATGTGCACCAGTGAAGTGAAGTGAAATGAATTATGTGTATATGTTTTGAGAATATGATATTCCGCGACGGAGCCCTTTTATGGACGGTGACTGACTGAGGACTATAATGTGAAGTGATTTATTGTGACTGGAAACTATAATATAACTCGACACTGGCAGAAATGAGCCCTAATATGGGCTTGGTTGCCAAAATTAAAAATAAGAAGAAGAAGAAGGCAGGACCCAAGTTGAAAAAAAATGACTAGTCTCATCGGCACCGGAGCCTCTGCCTCGTTGGCTTATTCCTAAAATCCCGTTAACGGGGACGATGGGAAAAAGAGTGTCAGCGCTCCGAAGCTTCCGGGGCCGATGGCAACCTTATTCCTATCTGTCCCGTTAACGGGGCAGAGGCATCAAGGAAAAAGGGTGCCAAAAAAATTGCTACAATGAAACTAAACTATTATATTTCTTATTATAATCTTCCAGGTACAAAGAAACCTGTGAAATACTAATCAAAGATACAAAAAAAAGTAAAAAAAGAAGACTGGCCTCTTCGCAATAGTAGTAAAACGTATTTTTAGTACCACAATTATAAGGGTAAGTTCTCACTGAATCGCGACACGATGCGGTGCGCACTTTTTCAAGCACTATTCGAATTGTCATGAATTCTCTCACTGAAATGTGTATATTTTTGTTCACTAAATAAGTTCTATACTGGCCCTGATTCTGTTGTTTACAACTAAACTAATTTTAATCTCACTATGTCTCTTTCTAACAAAGAAAATAAGAAAAGGATGTAACAAATTTAGTCCGGTCAAATTAGTCCAATGCTTGTTTTCAATAAAATTTAGTCGCCATCTATCACAGTTACCCCTAAATACACACAAAATAAGACGGCAAAGATTAATTTGACAGCTCTATCCTTTTTCAATAATTTTCGTAAGAAAGAGATGTGATGTGACTAAAATTAGTTTAGTGCGATTTACAACAGAATCGGCACCATGGTATCGTGGTATCGCTATCTTAAAAACGCGAATCACGTCACTTCTCGGTGTGAGCTGACCCTTAGTGACATTGAAAACTCATTCAAATGCACTAAAAATAGAATTGAATTGTATTCAAGAAAGGAATACAAATGTATTTATTCCACTGAGATTACAATGGAAAACATCCAAGCAGGAGATGGAACGGTAGTCTGTTTGAAAATGGTTGGTTTTGTTCATATTACGTGTAATACGAATAGAATATTCTATTCTATTCTATAGTTACAAATCTATTCAGTTCTATACATTTGTATCATTCACTGTATATAGCCTTACCAAATTAACGGACGCTATAAATGGTATATATTTTTATTTGTTTTTTAAATTGTACCTCTCTGCTAGTTATTGGGTATTCGGAACCCTTCGTGGAGTTATTACGCGACAAACATTAATATTACATAACTTATATGCGGTTAATTTCATACAGTGCACAATGAGAGCACCTGCAAAATTATAGTGAACACCTCACCAGAATCAGTACTACGAAGTATCTAGGGGTTTACTTAGATGACCGGCTGAAATGGGATGCTCAGACCACCGCACTTGCAGGAAGAGTAAGAAAAATGATATATATATTTAAGAATCTACGTCAAGTTGCAAATCCTGAACTTCTTCTGCAGGTGTACAAAGCGCTCTGTGAATCTGTACTTAGCTACTGCATCTGCGCTTGGGGAGGAGTAGCTAAAACCTACCTCATTGATGTGGAACGCGCTCAACGCGCAGTTTTGAAAGTTCTAATGCATCGCCCTTTTATGTATCCTACGTATATTTTATACCAAGAAACGAAAGTCTTGTCAGTCAGAAAGATATTTGTATACGAATGTCTGAGGAAATATCATCGAAAGGTCGTTCCCTATCTACCAATATCTAATACAAGACTCGATCGCTGTCCTGTTCCATGCACAAAAACATTTTTTGCCCAAAAACAGTATTATGTCCTTGCCCCACGCTTGTATAATATGATTAATAAATTATATAAAATGAAATCGCTTAGCAACCAAGAGATCAAACATAAAATAAAACATTGGCTTAATAATTTTGACTATGACAGTACAGAACAGCTGTTACTGCAGCCGTTCTAAGATTGAATATACATATATACCTATCTATTCTAAAGATAATAGTTAAATACAAAAATAAATATAAATAAAAGTACTTTACATGCACCGCAATTTACTCCTAGTATGAATTTTCACTACACACACTCACACACACATGCACACCCCACACAAAAACACACACCCCAACACACCCCCACAAACACAAACATACGTAATTGTAAGCAGCATTAAATTAACTTAATATCCTAAATTAAATGTTTAAATTAGTATTCTATTGTAAATTTTATAACTTGTAAAGGGGAAAGAGGCTGGCTCCTGAGATACAGGCAACCCCTAGTTTAGGAGTCAGAGCTCACCATTAAAATGTAAACCTGTGTTTTGGCAATAAAATACTTATTATTATACTTATTATTATTATACTTATTATAGTATTATGATACATGTGTGCAAAGTTGGTCGTTACACACGAGGCGATATTAAGCGATAAGGGAGCCGATGATGTAATGATCAATGCTCACGCGTGTCATACGACGTTTTTCAACACACTTGCGAGGAAAAAACAGACTTGTATTTTTGAAAGAGATATTTTGATAATAACCTTACAATGAGAACGTAAACAAATATGGCACGCAGGTTTTTTTTTGACAGCCATTCGCTGTCTAACTGTTTTACCTGTTTAAATTAAGAAAGCTTCATCTACACTCATATCAATTGCATTGAGTACAAACTTAACATAATCAGGATTATACCTATTATAAAACTGTCCGGTAATTGTAAAGTAAAAAGCACGAGTGCGTAATAAGCTGCATTATGATACTAAAAACGGTGCAATAAATGTCACTTTACGGGCGTATAGAAAAATATGTAAAATGAAAATATTATAAGAGTAGGTACCTACCACCGTCGAGCGAACTATCTCAGGGTGCGAGTCTTATTCGTATTTTAATGTCGTCTTTCCAAAATAACATAATTGTAAAGGTATATTACGATAGGAAACTGTTAAAGCTATTGTTAGTATACATTCAATAAACTAAAGGGTCCATTTGCTCTTACAATAGAGCTTCAGTTTCATACAATAACAACATTCAGGATTGAGTGTTGAGAGAAAATGTAATTTCTGATGTTACAGTTGATACTCAAGCACTCTACCAGTGTTTGTTTTCGACTAAGATAGAGATACGGTTATTGTTTTAGAAAATCAAGCTAGTTGTAAATAGATTTCTTCTATGCTACAAATAGAGTTCAAATTAGTTTACAATGTGGATACTATGAGAGGTCATATTTGGGAACAATTGAGCCCAACTTTAAAATTACAAAAAAAAAGAAAATAAAACTTTTGTATGGTATATTTCGTATATAATATATGAAGACCCCATGGTGTTCTCCCTTGGGAAAACTACGCTCATTCCACAACTTGAGTGAATAACAGGCTCCTTTGAAAACGAAACAGTGTGATACCTTTGGTTCCATTATGTATGGAAATTGTTAGGGATTTTTACATGAACCATAACTAAACAGATGGATTGGCCGCTTTCTAATTGCATAGCTTATCCGGCACACATAACAACGTTTAGTTTTAATAACTAATGGGCCTACTCATAAACACTATTTAACTATGCCTACCGAATAAATGGTCAAATAAATAACGTCACCTTACTGTCAATGTCAAACAATTTGACGTTATATAAGTGACCACTTAATCAGTTTTTTTTTTTTTTTTTTTTTATACCACTTAGGTGGCAAACAAGCATACGGCCCGCCTGATGGTAAGCGGTTACCGTAGCCTATGGACGCTTGCAACACCAGGGGTATCACGCGCGCGTTGCCGACCCTGCAGAAATCTCTTCACACCCCTTTTGAAGAACCCCATGCTGTACTCCATTGGGAAAACCGCGGCGGGGAGCTCATTCCACAGTCTGAGCGTCCGCGGAAGGAAGCTCCTTTGAGCCCGCACAGTACGAAACAATTCAGGTTTCAATATGTGAGGATGGACTCCCCGTCGTTTATTAGTTAAATAAAGTTTAAGAGTAAGGGGGTAGGTGTCAAATGAAGGAACTCGTGTAGTGAAAACCTACTTTTTATGCCGTTCACTTTTAGGACTTTTGGGAGAGCGGCTAAAACCACACGGCAGTGGCAAGACAAATTTGGCTCAGATTATTGCATGCCGTAATGGCAACATCTTGAGCTCCGAACCCGTCGTGTAAATCATCGGATAGCATCGGAATATATCGGCACAATGTCGTCGGCACCACAAACCCGGATCTGGGTCATAACGAGCGATCCGGTGCTCGTAACGTCACCACTTGACGCTGGGAGCCGGTTATACTGCTGTAGGTTTTTGTATAATAAGTATGTAATCTTATGTAATATATTGAATTGCAATTGGCGCTTAGTCTACTTCACTCAGGATGATATGTGACACGGCAAGATTTTTTATCCTGATGCGACGTATAATAAGGTGAGGACAGGCGATTGTCAATAAAAGTTGTGTTTATGGTAAAATAAAATATTTAAGTGTACCAATCAAGAATCTTATATATTGTCAATTGATACATAAATAAGTAATTATTATAGTAGTGAAACTACTTATTAATATAAACATGTTATTAGAACTGCTTAAAAACAGATTTTTTTTTACCAAATAATGATTTTAAAGTTCTTTTCTAATTACAAAAATCTTTTGCAACAATTTTTTAAAATATCACCGGCCTGTATAAACAAAACTATGCTCAAATCCGTCATTTCCTCTACTCAGAATTTCAAATGGAAGCGGATTTGTTAATAAAACACTACGAAATCTGTCGACACCTAGTCTGGCAGCTCCTATCGATAGCTGACGTCTGCACATCAAACGATGCGATGTATCAAATCCTATTACGTTATTTTACCCTCTTTTCGATGCTCCCGGCCCGGGCACATTCTGTTGAAAGCGGCAAAACTTTACGCAACCGTTGACAGGACCGTGATTTGAATTTTAAATTATGGAATTTATTTAGAGATGTTTTGTTTCTAGGAAAGTATTGAGTCATCTTATTCCTATGATACTTGGTCACCACAGTCTTTAAAACCATACAGTCGTCCGACGAAGACTTCTAGACAGGGCAATCGTACGGGGTGTGAGGGGCGAGACGCGGGAAAGCCGAGCCCGAACTGCGAACAAAACGATGTTAGTAGTTCGGGACACAGCATATTATAGTAAACGTTGTCAGCATTTCCTACGAGATCAAAGGCGTCGGACGACTATATGGTTTTATAGACTGTGGTCCCACTTTCGAATGGCCCGCAGGGTAATTCGCTCAGGTAGCACATTTTGTCCTATGCCATAGTAGAGGTCATGAATATGTGATTCACTACAATCGGTTTGATGTTCCCGCGATGGGACAAATTGCGAGGAAACCAAGGCACTGTGGTAGGATATACTGCAGTACCTGCATGCCTGGCTACCACCCTCAAGTTGAAAATCTGCCTTCCAGTGTATACTCTGGCAGGTGCAATTTGGAGCCAGATCTTTTCTAAGCTTTATGTGATTGAATTAATGACTACTGACATAATCGTTACTTATAATGGTGGCCAATCCATAGTAAAACGGAAATATCAATCACTTCAGGTGAACCATTTAACGCAGTCGGTCCCAAACATATGATTAGAAAAGATCATCATCATCAGCCCATAATGTCTCACTGCTGAGCACAGGCCTCCTTTCACAAATGATGGTGAAAGGTATTGGGCAGATACTCCACCACCCATGCCTACTGTGGATGGGTGGAGGTAAGCTAGTGTCATCCTACTGTTGTTCTTAAGCCGCCTAGAATGCGAGTATCACAATCTATCATAAGAAAATATCAAGTAATGAAAATATCTTGCTGATACCCGAATGACCACTCAGGTTATATCGCAGCTTCTGTCCCAGTTAGACTTAAGTTTGAATAATTAACACGGACGGTTTGGATGAATCAGAGATTTATTGAATCTGCAATGAATACATATTAGATCAGAATGTTCAATCAATGCCACTCAAGTGTCAAATCAATCAATCGCTTTGAATATTTTGTTTTTTTTTGTCAGAATGCTGACAATTTGGCTGACGGTCTGCCTCATGGCACCTCATGGTAAGTGGACACGTCATGTAGGACATATCCTACAGGGACTTTCAATGTTTTGCTAACCATTACAAAACCTTGAAAAAGCCATGACATGGTTTAAGCCAAGTAAAACAAAGGTTTTAAAATATATATAGGTCCCGGCTCTTTTTGTTATATGACGTCAGAAAGTGACGGATATATTTAAAACCTGGGTTTTGCTAGACTTGCTTTAAACTATCTCACGTAATAAGAAGGGTTGAGTCTACGAAACAAATTAACAACAAACCAGCTTATACTAATGGTTTCAACCTGTTTCAACAATGACTTAGCAGTAAACTAAACGTATAAAGAGAATCATACCGTATCGTAGACACAAATATACGAGTACGTGAAGGGTACCAACCCAACACGTGAATCAAAAGCTGAGTAGGTTTGTGCTCCAGCAGTGGTGACGTCAGATAAGGCTTTTGATGACAGTGGTGATGATATTATCCAAGCTTACTGTAACCTCTGAAAAACCATTTTTTATACCACTATAAGGTGGCAAACAAGCATACGGCCCGCCTGATGGTAAGCAGTTACCATAGCCTATGGACGCTTGCCACACCAGGGGTATCACTCGCGCGTTGCCGACCCTGACGAAATCTCTTCACACCCTTTTTGAAGAACCCCATGCTGTACTCCATTGGGAAAAACACGGTGGGGAGCTCATTCCACAATCTGAACGTTTGCGGAAGAAAGCTCCTTTGGGCTGGCACAGATGGAAACAATTCTCATTTCAATGTGTGAGGATGGACTCCCCGTCGATTGCAATCAATCTTAATCCACAGGAGCATACAATGTACACACTGCTACAGATCAAGCTATACATTCCTAGTATAAGCTGACCTCCCATTATACAGAGATCCTATACAATGCGAGATCAGCTTATACTGGAAATGTATACCAAATGCATAAATGCAGCGTGAAATTCTGGTTTTTGGATAGAGCTCAAAGTGCGGCCACGATAACTCGCAGCACATGCGCACAAGTTAAATAGCTATCTACAACTACCTTTTGTACTAAATAAATACAACTTTTCTATTAAATATCATGACAAAGTTATTTCAATGTAAAACTCATGGACAAAGTTCTCACCGCAGATTCAATATTATGAAACATCTGAGTATGTAATGTGAAATGCACATCTTTACAGTGTTTGCGTTCGTTTAAAATGTTTATACAATTTTCAATTGCTAAATGCTACAGTATTACACTGAATAAATGTTGTTTTAAATTATTTTCTGTTGAAACCAACTATTGTCTTTCATAATTTGAGCAATGTAATTATAATATTTGCACGTTTCATTCGTACGTGGAATTTCTAAGACTAATAAATAATCTAGGTACCTACTTAAGCAAACTTTATTAAGAATCTTTTTTAACTTTTCAACAACTTTTTTACAGTACACAGACTATGTCGGACATATACTCGCTGTCAAAAAACTGTGTCTATGAGAGTCGGCCCCCTCACGCACATTTTAATTGGCTAAGTATTCCGCGGGAAACGAGACTCTGTCGCCGTTTACACAGAGCCGTTTAATCGCGCTCGACTAACTTGTGAGCTTGATGGCCGAGTTGAGCGACACAGTTTTTTGTTAGCGAGAATATATCCGATTTATTTTAACATCCTTGAGTAACACATAAAAGTTCTTTATGTATTTTTAAATCAGCATAAACTGCGTTGCTGTTCATCGGATAGTGTTTTCTCGTGTTACAGTTTAAATAAATTGAGAATCTGTCACCTACAGTACATTCGGTGTGCGTCGGAAAGTGCACTTGTGCCATCCCTTTTAGGCTTTGACCACATCACCATTTCCAATATCCAAATAAGTAGACAAAAATGTTTTTTTTTTTTTTTTTTTTAATTAAATGGGCTTGCGTTTGGCCACTGACCCGCCCATAAGGGGCGATGACGAAGCCTAAGATGAAACACGCTTACCCAGAAGAAAACTATTGATAGATTGTAGGCGTCAGGAAACACAGACGCCGGAAGCAAGTTCCACTCCCTTGCTGTCCGCATTATAAATGAGGATGCAAAACGCTGTGTCCGTATTTTCGGTATGTCAACAACGTACGGGTGAAAATTTTCCCGGCGTCTTGTGGTTCGGTGTAAAAATGGGGATGGTGGAATTAGGTTGAACAATTCCTGCGCACACTCTCCAAAATATATCCTGTAGAAAACCGATAAGCAAGCAACCTTTCTTCGATGGTCGAGGCTCGTGAGTAATTTTCCAGTAGTAATCTATCAAAGGTTATTATAACATAATAAATATAGATTGTATAAGTATGCAATAAGACTTATAGCTAAATAAATGTAAGCTTTATTATTTAAAATTAAATTCCATATACGTGGAATTCGAGAAAAATTAAATAAAAAGTTCCTTATTTGCTATTTTATTACACAACCAAAGAGTAGGCCGGAAACCCAATAGTTTCGGAAAAACAACATCCCAAACATAGAAATAAATATACCTAGAAAGAACGTCGCCATATAAAAATATAAAAGTTGGCCTGTTTTATATATTTGTGTAGAAATATATAAAACATACAACCGAATTGAGAACCTCCTCCTTTTTTTGAAGTCGGTTAAAAACAAGCCAACTTTTATAGGCTGCTGCGCGTAACAGCTACGTTTTATGCTCCCTCTGCGTCATTCTACTTGTCATAGTGGCGTACATAATAATACCAGTTGTTGGAATATTGCAATTAAAATCGGGAGAAATTGAAATATTAAACATTATTTTGCATTTTTATTTATTTTTATTTGATTTAACCTCTAACAGTTAGGGGCTATTTTTATCGACGCGTGCACAGCTTCGACACTCAATCTGGATGTATCCTTGTGGTATCCTTAATCAAAGATCCCAAATATTCATATTCGCCCTTTCATTTGTATATAGATACACCTAGCTGTAGCTAACGTCAGTAATTAAAATCCCATTTCTTAGTGATTAGTCTCAATAAATCAATGCATGCATTTTATTTCAGGTCATTCTCTGCTGGTTATATATACACGCATAGGTATCTTTCAATTTCGATATTGTTCCACATTTCTATAACGTAACCAGGTACTAAGCAATCGCTCAGTACATGAGTCACAATGCAAGCACTGACGCCCGCGACTATAAGGTAATTTCTAGAACAAACATTTGCCTCCAGCTAATCCATCACATCTATAATAACGAAGTGCTGTTTACCGCTTTATGCAGTATGGCTGTAACATTATAATTTAATTATACGTTTTCCATACAAACAATATTTGAAATTGGAATAGGTATAGTAATTTGAAAGTCGAATCAGTATATTCCAATCACAGATTATTCCAATTTTAAAATAATGATGTGTACTCCGCGTATTAGTAAACGACCGTATTAACCGTGCGCGATAAGTTGAGACCTACATGTCGTAAAGCATGGCTCCCATATTATAAGTGTAGCGCGATTATCGCTTCATGCTATAAGTGCATACAATACGGGCGCCATCAGGGATTCAAGGCGATGATAGCTCAGAAGTAGTAATGTCAGATACCGAGACGAAGGTTCGAATCCCACAATGAGCTTGAGCTTTCTTTTGAAGGAAATTATCGTGAGGAAACCATAGCACGGTGGTAGGGTACTTTGTAGTACCCATCTGGCTGGCTAACATCCTCAATTTGAAAATCTATCGCCAAGCACCTGTCCTATGCGTTCCGACAGTTGCACTTGAGAGCCAGTTCCTTCTAGGTTTTGTGTGCTTACCACCTTCGGCTACATCATCACTTACCATGGTGAGATTGAGGTCAAACACAGGCCTAATACACAGATGAAAAATTAAAAAAAAGTGCAGGGGAAGCAGGCGAAGAAGTCTCATTCCACTCGGGTCTCAAATTATCGCGCACGGGTAGTACGTAGGTACGTATGGAAAACGTAGTGAATTTAATTTGGCAAAGATTTGAAATCTAAAACCGTATGCTGTTAATTGATTCATAGCATTATATCGCATTATAGAAATTCAATGCATAACCAAATATGTAAATTCCTGTAAAGAAATATTGATACAGAAGAAACCTTTATATTTTTATACGAAAACGTACGTTAAATATTAATCAACTACAAATATTATGTTCAAAGAAGAGACGATACCTCTAATACGAATCCAGGTAAGTGGGTGGCTTAGATTATTTCTAGAATTATTTCGTTGCTAACATGAGAAAGTATCGACTATATATTTATCCGACTGAATTTTGAATAGGTAAGGTATATATATACATGGCGCCCTACGGCTATACAACATAAAGCGAAAAATAAAATATTGAAATTTTGCCCAAAGGAGACTTAAGACCAACAGATTTCTTAATCCAGATAAAAGTTGGTATGTATTCAAAGTGAATGTAATACAAAAATGTATCATAGGAGGTATTATAGTGAACATGAACATGCTTTCGCAGGCTATTAACTAATTATCCGACCTTTGTGTCGAAAGCTTCAAAGGTTTAAATAAATTAATGAAGAAAGCAAGAGTAATATTCTCTCCAAGGATAATTTACTAGGTTTTTGAATAAGCCGAAAAAGGTGTACAATCTTAGCTTTTGCTTAGGTACTGATTTTGATGTATTACTAAAACGTAAATTGCAGATAGTTTAAGCATTATTTTTATAAAAATACTAACAGTGGGGACTACTGGGGACATTATGTAACGTTGTTGCAATCAGTTTTTAATAATTTCTACCGATTAATGGTCAAAAAAACAAACTAATTGAAATTGATTGCAACAGACTGACGTAACATACAGACCCAATTTGTAGTAAATCTTAAAATACTTTGTACGTTAAATAATTTCTGTGCAAGTTGCAGAAGACTGCAGCACAAAAACGATATCCATTTTCTCCTTTCACAAATCTTGTTGAAAGCTTGTCAAATATAGCAACAAGCTATATTTCTGTGCCAAAAGAAGCAGTAAACCTACTCAATACACTTTTGCAACCATTAGGTACATGGTGGTTTAAGTCTAGTAAACCCAGGTTTTAAATATATCCGACACTTCTAACGTCATTTAATAAAAAAAATGCCAAAGAACCTTCTCAGTAAATGCAACCTTCCGAACCGGTATTAGAGTCAGATTTTTCATAAGTGCCTGCGAAGGTCTATTTGAATAAATGATTTTGAATTTAGAAAAGAAAAAGAAAAGAGCTATCTTAAAATCTGGGTTTAAAAGAAAACCCATCTGATGTAATAAGGAGGTTGGAAACTACGTGCATTATCTATTAATTGCAGACCAAGTCAAACATAAATTTACTTGGGCAATTGGAGAGCTACAGTAGATTCGAAGAATTGGGGCTATGAAGCGTTTTTTTTAATGGTTCTTAATATTAATCAAACTGGTAAAACGTATTCCAACTCTACTAACGTAACGGAAAGGGAAATAAAAGAGCACGACTTCTTCGGTACTGGGCGCACAGATCGCAAAAGAGAAAATTATACAGGATAATATTATAACCAGGGCAGTTTTTTTTTTGGTGATCCAGTATCAGTAATAGCACACATTTCCATCATTTGTTCAATTGTGTGTCCTATTTGATATCAGCAAAATATGGACACTGTTTATTCGTAGTAACATAAATAACGCGGCGGGTGTCAGCGGGGGTGCAATCCCCGCCCAGGCGGAAGAGTAGCAAGCGTGTTTCACTTTGAGAAGTATCAAAGTAGACATCTTCCGTTACCGATAACTTTATTTTTTTGTACTAAGACATAGGTATTTAATAAAACTCGTTTAACTTCAATTTGTCATTGTTTTTCCTGTATAATATTTCCAAGTGACGTGAAAAGATAATTACCCTCGTTGGTTATGATCTTAAGTATTTTTTGAGTAATTTATTTCGAGCTGAAACCAGATGTAAATCCCTTACAGTTACACATTGTTAGTTTTTTACGTGTTCCCGAGAAAATTCTCTCGGGAACACATATACCTACACCCGCGGGGCGGAAGCTAGTATAAGGTTAAGAGGAATAAATACTGTAACGCGGCACCTGTCTCCTTTTCTCCACGTGCCGTCGCACACCTGCGCCTTATGATTAGAATGTATGAATTTTGAAAAAAAAGAGCGGGTCGCAGACGTCGCTCCACTTAAAAAAGTCACTTTTTTTCGGCTTCTCAAAATGTGAGTAAGGGTATTACAGAGTTATGAATATGAAAGTGGATAGATATACGGGAAGAGGAAGACTGAACAAGAGATGGATTGATTGTGTAAATTTTTTTTTGGGTAAGAAAGGATTTAATGCTGGTATGTCGGGTAGAAGAGCCGAAATTTTAGTGCAAAATCCGCCCATGGCTATACCAATTCTACGATGAAAGTACTATCCCAATCGATCCAATAATTTGCATGACGGCAACCCTGATGCAATCTTCGAACGGCCATGACCTGCACAAATCTGTAAATATTGCACAATGCATACCGCACGATTAACCTGAATGTATTCAACAATTGCATGTTACCGATTCTTACGCGAGAATGCATGGTTTCTTACTGGGTGACGTTGTATCTTTTGTGGAGATTCTGATGATCTTATGCATCAATGAAGAAGTCTAGAATTATTATTAATATATTAATGATGTAAATATGCTATGCACGAAATGCGAGGTGAATGTACTCCGTTTTATTATTAATCTAGTAAAATTAAACTTAAATTCAAGTATATTTTTCTATTTCTTTAACAAAATCTCAAACAAATGCAGAATATTCTGAAAGTCAGACAGAAAATGTCAAATATCTTATAGGTGTTTGTTTCGTCCATTGCAATTTCGTTACTTCAATTTATACTCAAGAGACTTTATTTAAATTAGCAATTGTCCTTGTTCCCCGAAAACTAATTCACGCTGAGTACTTTTTTACAACACCATACAACCTACGGCACTAACTAGGTTTCATGTCGTTATCACATCACTGTGCAAATTAGACCCGTCAATCGAAGGTTTCATTGCAATCCCTAATCGATCAGAGATTGGTAACCCCAATTCGATATATCGATGCTTTTAATGCAATAAATTATCGAATGATAAGACGTACAAGTACCTAATGAAATGAATTTGAAATCGGCATTTGTTCGTCTTATTTATTGACTTGTTCGATATTCAAAATCACTTCGAAAATGTTTCTGGTTTTAATTTGCAAATTAGTTTTATATTTGGATCTTATAAAAAGTCATTTGTACTACCCGTGCGCGATAAGTTGAGACCTGGCCCGTTGATACTTCATAAAGTATGGCCCCCGTATTGTACCTGTAGCGGGATTATTGCTTCCTGCCATAAGTACAATACGGGCGCCATCAGGGAAGCAGGCGAGGGGGAGTCGCATTCCACTCGGGTCTCAACTTATCGCGAACGGGTAGTACCATGATTTGTACATTCTCTGTTCAAAGATTTTATGAACGGTACGAACTAACAACATTTAAAAAAAAAAAAGAGTGGTTGTTGCCATTTTTTTATTTTAAATTAAATATATTCGAAAACAGAATTGTCACAAGTAATTGTAAGTTATAATTGCCATCATAACTTAATTCATTAAAAAGATTGTTCATTAAAAGTTGATCAACTATTTAGTCATAAATAAATATTCGAAGTTTAAAAATAAAGTTTCGATTCAATTATTAAAAAGGCTTTTTATTATGATATTAATAATACATACAGTTACATTATTAAGTTTTACACAGCAGCGCGTTATTTTTCAAAAACAAAATATCAAGGTATTCGAAGGGTAATAGGTACCTAACATAAAATGTCAACTTCGCGTTCATATGTCACCCTGTCAACCAAACGACTGCAATGTCTATTTTTATCCAGCCTAGTCTGAAATATATATCAGTATCGGGCAGCATTGTGAGCGAGCTTAGTTCTGGGATAGCCAATTTATCTAGGCTGATACTAGATACTAAGGTTGACTCAAATTGCTAAGTTGATGAATGTACTTAATTCAAACTAGGAACAAAAAAATAATCATAAAGGAGATTTTTATTTGTTATAGTAAACCCTGTTCCAAATTTGAAAACAGTCAAGAGAACATCATAAATTCTTAAATATTTTCTTATAGGCAGAAGAAGGCACAAGTCGAACCTCAGAAGGCGAAGACAATGATGGCAGTGAAATCAACGCCGGGTCATCCAGGGTCCTATCTGCAGCCACCTCCCGTGAAGAAGATGATGACTCTAGCAACAATGCAAGCAGTGAAAGCAAAAGCCCTGGACAAAAGTATGCATACAACATTATACTTTAATTACCATCATATAAAGCTAAAGTTTCTTTGACAGCTCATGTAAATCAAGGCTTGATTCGACATCATGTATATGTATATCCTATTCATTATAATTGATATTGATTCTGAAACCATTTTGAGCAAGAAACAACAAATAATCCTCTCAGATTTCGGTAATCATAGCTGAAATAAAAAAAAAAACTTTTGTTTATTGCCTCATTTATAACACTGAATTTGGTTCTCTTTGTTTCCCTTTTTCTTACAATGGCGCTGTTCTCGTTTATATTTTGATGGAAGAATACCTACTATAGTTAATCTAAGGATTTTACATCATTTTTAGAGTTTTGTTCCCAAAGGGTGCCAAACTATTCATAAGACTCAACTATCCGTCCGTCCGTCTGTCTGACTGTCAGTGGGCTGTATCTCATGAACCGTAATAAGTAGACACCTGAATTTTTTACACAATCTGTTATTTCTATTTCCGATATAACAACAATTAATAAAAATTAAATAAAATTAAAAAATTAAGTTGGAGAATGGAGACCCATACAAGAAACGTCTTCTTTTGGTGTTTTTTTTTTGTTGCGCCTTATATTCAATATAATAATTATTGAAGCGCTCGTGGTGTAGCATGATTAGCCGTTCTTAATCGATCGGCAAAGTTAAGCTACGTCTGTCTTGGTCGGTACCTGTATGGGTGACCGCCTAGTGGTATTTCAAATCGAACGTTTCCGTGCTTCGGAAGGCACGTAAAGCCGTTGGTCCCGGTTATCACTTAATTGTGATAGTCGTTAAGCTAGTTGGATGCCTCCTAGGCGGCTTGAAAAATTCCAGTAGGTTGGCCACTAGCCTACCTCCACCGATCCGCAGTGGGCACGCGTGGTGGAGTATCTGCCCATTCCCTTCACCCTGATTTGTGAAAGGAGGCCTGTACTCAGCAGTGGGACATTATGTGTGGCTGATGATGATGATGATGATTATTATATTCATTTCATATTATTATAATACAGAACCAAGGAGGATTAGCCCAGTTAATCCTCCGTGTGCGAGTCCGACTCACACTTGGCCAGTTTTCATATTATTATTTTCGGTAATTATATTACTTACAGGTAAAGTAGCGTTATGCTATCAATTAAATTAAATAAAATTATCGTCTGTACGCAAATGAAGAAAGAAAGTAACTTGAGAATTTAAAATAGTTACTCGAAGAATACCTATGCAATATCAATTTCAAAAGTTTAAACGCAATCAGATAAAATTTGATATTTTAGTAGAAATGTTCTCTAATACCTTGATATAGTACCTACCTACCTCGTGGACTAAGCTGGGGGGTACATTTTAATCAAGAATAGAAATATCTCTACTCCCTATCGACCTGGATGAGAGGTCGGATTGTCGCAGAGCACCAGCTGGGCACGCTTATTACGTAACCAGCGATAGTTCTGCTACTACTGCATAACTAATTGCAACGTGAACAAAATTAAATAAGCCAAAGTGCCTAATTTACATTTTCGTACATGACATTAGTCGGTTTAAAAAAAAACTCTGGTTTTTAACAAATAAATCATGAAATAGTACATTATTATTGTCATTTATTGATGTCAATAAATTTATTATTATTATTGCCCCAAATTTCCGAGTGGATAACATAAAAAAAACGAAAGAAAATATACATAATGTTGTAGGTAAATAACGTTTTATGAGTAAGGGGGTAAACATTTTGACGGTACAAAGTCGATCGCGTGATAATCGTGGAGCTTGTTGCTTTCAGATTTTAAATATATAATAACCCACCCAATCAATATGATGCACTTAAAACTTTTGCGAAACAATTGATTGAGGCTTTACTCAGAATTATTAATAACTACCCTCTGAACCATTAGAAAGTTAATGAAGCACATCAATAAGTTTTGTAGACTGATGTCTGACGGAAATTTAATCACCTTTATGAATAGTAAAATGTTATGATTCCAACTATTTTTGGTCAGTGCGATATTAACGTTCCTTCCAATCAATTCTTTTTGGAGTCTTCTCACATCCACTACTTTCTTACTCATATCATCCTTCAATTAAATCCATCTCTTCTTCGGTATTCCTTTTCTCCATTGTTCATCTACTTTCGTATTTACCTATTACTATTTTAGTCTAAATAACATCCCTCCTCATATTATCTCCAAAATACGACAAATGATTCTCCTAAGTTTGGAACAGAATAGATAATAATACAATTTGGTGATAATATCATGTTTCTTACCATTTCTTTTTAATATTTACGAGCTGTCTCGCGCGGTTTCACCCGCATTCCCAAGGGATCGTATGTTTTCACGGGATAAAAAGTATCCTATGTGTTAATCCAGAACATATTCTATCTGTGTGCCAAATTTCATCCAAATCCGATCAGTAGTTTTTGCGTGAAAGAGTAACAAACATCCATACTCACAAACTTTCGCGTTTATAATATTAGTAAGGATTTACATTACACCGAAATTCATTAAAAAATTTGCTTATGAGCATAAAATCTAGAGAGAAACTGATTCTGATGAATACCTACTGTAATGAAGACATGTAAGGCCTGCGTAAAATTACCCATATTTATCTGATTTTTATCCGGTTTTAAAAATAGGTTATCTTTCACAATGTTAAAACTGAAATTTGTACTGAAGACTAAAGACTCACTCATAAAGCGCTATTTAACTAATATACTGATTAAATGGTCATGTAAATAATGTCACATTATTTGACAATGACAAACAGTGACGTTATTTACGTGACCCTTTAAACAGTATATTAGTTATATAACGTTTTATGAGTAAGGGGGTGAATGAAATAATAAGATTGGTGAACTGGCATCAGTCGATGCAACTAATATTTAAATCGATTCCATGTTTGATCTGCATGTTGCTTGCCTAGTTCTAGCTCAAATCCAATAAATCAAACAGTTAATTTCATCACAAATTGAACCGGAATTAGAGCTTATACAATTACATTGCACATTCTGCTATCGTATTAAGTAATATTTGTCCAGTTAGTTAATATAAAAGCCAATTAAAGACAGAATTGAACGTTTGGAAAGGTCTCTACTATTAATGTAACTACTGCTATAACTCGTCCAAATAATAGTGTGACCCTCTCACATAATTCTGTGGCCCCTTAGGACCATCAAGTAAAATCAATTTAAGACCAGTAATAAGAGAAGGTATAATGTCCATTCCCGGATGAATTGGTTTAGATTGAATTTTCAATATTAAATTGAGTCATTATGTATTAATGACATTTGACGGGCCGGCTGGCGCAGTTGGTTAAAATTCTGGTTAAGATTCCACCTATCGCGCCGCAGGTCGTGGGTTCGATTCCCACACAGGACAAGCATTGCATGGATTGCAGGATGTACATGTCTGTATGTCCTGTCTCTGGGTTTAATTATGTATCTGTTATTAAAATTTTGAAAAGACAGAGATTATGAAATTTTATCTATAATTTTAAGTTTATTTGTGTAACGTATGTGTTTGTTGTGTCGAAACTTTGTTAGAACCGGGGAAGGAATAAAGTGGAGTTGCAAATAGAGATAGAGGTAGGATTTTAAAAATTACCAAACCACCATAAATTACCACTTGAAGACCTACATTTTGCGTAAGTAAACGATAAATTTTTACTCTAAAAGTCGTCTATAATCTCAGTACCTACTCTGTGGTGTGGATACTACACAAATGACTCAGATGCCGTAGCTTTCTTTCCACCTAATTACATTGTTTACTTAGCCTAAAACTAAAGTAATTTACGCCGTCTCATCACTAGAGTTAGGCGTGTTGATAATCCTAACAAATTGTGTTTCCGCTCCCCGTGGCTCCGAAGTTTCCACTCCAGATAGCAGTGATATGTTATTCCAAGGGTGATACAAATAAAAATGGATTTGCATTCGCACTTTGGTGTCAAAAAAATATGTTGAATAATTTATTTCAGTAAACAGTTTGTATATAAATTTCAGGCACGATTTATTTCGCAGCGGAGATTTTTACTGCCGTTTTTTTAGCTCTTTTTTCGAGTTTATGTTAAAGTTGAGTACAAGTTATTAAAAAAAAATACTTTAAGAGCGCGCATAAAGCTAGAAAAGATAGCGACTGGCAGATGTATCAAACTTATTTATAATATTCCCGTGGCATGAGACGGCGATAGCGTGTTTCACGGAACAAAAATGAACAAAGCGCTTTTAATCTAAATAACTCGTAAAGTATAGAATATTTAAAAAATATCGTTAGTATTAGCCATACGTTAGGGATATTATTTATTATTAACCATGAACGAATAAAAATTAATTAATATTAGAGGTAATTTTGTGATTTTTTTCTATCGAGGAATTTTCATTTCATTATGTTTTTGCTCTGACTGTATCCTTGCGTATATAATGAAAATACCCATATAAAAATATTTTATTGTAAATTTCAATTCTAAGATATGTTATTTGCTTTATACGCACCCTTAAGAAAGGTACACTGAAAAAAAAATTTATTTAACAGTAACACAAAATTTTAGTACCAATAACCTAAATAGAGTGACTTGCGAACTAAAAATTACGAGTAACAAAACTAGTTTTGGTTCATTACTAAATTGTTTGATTAAATCTAAGAGATATAAGATTAAATGTAACTAAAGTTAGTTTACAGACAACAAAACTTCAACATACATAACTAGTTTTGTAGAACCTTTTTTTCAGTGTAGAGCGTAGTGTTTATTCGATGAAGGAGCAGCTCGAACCGCAGCCATTACTACGTGAGTAAGGTCTCCAGAACTCTTTGGGGAGGGGGGAAGGGTCGGTAACGCGTGACTGATGCCTCATGTGTTGCTAGCGTCTATATGTCTACGGTAACCGCTTACTATCAGGTGGGCCATACCACAGAATAGATAAATAGTATGACGACATACCCTTGATTACCGACTTCGACGTATTATTAAAATAATAGTAATTAAAAGTCAGTCATCTGATCCCAAACTAAGCAGAGTTTGTATTATGGAGACCAGATACTTGTAAATAATGGTGCCGATTCTGTTGTAGATCGCACTAAACTAATTTTAGTCACATCTCATCTCTTTCTTACGAACATTATTGAAAAAGGATAGAACATATTTGAAGCTGTCAAATTAATCTTTGCCGTCTTATTTTGCGTGTATTTAGGCGTAACCGCGATAGATGGCGACTAAATTTATATTGATAACAAGCATTGGACTAATTTGACAGGACTAAATTTCTCAAATCCTTTTCTTATGTTATTTGTTAGAAAGATACATAGCGAGATTAAAATTAGTTTAGTTGTGAACAACAGAATCAGGGCCAATATATACTTTTGCAACACTTCACTTGTAGGTAGGTATCCCAGAAACTAATACCCTAATAAGATTAGGGAGATCGATTTTGCTGGTGATACTCATAAAGACTGACAAAAATAGTTTTGGAATGTATAAACATAATGCCGATAACATAAATAAATGTGGCAGCTAGTTCTATAAATATTAATTACATTAGCTTTGAAAAAGGCGAAGGTTACGTCTATTTTTCTCAAATGCCAAACAGAAGTCTAGAATTCTCACCACAAGGGTTAATTTTTACCGTTGTAGAACCCTAAAAATATAAGAGGAAGCTTCGAAAAGGGAATACTAGATCACTACCATCCTTACTAATATTATAAATGCGAAAGTGAGTTTGTTTGTTTGTTTGTTACGCCTTCACGCCTCAACTATTCAACGGATCATCATGAAATTTGGCATGCAGATAGCCTATGGTCCGGAAAAGACATAGGCATCTTTTTACGGGAACGCGGGTGAAACCGCGGGGGACAGCTAGTAGACATATAAAAAAATCAAGACGGAGTGTCACCTTTTAAGAAAGTGAAGCCGAAAATTTCCTACGTGTGCGTGAGTAAAATCAGTACTGGCCCAAGCAGGCACAAATAGTAGGTACTGAGTATTATTGTCACTGTCAACGTCTCAATGCGGAATTACAACCGATTAGGCTTCCTATAGTTTATATGTGTGTGTGAGGCCATGTATTTTCAAGATCGCCGGCTTCCTATTACTTACGTCACTTAAGAACACAGACCGTTCTTAATTTTTTCATGGTCTGCGATCACTACTCACATACTTACTTCGGGCGTCTGTGTTTCCAGACTCATACAATCTAGGGACTTTCAAGACCAGGATGAATTCAAATTCAAAAACTTTTATTCAAATAAAGGTCTATTCGCAGTCGCAGGCACTTATGAAAAGTCTGACTCTAATACTCTAATACCGGTTCGGAAGGTTGCATTTGCTGAGAAGAGCCGGCAATAAACTCAGCAATTACTCTTTTCAAAACAAGCTTAGATTCATTACATAATATTTACATTCTAATCGCACTGAAAACAATTGCGTGTCCCGGCGCGGTGGCAAAATTACAAAGAAGACTGAATAAATATTTAATAAGTAAATAAATAGCAAACTTAAGCAGACCAGCCCCCACAAGCAGCACCCGTTCACAAGTATGACGCAAGCAAAGGCCTTAAAGTGAGCATGACTTACTTAAGTCTGCCTTAGAAATAAAAAATAACTAAAGGGAAACACTAAACACACAATTTGTTATCACTGTGATTATTGACAAGATTAGACTAAATATCACAAAATAGAAAATATACCGTCAAACGGGGTGAATAGGTTTCTTCTGCGTAAGCGTGTTCCATCTTAGGCTTCGTTTTCGTCCCTTGTGGGTGGGTCAGCGGCCAAAAAATACAACCGAGAAATTGCATCGTTCGTCAGGGTGTAATACCGTAGTGCAATTATAACATAGATTATTTTTCTTCCTTTTACCTTGATACTCTTGCTTCTCAGAAGATAGTTATCTCTAGACAGCTGCTATTTCCAATTAAAAATTTTATACTTTGTAAACTATACATACCTTTAACTCAAGGCCATGTTGTGTTATAATTAGAACCAGTATAAGCTATAGTGACTGATCATTCGCCTTGTTATATGTTATGTGTATAAGCCACAAAAACAATCGATATAAGTACATCGACTAGATTGAGTAACCATAGTTATATCGTGGTTATGTCGTTATCGAAGTTACGATTAATTAACGATATTTAAATCGGTTTAAGCTTAATGAGAGGGGAACATATTTCAATGTGTACATGTAGCTATAGTATAGAGGGATATTTATAGAATTGAAGGGGATTTTTGATTGGTAATAAATTACACTTTATTGTACATCATAAAACATTGAACTAAAACTAAAAAGAAAGAACAAGATTATCTACTAAATATATTAATTACTGTAGAAAAGGCAGTCTTATCTCTAAGGAGCGATTTCAAATTCAAATTCAAAAATCATTTATTCAAATAGACCTTGGCAGGCACTTATGAAAAGTCTGACTCTAATACTCTAATACCGGTTCGGAAGGTTGCATTTGCTGAGAAGAGCCGGCAATAAACTCAGCAATTACTCTTTTCAAAACAATTTCTTCCAGACATCCTTTCAAGAATAGTTTGTGTAGAACCTATGATGTATATTGTACCTATGATTTTATGTTCAACTGCAGATTAATTGTGAACCAACCTCCCAAGAATTCTATCGATACAGATATCGGCTATCCGATAAACGAAATCGCTATAGCGATGATGACTTATCTTGAATTTTACAACATACCGTTAGTTATAGGGATTAGAAAATCAAAAAAAAAAATGATACGAGCACAGGATACGAGCCTCAAAGTTACGCTGTTATTTTTTTTATCACCCAAAAGTAAATTAAAATCTACTTTCAGGCTTCAATAAAAAAAAAGGTATGGCAATTTATGAAATAACGCAGTTTTTCACGACCAAAATTACAAGTTACTTGTTTTCTCCATTCATTCCATGTACTGGAAAAGTTCAAAAGTATTAATCAAGTATCAATTTGTATGGGGCGTTTTCGACACTCTTTCTTTCACATTGATGGTTTGAAAGATGCTATACAATTTTGATTGGCCTACACAACTTCCGATTTTACCCGATGCTTACAATCGGATATCCAATAAGCGTATGGTTAGTTTACCCCTATATTTTGAGAACCAATCTTATTTTATTTGTTGTACCTACAGAATAAATAATATATAAGCTAAATTCTTGAAGACGCAAAAGTGAAAAGTTGCCCCTGAGTGCAATGAACCGAAAACAAAGTTCAAGAGCTATTTTAGATTTAAAGTTATCGGTAGTTGAAGGGTTGAACGACCGAAGTTATTAATTCTGATAACCCTATACTACTTCTGTGTGAAATAATATACTTAGTTTTATTTAGTGGCTGTTGGGAATTGGATAAATAAAGACTTTTTCAAAATTATGTCTGTTGAGAATGTTACCATAACACAGAATAGTAAATAAAGAAGAAAAAGCGCTCGTGGTGTAGCATGATTAGCCGTTCTTAATCGATCGACAAAGTTAAGCTACGTCTGTCGTGGTCGGTACCTGGATGGGTGACCGCCTAGTGGTATATCAAATCGAGCGTTTCCGTGCTTCGGAAGGCACGTAAAGCCGTTAAGCACTTAATTGTGATAGTCGTTAAGCTAGTTGGATGCCTCCTAGGCGGCTTGAAAAATTCCAACAGTAGGTTGACCACTAGCCTACCTCCACCAATCCGCAGTGGGCACGCGTGGTGGAGTATCGCCCAGTCCCTTTCACTCTCATTTGTGAAAGGAGGCCTGTGCTCAGCAGTGGGACATTAAAGGCTGATGATGATGATGATGATGAAGAACTAATAATACTGTGTAAACCAACTGAAGATAAGAATTTCCCTAAATAATAAAAAAATATCAATGTACATTGCTATTACCCCATAGTGGAGTGTCAAACAAAGACATTGTCCTCGATACTCAATGCTTGAATTATTCATGTTTTCACATTCCAGCACTAAAAATATTTTATAAACAAATCAATATACTTTCACCCGGTTTCTCCAAACTTCAGTCACTTTACAAAATTACAATAAATAATTTCTGAAATAACCAAAATTTTTCAGATTGATCTCTTCCGTATACCTACTGTTAAGCCCTGATCAATCCCTGATTATGATACGATGCGATTTGGATTATGATACGAATTTGTAGCAACGTGTTCACATTGACGCGTCCTACAGTTCATACACAACATCTGCACGCGTCGATGTGAAGACGTTGCTACAAATTCGTACACAAAAGCTGATCGGCACCTTGCACGCCAACGCGGACGCTAGCTGGACGCGTCGGTTTGATCAGGGTTTTATTTTATTCAAATTCGTAAAATATTTTGTTTTGATACAACAAGCTTATTTCAAGTGTTCTTATTTTGGAATTTATTTCAATTTCGTTCTTCGTAAACATCAACAACAATAAAATAAAATGGTCTTTCAAAAGCATTAAGTTTCTTTAGTCATAACTCTCGCTGGCAATTACACAGTTCAATGGTTAGCGTAGCGAAATCGTAAGTGACAATTCGTGAACTCCTTTTGCTTTTAAAAGAAACTGTGTGAGCTTGTCTTCGCTGAGGATATTGTCATACGTTGGTTCTCGCGAGAGACGCGGGTCCTATTATAACAATTTGATGTCATTGTTATATTTTCCGTGAATCCGTGAAAAAAAGATCGTATCCAATCTTATAAGAATTTGAAAATAATCCAGAAAGAACTTAGTAACTACACCCATACTTTTTTTTTTATACAACTAAGTCGGTGAACAAGCATACGGCCCACCTGATGGTAAGCGGTTACCGTCGCCATATAGACGCTTGCAACACAAGAAGCATCGCTCACGCGTTACCGACCCTTCCCCCCTCCGCTATGAGCTCTGTCGACCTTGCTCGCGCGCAGGAACACAACTTTACACAACATAAAGTTATCTGGCTGCGGTATTCTGTAAGGTGGAGGTACTTCCCCAGTCGAGCTGCTATTTGAGCGAATAAACGCTATGCTCTACCTCTCTCAAAAATAGTACTTAACTAACTATAAAAAATACGTAATTTTCTTTTATGGGCGGGTCATTAGACAAACGCAAGTCTCAAATGACGAAGCCCAAGATTTTAAAGGCCTATTACTCCAGGGTCAAAAGGGTTGTACTACAGTTTCAAGTTTATAAACATAACGAATAAATTACCCTAATTTAAGTACACGCTCTAATAAACAAATTGGTTAGATATTATAGAAACCAATAAATTCATTAACGTTTCCGGGATTATTAAAACTCCACCGCTCACCGTTAATAGAAAGAAACACGCGAAACATTATTCGCCCTTTCATTAGGTTATTTACACTAAAGAAAACATCACATTTACCCCAAAACTAAATTAGACCGATCTTAATTGGACGGAATCCAATTACCAGTCCAGTGAATTTAATTTATGACTACCCTACTTTCAATTACGGTAAATCCGTTTTTTACTTCCTTACTTTTTCTTCATAATTGAGCGATTTTTTTCGGAATTTTCGTCAATAAAAATCTTAATTAGCAAATGCCGGCGAAAGTTTTAAGGGCTTAAATATATACTCTTTGAATATTTTTTTTTCTTTACTACGGCATCTTTGCGGAGCAAAAAACTTGTCATTCAAATTAGGGCTTTTAGTCTGTATATGTTTGGCGTATTACCCAACGGCCCGCAGTAAGCGCGCTCCGCGAACATACCTTCACGCGAGCGGCTCACTCGCCTAACGCGCTGACTGCGCATAATAAATTTTTCTATATCCTTCCATCTCTCAGTCTCATCATCATCGCTTGTCAATTAGTTTAGGCTAGTTAATCAAGGGTCCAGTTGCTGATGGACATTGAAATAGTTTCTGATTTGCAGCTAAGGGCCTACCATCAACGATCATCTGAGACGTAGAAAAGCAGCTCGACTGGGGAAGTACTTTCATCTTACATAATACCGCAGCCAAATAACTTTATGTTGTGTTCCTGCGCGTGAGAAAGGTTGCCAGAGCTCATTGGGGAGGGGGGAAGGGTCGGTAACGCGTGAAAGATGCCCCGTGTGTTGTAAGCGTCTATACGGCTACGGTAACCGCTTACCATCAAGCAGGCTGTAGGCTTTTTTTACCGACTTCACCGAAAAAAATTCAGAAATTCTGTCTTTCTTTGATATCCGAGTTCAGGCTGAGTTAAATCACAATAAGAGTTCATGGTAGGGGGGTAGCCCCCTAAATCCTGGAAAAACGGTTCTCTACTATGTGCAATAAGATAACCCTACGTCTAGCAGTGGAGGAATATTGGCGCTAAAATAGCCCCTAATTGTTAGGGGCTAAATCAAATAAAAATAAATAAAATTGCAAAATAATGTTTATAATTAAATTTCTCCCGATTATAATTGGAATATTTCAACATCTGCTATCATTATGAACGTCACTATGACAAGCAGAATGACGCAGCGGGAGCGTAAAACGTAGCTGTTACGCGCAGCAGCCTATAAAAGTTGGCCTGTTTTATATATTCGTGTAGTATGGCGACGTTCTTTCTAGGTATATTTATTTCTATGCCCTTCATGTAGTTCTTGAAATGGAATTGCTCTAAGTGAGTCTTTAAAATAGTATCATTACTGGCTAGATTGTATCATAGAATGAATGTTAGAAATCTTCTCAGTCAAAACAATACAAATGTAAAGATAGTTGAAGACAATTTAAAGTTTTCAGAGATAAGAACTAACAATGGAAGTAAACAAAATAATGGAATTCTGGAGGTAGAGACAGACATGGATATAGATAGAGCAATTAAGAAAAATACAGATGAATTCCGAAGACTGGTGAATTTAAAGAAATTATCTTTTAAACATGATAAAGATAATGATTAGTTAATTGTTTAGTTCGAATCGACTCATAATGGCTCTTTTATTTTATGTATATTGGACGATTTCAGAAATTATTGGACAAAATGACCCGACAATTAGTCTTAAAGTAGTAATAAAAAAATATGACTAGGCTCGCATCCTATTCAGCCTTTGAACAATGGGAAGGCTTATGTTAATATTTACAGATAATTTATAGATGACTTAATATAACCATTTTCCCAACCTGTTCAGGTTATTGAGCAAGTTGTCTCCATTCACACCAAATGCAAAGCCAGACGATATGTAAGTGGCCCGATATAGCACCAAACGCTTTGGATACGCTTAGCTGATATCCTAGCAACGAGCACGATCCAATACCAGTATGTCGATTACGTATGCCCGATAGATGACAGTTGGTGTGGCTATCTAGTGACATACGAAATTGCTATTGCTATCAAATGCCAGAATTACTAATTTACTCAAAGTGAACTCTTACAACGGTTGCATAATATCAGTAGATCACTACATAACCACATCAATCACAATAAACTAATAACCAATACGTAATTGGTGCCCCAATGCCTATCACAAAATATATTTTTGCATAATGCAATACTTAGTGTAATTGTTATTGAATTAGCTCACGAACCTGCACAGCTGGACGAATAGCCGTCACTGTAATGCTAAGATATTGTGTAAACACGTAATTTGATTATAATGTACTGTCCGTGAACGATATTAGCGAGAGGATGACCTATTTTTATATTATGCATGTTATTTGTGGAGTCTCGGTTACTACCGTATACGTATATCGAAATAGCCGCGAGTTTAAGAGTTACGCGCTTCGGTGATAGTTTACAATTCTTTAAATTGATTATACCATAGATTGTAACATTCTTGAACGTGCTGCCTGTGATAGCTGAAGGCAATAGAAATCATGCCACGTAATTAAAACCAAAACAATACATACTGGCACGAAACAAATTCAAATCGCATTCCAATTTCAAATCACCGAAGCGTGAATCGCAGCTCGCGGCCGGGGCTTCCACCAAAACAAGCACAGAACACCACACCACTGCCTCCGTGTAACACGTAACATCCCTTTATAGGCGAGCGATCATTGCATCGAGCTCGTCAAGCTCTCACAAGTCCATGCAGGACACAGAGAGGGCCGCATCTGACACAGACAAATGCGGCCATAAATGGAGACACGTTCAGGCTGTCATGGCATACTACCAGGCACTAAGGAAAATAAAAAGGTTCGATTCGCAAACGAAGGACGGTAACGCCGCATCGTTGTCGATTGCTATTATTATTATAATTGTTTGTTTATTTCCCACTAATGTGCTACCTTCGTCTGTGTATAGGAATCTTCGGGAATGGTACTTTTGATCACTGGATTTTGTGTGTTTTTTCTTGTGAATTTATTGTGCCTTACTAGTTCACCTTGAAATGAATCTACTTTCCTACTATCATTTGGGAGCCCAGATCTCGTGTTCGGTGTTTAATTGTATTGCATTTGGTTTTAATGTTTCGATAGTTATGACAAATTTGTATTCGAACTCCTAAAATATAGATGCAGTCTTAGTACATTTAGTATTAGACTACGACATAGAATCTACTCACTGATATCTCACTATACAAACTATTATTATATTTGAATTTTTATTTATATATATAGAATGATTTGCCATGCCGCATGTCGATAAAGGTAGATTTGTTTGTTTGCACGTGTTTTACATTTAAAACTGTCTGTACACGTAAAATGTGCAGAGTACTAACAACAATTCATAGAAGTAGGTAATCTATTATAGAATTTTCCAATCTATCTCTGTTTTAATAAACTAAATTATTAGAATAAATATGATTAAATTTGACAAACTTAATTTCATCTACCTTGAACTATCTACAAGCATGGCTACTATTGCTTTAACGAATCCCTCTGCTTACATTTAATATCATCATCATTTCTAACATAAACTAATGAACACAGAACAAAGTCCAACCAAAGATGGATGAAGCTTCGGACCACAGTTCAACTGAGCTCAGCAATACAAAAGAAACCGCCATTGAAAAGAGAAGATTCGTTCCTGAAGAGGTTCTCTACTAGGCAGACACCGACGACACAGGAAACTGTAAGTGTACTTGTTTTACGATTATGTAGATTGTAATGCTGTTTTTGTTAGGTTATGAAATGTATTATTGCTTATGGATAAGTCCTTGAGAAGGTAATCGTATATTTTTCTATGATGATGATAAAGAAGAAACAGAAATACAGTTCAACCGATTTTAGAATTATGTATTGATAAAAACGTAGAAGCATCTCTAAATATTATTAATTTAAGTCCCCGCCCCCGCGAGGCAAGCTTTAATACAGACGTTCTTATGTCTGCATAGCTTATCTCAGAAAGTACTGAAGGAATGTTCATTCAATTTTCATCCGTAGACAGACTGATTCACAAGGAAGGTAAGGTTTATACCTATTATATATTATGGTTTATATTATGGTAATTTTCCTGAAGATTTGGGGATATATCAAATATATTACGACACGCATAGCTATTATATTTTTCGATCTTTCATCCAAAATAATTAGCTCTTAGTTCCTTAACTTAGTTACAAGTTGAAATATCATTCGCAACAAAATGTAATAACATAACATTTTTGGAATATTTATCCGGGTTATTCCGAGATGCTCAGGAAAGAACCAGTCGGGTGAAGAACCGATAGGTAATAGTAGACTTACCTTCGGAATGAGGCACTCGATCGGTAGATGATAGCAGTAAATGAAGACTGCGAGTAGCACAGCATCAGCATACATTTTTAATTAAATTTAATCGTTTCTACTTAACTAAATGGCAATCTAGTCGGTTCGAATAAGGTCGCTTGCAAGAATATTAAGATATAGCAGATTTGAAATCACTTAAACGAACGTAAGTCTTGAAGTACAGTGGCTTTTGCCTCAATTATGTACGAACTAAAAAAGTAAAGACGATTTTTTTCGTATTGTGTAACAAAAAATCTGAATGAATGAGGACCGTAGTCTAGCAAAAAGAAAATATTTCAAAAAGTGCCTACAGGGTCTCCCATAAATTGTGACATTAGCTGTGACCTGTGAAATAGGCACCGCGAGGATGAAAATGTCATTTAGGATATAATATAATTTACGTAGGTTCCAGCTTTAGTTAGGAGAAAAGTGAAAATGCTACTTACAGTAGAGTCATTTCTGCCCTTGATCCCGACTGATCTAAAGTTTTTCCTGGACAAAAAGTATTCTTTAGCAAACATTTATTGATGACAGGAGATCTATAGATTTTATAGTACAGATTTAGGTACTCCTATATTTACATCACGGTAACTGTCACTTGAAAACATGACCGACGAATATACGTTTTACTTAACCATAGATTTATTATCCTTGAAGAGATATTACCAACCATACATGCTGTACCTTCGAATCCCTGGTATTGCTCGTATAGGCTACATGGTGGCCACATACTAAAGAAGACCGTCTGTTTGACGTCTACTTTAAACGCATACTCAACTGTTTCTTTATACTGTCTAATACGAGTAAAGAAATACGAATTGGTCAAATATTTAATTTTGAAGCAACCGGCTGTAGATCTTTTATTAGCTATCCCTTAACCCTTTACAACCCTTAAATTTCACTATTTTAGAGAGTGTCTAAAGTAATGAGTATTTTCATGCCATAAATAAGACTACCCCCTTTCTGATTTGTTATGAAGCAGAAAAGTCTATCGTTCTACAGTTCTAGGGTTGTCGAATGAAAGTCGTTAACGAGCTCCCTCGGATAACCAGTGCAGTATCGACTGGTGAAGCCCTTGTTGACATAGAAAGTTTCGTATTAAGGGTCAATGCATGAGCGGGGTCGGGTTACGATAATCTCTTTGGGGATGTATAATGTTCGTATTATTGGTTGTTTGGACTGTTTCCTTTAATTATAAGGTTCCTAACTGAATTGGGAAATAGCATTAGTCTTTTAGGGTTATGGGGAGACATAGATGGTCTAGAAATAGACTGGTCGGTCCTAGTTGGTCAGTCGGCCAGCTCACCAAAGCATGGATGTATCGACAAGTAAATTAATCGATTCTCATCGACTATTCTGACGTAACTGTATGAGAATGAAATTTGAGATCGATAATTAAAGTAAGTTTATCGACAATCTATAGTCGTACGGCAGGTTTCCTCTGTTAATACTAGGTGACAGAGACTACTTGCCATCAGGTTTACCGTCAGCGGGCTTGTCAGCTTTCTGACTAAGAAAAAATAATATTGCTATTAATCACGGCTTTTTTATTGAAGTCTTGCTTCTGTTAGAATCTGTATCTAATTTTTATCCACAAAAGTAGAAAGAGATTATAATTCCCGTGTCTTTCAAAAGATTTTCTCCAGAGAGGTCAAAGTCCACCAACGAATAGAGTATCGATCTTCGAGGGATCCTTAACACACGTAATAAAATAAGTCATTTTATTACGTGTGTTAAGGACTACTACATGACGGTAATAAGCACATGAATATAGAATTTGTACGTAGTATTTATCTACTCTGAGATAGAATCCAATATAGAATAAATTAACTCCATAACTAATTGTTAAATTTACGGCCTATTTACTGATTTAAGGCGATGATAGCTCAGTGGTAGTGACGTCGGATACCGAGACGAAGGTCCCGGGTTCGAATCCTACAATGAGCTTGAGCTTTCGGTGAAGGAAAACATC
The DNA here is from genome assembly GCA_947623365.1 of Achlya flavicornis. Classification (NCBI taxonomy): domain Eukaryota; kingdom Metazoa; phylum Arthropoda; class Insecta; order Lepidoptera; family Drepanidae; genus Achlya; species Achlya flavicornis. Next base: position 10,059,848 of record OX392487.1, on the reverse strand, counting down.
GTGAGGAAACCATAGCACGGTGGTAGGGTACTTTGTAGTACCCGTCTGGCTGGCTACCACCCTCAAGTTGAAAATCTGTCGCCAAGCACCTATCGGTGTGTTCCGACAGCTGCACTTGAGAGCCAGTTCCTTCTAGGCTTTTGTGTGCTTACCACCTTCGGCCACATCATCACTTACCATGGTGAGATTGTGGTCAAACACAGGCCTATACATAATATAAAAAAAAAAAAATATGACGAAAGTAACGTCACCTTACTGCTATTGCCAAACAATGTGTCTGTATTTACTTGACCATTTGATCAGTATGTTTGTAAATAGTGTTTTATGAAAAAAAACATGTATTTCTCATGTAGGTAGAAGATACTGGTTCTGAAGGTGCGACCGGTGAACAGAGATCAAGCAACCGACAGAGGCGGCGGAAGGTCAGGGCACCTCGAACCGTCGTGAACCCTGACGAGAACTTCTACTTCTATTGGCTCTGGCTTATCACTCTCTGCGTGCTATATAATCTGTGGACGCTGATTGTGAGGCAGAGCTTTCCGGAATTACAAGTGAGTACCATTTTATAAATAAAATATTAATCAACCTCATCCTACCACGAGTTTCCTATATATGAGCTCCCCGCCGTGGTTTTCCCAAGGAAGAACAGCATGGGTTTCTTCAAAATCTATCCGCGGCTTCATTCACGGTTTAGAGATAATAAGTAGCTAGGCCTGTCTCCTTTTCTATATGTTATAGGCTATCGGCGTGTAAATTTACCTAATATATTGTAAAGGGTTGGTATCCCATGCGATATAAGGTGACGAAAATAAAAGGTCGAGAATAGAATATGATATATTCATGACAAAAATCTCTGAACACGTTCCGACTTACTACCTCTTACTTCAGAAGCAAATATCCAGCGATCTAATAAGGAAGTCCTTATTTTCAATGAAGGGACTGAAGATTTGCATAAAGACGTATAACAATGATATAAATCGAAACATGATATCTCTAACGATAAGAATCATTGAGTTTTTGGGGAAATGGGTCCTCTTTATCAAGTAGAAAATAGTAATCCAGCAACTGCACTTTAAAATAGGTTGTTAAAATAAAACTTACAGTTTCAATAGAAAAAAGATCTTGATTTAAAAAAAAATAACATATTTCTAATATTTTGTAGGTATAAGCAATGCAATTTCCAATCTACGAGTACCTAATACCTTTATCGAAAGATTTGAATTTGTCAATTTGTTTAGTTTGTTGTAAAATTTTAAAGATAGAATCTAGGTTTTGATATCTTCGGCCACTTTATCACTCGGCCTATCCTCAGACGCATTACCGCCGTTGAGTGTTATAAAAAGAGGATTCAATAAATAAACCATTGACAAGAAACCTATGTGATTTTTGTCTCGATACTAAACTTTCAACTCGCTGCATCGCTTGCGAAAGCTTATTACCGCCTCCGCTGAGGAATCAGCGGTCATTTTACTTTTAAATTCCAATAATTCAATGCATTTGAAACTGGCACAAGAACAGTGAAACGTTACCTTTACTTCCAACAGCTTTTCTTTGTGAAAACTTTTGCTAAGACTTTTAAATTTGGTCTGTTGTCTGCTTTAAAATTCTTATGTATAACTGTTTTCAGTTTTGAGCTAGGGTTGTCTGGACATTTGGACAGTAGAGACGGACATTATGGCGACATTTTCACGAAACATCTACCGGATTCTATAGTTTCATTTTCCGCGACTGGGAACTTCCTTCCTATTTGTGCTGACTAAGCTCATCAAAAAGCCGTACTCCTCAACTCTTTGACCGAACAAAAAGATGAAAAGCCTAGCATAGCACCTCTACTTAGAACAAGTAAATATTTTAGGCATACGATGTAATTGAGCTACATATTTAAAGTGTCGAACTGAAGCCATATCTGTGGTGATTAAGAAGCCAATTAGGAAAACAGTTTCATATTTTTGTCACTAGCTAGAAGTTTGTCTCTAAAATGATTTCTTCATCGGCACAATTAGATGATTATTATCTTTCTTTTATAATCTCATCTGATCCCTATTTTAACCTTCGTAAGTAGAAGACTTTATATTTGTTCGACCTATTTTAAGATTCATAATTAAATAAAAAAAAAAAGAAGAGAGGGTATGAGAAGAAGAATGCAAGAGAAATAAGTCATAATATAATATAATATAATAATATAACAGTAGGTAGATATAGCTAACAATCGTGACGATGAATACATTTTTGGCTCATGTGACTCATTAATGGAGACATTTTAAAACAGTATTGAGCTCACAAGCAACGTAGAAATAAATTATTTTGCACTTGGACCTTTCAGGTAGAAGCAAGATAAATTCACTGAATTTTCCCGTCCTAAATCATAATTCGATGAACATTTCGTTGATTATGTTTGTGTCTACTAATTGGGGAAAGCTTTAGAACCTGCGTAACGTGGAATTGTGTAATTATACTTGAGATCATAGAATCATAGATCATATGGTCGTATTACCTGGGAATATTAATTATTATGAGAAATGTATATATAACTAATATATATTTCTTTACCATAATAAGTAGCATTTATCACTTGGCAACACGTTGCGTTAGCCAACAGAATGATGTATGCAGGGCATTGCGGGGTCCGAATTTTTAGGTTTAATTAAGTAATGATTAAAGTATATATTTTTCTAAAATAAAGGTAGCCTAACTTACTCATTATAACATTAGCTATCTGCCAGTGAAACTCCCGTCGAAAACGGTTCAGCCGTGTAGGAGATTAGCCGGTTTTGTATTTTTATGATATTTTTTATTGGTACCGTATACCTTATTGTGCATTTAGGAAAAAAAATTACTTTTATTTTTACTTTTTAAACAGACTTTTCAATTTTATTTATTTGTATTTGATGTAAAGGTACGAGAACCGATCACGAGCCACGTGGAGCACGACTTCACGTAGCGTAGACGGACACCATAAAAGAAGTTGCATGAACTTTTAGGTAATCAAAAATGTCCACAGGTACCTACAATACATACTTTATACAAAATATGTTATATTACTTTTAATTTCAATACCAAAAAGCATTATTTCAGCATAATGAAATTGCTATGACAAATTGATTTAATAATAGTAGACTATGCACCAAGGGGATAAAGTAGAGGCTTACGTCACGGGCAGCATAATGAACCATGAGCATAACGACCCCCCCCCCCCTATACAAAGTACTTTTCGTTGCGTTTGCGCGAATAGAAACGCTACAAAATGTATGAAATTGACATAAGGATACGCTAGATCCTAGCCAGCGTAACCTTATATGTTTGGTTTGCATGACATAGGTTACGTTGTCGAGCAAGTCATGCGAAAAATAACATAAACACCCTTTCACTCAACGAAAAGAAAGTAACATATTTGTCAAACATATCAATAATATCAATGTACTTTTCTTCTAAATAACAAAAATAGAACTCGACGTTAAAAATACAAGCAAAGTTTATTCAACGGCAAATCGGATTGCATTCTCAGAGTCCCAACCTTTTCCAAGCCCTTTCGTACATTATTTCCCAAGAAAACGAAGGTCAGTAAATCGAAAATGTTACAACCGGGTCACAAATACCCCCCTTGGGGATCTAATCCCGATTGTTACGAGGGAAACCGATTCAGACAATTGTTTTTGAAGTGTTTTGAAGGTATTTGATAAAAATAGAGGCCTGACCCCAAAAAATTGTTATGTATAGTGTGTAAGTGTGTATAATAAAATTGTCACGTATTTGTTGACCACCTTCTTGTAATTTTCAAGGAATTGGAAGTTATTTATACGATCATTTTACCAGTTTTTTTGGTGAATAAGCGTAGGTACTATGGGTTTTCAAAAGTTTTTTAGCTTGAAATTATTTCATGTTATTAAAACTAAATGTTTAATGTTTTTTTACTGTGTTTGACTACAATCTCACCATGGTAAGTAAAAAAAAAAAAAAAAAATTTAAATCTGTTTATTTCAAGAAAAAAATACACTAGTTTATTAATCCGACGTCACTACCACTGAGCTGTCATCACCTTACAGTTTTAAGTTGTCATATGTTTATTGTCAAACAAGGTGACGCTATTTACGTGACCATTTAATCAGTATATAAGTTAAATTTATACCCCCTTACTCATAAAACGTTATTTAACTAATATTCTATTTAAAGGGTCACATAAATAACGTCACTCTATTGTCATTGTCAAATAATGTGACATTATTTACGTGACCATTTAATCAGTATATTTGTTAAATAGCGCTTTATGAGTAAGGGGGATAGTGTTTAATGAGTAAGAAAGAAAGAAAGAAAGAAAAAATATTTATTGCCCCACAGTACACACTTATATTAACAAAATTTTATAAAGAAAAAGAGAGAAAAAAAAACAGAAACTTATTCTATGGGTACACACATAAATAACAGCTTATAATTACATAATAAGTATGTTGTGTGGGGTCAAAAGGTCCCTACCTCAGCATAAAGCTGCACTGCTCATAAAACAGTGCAACGCTGGTATTCTGGCAGAGCCTTTACAAGGTGAGTGACGACGCAACGTTACGTTACGTTTGTACCCGACAACTATAGACGTAGCAGGAAACATAAATTTTTTAGTGTGCCATGTTTTCGCACAGTCGCGCGGGCAAACTCGCCTATCCCGCGTACGCTCTCCGCGCTTAACGCTCTGTTAGATGCCAGTCCAGATTGTGACTTGTTTGCGGATGAATGGAAGAAGATTTTGTCGGCGTGTTTGGTGTACTGTGAGAAGAATGTATGAAAGTTGTGTCTTTGATTAGTTGTAAGTGGCCTGCGGCCGTTTCTAACAAAGTAAAATAAATAAATAACAAAAAACAAAAGACCGTTCAAAAACCGTTAAACAAAAGATACGTTCATTCTTACATTATTATTTTCTCATCAAAATATGAATTTTGCTTATCCGACAAAAGCCGTAGTAGCAAAATATTATAAAACATATTTTCTTTATCCTTTATAATGAGTAACTTTTGTTTTTGAAATATTCCCATAAATATTCTTCCACGTCCTGTTAATTTGGAAGTAGGTAGAGTATATTCATAAACTTCTCATTAATCTTTTAAACTTTACAGAGAAGAAAAAAAAACAGAATACCTGAATCCGAAAAACCTTTTTCAAATTACCAGGTTCCAATCCAATAAGTACTGCAACATAATTGGTAACTACTTTTACAACAAAACTTTAGGAACAAATAACAACATTATTTTATAGCACCAAATGTGAAGCCGTAAAGAAACGCAAGAATGGCGGAAAAATTGATTTTCCTTTTTATAGTGTTTGCTTGAAGCTGGAACCCTCGAACTTGGGAATGGCCGATTACTATCGCTACTCGCTTTATATATTAGACTTTGAATGAAGCGCTCGTGGTGTAGGAAGCGCTCGTGGTGTAGCATGATTAGCCGTTCTTAATCGATCGGCAAAGTTAAGCTACATCATTCTGTCGTGGTCGGTACCTGCATGGGTGACCACCTAGTGGTATTTCAAATCGAGCGTTTCCGTGCTTCGGAAGGCACGTAAAGCCGTTGGTCCCGGTTATCACTTAATTGTGATAGTCGTTAAGCTGGTTGGATGCCTCCTAGGCGGCTTGAAAAACTCCAACAGTAGGTTGGCCACTAGGCTACCTCCACCGATCCGCAGTGGGCACGCGTGGTGGAGTATCTGCCCATTCCCTTTCACCCTGATTTGTGAAAGGAGGCCTGTGCTCAGCAGTGGGACATTATAGGCTGATGATGATGATGATGATGAATTACTTGTCCCGGCCCAAACAATGATTAACCTACCGGTGTTTGCTGAGTACTTGTTATTTCAATTTCCATTTATTTATTGCTTCATGTTACATTAGATGTTACAATATTTAATTAGTCCACAATATGGGCCCTGTAAGGGCATTGCAACACTAATGAGTAGATAGTGTTTTTTAAATATGATGTATTATTACTACGTATAGAAAAGACGCGACACATCACAACTATGTTCCGTTCAAGTGAGGCCATCCGACCACACTTGTTGTAGAACGATGAACGAAACGCGTAAGTGCCGTGAAAATCACGGTGTTTGCGAAAAAAATACTCCTAAAAGCGTTCTGATAGCGCTACGTGTTTCTACTAGATGACTTTATTGTTTCAAGGCTAAAGAGAACTTAAATTGACTCTAAATAATTGGACTGTTTTACAAAAAACACTACACACACACTACACTAAAACGTAATCAAATCCTGATCTGATGACAATGGAACCAAACGGGAAGTGTACCCTTCCAGACAAAAAAAGAATTTTCCAAATCGGTTAATAAATGAAGGAGTTATGAGGTAACAAACATAAAAAAAAAAAAAAACAAAAAAAAAAACATACAACCGTATTGAGAACCTCCTCCTTTTTTTGATCCAGTTAAAAAATGGTACATAGCCTTTGCGAATTTTATCTACTAACAAGTTCTGAATTAAATTGGATTAGTAGTAGGTTTTTTTTTTATTTATGTTAATATTAGTTTCGGTTAGATATTTTACACATAATTTTTATCATTAAAATTAAATTTATAAATAGGTACATTATAATTGAATGATTACTACACGTTAGGGCACACATAAATTTTTCGTCGAGCGATTATACTATCCAGCTACAATCTAAATATTAAAAAATGTAGGGCGCTTGGACGCTCATCATATCGGGCGATTTTTCGAACTAAAGTTCTGCCCCAGGGAAACGGCCATGTTATATCAGAGTTCATCTGGCTGTAACCCCACAATGTTACTATCTGTCGCTACAGCTTGGGTATACGGAGGCGGCGAAGCATTCGTCCACGTATCCAGGAGTGACGGTCTGATAGGAGGCTTTTATCTTTGGTGATGGGGAGAGGCAGCTTTCATGTATACCTAGACACAATCAGATAGCTTTTGGGTCTAAGGAAACCAGGTTTAAGTTTTACCAAATCTAGTATGCATTGTAGTCCAGAACTGAATGACATCTGCGAGAACACTGTAGGAGTGGCGTAGGAATATATCACCAACTCTAAACACAAAATTTTACTATACGGATATCCTCTTGCTTTTCGTAAAAACAAAATTTGACATCGAATAAAATAAATTGAAACGGTGGCCGTAAAGCTTTCGAGACGAACATAAAAACAATTTGAAGAATCCTTCCACGTGTAAAGGAAAAAATAATAAGGATAAATATGGAAATTATACCTATTTACATCTTATTACCTCATGTAAGGAATTTCTGAATATAGGTATGAATATAGGTCATTTAACTGATTCGGAAAGTGGAATACAGGCTGATGTTGTGGATGGTGACAGTTACGTCCATACATTTAACTTAGAGTAAAATTAAAAGTAGTGCGAGTCTTTTTATGTTTATGGCTCGTTTATCTCCTGAGCAGGAGAAGTGGACAGTATGATTATGTAAACAGTGTTGCTTCTCCTGCCGCTTGCGTTTCCAGGGGCGCCTCCAAAATCAGCGGTTTTTCGGGGGAAAGTGAAACGACTAGAAGTCGAATTGCAAGTGAATGTATACAAATTCTATCATTCTTATTATAAACTATAATATTGTTTTGCCAGAGTAAAAGAACGTATGTGTTTTTATATTGTCGAAGATGCAGATGTATTACCAACGATTGATCTATAAAGTAAAAGTGTAAACTGACTTTGATGCTGTCACATATTTTTTTAAGAATTCCGCGCCAGCCAAGGCCCATAAGAATATTTGCACTATGAGATATAATATAATATGTATTAAATCTTGAGATACAATATTTTATCGCTCGTCATACATTTTGTCTAAAAAATATTTATAGTTTGGGATGTAATATACAAAAATGTATGACGAGCGATACAATATTATATCTCAAGATGTAATTTATCTTATATTATATCTCATAGTGAAAAGCCGGCTTTATTATATTACCAAAGATACCTAAGTATATCTTACCGAATTACGTTGCGGCTTATACATATTCGGTGACAAGGTGTAATATCCTTAACGGTTCTAATATCTTCGCCTTCTTTGATGTATTTTTATATTCCCTAATACACCAGCATTTTGCTCCATATTACCAGTATATTCCGTACGTTTCCTGATCTTTATAATTATATTTCGATCCACAGATAATGTGTCACTACTTCTGGCTGACGTGCGACGGCATCAGTGACATGGTCTTCGCGCTGGACCTCGTTGTTCAGCTGAGGACTGGTTACTTGGAGCAGGGGCTGATGGTAAGAATCTCTGGACATCTATGTACCCGTCGACATACTGAATACATTCATTGGTGACGGAATCTGGATATGGTAATGCGGATGGAAGATTTTAAAAATAATCATTCTTCTTCTTATTTTTAATTTTGGCAACCAAGCCCAAATTAGGGCTCATTTCTGCCAGTGTCGAGTTATATTATAGTTTCCGGTCACACTATATCACTTCACATTATAGTCCTCAGTCAGTCACCGTCCATAAAAGTCATGTTTTACTACAATGGTGGTCATTGTACTAAAACTCTTCACGGACATTTTGAGACAACTTGAAAAGTCACGATACACATACTTAATTCATTTCATTTCACTTCACTGGTGCACATGGATGATCTTTATTGGGTAAAATACCACCAAAAATACAAAATAAAACTCAAAATACACAAATTTATGAAAATAAAAATGAAAACGCTACGTCACTCTGCAAGTTCCCGCCAAAAAGTCAAATAATCATTCATTCTTTCTTCTAATTAAAGCGAAATAAAAAGTAAAATATCTATTACTCAAGTATTTTTTTAATACGATCTATTTTGTCTAACTAGGTCTGATTTCAATTTGAAATAAGAATAGTTTTTGTATCCGTTGTATTGTAACGGAATCCGATGTTTAACAACCGATTTTTAAATCGGACCTATATAGAATAACCCTATTTATTTAAAACGAAATTTTTCTTTTGTGCATAGTTTAATGGCTCATATCCATATTATAATCAAGAACTGTAAATAGCATTTTACTACAACAATTAAATTTTCCAGGTATACGATTCGAAGAAATTGGCAAAGCACTACTTGAAATCACGGCCGTTTCTGCTAGACATCGCCTCGCTGACACCCCTGGATCTGATCCAACTGAAGATTGGCACCAACCCTATCATTCGCTTCCCTAGGTTTTTTAAGGTGAGTTACACACAAGTTTCGTTTAAATTATGCTTTTTATCCATCCATACTTAAAGTTGAAAACTTAAACCGACCGCATGGTAAGTGATGATGTGGCCGAAGGTGGTAAGCACACAAAGCCTAGAAAGAACTGGCTCTCAAGTGCAGCTGTCGGAACACACCGATAGGTGCTTGGCGACCAGTGGCGTGCATTGGTTTTCGGACTAGGTAGGCAGAAGAAATCATGGCCATACACACCAAAATATGCCTCTTAGATAAATCATGTTTTTTGACTGTAAAATTGTTTAAGTCAGCGTATCATTCCACACACATTTGGTATTCATTAGCAAACAAAATACATAATAACAGAATAATAGATTCGAATAACAGCACCCAGATAGCCAGGTGTTTAATAAACATAATATTCTGTGTTAAAATGTCTTAAGATTTTTACCTTTGTTTTGAATCCATGAATGTTTTGGAGTTGGTCTACAGCAAGTCACCTACTATTTTCTACAAACGAAAACTGACAAAAGGACAAATTTATCGATACATTTCACCACAAAATTTCTTCATTTCACACAGATACACTTCGCAAAATCACAATAAGTAAATAACCGGTAAATAACAACAACATTGCATACAATGCCAGCCAAACCATAAACAAACCAACACAAATAAATTGCGAAGTTATATTTGAGTTGCTCTAATGTTGGTAAACTGTAGTTTTTTTAATTTGGATGGGTTACTTTACTTACAACAGAGTAGGTAAGGTTACTTTTGGTCCATAAATCGCGAATGTCAAATGTCAGTATGTGACGCATAGCAAGAGCGTGATTTATGCTTTCGTCGTATTATCTTAAAGAAGTGTGTGTGTATGTATGAATATGCCGAAATCGTTTTAGTGTGCGTGAATTTGAGAGGCGAACTCGCGAGTGCCTGCGCGGCAAAGTTTGAAATTTCGTATTGGATGTTAGGTTAGAATTTTTATTTAAAATGATTATGTAGTTTAATTGAATAACAATATTATTTTATTGAATGTTTTGAGGTAAGCGTTGCTTATTTGCCTATATGGAATGCACGCCACTGTTGGCGACAGATTTTCAACTTGAGAGTAGTAGCCAGTCAAATGAGTACTAAATTACCCTACCACCGTGCTATGGTTTCCTCACGATGTTTTCCTTCACCGAATGCTCAAGGTCATTGTAGGATATAATTGAACCAATAACTTTGGCTTCTAGCCATTGTAAAGATCAGGAACACATATGTAGTCCCACTTAGCATCAGGTGGATTGTCTACCAGCTTGCCAGCCATCAGATACCACCAACATCTTTTAACTTCAGGTACTTGGCAATCGAAAATCATTTCCAAAATCGAACGTTACGAATTGAACCCATCCAAGCTCGGATGAGCTCGTACAATTAATCGTGGAACATCGTTGACGGACCGCAGTAATTGTAAAGCTTCAGCAGTCATCAGACGTGCAGATGACCGGCTACCGCTCTGTGCAATTGTGTGACTGCTCAAACGGCCTTGTGTATGCCATTGAATAGATGGCTTTAGTTCTCTGTACAGCCGCAGCTTGAACCATTTACTTACCTCTTTGATTTTAGTTGGTACTAGCTTCTACTCGCGGCTTCGCCCGCGTGGCTTACATATTGACATATTTTTCTACAACAATAAAAGAAAACAAAACAAAACAACTCCATCCCGCTTCGAGGGTGGAATTATAAAACACGCTGAGACACGTATAAATTCATTTTCAATCTTCAGCCGAAACACAAAATTTGAAGACCCTAACTTCGAAATTGACAGACTTTCATACAAATTTTCATCCCCTGTTTTACCCCCTTAGGGGTAGAATTTCGTAAAACTCTTTCTTATCGGATACTTACTTATCACAAAGAATATACCCTCTAAATTGTATGTCTCTAGGACCAGCAGTTTAGGCTGTTCATTGATATATCAGTCAGTCAGTCAGTCAGTCAGGACTTTGAATTTTATATATATATATAGATAGTACATATTCAAAAGGATGCAATGCGCTTTGCTACGTCAATTAATAAGCCTATTTTGCAAAAAAAAAAAATAAAAAAACTCCAGCCTATTCATACTAAAAGGAAGCACTAAGTAAGCTAAGTATTTACGCCATGATAATGAAATCTTCCATTAATCACACCATACACTCAAAACTTCTGCAAAGCTTTAACAATAATTCACAACATCCTAAGCTTGACTTGTTTTAATTGCCTCAATTTAGCGCCTATAGAAACTCGGTAACAAGAATAATTCCTAACCAAAACAAAACAAGCCTTCCTCTTAAATGGTATGAATAATTCAGCCTATTTTAGAGGATTTCCTCTTGAGTATTTTTTTATTCGCCTATTGGCCTAATACTACATAGATTTATATCTACGATTATGTTTCATTCTGAAAGAGTAAATTGCGTGGAAATGAGTTGTTTTGTTCCTAATCGTTTTTTACGACAAGCTTTTGATATATCTAGCTATATTTTTATAAAACCGTTAAATAATGAAAGGGATTATAGTTAACAATAACTTCTATCGGGATCTTTAGGGATATGTAATACATCTTTGTAAAATATGTCGTCACAAACACAAAATGTGTGGCAATTCCTTGTCGCTAATTAGTAGTTGTAATTTAACGCCAAATAACATCATTTGTTTATCTCTGGTTAGAAAGTCCTACTGGTGGCCCTGCCCGAAAGTGTCTCATACAAAGTTATTGCTAAAAACCATGATTTTCTAGTAAACTGTAAACAAACAACTAGTCAACCACTGGATACTGTTCTCTTATATTGTTTCAGTCTCTCGTATATCGTAAAGAACAATAGTTCCCAATAAATGTAAAGCCTTTACCTCTATGACACCAGATATTACGGATAAAAGCTTTCACCAAGGATACGCCAGAACTGACTTTTGCTTACAACTTAAGCCGGGACTCGCAAGCTCGGGATTTGGTGTGACATCTGATATTATCGGTATTATCCGTAAAGTGTCGATAATAAACACCGAGGTATCGATATCGACCTTTTTATCTGAGACACATGAGAATGTAAATGTTGTGAGGATGTTGACTGATGGTCTGATTTTGTTACACAAAGTTGGTACTTTATAACCCTGTAATATTATTATAGGTACAACTTATTGTGACGATTACTTTGTTTGAAGTTTCTACAGAAAAGGGTTTTATTCGATTTTAGAGTCCAACTTCCACACTAACTGATTGAGTGTACCAAGAGCGCAGCAGAGAACGACGTCGTGCTCTTTCGCTGACTTCAAATCAGTGTCAGTTTAGAGTTATTTCATAATTTTTTGTGTATTTTGAAGGCGATTTAACTTGTTTAAATTACTTTTTATTTCGTAATTTTTAGTTTTTTCTTAAATGCACTAGAATTTTACCAAGGTTTTGAGATGTTTTTCCTTAGACACCACACCCGTAGCTCGTATCAATAAGCCAGGCCGTCACACATCTTGAAAACTACTGACCCGATTTTGATGAAACTTGCACTGTTCCCTAAGTTGAAGTAAATGTAAACCAATAAAAAAAGAATAGTTACCATCCGATTAATATCTTCGGAGATATGCGGGGACAAACATACATAGATACATACAAACATACGTACATACAAACACCTATGAAATTTTGTATATTTGTTTGGAAGCCCTAATAGATTATCAATGTGAATATGCAGTTCACATAATATTACATACATAGTTACATACGTGTCGAATCAATGTCGAATTGATAATCTCCTATTTTTTAAGTCGATTGATAAGTCGATTAAAAATGAGGTTTTATTTGGATTCAGACTAGCTCTTGGCCGAGCGATCTCTGATAAATGATGATGCTAAATGTTGAGTCCAAATATGTGGGATAGAAATTCAAATTCATCAGAGTCTGATATTATTTTTAAAGCTCTAAAGAAATGCATGAGATCACTGTGCGGAGTGGGTCCTTTGAATAGCTGTAAGCCATTGTTCAAGTCATTGAACATACTGCCACTACCTTGTTTGTATATATTTGAGATATGTTTATTCATTAAGAAACATAATGGGATGTTTAAAACAAAAAAGAAGTAACTAACAAAAGTGGCAGACACAAAGACCGGTTGTATGTTCCAATTCAGAGGCTTAATATTTATAGGAATAATGTTTACTGCGTGGCGATTCGCATTTTTAATCACATACCTTCTAGTCTCAAGGAATTACCTTTAGTGAAATTTAAAAGAGCTTTGTCAAAATTTTTAATTAGTAAATTATACTATTCAATTAATGATTTTTTTAATGATAAAATATGATCCATACCGACATGGAATTTTATTTAAGTATATTTTGTAGTTTTAATAGACATTTTAGGAAACCTTTATGTTTTTACATTTTAATTTGACATGAGACTTGAATGGTTCATTGATTTTGTATTTGTTTATTGTTATTATTTACCTTAATTATTATTTTTAATTTGAATTTATCTTAATAATTTATTTAACTATTTAGCATTTGTTAAAGTTAGTCTCTATTCATTAGAACTAAGTCATACAAATATTTAATATTTGCACACCGAAGCTCGGTAGAGTAAGCTTGGAACTGTATAATTGTACCATCACTATTTTGTCACCCTTATTCTAGCAAATAAATTAATTTCATTTCATTTCATTTCATCGTCAACCGCGAGCTGCCACCTCACTGGCTAGTGATTGGATTTAGTTGAGGCAGTGCCGGGCCGTTGCTGTAATGGAGCGGTGCTGACATAGTCAGCGATGACCCTAGCCAAGTAGCTGCTGATCCGCTTTTGTTACAGTAGTACCTACCCAAGTAATATGGCTTACCGATGCACCTACGCAGAAGATACATTTTCAAAGCGCGGGAAATGCTATTGGTCGGCAGCTGCCGCCATGTTTGCGGAGGGACGTGATTGCGAATGAGACGGAACTAACAGCTGCACTGTATTATGAACCTTATAGCACAGTTTTACCTTTTACTATATAGTATCAAAGGTTGATTGTAAGTTTTAAGCATTCTTTTGTTAATCTTCGGGCTATTCTTTCTTTTCTGTGCTAACGAATATTCACGACGCGCCTTATCAGTTGGGTACTACTGTACGTGCTTACGTTAGGTTGACGCCTGGTTGATGACGAGGCGTAAGGCGATACGGTGACTATCCCTTTCCAAGTCGATATGTGCCCCACACGTCTTAGGTAGGTAATTTCGCTATTAAGTGTAGTCTCATAATAAGTATCTTCCACAGGTATACAGAGCAGTAAGCTGCTACTACATAGTAGAGTCCCGGACGGTGTACCCCAACTTCTGGCGCGTCATCAACCTGATCCATATCCTCCTGATACTGGCGCATTGGTTTGGATGCTTCTACTTCTTGCTGTCCGAAGCTGAGGGCTTTCAGGTTTGTATCTATTTCTTTTTACACGAAAAAAGAGTGACGTTTTCAGGGTTAATTCATGTATCATGTTTGTCCGTTTTTAAATTCCATCATCATTATATTAACGTGAAGCAAAAACTTTCGCTCCCTTTTTTAGCTTATTGAGTGGACGGAAGAGTGTGAGCTTTGGCATAGTTAAAGTCTATATGGAGAAGAAGTGCAGAAAGCTAATATTTTTATATAGAAATACATCAAAATATTTATAATAAAAAAATTACGACGGCTGTTACAAAAAGCTCCAAACTAATTTGTATTATCTCTCTCTTCTCTATTGAGCATATAACAAATGTCCATGAAATACAGGAGGCCGACACAAACTCAGGTCATCAAGAGACTGAGTCTAATTGCGACGGTCCAGCTGACAGTAAAATCTCTATTTGCACGTGATAAATGTTGAAAAATCTAGGTGAAGGATTTAGGTAGTATTAGCTATGTTTTTGTAAAACGAGTTTCCTGCATAACCAATTATATTATTAACACAGACTAAAAATAGCAAATGGATAAGTAAGACGAGTAAAAATAACTCATTTTCTTGAATATTTGGAACTAACTTGAAATAATAGTAAACCAGACTGTCAGTTCTTTTATTGTAATTTCTGCTTAAAAGTAACGAGTATCTAGGTATTATAGTTCTTATCACATTATATTACTTCCATACAGTAAAGACACCGTCCAAGTCAAGTTTTAGTAAAATGGTGTCTCTTCTGCTAAAACTTTTCAGTCTTTTTGAGACTTGTTGAAATGATCATTTCATTTCACTTCACTAGTGCACATGGATAGTTTTTTTTTACGTTTTATAGGCTTGCTTTTTTACGTTTTATAGGCTTGCTTTTGGCCTTTGACTGACACCAGAAGTAATGACGACGCCGAGGATGTAGCACCTTTACCCAGATAATCTTTTCAGGTTAAAGGTGTCAGGGAACACGGACCCAATGTTACGCAAACGCAATGTTAGTTGCAAGTTTCCGCCAAAAAGTTCGGACTATCCTTGAAATGATGAAGCATGTTGATAAAAAAAGAAGAATGACAAATAAATTTAAATATGGAATAAATTGGTACATGTCAAAAGTTGCGTTCATTCACAAAAAATCTTTTTTCGAACAGGGTGACTGGGTGTACCCGCACAGGCCTGGCGACTACGCAACTTTGACAAGAAAGTACCTCGGCTCCTTATACTGGTCCACATTAACCCTGACGACCATTGGGGACCTCCCCACTCCTGAGACGAACGCTGAGTAAGTACACAACAACTTTTTTCCAACTTTCTATTTGTCTAACGAACTTGTAATGAATTAATATTAATAATATTAATAATTATTATTATTAATAATGAGTGTATTGATTGACTTTTGAATTCTGGGGTCTGAGAACGAGAATCAAAAATGCCAACTAAAGTTAGATCATTTTTATCTAAAATAAACTTAATGTCAGACGGCTAGGTTCTAAATTCAATTGTACTAATCTCGAAGCTTTGATTAACATCTATGATGTGGACCTAAAATCTGATTCTGAAAGTACAAGACAAGAATCAAGAACGCTAATATTAAATTTAAATTCTGAACCTATGACGTAGGGTTTATTTTCAATCGCTACTAGGTCTAAAGTTATAAATCTCGCTCTATATCGCACAAAACTTTTTTAAGAGTCAGAAGATCTTATTCCAGACACGCAAAATCCATTTCATAAGCAAATAAAATCAGATTCAAATTTATTATTTGTAATATTCTTTTGTGTAATGGGGTTTTTTTTATTTTGTTATTTTTCATAATGATCTATGGATATGAAGGAAATAATATAAATGGATGTGTTATTTGAAAATAATAGGTACTTAATTGTTTTTTTTAGTTTCGCTGATTAGGATTAAGATAAGAAACTATCCGGGGAAAACTATGACTAGTAAATTTTTAGGTAAAAAAATTTTTTTTGGGAAGTCGCTGTTGGTCCCGTCCCGTGACATAGGTTTCGAAAATATGCCATCTCGAAATCTGTACCTGTTAGAATAATGAGATTTTTTAATCTATTAATCATCTATTTTGAGATGAGACATTCGAGTAATTTTTATGAAAAATATATGTAGAATATATCTATGTTTTTAGGTATGTTTTTCTAAAACTTAATAATACTAATAATGTCTCATACCTAACCTTTACGTACTGAAATTTATTCAAAAAAAAAAAAATGCGGTAATAATCGCCGTACGAATGATAGGTTTCCTAAAAGAAACCTCATTTCACAATCGCCTGATAATTGTAGCGAAGCTCTATCAATCGTACATCCAAATGTTTACTAGTTATTAACAATGGTTGTTGTATAGTAGCATTCATGGAGGCCCCAAATTTCTGCCGCGCCGCGGGCTGAAGTCCCGCCTGCTGCAGTTCAGGTCTAACCGTGGGTACGTCTCTGTAGCACGCGATTGGTCAGACCACATAATTATTCATTTAAAAATCAATTTATTACTATTACTCAATTTTATATGCATATACAACGAACGTGAACAGAATGGAATGCTAAATCGTTGAACGGTTTGTTCAGAATCGTTTTATGTATATTAAAAGTTACATAAATCGATTGAGAAAACGATTCTGAACAAACCGTTTCACGGTTTAGCATCTTAATCTGTTACACGTTGTATATACAGATATAGGTTGCAATATTACATTTTTATTATTGCACACTCTTATTTTGATTTTATTATATAATTAAAGTCATAGGGTAGGGAGAGAGTCAGTAACGCGCGAGTAATGCCCTAGAGTGCCCCGATCTGCATGTGTACGTATGGCTACGGTAACCGCTTACCACCAGGTGGGCCGAATGCTAGTTTTCCGAATTCGCAGAATATTGTTTTAATATTAACAATGACTATATCTATATTAATATGAATCCTGAAGCATTCAGATGATAGAGACGTTTCGTATGAACGAATACAAATTTTATTTCAGTTTATCCCATCATTTTAAAGGCTTTATGTTGTACCTACCCGTAGTTACCTGTAACATTTTTCGACAACAACGTATATCCATCTAGATAGTAGCATTGCAAAACAACGCAAAAACTCAATATTAGAACATTGGTCACTGCGAATGCTGACTAATATTGAGGAAAACTGTCGTTCCTTTCCGAGAAAAAATAAAACGGCTCTCCTTGGAGCCCGTCTACACGTCACGTCATGCGAACGACATCTCATAAGAGCCGTAGGGCAGTAAAACTTACATAATACCACTTGCTATCTTGACGTACACATTCCTATCAATATTGCTCAACCATTTTCATGCTGTCTGTTTTGGATTGAAAACATGATGGAATTGTGTATCTTAAAAATATCTACAAGAAAGTCCGCGATGGTATATGTCTATATTCCATGGATAACCCACAGTAACCATTTTTATGCGATTGAGATTTAATTTTTTTGTGGGTTATACTTTCGAAGTTATTTGGACCCATATAATATTAATCCTTATCTAATTAATTAAATTAGTTAGTAACGACGGGCATTTAATGTAGATAAAGTCAGCTGTTTACAGAAAATCATTATCATTTATATTTTAAAAGATATCACAGATTTAAAATTTGCAAGAAACAGTATTCGCGATACAGTGACCGGGCGGGCCGAGGAGGGCGCGGGCGCGCAAATCGCTCGACACCATATTACGACATTGCACCCGTGCAAAGCTGGAGCGGGTCGCTACGCTACTTCCAAATAAGCGAACTACTTTACAATAATCACTAAAATAATAATAATATTAGAACATGTTTCTTTCATTTAATTAATATTCCGGAGCTTTTAGTAACATAAACTGGAATATAAAGGTAGAAAGATAAGCCGATAAATCAATCTTTTAATTACTTAGTCGAGCTTATGCTATTTATTTTACTAAGGTAACTACTTTTACAAACCATTTACCTTTTATAAAACCATGTCGATAAGAAATCTCTCAACTCTATCATCAGGAAACCATTCTTTCATATTGCATTTTCTTAATAGTTTAACTACTGAAAGATCCAAATTAATACGGCTCGAAATTCGCAATTACCGAACTATAAAACTCCGTCAATAAATCTGGCCGAAACACTATTATGTCGTGCTTCGGGACTCGCAATAAATAACCGTGCAGGTCATAGTCTCGTCTATATGAAGTTATAGCCGAACACATACCTTCAATAAACCATAAAACTTTTAGAAAATAAGGTCAAGAACATTGTTGTGAGGTCAAGTAAACACATCAACTTTTACTCCCATAAATTTCTAATCGAGTTTGCTTGTTTTCAAATTCGTTAGGCAAGGGAAATCTAATAAAAACCGGCCAAGTGCGAGTCAAACTCACGCACCGAGGGTTCCGTACAAACCTGTAGGTATATAAGTAAATGGTAGTATAGACCTGAGTATTTGATATTAATTTCAATTTATGACCTATTAAAAAAAACTACTTACTAGATCTCGTTCAAACCAATTTTCAGTGGAAGTTTGCACCGTAATGTACATCATATATTTTTTATAGATTTATCATTCTCTTATTTTAGAAGTTACAGGGGAAGTGGAAAGTGGGGAAGTACTTTGGAAGTGTCTCTCGCGCAAACTATTCAGTTTAGAAAAAAATGATATTAGAAACCTCAATATCATTTTTGAAGACCTATCCATAGACACCCCACACTTATGGGTTTGATGAAAAAAAAAAAATTGAGTTTCAGTTCTAAGTATGGGGAACCCCCAAAATTTATTGTTTTTTTTCTATTTTTGTGTAAAAATCTTAATGCGGTTCACAGAATACATCTACTTACCAAGTTTCAACATTATAGTTCTTATAGTTTCGGAAATAAATGGCTGTGACATACACGGACAGACAGACAGACAGACATGACGAATCTATAAGGGTTCCGTTTTTTGCCATTTGGCTACGGAACCCTAAAAATGAACTCTGACTGTTCGGGAAATCTGTATACTGATATTTTGTTGTTGGTTCTTAAACATCGGGCAATTTTCCTTGTAATATGTCGGTCATTTAGCCGTAATAAGAGCCTGAGATAGACGAAGCAATATTTGCATTTATAATGATTGTTATGTTATTTGAATAAATTGATGAAAAATGCTATTTTTCCAAATGAGTGGCTATGTAATTTTTCTACTCAGTCAGTGCTTGATTCAACCGTACCTAAAAATAAACGTACCTACGTTCTTACTTTGCGTAATTGACCATTAATTGGGCATAGTAGAGTGATAAAGATAGACGTAGCCAGATTGTATCACAGTCCACGTTCAAAAAGTTAGTATCGTGTATTGGTTTTATCTAAGTGCACATTGATGTCTAGGCTAATACAATTTAGGCCCTACCTAAGGCACAGATACACTCGCAAGAATAATGTACACTTACAAAGTTACAGTATTTTATTCTATTATTCATTAATTATCATTCAGTTCGTTTGTTCTCAGTTAGATAGAGAACCCTGCCGCAATTTAAATAGGGTTTTTTTGATAATTTCTCCTTCAAAGAAATTATGGCTTTAGTGAAGACACTGAAGTATATACATACAGATTTCATCTGAAGTACCCACAATAAATTAAATTTTCCGCACACACATGCTCGGCTCGACGTTATAGGCTCCCGTAGATCTAACCTTAAGACTTTAAAGACACCGACATAGCTGTACACTTCCTCAAGGGGAATTTTATTAAACTCCTAATGCCCTTTAGAAGACGTGAGAGCCTCAGTAAATTTCAACGCGGATAAAAGATCCGCTAAATGTATTGGATCCGGATCCACGTGTGCGATTTGTTTTCAATCGTCTCCGGCTCGATAAAATGTACGTTTTTAATTGGTTTTGATGTTATTTGAATTGTATGTTTATGAATATAACTTTTTTGGGTTATTACAAAACGCTCCAAAGGTTTAACTTTAGGATCAGTTTGATTTTTATGCTGATTAGATGGGATTTCTTTGACCGTTATAATGTTTTATTTGTCAAAACCTTTGCACTCATCTGTTTGTTTATTTAGATAAAACAGATGAACACCTACGTTCATTATATATTTAATTACTTGCTTTACCACATAAAACACTTTAAATCTTGTACGTCCAATGAAGGACACTATATTACGGTGGTAGGTAGGGTACTTTTTAGTACCCTACCTACTAGATGAAAATTACCTTTTACATTCAAAATTAAAATGTTAATCGAACACCAGATCAGTTTTTAATCTTTTTAATATTAAAATTTTACAGAAAAAATATTTTTGGTATTAACTTTTTTTATTTCCAACGGGACCCCAAATTCTTGAGTTCCCATAGTTTAAGACGGCCCTGGATACGAAGGTTATTAAAACACCCGTATTCAAAGGTGTTTAATTTAATCGATTAAAGCCAACTAACCACCTACCTCAACTTTAGAAGTAAACCGATCACATGATAGGAAATATGAAACAAACTTGAAATTAGTTAATTTCACGACTTGAATTGGCAAATTGTTTTGTTTACTTAGTCTCCACAACAGTTTACTTGGTTTACCCAAGGGAGTACGGCATTGGATTCTTGAAGAAGGGTACCGTGTAAAGAGAATGCAGGATCGGAAATGCGGTTTATCTGTTATCTGCTATAAATTATCTCGTACTCCATAACGTAGGTTCATTTGAAGCTGCTATACCTTGAAATGGTTTTACGACGGTTATTGAAGATTGAGCGTTAGGTTGCAATTTTATGATTTTTTTAAATAAATAATACAATAATATATCTATGTTAGTACTGTAGTCAATAATATTTTTTCAAGATTATCGGTTAATACGGGTTCTTAGTCTAAAAGAAATAGAAGTTCTGATGACAAGCGAAGTAACTAGGAGTGGAGAAGTGGCCAATGAGCCGTTGGGATGGAGTATACTTGAGTAACTTTACCTAACTCCTAGACCTTTTCAATTCATCCTCATAAACTCCTTAATATTGGACTCTATTAAATGTAATGAAACTGAACATTAAAAGACATTCCTACCTTTTTTTAACGACGAAATCGGTAATCAAGCTTACGGCCCGCCTGAGAGTAAGCGGTTACCGTAGCCATATGGACACTTGCAACACACGCGGCATCACTCACACGTGACCTTTCCCCCTCCCCAATGTGTTTTGGCCACCTTACTAGGCTGCGGTATTCTGTAAGGTAGAAGTACTTCCCCAATCGAGCTGCTCTTTGAGCGAATAAATGCTATGTTCTACCTCTCTTAAATGTTTTGTTTCATACTATGTACGAAAGCAAACATCTCTCAATATCCTAGCAATAAGACGAATGTTTGTTATCGACTTTCCAACTGAAGTAACCTACATTAATCTGTCTCGTGCATAAATGCGTAGCTCCAATTAAAAGTCCCCTCGGCAATGACAACCGCAACTCTTCACTCCGCCGTAGTCTGTGGCGCGCTTAATTTGTTCCATAGACAATCCTTGACGTTGAATATGATTTCAGAACGTGATTGGATAACAGTAATTCCAGAAAGGTCGTATTTGAATTTCGAATTTATTTTGTTTATTACTGACGACCGCGGACCGCGACAGAAATATTTAAACCTAATTCGATTATTTGTTTTTAAAATTAGAATGTGAATATTTAAAATTTATTAAAAACCTACCGAATTAAGTTAAGCACTCAAAACAATATTTTCGTCTTATCTCTGGTGGAGAAATGTCCACAAACGTAATATAAATAGGTATAAGCCATAGGGTTTGACCCGATTATAATAACCGCATAACGTGTATTAAAAATAATCCTTATCTGATCTATAAAAAAAATATCTGACAAAAATCCTCTTTTCCTCATAAACTGGTAGGTATCCTTTTTGTAGAGTTAAACCCACGTCTTTGATAAATATCATCAATTAATTTAGCCTAAATACACTTCATTACCCTACCTCTCATTAATTATACCTTATTCATCTACATTATAGGTACCTAAATTTAATAAGGTGTGCACGAATTTGTGGAGTAGTTATAGGAATATATTATTTCATTCAAATAAACAATAAGTAATGGTTTTTGATAGAGTTTTTATTAAATTATTACAATCTAAAATGACATGACTACATTCTACGATAAGTATTATATTCTCACAGATTACAGAATAATTCAGATGGAGCGCGCGGAACACGAAAGTGAAGCCAAAAAAGCAAATACAAATTGAAAATCTGATACCTGGTATTCGTTTTCCAGTTTGTATTTGCATTGTTCAACCACAGTTTATTAATAAAGAAGTGTTTTTTGTTACATAAAGTTTGTTAAACAAAGCAAATACACATTCAAAAGCGAATACCAGGTACGTTTTTTTCAATTTGTATTTGCTTTTTTAGCCTCACTCCCGTGTTCCGCTCGCTCCATCTACCTTATTCTGTAATCTGTGTATATTCTGTTATGTTTGTTTGAATAATAAGAAAAGATTTTAACTAACTTTACCGCATGTGGTCTGACCAATCGCCAAATAATACAACTAAAATTTAAACTATATGTATTATATTAAATTTTATACATTTTCCCCCTTATTAATAAATAAGGTTAAAGTCAAGTGTGTTGTAACCTAGGATTTAAATATATCCGTCACTTTCTAATGTCATATAACAGAAAGGGCTGGGGCTATCTTAAGAGCAGTCATCTCACCATACTTTTCATACAAAAGCTCTGTACTTATGATGGCGTTTTTAAACACTTTTCGTTAGATGTTTTAAACAAATTGGTATCTTGTGAACTATATCTAGCAGTATAACTAGGCGAAAATAAAAAAAAGTGTGAAACAAATTCAGTAAAAGCCTCCGAAAGACAGCGGTTTTGCACAAATTTTACCTGAACTTTATAAATTGTAAAAGTAAAGAAAACAGGTCTAAACAATGCTTGCAAATGTATTGGAGATTCTAAATAACTAACTTTTTTTTCACAAACTTGTAAGATTACATCACAGGAACTATGGGCCTGGAACAAGTTTTATGATATGCGAAATCATGAATGACGACCTAGCGAAGCGGCCGCGAGTGATCAGCGGAATTTACCAACTGATAACCGATGGCTCTGATGGTGTCTCTCTTTTTTCGCAGTCAAACATTACGTTGGATGAAAGTACAAGCTTTTAGGCTACGCTTGCGTTGAAGTTGCGTTGGCCATGAAGGGCCCCCTTAAGGCCTGGGTATAGCAATGCTTGACTTAAGCCTTATTTATTAATAAGGGGGTATATGTTTTTCCTCAGCCTACGTTTTGAAGACAGTGTTTATGTTGTTTAGAATATCATTAAAAAAAACTTTTTAATGTAATCTGTTATTATGAGCTGTACGACCTTATTGAACTACGTACAAATGACTTTAGAGTATGTTAAGTACGAAGACACAATCAGATAAGTTAAAAATAGAATATAGGACTCAAGTTTATTTGAGAGACACCTAATTAAATACAATTATCAACCTGACGAAACAAGAAAAAGGAAAACTAGGCTCTACATTCTGCTCGCATACCGGTAAGGATTTCAGAAGAACACGCCCCGCACGTCTATCAGGTACCCAAAAAAACTGAGGCAAATAGTAGGTATATAGCTACATAAAACATTGTAAGGAACCATAACACAGTGGAAGGATACCTATTAGTTCCCTTCAAGGCTTTGTGCACACAAAAAAAATTACATAATAAAAAAAGAAAATGCGTCTATTGCCTCTATTATCTGTAGGTTTTGCACTAATTATAATAAGCAATTAATAGTAGATGCACCTAGAATGAAAGAGCAGTTCTTCAAATCCCTGCACCCATCTGCATTATAAACCAATGTAGCATAGGAATTTCAATCTGCTCTGAGCCCGTGTGGTCACCCTCGTTATTGGGCGGCAGCACAGAATATTTAATAGTACTACGTACAGAAAACCCACTTCGAAAACGACATTTAAACAAAAATCGACTCTTGGAACGACAGAATAAAGCGCTATCCAGTTCGCGCAGCGCTGCGCGCCTAAAATTATATTCACCTACAACTTCCCTCTCTTTCTATCGTATAACTCTATCCTGTATGACGCGGCACGTGTTACGGTAGGGTTGTCTAATGACGTATTATGAATCTTCAATATTTCCTTATCGCCTATGTATGTCCTATTACTATTCTCTGTGTTTATTTTATTTCTATGCTATTCTCCTTTCGTGAACAATGACATTTAAAAAATCCTAGCTAACTAGTATTAGATCAGAAAGTTATTTTAAAAGGTCTACATACTTTAATCTAAGTTGTTAGACCTATAAGTACTTTGTATACTGAATGTGTATTCTGTCTACGAAACTGAATACAACTATTTTGGGGAAGGGTTATAGTAACATACATGCTTATCAAATCTGGAATGACTGACGACGCGACAAGAAACGGCACGATTACCTAGTCCAGTAGTCGTCAGCCGAAATTCACAATATTTGTTCTTAATAATCTTCATGTTGATTAAAGAAGTTTGTTATATAAAAATTAATAAAGAATTAACCAAAAAAAGGATATATTGAGTTACTTACCTACATAACAATAAGAATTGTTAAATTTTCCTGAATATTGTTCTACTGATTTTTGAAATAGTGGTATGTTAAATCTTAGTTATTCTAAGAGTTGTAAGGTAGAATTACTGTATATTTAAAGAGGGAACTCTCTCTATTCTGGAACTACTAACAGTTTCTAAAAAAAGAATCGTCAAAATCGGTTCATAAACGACGAAGTTATCCGCGAACACACATAAAAATAATTGGACTGTTTTACAAAAAACTTAAACCGACTTCAAAGTACACTAAGAAGTAATTAAATCCTGATCTGATGACAATGGGACCAAACGGGAAGTGTACCCTTCCAGACAAAAAAATAATTTTCCAAATTGGTTAATAAATGTTTTATGTAACCGCCGGGTGCGGGCCGGCTCCAACACCGTCCTGGCCATGATAGCGGATAGATTAGACTGTCCATACATGCGTCGTTGTTGTGACATACACGCAAATATAATAAAATAAATTTAAAATCATAATATAATTACTTACTAACATGTAGAAAATAAGGTGTACCTACTAACAATATTGAGTCTATGTTACTGGAATAAATGAATTATTATTATTATTATAAACGACGGAGTTATGAGGTAACAAACATAAAAAAAAAAAAAAAAAAAAACATACAACCGGATTGAGAAACCTCCTCCTTTTTTTGAAGTGGGTTAAAAAAGTACGTAGGTATTTATACCCACACGCGTCTTGCGCTGCGTGCGCGTTGCAACCGACTAGCGTTGTTCCGGTAGTCCGCGTGCGCGCGATCGTACCTAAACATGGGAGTGGGACAGGCCTGGCGGCAGTTCGGGGGATTATAAAGTCTGTGAATCTGCAATAGGCTTGTATAGTCACTTGATATTTGTGCTGCAGACGAAAGATATCGATGAACGTAGCGACTTAGCAGGACAACTTTGTGTATCTTTAAAGAAATTATAAGCCAAAAGATAAAAAAAAAAAACTTTTCTTGTAGAATGACTACATGATATTGAATTCTTGAAAAATTTTAAAGTTTTCTTTTTTATAGCAAAACTTTTAATTTATCGAAGTCTTAACTTCAAACTAAATTGGATAGTTCGTTAACTATTATTCAGTTGGCTGATAGGCTTTGGAATTATTTGAGATCTTTTCGAGAAGCTTTTGTATAAAATTTTGCTACGAAGTATGCTAATTACATTAGTAATTTTCATTTAAGAGAATTAGTTTAAAATATTATAAGTAGTAGGTATTAACATTAAAAGAATTTACCGAAGTTTTATTTAATTTAACTACATCATAATGGTCAAATAAATAAAGTAGTTGCTATTTTATTGCAACTACACAGTATATAGATCTTCGTATGATAATTAAAAAGACGTAAACACTGTCTCGAAATGTATTGCTGGAGAGAAACAGCCATTGTGGAGTGTAAT
The DNA here is from genome assembly GCA_947623365.1 of Achlya flavicornis. Classification (NCBI taxonomy): domain Eukaryota; kingdom Metazoa; phylum Arthropoda; class Insecta; order Lepidoptera; family Drepanidae; genus Achlya; species Achlya flavicornis. The sequence goes on along the minus strand of OX392487.1, from coordinate 10,033,326 downwards.
AAACAATAAAAAAATGGCGGCGGCAGAAATTTGGAGGCTGTTCGTTTCGCAGCGACAAACTTCGGGTAACATCAATAAATGTGACTAGTTTCTTACAATAAAAGTGTTTATTTATTATTTTTATTTATTTCTTCCCTTTTATTTATCACTCATCGATGTTATACGGGAAGTTTTTAGAAAGTTTTCGAACAGCCTTCATTTATTGAAACCGCCATTTTGTAAACGTGTCGCTTGTTGCCTGCTTTTTTTTTCTATATTGCTTTTGAGGTGTTTGTTATTATTGCAACTGTTCGAAAACTTTGCACAATTTTTATTTTATTATTATTTATTAGTAGCTGTTTATCTTTTTATTTACCTACATGGTAAAAATAAACTATCTCGCGAACTCCGTTCGGCTTCAGCTGTAGTGGTACTTTTTTAAGGCGCATAATATGTGCAAAAGTTTCTTTGTAAAAACTAATATCTTCATGTACACGGATGCATTCAGAACAAACGGACTTCGTGAGAGAGATAACGCATTAATATTTTACCAAAATTCAGAGATCCTAACGACAACTCATATCGCGATCAATTTATATTAACAGTTGATTTTAAGCCTTATACCAAAGACTTTTGCTACATTTTGGCTCACAATGCGAGTGTAATGTAAAAAAAAATTGGCTTTAGATATAAGGCGTGTTAAACACGAACACTGTTTTGTGTTTCGATACGAGTTAGATTTACACGATACGGAGTTGAATCTGTATGTGTTGGATCGGTGCATTTTCTTTGACTATTTATGTTAATACTGCACAGTTTAACTTGTTTGTATCGAAGTTGAATAGAAAATTACTGGATTTCAGTAAAAAAAACCTTAGAAATGTAGTAACAGACTGTGATTTTAAAACGTTATCTAATAAAGCGCACAATATTTATTTTTAAGCATAATTTCGCAACTGTTCCCATAATATCGAGATTCGAGAGCTAAAGAGTCAAGGTCAGAAGGCAAGCGAGATGACAAAAATAACAACGGCTGGTCGCGCTGACCAAACAATAAAGCATCTTATTTGTTTAGCCATAAGTGCCATAACATAATCTTGACCTCGATTCTTGTCTCCAAAGTGAAATTACACATACTTATAAAATTCTAAATGAGAAATTACAAGTACTACATACCTACCTATAGAGAACGATTTGCTGAAAACGCAATTCGGACTCTATTTGACTGTGATAAATTCTTTTATTCTTCAAATCGTTAAGCTATCGCTTTATTGAGTTTTCATCAAATTGCAAACAAAATAAACTAGGCGTAATTCTTGTGCCTTATACTACGAAGAACCTAGAATATAAATATTCGATTTTAGTACACAATTGCTATCTAATTTGCATTTTACAAATACCTTTAATAGGAGAAACTAATTCGATGAATGTTCTGCGTGAGGTGCTGTACCAATCCCTATATAGAAAATTCGTGAACGCAAACGCGATAGTAAGGCGCCGATCCCACAGTGAGTGGTCTAGAGTGCGGTCAGAGTGCATTCTCCGTGACCGCCGCGGTCACTGTGTGTACTGATCAAAACCGCCGCTTAGACAGTGAGCGCGGACCGCAGACCTCTATACCAATCGCCGTGGGATCGGCGCATAAACGTCTATATTATTTACACTAGGGTTTCGTTCCCGGGTCCCGGGAATCGGGAATTCCCGGGAAATACGTCATTCCCGAAGTCGGGATTTTCTTTGCGATTTCCCGGGAATTCCTGGGAATTTCTTTATGAGATTGAATGCTCTAAAACACTGGAAATATTGGTCAAAATTAACGAAAAACCTTTGAAACACAAAGATGTTGCATAAGTTCAATTCAGTTTCAGTTAATAAATGTCGATATCCACCGAAATCGAACGAACTGAACTACAAGTTTATGAGAAATCGCTGAAAGGAACTGTAGGAAGTGTGTATTTGTGGAGATAACATTTTTTTCTTAGAAAAAATTCAAGTTCTCCGAAAATACACATTAAAACATGTTTGTTTGTAACCTATCAAAAGTCAAGTAAAATACGTAATTTAATTTAATTACCTATTTGTGTCTCACATACAAACATAAGTAAAAAAATAAAAATAATTATATCAAACTACAGGTCATACATATTTACTATGGGTAGTTTCTAAACTGCCGATTTTAGAGAAAATCTCTGAATGCGCGTAATTTTAAAGAAAATGAAAGTTACATAAATATTTTTTTAAATATATATTTTTGGAGATAAAGCTTATCAGCGTTTATGTCAAAGTCAAGTAAAACACTTCATCATCATGATATCAGCCTATGGATGTCCGCTGCTGAACAAAGACCTCACCTATTAACTTCCACTTCGAACGATTTTGCGCCGCTAGCATCCAGCGGCGCCCAGCGACTCTGACCAAGTCGTCGATCCGTCTGGTGGGAGGTCGTCCATAGCGGCGATTTCCTGTACGTGGTTGCCACTCGCGTCGTCTTCGAGCGATGTGGCCTGCCCATTGCTATCACATCAGCTTACTACCACTAAGAGCTATATCGGTAATTTTTGTTCTCCTACGAATGTCGTCGTTTCCCTGTCTCGTAGAGAAATTCCGAGAATAGTTCGTTCCTTGTGAATTAGTAATTTTTTTTTTCAACACATGCTCTAAATTTGACATTTATTGCACCGTTTTTAGTATCATAATGTAGCTTATGACACACTAGTGCTTTTTAATTTACATTACCGCACAGTTTTATGATAGGTATAATCCCGATTATGTAAAGTTTGTAGCTCAATGCTATTGATATGTGACTATTATATAATGCTATAGACGAAACATTCTTAATTTAAACGGTTAAAACAGTTTTGCTGTCAAAAAAAGAACTTGCGCGCCATATTTGTTGACGTTCTCATTGACTATTATCAAAAAATCTAGTTAATAAAATACAAGTTTGTTTTTTTCCTCACAAGTGTGTTGAAAAACGTCGTATGACACACGTGTGCATTGATCATTACACTCTCGGGTTCCTTTGCTTAATAGATACCGTCTCGTGTGTGATTACCAACTTTGCACACGTCTCATAATGTACTATTATTTACTTCTGAGACAAATAAATTGCTAATTTAATTAAATTACGTGGTTTAGTTGACTTTATATACGTTAAAATAACAAATCTAACAACTTTTAAAAATTTCCCGGGAATCGGGAATTCCCGGGAAGTCATTTTTTTCATTCCCGGGTCCCGGGAATGGAAAAAGGTCGGGAAAACCGAAACCCTAATTTACACTCAGGATACATAAGCAATTTTGATTTTCAATAAACTATATACCACCAATAGCTAATACACCCCAATTATGTCCTCAGATACGTGTTCACAATAGTGAGCTATTTGATAGGTGTGTTCATATTCGCCACAATCGTCGGCCAGGTCGGGAACGTGATCACCAACAGAAACGCCAACAGGCTCGAGTTCGAGAGGCTTCTTGATGGAGCCAAAACTTATATGAGGCATCATAAGGTTAGTTTATCATCAACAGCCTATAATGTCCCACTACTGAGCGGAAGCCTCCTTTAACAAGTTAAGTTGAAAGAGAATGGGCAGATACACCACCACGCATGACCACTGCGGATCGCGGTAGGCTAGTGGTCAACCTAATGTTAGAGTTTTCAAGCCGAAGCCGCCTAGGAGGCCTCCAACTAGCTTAACGGCTATCATAATTAAGAGATAACCTGGACCAGCAGATTAACGTACCTTTCGAAACACGGGAAACACTCGAGTTGAAATACCACTAGGCCCTAGTGAATAGGGGGTCATCCATCCAGGTGTCGGCCTCACCGGTGGTAGCTTAACATTGACGATCGATTAAGAACGGTTAATCTTGCTACACCACGAGCGCTTCATGCGGATGCAGATGAGGTTAACTTATATGCTAGGTTATTTACTACTTTACAAAGTATCATGGCATGGGCATATTCTTGCAAATCGACTCACTCCAGGTGTTATGAGCCGAGAACGATTTCCAAGACAATTTCTATTTTTGCTCTGGCCTAAGTCATACGTTCCTTGGTTAGTGGATGCCTAGGTCGCATAAGGGATATGTCCAAAAGTTAAAGATTCTGGGCTGCGGTTTGAGCTATGCGCACCTCTGTCAATCAGCTAGTTTATCTTTAGAAGAAGAAGATAGATAATAATTCTGTCATAGCCTAAGACTGCTGTCAATCCATCCAGGTGCCGGGCGGTATGAAACGGCGAGTACTCCGATGGTACGACTACTCGTGGTCTCGAGGAAGAATACAAGGAGGCGGAGACATCAACACGGCTCTGGGCTTGCTGCCTGATAAACTGAAGACTGAACTCGCTCTGCATGTCAACTTGAGTGTACTTAAAAAGGTATGGTTATCAGATACTTTCAACTAAGGGTCAGTTCACACCGAGACACGATGCGACGTGGCAAACTTAGATAGCAATAGAATATAGAACTTTATTTACAACACAAAAGGTGCATGTTTCAGTGAGAGAATTCGTGACAAGTGAGTCGCGCCTCGCATCGCGTCACGTCTCGGTGTGGGCTGACCCTAAGTGCCTGTCCAGAAGGGACGAAATCGCTCGTTTACGTCCCAACTTCAATACTGCAAGGGGTATGCCGGGTATGCAATTCCTCTGTTAATAACGGGGTGTTAAATTAAATAGTCTACCAGAGGCCAATCGCGGTTTGGTGGACTTCTCATACTTATGTTAATGTTGAGTTCTCGATTTTTGTTTCAAACTTTCAGCTTTTGATTGACTGCTTCCTAAGCCCCCGTCGTTATTAAGGGAATTGCATACCATTTACAGCTAATCAAATACTTTTAAATGACTAGCAAGTATTTTAAAAGTTCTTAACTATTACACAATTAATATCGTATCATCGAGAAATAATAGTTCTTAAAAAAAATCCGCTGAAATCCCATTCTTAGATAGAGTTATGTAATAAAGTGGAACACCTTGCATCGTGAAGGCTTCACTTTATGACAAGCTAGTTCATTTTATAGTCCGTTTAATGCTGAGATTCAATGCTCGTTCCTGCTTGATGTCGTTACGATAAGCTCAAAGCCTTGACTTGAGACAGGAAATTAATGTATTATAGCTTAGAAGTTTTTATGACAGGTAGTAGTAATTTTATTCCTTAGATTTACCTACCCGGAATGAAGTTACCTATTAAAGTAAAGAGATATCAAATCAATTAGTTGTGCCACACTATGTCATAGAATGTAATTTTATTGTTTTATAACAGGAAGTGAAATGTTTGACTTCAAACTTTGTAATAAAAAATATTATTTATATTTTGTACATGTTTAATAAATTCTTTATCTTACTATCGTTATTGAATTCAATATCATGTTGGTCCCCAAAAACCAAAATCACTATCCGTGGGTCGATTCTCGTAACAAAACCTCAGCGGTGTCGTAGCGACATCTACTATTTCAAATGTGTTTCGTGAAATATTTTGTATAAAAACATTTAAACTTGTATGTTTCTCAGTCCATCATTTTAATCGTTATAGTCTTATAGTCGCTACGACACCGTTGAAGTTTTGTTACGAGAATCGAGCCCCAGCAGCTTGACGAGTCCGAGAGCTTGTCCAAGGATATTTATTTATTTATATGAGATAAAACTGTGCCATTTGAGGGAACAAGTGATGTTTCATCATTAGCTTATAATGTCCCGCTGCACTGAGCACAGGCCGCCTTTCAGAAATGAGGATGAAAGGGTTTGCGAAAATACTCCACCACGCGTGCCCACTGCGGATTGGTGGAGGTAGGTAGTGGTCAACCTACTGTTGAAGTTCTCAAGCCGCCTCGGAGTCCTCAAAATTCAAAATCATTTATTCAAATAGACCTTCGCAGGCACTTATGAAAAGTCTGACTGTAATATTCTAATACCGGTTCGGAAGGTTGCATTTGCTGAGAAGAGCCGGCAATAAACTCAGTAATTACTCTTTTCAGAACAAGCTTAGATTCATTACATAATATTTACATTCTAATCGCACTGACAACAATTGTGTGCCCGGCGCGGCCGCAAAATTACAAAGTAGACTGAATAAATATTTAATAAGTAAATAAATAGCAAACTTAAGCAGACCCCACAAGCAGCACCTCCAACTAGCTTAACGGCTATCCAATTAAGTGATAACTGGGACCAATGGCTTTACGTGCCTTCCGAAACACGGATTGAATGGACGAAGCAAGTGATGCAAGATTGAAAATACGATAAACCAGAAACAAGTGAAACACTAATTATAGCAAATCTAGTGCATAATAATTTATCATGTGATTTTCTTAACTAAGAGTCACATTGGGCAAATTATTGAAGTGTCTAAGTATCTATTAAACTGCATTTAGAATTACAAAATGTTTCCGATACTCGTTCAACAAGTGTTGATAACAAATACGTTCAGACCACGGAACTTGTTTCGGTCCGTGATCTAGACATATTGATGTGCAGATCCAAGCTATGTTCAGTTTTCTATGTTAATATAATATCAGACATCATCGTGCTGAGCTGTATATTTATTCACAGGTGACAATCTTCCAAGAATGCCAACCAGAGTTCCTTCACGATTTAGTACTAAAAATGAAAGCATACATATTCACCCCGGGCGATTCCATATGTCGAAAAGGTACGTAAAACAAACAGAATTTTAATAGCATAGAATTTTCTGTACAATTTACCTCCGAAACGTAAGTGCCAGTCCTTCCTCAATTTTTGAATGAAGTGAGTATCTTCAAAATCGCACTTGAGGCGTGTTAGAGACATACTTCGGTACATTGGGTTCGGGTGAAGCATCCATTATATCTGGTAAGGGAGACGAGGGGGATATTCATCAATCTTGTCGCGGTTCGAAATAACAGAGTGCTCTTCAATATGAAATTGCGAACGGACACACTCCCAGGTTTTAAAATAGCCTCGTCTCTTTTTGTTATATGACGTTAGAAAGTGACTGAGTGAGTGGTTTAAACTTGCTTTTAATCATCTTTTGTAATAAGGGTTCTAAGTTTACATCACTGGTTAAAAAAGTGAAAGTTATTCGCCAATGTACGTATCGCCTCTTAAAAACTTTTTTTTTATTGTCTGTGTTTGACCAGAATCTTACCATGGTAAGTGATGATGTGGCCGAAGGTGGTAAGCACACAAAGCCTAGAAGGAACTGGCTCACAAGTGTAGCTGTCGGAACATACCGATAGGTGCTTGGCGACAGATTTTCAACTTGAGGGTGGTAGCCAGCAAGATGAGTATTGCAAAGTACCGTACCACCGTGCTATGGTTTCCTCACAATGTTTTCCTTCACCGAAATCTCAAGCTCATTGTAGGATTCGAACCCGGGACCTTCGTCTCGGTATCCGACGTCACTACCACTGACCATTGTAATATTTGATTGGAGTTTCACAGCATAATCTACTTGTCATAAATAATGTGAAGTATATATAAAAAATCGTACAAGTAAAAACGTTAGGTAACCTCACATAAGGATTTCCTGTATTCCTACTTAATCTATACTATTGCTTCTGGTTTTGGAAATCGACTTCAAAAGCTTTTTTATTTTTCAGGTGAAGTAGCAAGAGAAATGTTCATAATTGCTGATGGTATACTGGAGGTTATTTCAGAGACTGGTCGAGTACTGACCACTATGAAAGCTGGGGACTTCTTTGGAGAAATTGGCATACTGAATCTGGACGGGCTGAACAAGTAAGACACAATTTTATTTATATTAGAAGGTTGAACTGTAGGTAGATACGGTCTACCTAGTGATTTTCAAGATCTAGCCAACTCTGTTTTTTCCTATCTTCTTAATACTAGAAAAAGAGTCTTTGATCAGAAAGACAGAAAGTATGCTTTATTATCTGTATTCTAGTAGAAATGGAAAATTAGGACTGAATCACTAATCAATAATTATAGTAATAGCAAACGCACGTAATTAAAAGTAAATGTTTTCCTTGTCAATAATGTCGTATCTAATGTAAACAGACGAACAGCAGACGTACGTTCAGTTGGATATTCTGAACTATTCTCACTATCTCGTGAAGATGTACTGGCAGCCATGAAAGACTACCCCGAAGCGCAGGATATACTGCAGACGCTTGGCAGGAAGAGGTTGCAGGAGGCCAAGAATATGTCCAAGAAACATAAAAGTAACGTAGAATACTATACTTTATAATATAGAGCATACATTTTCAATCATATTTGCTTATAATAATAAGGTTTACTTTCAATAGACGAATATTTGAAATTCTTTTCCAGATGAGATAAGTCCAGACAAACCAGGCGATGATAGTACTTCAAAAAGAATCGTTCATAAACTGCGTAGTGATGTCAAGGTAAAAGCAAGTATTCAAAGTTTTTAATCCGCTAAGCTTTTATAGTCTAATGAATCGTACGTAGACCCTATTACAATTAACAAAGAACTCCCACAACATACATGCTTGCTAATTATATCATCCACGTTAGATTATGTTCATGTTCAAAAGATCAAAAGCTTTCTTTGTGATATAAATGAACTGTGTAGCAAAAAATAACTCATGTTCTCGTACCCAGGGTATCCGTAACGCAATCCGCAGTAGATCGAGAGTGGGTCGTCGTTCAGGAGAATCCTTAGAACTGCAGGCTCTTGCTGGAGTTGAACGTGTCGTAGCTACGGATGGAAAGATGCTAAGAAGGATGCCAAGAGTTGAAAGTGATGATTCACAGGCACATAATCATGAGGTAAAAAAAAGATATAAGTCTGTGAACTACTACAATCAAAAATAGGCCTAGACAAAAATCATTTCTGCTACGTTAATGCATATTTGTTAAATTTCAATTAATTACAGGACAACAATGGCGAAACAACTTCAGGAAGTAAAGATGGAGAGAAATGTATTTCACCTATTGGTGCAGGGCTACCTTTACTGTCACGGTTAAAATTGCTCAAGGAAAAACAGGTAATTCCTCATCGATTTCAATTGTAAGTTCCTACTTTTCGATTATAACATTATAATTATCTATTTCCTAGGACCGTGAAGAAAAAGTGGCAAAACAAAGACATTCAGCATCATCTGTTGTTTCGTTAACACCTCAGCCCACACCGTCAACAAGTTCCGCTCCTGATGTTGAAGCCGAAATCGTAGGAGCTGGACTTCCCCTTATTCAAAGATTACTTCTTCTAAAAGCTAAAGAAGAAAGAGAAAAGAATCAGCTTACACCTACAATTAGTAACCAACCATCGAGCTCAGATACGATAAGTCCCAGTTCAATAAAAAGCCCCTTAAGTCCAACTATTAAGACTTTAAGTCCAATCAGAAAAGGATCAGAGTCAAGTTCTCCGGGAAAACTCCAGAGCCCAACAACAAAATCTTCAAGAAAGAACTCTTCGGGGTCCAGTGACGGGGCTTCTCGACCAAAAGTAAGCTTTCGAGATAAAATATTACAAGTACAGAGTGACGGCACCGCTGTGTGTCAACCACTCAGCAAGGATTTAAGTGAAAAACCTGCAGCGGTAGTAGAACCTACGCCAAAAACGGAAAGTAATTTGATTTCTATACCGCATTCTGTTGTTAGTAAAATTAAATCTCCAGCAAAAGCTGTAGGATCTACTTTCAGGGACAAGCTGAAATTACTACAAAGTGGGGGCGCTCAAAAAGAACCTGAATTGTCAACGGAAAAGACAAAACCACCATCAGTAGAAAAAGCTACAATAGAAATAATGCCTATACAGGTAACAGATAACAAAGAGGAAGTAAAAAGTAAAAAACCTTGGACTAAACTTAAAAAAGCCTCTATATTAGGGGAATCTAAAAGTCAAAGTAAATCAAGCCAGGAAGAGAAAAAAGAGTCTGAGACTGTAAAAGAAGAGAAAGATGTAAAAGAAGTTAGTATAACGGAGACCACTGTAAATATATGCCCTCCTGTAGTAACTACGGCTGAGCTTGTTAAAATAGACAATAATAATATTCAAGTTGATAGTGATCATGATAAGCAAGATAAACCTAAGATTTGCTTAACAGGCCCTTTGGAACCCGTCCAAGAAAAATCTTTAGATTTGTTAAGTTCGTCTCTGAAGAAAAATAATGTTTGTGTAAAAATAACAGAAGCTAAGCCTTTAAATTCACCAGGTATGTTACTGCCGAGGGTTAAGAAATATAGATCAATAGATGACCTATCGCCTGAATATGGCGGACTTCCATTCGTAAAAAAATTAAAGATTTTGAATGAAAGGCAAAAATTGGCTGAACTAGAAAAGGTTGTAAAGATTCGTAGTTCAAGCTTGGACTGCACAAGTTCATCTGAAGATTTACTAACCGATACGCTAACAAGAAGTCATTCAGAAGGTAGCACTATGGATAAACGGAGATTTAAGCGAAAATCAATCGACTCTATAGGTAGCCATGGGTCAAATGAAACTTTAGAAAGACGAACGCTCAAATCGATTCTAAAGAAATTGTCTGAAGATGTTACTCCTGCAGAAAGTCCAGAACGGAGTAACGAACTAAAGAGATTAATTCGCGCGCCAACATTAGAAGGATATGCTGCGAGGCATTCCAAATTTGCTAAAAGCGTTACATTTCATCGCCATACTTTACCATCACCACCTTCAAGTGCCCAATTGGATATTCATGATGATGTTTTTGAAATGCCAGATGTCAAAACTGAATCTATACCAAATATATCTCCACCACCTGTGATTGAAGCGGAAACAATCGAAACCACTTGCCCTAGTAATGAGATTGCAAAAACTAAGGATGAGAGTGTCGTTACCGCTCAGGATTATGGAATAAATATTCGAGCCGAATATGAACTGCAGCAAAATATAGATCCAATGTATGACTTTAAAACATTGAGGCCTGAAGAAATTAAAGTGCCATCAGAAAAACCTAAACTTACATTAATATCAGCGGTTGCTAATCAAAGAAAATTGTTGAGAGGTAATTATTTATCTTTCTTTCACCTAGTTTTATTCTGTGGTTGTTTATAGTCTTATGGTTTATACTCTGTTGCAGGATCTCTTGAGGAGCAGGAATACTTTGGGGAAGTCCTATTAGGAATTAAACAAGTAATACAAGGACATTTGCATGACGTTCAAGGGAAATTTCAAGAAAGGTATTTCTTAATTACGTAAATTTCAGAAACCAAAACATGTAGAAACTAGTATCATATAAAAGTTATGATTAAATTAAAATGTTAATGAAAAAACATGTTATTCTAGATTCAACAGTTTAGAAAATGAAGTCAAAAAGCGAGATGAGATAATAAGCCAACTTCAAAAACGAATACAAGAGCTAGAAAGACTTGGTCTGTCAGGAATTAGTACTGTTACTAATCAGCCAACAGAACCAGAAGAAATCCCTGCAACTGACGTTGAAGTCGTTAATCCTGTTGATCAACAATTATCTAAGAATGGGAGTTCAGGTAGTGATGAAGCATCTGGGGCTGACGAAGGATTCATGGTAAGTTTGAATGCTCCAATTATGTATCAAGTCAATATTTGCAATCAGTAATAATATATGTACACACACCCCCATTCACAAGAATACACATTTATAAATTTGTATGTTTGTTATATTTGTTACACCTATCATAAGTACACTGTTATGGAAGCCCGAGGTCTCCTAGCACAAGTATTTCTATACTTAAAAGAAGATCTCCACTAAGTTTATTACTGTATGATTAAGATTTTGATAATAAAGCATTTGTTTGTGTTTTATATAGTAATATTTCACACAAACTTGAGCAAGAGTTAAAATAGACTTTTGCAGGCATTTATGCAAAAATAGTCTAACCTCAACTAACATGAGGAGATGGTTTATATTTACGCATTTTCCCTATTGTCTAGAGAGGTGACTCATTAGACACAGTATTTGCAACGTCACCACCAACAGTCAGCGACGAAGAGGACAAAGAAAAATCATCTGAGACAGAAGTTAAGTCAAGAAAATCAGTATCTGCTGAGAACATAACTGAAGAAAAACTGACAGCAATGACTGAAGGAATTGACCTAGAAAAGTTATCATATTCAGAGATACAAAGCTTGGCAGAATCACTATCGAGTAGAGCTGATAAAACTTCTTCGAGTAAGGAGGAATGGACTGTAAGTAAATCAAAGAGATTAGATTTGAATCTTGATGGTAAAGCAGGAACATATTTGAGGAAGCGTGCTGCAAAATTAAGACAAAGGAAGTCTTGGGAAGATCAAAGCGACCAGGAAAGCATGGAGATGCAGGATTTGACCAGGTATGTGACAACATAACATTTATTTTTACGTGGTAAGTTAGTTATAACGATAACAATACATAACGGGAAACAAAAGTCTATACAAACATATATAATTACTTGTCCTGAGTAGTCCTGACTGATGCATCAACGCAGAGCCTAATCCAATGGGGCTACAAACTAGAAATTTTGCACAGCATTTATAACTTTGGGTACCTACTTAATACTAACAAAAACCTCTATTTGTGGATGAAAAACAAGGGGTTTTTGGAGATTCAGCCTTTAAGAGGTGAAAAGGGGGATTTTATTTTTATGATTTCTTTGTATTTCTTGGGTTTATTTTGAAACATAGCACGATTACTTAGGTAACTAAATAAATTATAATAAAGTTTCCCATTATTAGTTTTATAAAACTACCCTACAAAGGGGGTTTACGGTGTCTTAAAGTTTGTATGTAAGAAACCTACCGCGCGGTCCGTTTAACAATGAAACCAGGTATTAATACTGCGAATAGAAAATAAAGAAACTCACATTTTTGGGTTTCCCAAAAATCAACCCTTACGGGGCAAAAAGCGAAAAATTTTACTGTGTGTTTCAAGTAGCTCAAAAGTTTTTTTTGTTTACATTAGTTCGTTTTATAGCCTATATGAAAGGAATGTAAATATAATAATAATAAGATTTATTTTCTCACCACAATATTTGATCAGTAGTACACATTTCATTCAAACATATTTAGGCAAACTATATACTGTGGGAGACTGGTGCCAAAACTAGGCAAAATACCTGTATTTCAGGTCACCAGGTCTCCACTTACTAGGATAATTATACAATTCAGTAAAATATCATTCCTAAGGGGGTAAAGAAGAGTGCGCGGGCGAAACCGAGGGCAGAAAGCTAGTATAATAATATGAACAGTAAGTAAATTATAATGTCTATCAGGCCCATTTCCCCGCACACTACTTCCGAAGACCGATCTCTCCTCAGTCCAGAGCAGTCAAGTCTAAGGAGCAGTAGACGAGGCATACACCCCTTCCATTTCTTCGGGACGCACCTAGATAACACCAAGTCGAAAATAAAGAAAACCCTGTCAGTTGATACCGGAATGCATCATACGGGTCGAAATGAGAGAAGTGAGTATTCGGAAATGTTTATCCACTATTTATTGCAGGGCAATACAATTTGGTCTCTCTATTTCTGATGACAAAGAAACAAGAGCTTGTAACTCTCATACCTACCTGGATATTAAGTAAATGAATCCTTAAACCCCTCGTTTTTAAGAGATACTAATGTTCCTGCAGTAACAAAAAAGAGCTATTTATGTTGATATTCCGTTAAAGGATGAGTTTTCTAATAATTTCAGAGCAAGGACGCCAACGTCAACAACGCAAATTCAGTTTGGGATCATTCTTTGGTTACCACCGCGGCACGCCACACAAGCCTGCTAACAACTGCAACGAAGTTGTTCTCGATATTGGTAGCGACTACAGTTGGAGTGATACGTAAGTGTTTTGTTACTTCTAACTAGCATTGCTTCAAAGGCTTTGGCTTCGGACATACCTACTGACTGACATCACAATCATCATTAAAGTGACCTGAAATAGAACTTTAGTTGTTAGTTCAAGGTATATTATAATAATTCACACGATAAAGACGTAAGTAAGATACTTCCTCTTCAGAACATCAACGTCATCGAGCAGTGATTCTGAATCGTTGCCTCGAACGCCAATGTTTGAAGAGTTTGTGGAGAACAACTCGCGACGTGGACGTGCTAGCAGCTCAAGTCATGGAAGCTTATCTCCTATCAGAGGTAACATCTGAAAATATTTTTTTGTAATATGCAGAATAACACTCCAGGAATTTTATACTATATTATCCAGTTGGATCTCGTTACCGAACAGCATTAATAACATGTATAACTTTGCAGTTATGTCAGGGAGTGGAGGTGATTGGGAAGTGATGATGCTGGCCGATGAGCTAGAGAAAAGAGAAAGGGAAAAAGAACGAGAGGAGGCTAGAAGACTTCACTATCCATCAACTCTTAGGGATTTAGAAGAAGTAAGGATTGGTTCACCAAAAGTTTTAAAAGAATTTAATGTTTCCTAATTCATACATTTTTTCATTTGTTTCATCTTATTAAATAGCATTTTATTGGTTCTCTTCCAAAATTGTTCCAGGAGTCAGACACTCCTCAAAGAGATGACAGTCCAGACGAATACTCCAACATCGAGGACTCCAACTCATCGTCAACCACGCACCTGCTCTCACATTCTATCAGCGATCCCTCGCAGAAGTCTCTAGAGACCTCTTTCACGGAAGGAAGCAGCAGATATGGAAGGGAAGCCAGGCAACAAAGACTCGGGTCTGTGGGTGAACCGGTAAGTACCTATATCACCATACCTACCTACACCACTAACCATCACGTAAACCATTATACTCGATCATTTTTCAGGTGCGACCAGATTTGTCTCTGCGTCAATCCAGAGGGCTGATCCTGCGAGCGTCGAGCCTGGACCGCGAGCCGGGCCCCGCGCGGGCGGCGGCGGGGGCGGGGGCGGGGGCGGGGGCGGGGGCGGGGGCGGGGGCCGCTCCCCGCTCGAGGAGGTTCGGCTCTCTGAAGAGTTCCAGCACCGATTCGCACAAGAGACTCTGATCCGTTTCGCTGAGCGGACCCCAAATACGGTCCGGTGTCTTAAATGAAAAGTGTGGTCCAAATTTAACGGGAGATGAACGAATGAAAAGAAAGTTAGATCTAGAAAGTAATATTAAAAATCATTTTAATTCAAGCGACGAGAGTAAAACGGTAGGCCAAAATGAACGAGTTACTAAAAACATGTGTCAAAAAGAAACGCAAATAAGAGATGATCAAACTAAATTAGGAAATAAAATAGGCAGTCGTAACGATGCAAATAAAAGTTCAGATAACGTAGAACGCGGTGACATAAATATTATTCAAAGTGATCACAATTATGGAATTGAACCATCAAATCGAAACGAACAGGGACATAATAGTTTGGATCAAAATGTGCATGGAAACAATCCTTTAATTAACGAATCTGAAAATAGCACTATTGAACAAAATCAAGCGAATGGAGGTCAAAATTTAAGAGAGATTAGCAATTTAAGTAGTAACGGTATGGATGACCCGCACGCGGTTGGCGGTCAATTATTGATGGTCATAATTTTATTCTGCGATGAATTCGACTATATATTATTTTTTATCTTAGAATAAAAAAAATCTGTGTTACGAAAGAGTGATTGATTCTATTCGACTATATCTAGTTCTTTAATATTTTGTAGTTTCTATTCTAAATTCTAACTACTTACTAGTTTAGAATAAATTCTAGATATTTTAGAAGTTAAACTTCATTAAGTAGCCCTTTTTTAGTCTCGCTGGGATTAGATTATGCACAAATTATTATGTGTATAAATACCAGTGGTTAATTACCAAAATCTTCATAATAAAGTATATTAGTTTTAAATTTCAAAGTTCCTTGTGGTTAATGTGTCAAGTAATTTTTGATTCGGTCGAATGTGAAATTTGAAAGAACCGAAATTTAGGCGCTGCACAAACGTGTGTCTTGTGTCGGACTTTTTATTTTTTTATCAGGGACAGCAACAGCCTCAAACAAAATGAATTACATTGTTGAACTTAAAAATGTAAGGCCAATTACAGCTATCCACATACTAAAATATAAATATTACACCATTTTATAATAACATGACACTCGTCAGAAGGAAGCAGCGTACAAGAAATAGGAACTGAATTTATAATTATATAGGCTTATAAAATATGTGGGGGTGTGTACTGTGGTTGTGGGGTGTGTGTAGTGTGATGCGGAGTCGGTGTATGCGAGAATAATATATTGTGAAATATCGGACACAGTCACCGCTTATTTTCAATCAGTTTCAGTACAATTGTAAGGATTTTTTGTGTCATCAACTGACGAGTTTTAGTTTCCAGTTACTGACAACCAACACTTTTTAATCTTCAACGAGTATGTGTAAAGTGGAAGCAACTGGACACAAAAAAAAATGATGTCTACGCAAGGAGTGGCTGATTTCATACTGGTTTTATAGAATTCAAATATTCATTGGTAGCTTGTATCCGACACAAGACACAAGTGTCCACGTTTGTGCAGCGCCTTAGAGTTTATTTTATCTAAAAGTAAGACAACATTTTTAATTATTTTTTTCTCATTTAATTTAGGTTCCTTTTAGGTTTTCAATGTCGCCAACCTATGAATGCTATGCACAATATAAAATATCAATTTAATTTATATGTTGTAGCGTTAAATTATTAATTTATATTTACTAATAGGATACATCGATGTTAAGTAGATAGTTTGTAAATAATATTAAAAATTTATTAATTATGTATAGTGCCAAATAACTACTTATACCTAGTAGAAACTTCAAAATCTTATAGATGCGAAATATTGTAGCTGTTATTTGTAAATAATATTATAATTATTATGAGAAGATAAACTTTTATTCAAAAATTACTGTAAATTAGAGAGAATAAATATAATAGGTAATTATGGAAAAAGATATGAAAATTATTAGATATTTACGTAAATTATTGAACTAATTGAGTTTTTGTTGGATGCGATTACCTATGTTAAACTGATGTCATACCTAATAATCTTTGTTAATTATTTAAGTTCTGGTTCATTGATCCAGAGACATGATCTATTTCATATACCTATCAACGGTTTAATTTACATACAACTATTCCAAATCTGTACCAAATGGAAATAAATCCGAATTTTAACATTAAACATTATCTTTTATTATTAACTAGCTTTCCTTTCTTCCCTCTTTCCCTCCTTCAAACTCATCTTTTACCCCCTTAGATTGAATTCAGAAAAACCTTTTCCTTAGTGGCCTGCGTCATACTTACAAGGTGCCAGGGTGGTTAAGTAAGAACCATACCGTAAAATATGCCAACTTTGCCCGTTTTATTTTTAATAAAATCGAACAAATACTTAGGTATCTAGTTTTTACTACAGTGATTTGAGTACAGTCGAGGACATAAATATGTATACACTTTCTGAAATTCAAAAGCAATTTTCTCGCATGTTTAACATTTAAGTGTTAAACTATTACACAAATCATAATAGTATATGTTAGAAGATTCTGCCTTTATAATATCTCATATTTTCAATCAGTAGTTTAAGAGGAAACCGTTGTTGAATTTTACGTACGTAGTATTTATCTACTCTGAGATTTTACTAAGTGTATACATATTTATGTCCTCGACTGTACCTACCTATATTTTTGCTACAACTACGTGATAATAATTATGCAAATTAAGAGTTAAACCTCTTTATTTCCCCGGCGCAAATCCGCTATCTACTTTTCAGACGACAGCGATTGAGAGATACTTCTAGATATTATTTATTATTATAATATCCCTCCTCTGCATATGATGGTTGAATTCGATGCAAGGAAGACATTACATCGTCTTGCTGTTGCTGGACTAAGTATGGGATGCCTCCAAGCCAAAGGCAAATACAAAATTCGATGGAAATGAAGCCTGATTCGGGTAAAAAGCATGATATCCGATAAAATGCAAACTATGTTTGTGTTTGAAAGGTCTTTCAAGGTCCAAATCCCTACAATAGACGACTGGACGAAGGGACTCGATCCCCCAGGACAAGATAGTCTGGTTTGGTACACTGATGGATCCAAAATGGAATCAGGTACAGGAGCGGGAATATACGCAAAAGGTTACAAATGTAGCAAAAGCTTAGGGAAGATGGCAACTGTATTCCAAGCAGAAACACACGCCATAATAACCCGTGCTCAAGAGAATATACATAGAGGAACCAGAGGTAAATCCATATTCTTAGTGACAGTCAGGCTGCAATCAAAGCCATGGCATCTTACAAAGTGGACTCCAGACATATTCTGGATGCTGCCCAAACCCTAAACAGGCTTGGGAAGCATAACAGGGTAAGACTGATGTGGGTTCCTGGGCACAAAGGAATCCATGGTAACGAAGTGGCAGATGAACGGGCAAGAGAGGGCTCAGCAAATGATTTGGGTCCAGAACCATGTGTACTTAGGCATTTCGACGTGTCTCGTAAAAGCCACATTTAGTTTGCAGATTCCAGACAACGACCAAATTGGCTGTCTAATACCGGTGTCCAACACTCCAAGAAATTCCTAGGCTCTACGTTCAAAGCCCGGGAATGCATTTGGAATATGAGCAGGGGGCAAATCCACTACCTGCTTGGGGCCTTTACTGGGCACTTTGGAACCAACGACATGCTCATGAAGATGGGTATAACCGCGACACCCATGTGCAGTTTGTGTGGGGAACATACGGAACGCATGGAACACCTTCTGTGAACATACGATGCACTGGCTGGTAAGCAAATGAGTCTCCTAGGGATATCCAAAACCAGAAGACTATATGCTCATATCTCCTAGCCTCGTTGTAAAACTCATGAAAAGAGTTTTCAACGAGACTGGGGAAGGTAAGGTACGAGTATCTAGGGGACCACAATAGATCCCAATGGGTCGAAGTGTCCGAGTTATTTCTCGGCCACTTCAAAGATATAAATATATAATATGTATATAAAAAAAACTCGAAAAAAATCATCGTATCTTATAGATAAGATGATTTTTTTCGAGTTTTTTTTCTGTTTTACTTCGTAAACAAAATCAAAATCAAAAAGTCGTTTATTCAGTTTACGCCCTGATAAGGCACTTATGAACGTTAAATTGGTACATACCGTTGAATTTACCACCGGTTTAGTCCGTGGATTGAAAATATAGGTAGCTTTTTTTATTATGAATTTAGAAAATTACTATTAATTAGTATTAGCGAAACTGATCGAAAATATTGTATACCTACATTGTAGATCAGTAGGTAATATTTTTATAATGTATTTTAATTTATGAAATAGCTCTTTAATCGTGGCCTTTTAGGACATGGACACCCTAGTATTTTTTTTGTTAATTTGCTTAGTTTGTATGAGTGTCCCGATTCAAGTATAGGTTTATAGTGCGCTGCCATTAGCAAAAAAAAAACAAATACTGGCCGAAAGTATGCCGAAATCTTTGAATTACTTTCAATTCAGACTAGGCTGTATGGGCAATAACCGTTTGCCTGCCCTAGAAGGGAACTTATGAGAGAAAAAAATATGTCAAATTGTCAACAAAAGTCACAAATGTTGTCAAAAATAATTATGAAGAAAATCAATAGCTAGAAAAGAAAAAAGAGAAGTGAAGAAATAGGAGATAACAATTTGGTTTATTTAATGTAATAAAATAATTAGATTGTATTTCTTAAAATATACTGATATCTTAAAGCTTCAGCGTAAATGTTTATCTACAGTTTCTAAGCGCGTAGGCCAAATAATGGCACCATATAAACAGCCCTCTAGTTTGTTCCAAATATGCATTAAGAATTGTATAAATTTAATTAATTCTGCTTGTTATGTTATTGAAAAAAGTTATCCCGAGAATAAATTTGAGGATTGCGAAAGGGAGGCATTTTCGTTGAAATGCCACTTGATGTCTATGCTGCCTACCAGGTAAGATTGTATTGTCTTCATATTGTATCAATAAACTGAGCGACTCACAACCTTGAGTCGTTTAAATACTTTCGTCATCGTCGTCATCATATATCCCTTATCTAGCCACCTACTCCTCTTGGAGCTTGAGCCATATAACGAAAAAACTTCAAGACGAAAGTTCCTCCCTGAACATTTGATCATGCAAATCAGAAAACTGTTTCAATCCTCTTTTACAATAAATGGAAATCAGGTCACAGTACAGCAGGCAGGCTTTCCGTGGACTCTGCATTCAGTAATTATGTGTAGGTTTTCTTGACTATTTATAACAATATTGAATTTTAGTAAAGGGCAGCTTCAGAACAGGTAGCTTCAGTATCTTCAACATCCATAAGTGCTCTCCAAGGGCCTACTACGAATAAATAACTTTGGATTTGAATCAAAATATATTTAGTCAACACAATGACCTCTAAAACTATGAGTCACACATGAACATCAAATGGTCTAAAAATACAATGCTCAGCAAATATATGTTGGTGATAATAGAGTATAGTCAACATTTGAGTGAATTTATTACATACTACCTACTGCCTGCATTCTCCGGATGAAAAGTACCTTATTCCTGGTCTTAATGAAAATCATTAGCGGTCATGGAGCTTAGTAGAAGTAACAATCATACAAACTCTTGCGCTTATAAGATTTACAGGCTGTCTCCATGGTTTCACCCGCGTTCCCAGGATTAAAAGTATCCTATGTCCTTCTCCGCACCATAGGCTATCTGCGTACCAAATTTAAAATCACATACTAGTTCCGGAATTGGATAGCTCCATATTACTACTCTAAAGAGATTTTTCCTTTATGATTTGAACACAATTTAGTCAAACTTAGGTATGCCTTTAATATGCCTTCTCAGTTCAAGTTGTATTTGGAACGGTGTAGAGTAGAGTCATTTGTTCACAAGAGCCTTATCAGGGCCTAAATTGAATAAATAATTTTTGATTTTGATTTTAATAAAAAGTCTACCATAGAGGTTATTATCTCTAAGTAGAAACAACTTACACATACTTGTGAGAGCCTTAACAGGGCACTGTGGATTGAACAAACATGTGTTCACCATCAGCCTTCATGACTCGAGGTTGTGCAGATTCTGCCATGAGGCAGATGAAAAACCATTACATCTCTTGTGTGAGTGCTGTCCACTTATGCCTTAACGAAATACTCATCTAGGGAAAGACCTGTTACCAGATGAAGTAAAATCCATTCCTGCCAAGAATATTATGCCTATTATTATTTCTGCAGGTCTTGGCAGTGAAATTAAATTAATGTGGCGATCCCAATATCATGTCTGGTTGCAGTGATACAAGCTCTGGAAAGACTTGAAACAGCCACTTAACTCAAATAATAATAATAAAGCTCAGGGGGCCTACTAAAAGCTCTTAAAACAAGTTTATAATAACCTTATTTGTCTTTTGTCCTGCTTTGACGCCTGATGTCAAAAGTATGGTAAAAGTGAACTTGCTCTCAAATGTTACCAGAGACTGTTTGGTGCTCGGGGATAGATTTTCAACTTATAAGTGGTAACCAAACAGGCAGGTACTACAATATATGAATATATTATATTCTTAAAAACCTCCCGTACTTAATAACCCCTTTTATGTAACAGTATCATAAACTATTATTACCTCTGACAATGTATTCCTTTACAATCCAGATTGTTTTATAGATAGGTGACCATAAGGATCTATCTAAGCATTACTATCTGTATCTATGCTAAGGTATATGTTTTTTTATTTATAATTAATTTATAATTTGGGAAAAAGCCAAACTTCCGTCAGATTGTCCAAAAAATGTTTCCTTGCTGAGTTTCGGACAGGAGTGTGATCTTATAAGTGTTCCTTTTTTTACCTTTAGAGGTACGGAACCCTAAAAAAATCTTTTTATATTGTACTAAACAACAAATACCTACTAATACTTTTGAAGCTATGATAGCTTATTAGCACAGTCTATAAAACCATAGTCGTTCGACGAAGACGTCTAGACAGGGCAATCGTGCGGGGTGTGAGGGACGGCACGCGGGAAAGCCGAGCCCGACCTGCGAACAAAACTATGTTAGTAGCTCGGGACACAGCATACTTTATATGGCGATACTGTCTAGACGTTGTCGACATTTTCCACGAGATCAAAGGCGTCGGACGACAGCATGGTTTTATAAAATGTGGTATTAGTGACGAAAAACGTGACGAAGGGTCCGAATTCTAATTCATAATAATAACTGAAATAAAAATACAAAACTAAGTAACAAACGACCAGTTAACAAAAGGTTTTGTTGAACATAAATTAAGAGATCCCCTAAAAAAAATAACATGTTAGTTGGGGTTTAATTTTTTCTTAAGCGTACCGTCATTTGGTGTGTCGTAACGACTTTTCCATAATTTTGAAAATTTTTAGAACAAATGCGATTAATTTACCAATTTACTAATAAAAAATACTTTTTCAGGTTATTCGATGTCCTCTGTTCAGAAAGAACATGCTGCCTGTACCGGGGCGACCCCCGCGTCCAACTGCACGTCCTAACAAATCCCAACATGACTATCTTCCGCAAATGCGACCTCGATAACAGCATTCCACAGCGGTTCTGGCTCGATACTCTCTCACAGTTTAGCCGTTTGGTTGTTCTCGATTTAAAATTCATTTGCACAGATGAAATTCTCCAAGTTATCAGCAATAGTTGCCCCCTGCTCGAAGAAATCAATATTGTCTCTAGAGTAGACATATGCAAATCCGTATTCAATGCTTCTGTTTTATTCAGAAATGTTTCTGATACTGGTCTCTATTCTATCGCAAATTTGAAACATCTTCGCATTTTGGCCATGGATCAACCGAGGAATGAACGCGCGAATCGGATGGGTAGATGTGTCTCTCAAACTGGTATCATTATGTTGGTCAGCGAGCTCCCTTATTTGGAAGAGCTGCGGATAGAGTCCTGCGATATTGGTTCAACTTTGATAGGTACTGTCATGGACATCGGTCCTTTGAGTCTCAGAAAAATTAATTGTCACTTCGCTTCGGCCGATGGTATTAGGAAGTTAATAAAGATTTGTCCGTTTTTAAGAGAGTTATCAGTCACACATTTGTCCGAACACAATATGGACGCAATACTAGATGAGATTTCACTCAGTGAATTGAGGCTAAACAGATTGACATTGTCCTTCTTTTCCTACACGGGTTCAATGCAGCAACTTTTACTATTAAAAGGTAATTATTTGACGCATTTCTCCTTATGGGAATTTGAACATACGCTAACGTTAGATGCGGTCTTGATTATAGGAGAGTTTTGCCCGAATCTTAATTCCCTGTGTCTTATGACGCAATCTAATAATTTGGTTGTGCCCAAGTATTTTCGGCGAACGAAGAACATTTTCACGGAACTGGAAAATTTGACTTTAGGCAATGAAAACTTCAACATACATCATCTGTTGTTATTTTTCTTCGAGTGCACGGTTAAACTACAAAGGCTTGTATTAAAATATCAAACTAAAACAAACATAGATGACATACTAATGCATTTATTAAAGAACAGTAGTTTGAGGAATTTGACCTCTTTGTGGTTGGACTGTACTTTAGAAGTATCAAAGAATGTAGTAAAAGAAATAATACAGAATTGTGATAGATTACAATTGTTTACAGTTGATTTTGACGACGAAATGAATGATATACAGAGGTACATCAATGATAACAACTTAGATTTGAAGTTAGGTAGTTATTAGCTAAGGTAATCTTTAGTGTTTGTATTTATTGTAATTATTATTTAGCAATAAATATTATTTTTAACTATATTTCTTGTTATTTCTGTCCAAAACCTTGGGTATCAACATAAAACTAAAAAAAATATGCTCTAAATAATTTTACTTCATATTTACAATATAAAAATTAGGATATTACAATAAATTGTGTCACATCCATAAATTACATGATTTCTATATATCAGCGAATTGACCACTAGTCATCATTAATAGATAGAAATTTAAAACAAAGCAGTGGATATTCGGGGTTGCATAATATTGATGATTTTATAGGTAGGTACTCAACATGTTAATTTCGAAAGGTTATCTGAAATATTTTATTATAAACTGAGGCTAATAATAACTAAAACACCTATTGTAATCATTTAAAACGAAGTTGATTGCTCACTAACATAATAATTGGACTGTTTTACAAAAAACTTAAACCGACTTCAAAGTACACGAAGAAGTAATCAAATCCTGATCTGATGACAATGGGACCAAACGGGAAGTGTACCCTTCCAGACAAAAAAAGAATTTTCCAAATCGGTTCATAAATGACGGAGTTATGAGGTAACAAACATAAAAAAAAAAAAAAAAAAAAAAAAAAAAAAAAAAAAAAAAAAAACAACCGAATTGAGAACCTCCTCCTTTTTTTGAAGTCGGTTAAAAATGATAATCTTTTGTACTAAGTGACATT
This sequence comes from Achlya flavicornis, assembly GCA_947623365.1. NCBI lineage: Eukaryota > Metazoa > Arthropoda > Insecta > Lepidoptera > Drepanidae > Achlya > Achlya flavicornis. The sequence goes on along the minus strand of OX392487.1, from coordinate 10,009,125 downwards.
GGAGCCAAGGTAAACTGAACTTTAGGTCTTTGCCATAAACAACTGTTCAAAGCGATCGCATAAACAGCTATAGTAAACTAGGAGCTAGTCAATAAGGGGAAAGAATACACGTAGTTTGCGCCTCTTTCGCGGTTTAGACGCGCAATTTAAAATCACATTCGCACAATGAAATTTTGGGAAATTGTTTTGAACTTACTTCACCCCGGGGATAAGGTTTACTTTTACATATAAATATCCTGGTTTCCATATTAGCTAAATAAATAATAACCTACACTGTAGGCACAACCTAGACAATGAAATCATACAAGATATCTTACATTTTAAAACCTTTCCATATTAGAATAATTTATAGTAATACATATTATTCCTGTATAATATGACAAAATTAAATAACTAGAACAAAATTATGATATACAAAAGTTATTTTTTAATTGTTAAAAATATTTTAATCAACAATGCTTTGAAGATGTGAATTGCATAAAATATTTTAAATATATTAAAAATAATAGCTATATATCCAGTTCAAGCTTCTCCTACAATTTATTTATCAAAATCTTTTCTTTTCTTTAGCCCTGATAGTCAAGCGAACTTTATTTCACATTAATATTTAATTAGACCTTTAATTGTTTTAAAACCATTTCACTATAATATACACGGAAGCATTAATAAAAACCCTTCCGTAAATACGACTTATTCTATTTACTTACAAAAATATTCTTATAATTACTTGACACAATGCTTATTCAAGCATTTCACTAATCAATTATAATTTTATCAGTCATTTGACTGTCAACACATCAGTCCACAATATAAACACTAGGCGCACCATACACCATGACCGCAAATATATAAATAATGACAGTTACTATCAATTGTCTGTCTTCTATTCTATTTGCATTTCATAGAACACTATATGGAATGAGCGAGAGGTAAGCAGTAGCATATTTTTCACTAGTTACTCAGGTGGAAGAAAATTCCTGGATAAGTGTTATAATCTTACCCCTTTATTCATAATATCTTTATAACAAAATCAGTGTTATAGTGTTCTGTCTCACTCTTTCGATCACCATATGTTTAGTGTTAGATAACTTAAAATGTTTCATAACTATATTATGAATATGGGTGCTAATTTTTAAATCGCTAGATAAACCTCGGATGAGCTATTCCTTTGATTAGTTTATAGAAAAACTGTTCTAAGTTCAAAACAGCTTATCTGATCACTGAAATAAGTACAATATGAATAATCACCGCTTCACAAAAAATCGCCAAATAAAACATATACACAGAAAAGCGTCATCAGTCGCGCGCACTTCACTTCACAATCTCACATATTCACAGAAAGAACTTTTTCTTATACTTGAACACATTTTCGTGTCAAATGGCGAGAGGGTCAGTCACGCCGTTCGAATGCTATGGTTCCTTCTGTTCCGGTATCGGTTGTTCCTTATCATTATCCTTCTCGTCGTCGTAGAACTCGTTTTTGGGCTCAACCATCTTATCGGCTTCGTCTTGACTGATCCTCACGTCTGGATCCGGCTCGTCTTTTATTCTGTATTCGTCGGGGAAGAAGTCACCTGAAATATATAAGTAGATAAGTATATTTGTTTTAATAATTTGAATTTTATGTCCATGTTTTTGATTGTTTTCTTATTAAAGTAGTATGCAAAAGATTCTCTCTCATTTCACTCTATTTGAATATGATAAAGACGATTTGGTGTATTCCCGCTGTCCATATCGCCCGTATCATCTGATAGGGACAGCGGAACTTGAATAAAATAATTTAAAATTGTTCCCATTGTCCCCATTGCTCAATGTCCATTGAACCATTTGAAAGTTCCATTTATTTATTTTTATTTAAGTCTTGTTGTCCCCATTAACGATTAACGTCTTTAGGCTAATTGGCCAGTGTATTTTTGGCGGCCTGGTAACTATATTGTACGGAAGGTAGGTAGTGGTATATGTACCTGGTACATGCGTCATCTGCACGGCGGGCGAGTGTTGGCACATCTTGAGATTGTCGTACACGTGCTTAGTGATCGCCTCCAGGTACTGCTTGCCGTTCGCATTTGATGTACTGAGGATAAATGAACTATGACATGTCGATATGTTCGTAAAGACGATAGGCCAGTTGGCGTGGTTGGTTAAGATTCCACCTCACGCCGCAGGTCGTGGATTCGATTCCCCCACAGGATCTATGTGCATGAACATAGACATGTCCTGAGCTATATTCAGGGAGCCGCATAAAATAAAATAAAAAAACGGTTGGATAATTTGGCTACTCCTTCAAGTTGAAAATGCTGCACTTGAGCCAATTCCTTCTAGGCTTTGTGTTTACTTCTGGCTACATCTTCACTTAACATGGTGAGATTGTAGTCAAATACTAAGTAAAAAAGGTACGTACCTAGTGATCTCCGGATGCAATTGGAAGTCAGGCGCGAAGAACTCCAAGTACTCCGTATAGGGCAGCTCGTTGGAAATGTTCTCGTCTACTAGCAGGGACGTTTCGTACGTCCAGCAACGAGCCACGTTCTTCAATGTATACCTGAAAATATCATTATAATGTATTTATATCCGTATAAGTTATCTACACTGTGATTTTACCAGCGATATTTTCCATTGGGGACTGATTTTTCTAAAATACTTTCTCAGCGGCTGCTTACACTACAAGTTCATAATTATCTGGCTTTCGTAAAAGGATGAACAAATGCATGTTTGCAGTGCAGCTAATTCCAGACCTATCCATGCAAATAAACAAAATAGAAGTGTCCTTTTGTAATGTGAAAATAACAGCTATTTGCTGCATATGAAAGTATAATACCTAAAACCTTCCGAACCGGAATTAGAGTCACACTTTAAGTGCCTGCGAAGGTCATTTTGAATAAATGATTTTGAATTTTGAATATGGTACTTATACAAATAACCAATTTATAAAATTGATGTGTCTGTCTGTCAGTTTGTTCCGGCTGGATCGATTTAGACGGGACTTTTACTGGTAGATAGCTGATGTTATAAGGAGTTACTTAGGCTACTTTAATTTAAGAAAAAGAATTAGTGTCCCGCGCAAAAAAAATTAACCACAATATTTGGTGAAGCCAAAGATATAGATAACTAAATAACGCAAATATCACGAATGAAAACGAAGCGTGCCAGCGTGTATATATTGCGGAAAATGAACTCAACAAGCGTGCCAATTTTTAACCACCTACTATGAAGTCACAAGTAATAGGTATTTAGTGACGGGAAAAACAAAGTGGCAACAAACAAGGGAAGTGCATTGATGCAATGTGAGCGCGATAGTGGCCACGTTAAGCATTTTATGCTTAAGTCTAGCACGCAAAGTAGGCGTTCTTGCGTTATCTAGGTGTCTGTGGGTAAAACCAACAGCTAGCCTTCAATATAATGTATAACTAGTATCAATATAAATAAAATAATAGTGATGTACTGACCCACCGCCACCGACGACGAGCGTGGGCACGTTAAGGTTCTTGACGAACTTGACGCACTCGCCGTGCCCCCTGGTGGAGAGCGAGAAGCAGCCGAGCCGGTCGCCGGCCAGCGAGTCGGCGCCGCACTGCAGAACGATGCCCGTCGGCCGGTACCACTCCATCACGTTCGATATCACCGGCTTGAATACCTGATCAAACAATATATTTTGAAATTGATATTGTCCATGCGTGGCTTGAAATTGGAAATTATTTTCTACACAAAAGCCATCGAACAATTAACCAAAAGAAACGCTCATTTAGGATGAAATATATTCCGCTAATTTCCCACCGCTGACAATACGCTCTGATGTGCTAAGTCATGGACACTCGATTCAGTGATTGATCCTTACTGTTCAAAATCAGTGACTAGTTTCGGAATTTGATTGTTCAGTATTACTACTCGAAGTATAGGGATTTTTCCTCAATGACAAAAGCTAAACGCTTCATATTCCGCAAGCGGAATTCAGGATTATGTGTGGTGTGGATGTTGTATGCAGCTGTCATGGGACTTATCCTTTGCTTATGTAATTTTCCATACATACTACTTTCTGCAAACAGTTACTCTGACAGAAAGTGGGTCATTTATTGGCTTGGCACAAATAAATCACAAAACGGGCTAGTATCACTTAATTCACCTTATAACATGTAGGGACATTAGGCCTCTATAGGAACGAGAATCAAAACTTAAGTTAATAAAGACTCAAGAATAGATTGCATTGTGTTAATCTAAAATAAACCTTATGCCATAACTGTAGGTTCCAAAATTCAATTGTTTTAATTTAGACTCTTTGCCATAAGCTTGGAATGCTATTCTAACGTAGACCTAAGTATCTTTGAAATTGGTTTGAGTTTCCCCAAATGAAATACCAATCAATTCAGTATGGACTGACAAAATTACCATTATTTTATCTCACCTGCACATAACTCTGATCGTCGATTCCCTCCTTCAGCGGTACATTAACGGAGTAGTACCTGCCGCTCTCCGCTCCAATTTCATACATGTCTCCCGTCCCGGGGAAGAAGTTCCCGTACTTATGGAAGCTTACGGTCATCACCCTGTAAGGTTAGTTTTTTTATTATTTTGGTCATAGGCTGAGGCTGTAGCATCAAAATATACCCTACTAGCGACCCGCCTTCACTTCGCACGGGTGCAATGTAGGTACTAATGTTGTGTCATAGCACGCACGCGCGCCGCGCCGCCCCGCCCGCCACCTGGGCACGGTATCGCGAATATTGTTTTTTGGTAAATCTGTATAAAATCATTTGCTCTGAAGAGCAAATTTTAATATTTTAAAGAATCATGGCATTTTTTGTACAAATTAATGTATGGACATTAATTTGTACAAAAAAATAAAAAAAATAATTTAAAAATCCAACCTATTTAATATAAAAAAAAACCTGTTTGAACCACTTCCAATGTTGAGATTACATTACCAGCAACATGTTAATATACCTGAAATATTTTATAAACCCCGCAAAACATAACAACAACATAACGATTTTGGTCGCCATACGCGCGATTCGCCGGCAGAGCATAGAATTTCCGATTTTTATCCCGGGGTTCTAAAATATTTGTATTACCTCAATCAAGTTATTCCTTAGGCACCAAGGATCCATTATAACGTCTTTCCAACGTCTCTAAAAATCTTTATTTTTTTGTACAAATCTCGCCATGTTTCTTTTACATTAAATGCCAAATGTAACCAACTTATTTAATTATATAAGGGAACTAATTTTTTGACCTGTTATTTAAATATTCGAGATGTTATTATGATCAGTTGAAAAACATATTAAGCAGTTATTTAATTTAATGGCGGTTGATTAATTATTGCGACAGTAAAAGATGGACAGTAATAAAAAATCAATTAGTCGGTTATTTTATCATACAATGTCTAAAATAGTTCGGCAGATCATAGCGAGCGGTGACACCCGAACTCAAATTCATTGGTAAATGTTCGTTAGTTGGGCGGAGCTTATTAGCGCGGGTGGCGGTATGTGTAAACATATAATTGGCCTGTCCATACGCTTGAAGTACGCCGTACCTCCAGTTGAAACTAAAAACATTCCACTCGGACAAAAAAGGAAGAGAGGCAGACAGTCGAAAGCCAAACCTGCTCTTATTATACAATAAGTTTATTTTAGCTGCTAAGTAAATTCTGTCATTTTAATTACTTAAGTAATGTTTCGAATTACGAATAAAAGTTCCTATTATTATTATACAATTTGTTTTATTTAATTCCTTCAGTCAAAGCAAAAGTAATTAAATTTTTCATTACCATTTAAGTACTGTTTTTAGTGTTCCGTACCAAAAAGGTAAAAAGGAACCCTTATGGTGAGACTTCGTCCGTCTGTCCGTCCGTCCGTCACACCGCTATATCTCGAAAACTACTTTACCACCTTATTGTTTATAGAACTGCTTAGAATGAGATTTCTTACCGACAAATTACGATTTATTACCACACGTAACCGCTCGTTCAATATTTTTTACCGCCCATTTAATTATTTCCTGCTCAAGTATATATTCACTGATCCATTTCATTATTTTTTATTACTCATTTTTGTTTACTTTACTGCTTAGTTTTAACTGCTGAACTAGTTATTAAACGTGCCATTTATAATTTTTAACTTACCAAAACCGCTATTTACAACTGCCTCTTTAAATCAGTGCCATTATATAAGGATTGATCTTATATTGCTCAAAAGTACTTCGTAAATATAACCAACTTTTTTTTTATCTCAATCACATTAAAATGGTGAGTGTGGGTTATCCATAGTATATTTACCATTTGATGACATTAAGTTTATTTTCGATCTACATAATCTATTCCTGACTTAAGTTCTGATTCTCATTCTGTGATGGCCAGTGTCACAGAATATTTAATACTACTACAGAAAACCCACTTCGAAAACGACATTTAAACAAAAATCGACTCTTGGAACGACAGAATAAAGCGCAATCCAGTTCGCGCAGCGCTGCGCGCCTAAAATTATATTCACCTACAACTTCCCTCTTTTTCTATCGTATAACTCTATCCTGTATGACGCGGCACGTGTTACGGTAGGGTTGTCTAATGACGTATTATGAATCTTCAATATTTCCTTATCGCCTATGTATGTCCTATTACTATTCTCTGTGTTTATTTTATTTCTATGCTATTCTCCTTTCGTGAACAATGACATTTAAAATATCTTAGCTAACTAGTATTAGATCAGAAAGTTATTTTAAAATGTATACATACTTTAATCTAAGTTGTTAGACCTATACGTACTTTGTATACTGAATGTGTATTCTGTCTACGAAACTGAATACAACTATTTTGGGGAAGGGTTTTAGTAACATACATGCTTATCAAATCTGGAATGACTGACGACGCGACAAGAAACGGCACGATTACCTAGTCCAGTAGCCGTCAGCCGAAATTCACAATATTTGTTCTTAATAATCTTCATGTTGATTAAAGAAGTTTGTTATATAAAAATTAATAAAGAATTAACCAAAAAAAGGATATATTGAGTTACTTACCTACATAAAAATAAGAATTGTTAAATTTTTCTGAATATTGTTCTACTGATTTTTGAAATAGTGATATGTTAAATCTTAGTTATTCTAAGAGTTGTAAGGTAGAATTACTGTATATTTAAAGAGGGAACTCTCTCTATTCTGGAAATACTAACAGTTTCTAAAAAAAAAAACGTCAAAATCGGTTCATAAACGACGAAGTTATCCGCGAACACACATAAAAATAATTAGACTGTTTTACAAAAAACTTAAACCGACTTCAAAGTACACTAAGAAGTAATCAAATCCTGATCTGATGACAATGGGACCAAACGGGAAGTGTACCCTTCCAGACAAAAAAAAAATTTCCAAATCGGTTTATAAACGACGGAGTTATGAGGTAACAAACATAAAAAAAAAAAAAAAACATACTACCGAATTGAGAACCTCCTCCTTTTTTTTAAGTCGGTTAAAAAATATACGGTCGAATTGAGAAACCTCCTCCTTTTTTTGAAGTGGGTTAAAAATCATTCACATGAGTTTTCGAGGTCTAAGAGGCCCGTTTATACAAGAGGGTCTCTTCTGGTCGCTCTATCTTTATCTCTTTTTAACACACTGGTATGTTATCAAAACGGGCCTATTATTATAATAAGGACTTTAGGACAATACAAACAACAACAAAATATCTAGAACTATAAAAACAACAATATCTACACAAGATAGTGTTAAAAAAGAACACACCCACCTGTGGGTATTCATACCCACACGCGTCTTGCGTTGCGTGCGCGTTGCAACCGACTAGCGTTGTTCCGGTAGTCCGCGTGCGCGCGATCGTACCTAAACATGGGAGTGGGACAGGCCTGCCAGTGTGGAATTGTTTGCCATACCTGTCCGTGAGGTAGAACGCTTCCTGAACGCCATCTCCGTGGTGGACGTCAATATCTATGTACAGCACTCTGGGATGATATTTGAGGAGCTCAAGTATTGCTATTACTATGTCGTTCACGTAGCAGAAGCCTAGAAAAGATGGGGGATAAAATATTATATTTATAATTCGGCAAAATTTTTATTAACTCGATGGAGAAGTAAAAAGGAAAACATACAAATTCCATTGAAAATTACATAGCTGAAGTTGTTAGTGGTATAAAGCATATAGTAAAAACCTTCTAAGTATTAAATGTATATTGTGATGGGCAACTAACGGAACCCTACTTTGCACCTGGCCTGACACGCATATGGCCAGGTTTATTATTATAACTTATATAACCACTTAACAATTTCTGAAGCATTTTTTTTTATTTATTAATTAATTAGGTTCTTTGTTATGTGTGGCCCCCCATGGGTAAAAGCCTCCTCCATCCCTTTCCAAAATTCCCTATCCTTGGCTTTGTGCATCCAGTTCTTTCCTGCCTTATTAATTATGTATAGTCCAGTAGAATTAGCTCAAAATTAAGCAACATTTTAAATTAATTGTGGTACGAATGATTTTTGGTATATCGATAGGGTTATGTATGGATATGATTACCTTAAATTCGCAACCGATTTGGAAGTACGGAACATGGTGAAAATTGAGAAAAACTTTCATATTGAATAATTCCTAAACAAAAATTGTGGTACTAGTTGCGAGAATACCATGTCTTTAGAGAACCATTACCTACCTTCTCAAGAAATTTGGACTGGTTGCGACATACGGAACATACCTAAACTTAAAAAAGTGATTTTTCGCCTTTATATCCTAAGCAAAATTTGTGGTACTAGTTGCGAACTCATTGGTAACTTGTATTAGCCTATTACACTTAGTTTTAAGTTTGCAGCCGGTTGCGATCTACGGAACCCTAAGAAAATACTTTTTGCTAAATTCTACTTCCAGCAAAATTAGCGTAGTCTGTATTATTGCTTATATCATATTTGTAGGTCGACTTCTACCTACTTTATGATCGCAACCGAAGAGAACATTACGGAACATAGTTTATTTTGCAAGTAAAATGTGCGCGTATTCGCGTGTTACGAGGGGAATGCGGAAGGTGCGGGAGGCAGGACTAGCGTTGAGGAATCTACAAAAATTCCTGCGTCTATCGAAATCTGTCGTCTTTTTTGCACTGCTAAGTAAGAAAGTTCTTTATTTTTATAGGTAACAATGT